>JARWLC010000018.1:2357500-3557500 GCA_033318265.1 Phyllotis vaccarum | reverse complement strand
CAGTTGATTGCAGTGCATTAGGAGCTTTAGCTGTTGGAGCATTTTTGAATAAACTATGTCACTGATGGTTAGCAAGGAGGAAAAAACCCACAAGTCTCTTCCTCACTCTCCTTCTTAGTGATTGTGAATGAGGATGTGAACTCTCAGAATTCTGTTCCACCACCATGGCTTTTTTCCTGTCAGACCTCCCTGTTATGATGGACTTATTTCCCTCTGGAACCATTAGCCAAAGTAGATACTTTTTCTAACCAATTTCCTTGGTTGTGATGATTTATGAAAGCAGAAGACAAGAAACTCCTAAGAAAACTAATTTAGGAGTGAATTTAAGGCTCTTTTCCAAGATAGAATTCGTGTCAGATTCTGAAAGCTGGTCAGAAGAGGTAATATTTACTCTTGTATGTACTGTTGTTTTTTTTTTTAATGTCCCTATGACAAACCTTGTAAATACTTATGTTTGAATACAAGTGTTATGCTAAGGTTCCATCAATGAATCTTGTTGTAGTCTAAATATTAGTACAGAAACCATGAGGGTTTAAACAGATATTAAATGATACCAGAGTACCCTGTGCTGAAAGGAGCATATGCATTATCTCCTCCAAAGAGGTATGTATTGCCCTCAGTGCTAAATGAAGCATATGTAAAGTCAGAAGAGGGAACTGGGTCTTCAGAACTGAAATTATGAATGGTTTTCAGTCACTGGACTGTGCTTTTCAAAACAGAAAGTGCTATTTACTGTTGAGCCATTTCAATCACACCACCATTCAGTTTTGGATGTCACATGAACCCAATAGACCTGCTTCAATATCTCCAAACATTAGCTATTGTCTCCATATTGCAGAGCTAATAGTTCCTTTCTACAATTAAAAGAGAAAACAATTTAATGAGACCTTTATATAAAAAAGAAATTCTTCAGAAAGCACCAAAAGTTCCAGCATGGTATTGTGCTCAGTAAATAAAAAGAAAACTAAATATATGATTTGACAAATGATTCCCCCATGTTTTATGCAGTGTCAGAATATTAAAAACACATGGAGAACATTTTTTGTTATCAGAACTTGAGTCCCCACCACTTCTAATCACACCATAATCAAAACATGAGGGTGAAAATAGAAGTTAATGACTAGCATGAACCTATTATACATAAGTTATTTTCTAAATTTATGAACAAAATAAAATAGCTTTATACCTCTCTAAGGACAAACATGAAGAAAATAATATCATGCACTGCTTTTTTCTTCTTTGAGGGTTTCACTATACTTGTGAGATTTGAGACTCATTCACAAGATTTACATACTTGAGCCACAAAAAAATTATTTTTGCTGGCTGAAACCAGATTATTGCAAATCTGAAACACTTAATCTGTGTACAAATTCAACTGAGCAAGTTGCAAGTATTGCCCCTTCCAGAATAAGTCCACATTCACAGACTTATTGTCAACAAAGCCTGAAATTAGAATAAAAAAAAAAGTGAGCGTTTCAACCAGCGATGATTCTGTACTTCTTAATTTTATCATTCAGAAGGCAGAAGTAGGCAGATCCAATATAAAATAGGGCTTGATGTACATAATGAATTCTGAGTCAGACACAGCAAAAATAATACACTTACTCAATAAAAAAGCCCAAACCAAATATCAATATCAAGCCATTTTGGTGATATGTCCATGCGAAGAATGCTGTTCTTGGATCAAAGAGACAAAAGACATATTTTCTACTATACTTAAGTACTCAGAATTACTTAATATATACTGTCTAACTTTATCTTAATCAATGGCAGGTTTTCTATCTGTACAAAAAATGTGTCCTGATATCCTCTTACAGCATGCATAAACACTGTACTTCTTCAGGACCTAAAGTTTAATGTTAAAGACTTAGCATAAGAAAACACATTTCTGAATGTTCTATTTACATCCTAGCATGACTACGTTTCCGATAAAAGATTAATGGAAAGTGAATAGTTTACTTAGTAAATATTAACGCTTAAAAACAACTTTAAAACTTGCTAAAATATACTTTCTGATTTTATAAATTATACAGTGGCTCTTAATGTGACTAATATCTAAAAAGCTCTCTGAATGACAATGCCGTGGAGGAAATGTGACTCTCTTAAAGAGGCAAGTGTAAAAACAAGGACATTAGAAAGAATGAATAAATTTAAATTCCAGAAGTTTTGTATTGCCAAATGGAAAAAAAAAACCCATTTTTTTTGTAGATAATAATCAAACTCTTCTACCAGATCATGTTTCTGCAAATATTGTTACCAATTATGAAATGAATAAAATGTTATAAGCCCAGTTCACATGAATTATAGCTTATCAACAGGATTTAAATATCCATAGTTCTTATGAGCATCAGAGAACTGATCACATCCTTGCTCCTGTTTCTGCATATTACTCAGCAGTACAGCTCCTCTGATTGAGAAGTACCAGGGTTGCTTATATGCCTGCTGTGACTCCACAACTGCACTGCTGACTGGTGACTTTCCCCAGGCCACCACATGAATCCATGCTGTGATAGAAACTGTTTGTTCATATCACCATGACCCTCATAGTTGTGATAAAATTATAGCACAGGCACATGTGACCTGGTTTCTATGTCTGTCACAGGAATTTAGATGCACACTTGATTCTGCGGCAGCTGTGCTTTCATGCAGCAAACCCACTCACTATTAAGCCAGCTGAAACCTCATTATGGGTTGTGGAAGGAATCACCACACCATTACCCAAGTTACGATAGACAATTTCTGGCCTCTGGGAGATGCAGAGGCAGTTTTTTTTTTTTTTTCCTTTTCAGAAAAGTGGCTATGCAATGCAGTCACCATTAGGTAATCATAATGCTTTTAAAATGTAAATATGGCTGGGTGGTTGGCACATGTCCAAAATACCAGCACTTAAGTGAAGCAGGAGAACCTCTGTGAGTTCATAGGCCAGCCTGGTTTAAAGAAGGAGTTCCAGGGCAGCAATGGCTACACAAAGAAACACTCTTTAAAACACCCACCCCCTAAACATGGAGATATAAAGGAACACTGTGGGAGTGGGTAATTGAGGCTGAGGGAGATGGAATGAATTTATGTGAACGTGATATATACATAAATTCAATTCTCAAAACCATAAAATCTAATACATATCACTGAATTGGCAATTATTTCTTCATTCTTTTTCCATTTCAAATCACATATTCAGTCTTCACACTTACAGTCATGGTAACAGTGGCATGTCCATGTTCTTTCCAGTCCTGTTATATCGAATCCTTATGCAACATGTCCAGATTGCTTATAGTTCCTCTTTCTTAAGATTTATGTATTTTAATCTTAGGTGTATAGTTGTTAGACTGCTGATAGGTCTGTGCACCTTGCCAATGCCATACTTTATATGGCCAAAAGAAGTTAGCGGATGCTCTGGAACACTAATTCCTAAACTTCCGAATGCTGAAAAACCCCTTAACACAGTTGCTTGTGTTGTGGTCACCCCAACAAATCAAAAAATTATTTCCATTGCTAATTCACAATGAAATTTCAAAATTCTGCTGGCATCAATTGAGGAAACAGACATATTAACTCTAGATGATAAATAACCTGAAGGAACTGCAAAATGCTCCAAAATTTTATGAACAAGAAAAGCCAAGAGACATAAATTATTCTAACAACACATTATATTAAAATTATAATTATAACATATTGATAAGAAGACATTCAGTAATAGACTAGAAGAGGGACAGCATTACTCACATGAAGACCAAAGTAAATTATACTTGCCTCTGAGTATTAATTCTTACATAAAGAGTTTTCTAATACCTACAATAGAATAATCCTGAGATTATTCTCAGTGGAATTCTCACTGACAAAACTAATTTCATGTCTTGTTTCTGTTGCTTGAGCCCTTCTCCATCCCTCCTGCACTTTCTAACTCCTTCTAACAAGACAGAAAGTCTACACAGAAAAACCTTGCCTCATAAAAAGGTGATTTAGGGTATATGGTCATATTTTAAATAGGAATGCCTCTCTAGACTCATATGTGTAAGTGCTTGGCCATAGGGGTGACACTATTAGGAGGTGTGTGCTTGTTATAGTAGGTATGGCTTGCTGGAGGAAGTGTGACTCTGTAAGAGCAGACTTTAACATCTCAAATGTTTTAGCCCAGTCTCATTATCACACACTTGTGCTACCTATAGATCAAGATGTAGAACTCTCGGCTCCTTCTCAATTACCATGTCTGCCTGCACACTGCCATATTACAGCAATAGATAATGGACTAGGCCTCTGAACTGTAAGCCAGCATCAGTGAAATGTTTTTCTTTATAAAATGTTCCCATGGTCACAGAATCTCTTTACATGAATAAAAACGCTAACCAAGGCAAAAGATTGGTACCAGGGACTGACTGTGTATTGATATGAGAGTCCTGACCATGTTTCTATTGAGAGAAATGTGGACTTTGGATTAAAAAAAGCAGTTCAACAAATTAAGTGAAGCTTAATGGGCCTCCTAACAGGAGCATGGAAGGTAGTGATGCTGATAGTAAATCTATCTGGTTGTTTTTTGCAAGAGTAAAAAGCATTACTATTTCAATGGACTTACAGCTCACAGATCAATTTAAAGCATTTTTATGCTGATTTAGTTTAGTGTGTATCTCACATATTTCTCCATTTTAGAGCTTACAGTTTTGTGAAGTGGAGGTTTTTAAAGTCAGTTCCATGTGAGATCCACTCATATACATGTCTGCCATTAGGCTATGTAATTAGCTTGAGTCCTTATGAAATAATAAAAATGTACATGCTTATAGGTATCAGGCAAAAGCAAACTAAAGTTCAATATTAAGTGTTCATGTCACCCCAGTTATAATGGTCATCATCAGAATTCAAATGATAACAATTTATGTCAGGAATGTGTGGGAACAGCAACCATTATGCAGTTAGTTTGAGTGTGAGCTAGAGCAGTTTTGAAATCCATCTCGACATTCAGAAACAACTAGCAATAGAATGACAACATGACATATGTAGACACTATTTTGTATTAATTTTATGCTGATCAGCCTATGGCTCTGTCATATTCTTGTAAACTAACCCATGACTCTTATCCTGTTCAGCCATGTGGCTCCGTAACTTTTCTCAGAGCAGCATAGTAATTGTCCTCTGCATCTGCTTCTCTGGCTTCTCTATGGCATTTCTGCCCTGTTTTTCCTGTTCTTAGAGTTTTCTTAGTCTGGTATCCCTGCCCACATTTCCTGACTTCCTTCAGTCAATCAGCAATTTAATTAAACGGTAGGTGGGACAATTATTTACAATGCAACAGCATAATCCCATTACAAAGAATAAGATTACCACATAATTTCTGGTATATACTGTCTGAAATGCCAATCAAGATTGCTGAACAAAACCATGCAAATTTTACGAGGTTTAAGTGCTTTTGAGAAAAGTTATGAGGAAAACCATTGTAGTTTTAATAGACAGTTTAAGCTTATATGATATTCGTCATTATTTTATATATATTGAATTACGGTGTGAAAGGTTCAACCTGATACATTAGACATATATTTCATTGATGTCTTACATATAAATATTAAATACATTTGTTTTTATTTATTAAATAAATTCTATACAGATTTTTAAAATATGGCACATGTAATTAGGAGCAACATTTCATTGCCATCACATAGAAACCCAGAGTCCCTTGTTCATCATGTACAAAAAGAGGCAAAATGTAATTAATTGAGGTGAACAACAATCAAAATTATAACGATTAGTGTGAATTCATCTCTGCTGTCTATATTTCCTCTTCCCATATACATTTAATTGAAGACATCCAGCCATTCCTACCATGTGTAGTTATTTATCACTAATTCCATACTTCCTCTGGATTTTCTAGAAATCTTCAACATCATCTATATCAAATATTCAGGATTGTCTGTCACATGAAATAATAAGACTCAGGGATAGATCTCTGAAGAAGTTGGAGATACTAGAGGAAATAAATACCACAGTCAAATCTTACCCAGCTGTCTTCTAGCTTCCTCAACCTCGATTCCCTTAGAATGGTTTTCTCTGTGTTTGAATCCCGATTTAAGTATTCTTTTGGTAATTAAGATGTGGCCCCACCAAACCTGCTTGGGAGCCTAGAATTCCTTCTATAATCTGAAGTGACCTTGACTCAGTTGGGATTAAGGGCATAGGTCACCACTCCCAGGATACTCCCTGTGCTGGGATTAAAGGTTTGAATGACCACTCTCTGATTTTCCTAGACTGACTGTGGTTAGAGCTCTGGGACTTCTGGAGCTTTTACTAACCCCCCACATAGACTGTGGGTAGATTCCCTCTGATATCTCCAAAACTTCTGAAACTTTATTAAATCCCCACAATTGTCCCTTTTCTTTAGCACAGAAGAATGATAGCAAGTACCCCTGCATCAAAGTGAAGGGATTTCTTCCTTATACTCAGTAAAGAAAGCTGGTGTTCATCTGTGGTATGATGATAAATTTTCTTTGGGCCACTAGCCACTCCTACCTCCACAAGTGACATTAAGGACTATTTGGTGTTGTCTTAATTACTTTTCTGTTAGGTGACAAAATATTCATATAAACTAACCTGGGGTCAAGCATAGTGGCACATGCATTTAATCTCAATACTGTGGAGACAGAAGCAGGTAGATTTATGGGTTTAAGTATAATTTATTCTACAAATTGAGTTCTTGGAAAGCCAGAATTGATAGTGATAACCTATCTAAAAATACATGAAACAATGAAGGGGGGAGGAAGGAAGGAAGGAAGGAAGGAAGGAAGGAAGGAAGGAAGGAAGGAAGGAAGGAAGGAAGGAAGGAAGGAAGGAAGGAAGGGAGGGAGGAAAAACAAAAGCAAACAGTGGGGTGAGGAAAATAATTTATTTCACTTCACAAGTTACAATTCATTATTGGGGAAATAGAAAGTAGGAAGCAGAGCAGAGGTCATGGAGAATTTAGTTTGCTGTTGCTCTCCGGGGACAGCTTGTCTTCTTATACTACCTTGGACTGCTTTCCCAGGGATAGCAGCATCCTCAGTGAGAAGGTTCCTTCATCAGTCATAATATAAGAACAGCCTCTAGACATTCCCACTGGTCAACACAATGGAGTTTTTGCCTCCATAATGACTATAGTTTTTGTCATGGTGACAAATACCAACCACTGTTAGTTTCCATCCAGAATACTTTTCTTTCCTGTTTCTCCACAAAGTATTATGAATTTCATAACATAAAGTAAAAATATTTCATAATCTTTAGAAAATTTTTAACTAAAAATCTGAGTATCTCTTTAAAAATCAAGTGTCTTAGCTATGAATACCTCTAAAATTAAAAAAAAAATTTCTTAGGGTTTCTACTGCTGTGAAGAGACAATATTACCATGGCAGTTCTTATAAAGAAAAAATTTAATTGAGATGGCTTACAACTTCAGAGGTCTATTCCATTATTGTTACAGTGAGACATGGTGTATAGGTAGACATGGTGCTGGGGAGGTATTGTCCTAAATCTTGACTGGAAAAAAACAAGAAGTGTTATGCCTCGCTGCACATGGGTTGAGCATATATGAGCCTGTCTCCACAGTGACACACTTTCTGCAACTATGTCATATCAACTTCATCAAGGCCACACCTGATAATAGTGCCACTCCCTTTGGGGACTATTTTCTTTCATACCACAACTCACTCTCTGGTACCCAAAGGCTTATAGTCAAATAATAATGCAAAAATGCATTCAGTCAAACTTTAGAAGTCTCCATAGTCTATAACACTCTCAAACTTATTCAAAAGTCTAGAGGTCAAAGTCTCTTCTAAGATTCATGCAATCTCTTAACTGTAATCCACTGTAAGGTTAAAATAACAGATCACATACTTCCAACATAAAATGGCACAGGATATATATTACCATTCCAAAACTCAGGGAAGTGACCATAGCAAAAAAAAAACAAAAAAACTTGACCAAAGGAAGACCAAAAATCATGTTGACCAACTCCAAACTACATCACTATGTCTGATGTCAAAACTCTCTTCAGATTTCCAACTTTTTTGAGCCCTGTCGATGGCAACACACTTCTTTCTGGTAGGCTTGTTCCACTCCCTATAAACAGCTCTCCTCAAATGTATTTCTCAACTCTAGTATCTTCAACAACTTGGGGTGTCCAAGGCAATATCCAGGTTTCTCCTTCACAGTTTCAAGAAATGACCTTTCTAGATCTATGTTCAGGGACATCCCTGACACATGCCTGACCTCAGCAGCTTTCTTAGTCTTAGAGAAAGGTTCCAAAATGCCTTTCTTCTATCCTTGAAGTAAGGATGATGTAGTCAAGTCCTCAAACTCATATCTGCCAGCCTCTGCCTCCAGAGTGCTAGTATTAGTGGTATGAACCACCACACCTGGCTATAAGCTTTTCTTTACTTTTTTTTTCTAACAACTAGGAAATTTAGCTGGATGGAATTTTGCTCTGAATACACCACTTCCTTTATTACATTTCTTAATTTGTTCGACTCTTTGAACACTTCATTCTAATTAACTCCATTTTCCCTTAAGTTTCACACTTATTGCCCCTTTCATTATATATCTTCACTACACTTACTGCCAATATCCACAATAAAGAGGCTGTCTTGAGATTCTTTTCTGCCAACGGAATTGATACAGCTCTCTTCATATTAGCTTAAGGCAGAAAATCTGAAGAAGGGCAAAAACAGGCACAATCTTCACTAAAATAACACAGGAATGATCTCTAGGCAACATTAGGACTAAGAGGTGAGTGACATTCCACTCAGACCAGGCAGAGATCCCAGTCTCTGGGACCCTGACCCTGAGATGCAGCTTTTGGAATCCCACCCCCACTTATCCTTGGCCTAAATCTAGGCAAGCAGGGATAACTCTTGCAGTACAGAAGCTCCAGTACAATCTAGTTTGCTATACACCCACAAGAACAAAACCACACACATCCCTTAGCCTATTCCATGACCCAGTGACCTGAGTGGCAACTGGAAATTCACAGATTCTCTCAAACCCATCAGACTGAGAGATTCAGTTCCTCAGATTCTACTGAATCAAGAGCAGCTACCTGAGATCCAGTGTGTCTTCACCTACTAGTTTAAGAGGGGTCACTATGACACAGGATTCATTACCTCAAAGTGGAACAATAACCCAGATTGGATGGAGAGAAGCTTCCTGACACAGACACAACCAGAGCAGACTGCTACAAATCAGCTCCTGAGATATAGACAAATCCAAGTGATCCAAGGAAACAATGGGCAGGTGCCAGTGCAAAAATTCATATAACAACATAAAGAAAATAATGGCACCACCACAAACTAGTTGGTCCACAACAAGACCTAATTGTGGCAATGCAAAATAAGCAGCAGAAAATGACCTTTAAAACAACTTTAAAAGATAATAGAAACCTTAAAATGAGAATATTTAAAAATCCTTTAATGAAACAGAAGAAAACACAAACAAAAAAATTGAAAGTGATCAACAAATCCTTGAAAGAAAATTAAGAAAAAGCAATCAAACTGATGAAGAAAAAATTTTAAGATTTAAAAATTAAAATAGAAGCAATAAAGAAAAAAACAAAGTCTGGCAATGCTCAAAATAAGAAATGAAGGAAATGAGCTGGAACAACAGGTGCAGGCATAGCCAAAAGAATTCAAGGAATAGAAGGAAAAAAAAAAACTCTGGGGTGGAAGATTCAATAGTGTAAATAAATACGTCAGTCGAAGAAAACACTAAAACCAAAAGAGTCCTAACACAAAACATTCAGGAAATATGAGACACCATGAAAACACCAAAGACAGATATAATTAAAATTGAAGAATATCCTCCGAAAGGCTGAGAAAATATATTCAACAAAATTATAGAAGAAAACTTCCCCAGTTAAAGAAGGCAACATCTATAAAAAGACAAGAAGTTTAAAGAACACCAAATAGAATAGAAACCCATCTTCAAAAGTCTTCTCACCACATAATAATCAAGCCACTAAAATTACAAAATAAAGAATACTAAGAGTTGTAAAAGAAAAATTCCAAGTTAACCATAAAGGAAGCCAATCTAAATAACACCAGATTACTCAGTGGAGACAATGAAAGCCAGAAGATCCTGGTCAGATGTTATACAGACACATAAAGACCATGGTTGCTAGTCCAGATTACTATATCTAGCAAAATTATCAATTAGCTTTAGTGGAAAAGAAATTACAAAAAGTACATGTGAATTAGGTAGATACATACCTTGATTGCATTTTGGTTATTTTACCCCTCAAGCATTCTCTACAAGAGTTACAATGGATATTTCTGTGACATAGGCCAGGTCAAAAGTTGAAAACTGTTGGGTGCTGGCATACCCAGACCCATATACTGTGTTAGGCTAAAAAAGCCTGGGCAAGGTCAGTGCCCTTTTGTTTACTTCCCTGATCTTTGTTGATGCACCTTGTGTGCATCAACACCCTGTTTTGCAATCAGTGGTTTTCCTGTTATGATGAGGAGTCTTGCACCCATTGCCAGAGAACACACTGACAGGTACAGGAACCCAGGGCAGGGGGAACTTAAGGGATATATAAGCTTGCTAAATAAAGGCTGAGGGAGCAGAAGCAGCTGATCTCCCTGGATGATGGAACTGACTGTCTCTTGAGTGCTGATTTAACCCTGACGACCCTCTCCAGGCTCGACTACACTAGGCCAGACATGGCAGAAAACATTTCTGATTTGATTTTTAAAGGAAAATTAAGACTTTGTTGATGTGGGAATGTCTTTCTGTATGCTGTGAATAGCAATCTTTAAATAAAGGAGCTGTTTGGCCCATGACAGGCACCATAGAAATAGGAGGAGAAGCAGGCCAGAGTCAGACAGAAGGAACCAGAAGCCCAAAGGAGCAACATGTAAGGAACACAGGTGAGCCACAGGCCACCTGGCAGGAAAGATTAATAGAAATGGGTTGATTTAAGATGTATGAGCAAGCTAGCAATGTGCCTGAGCCATAGGCCAAACAGCATGAAGTTAATATAAGCGTCTGAGTCATTTATGGGGCCTAAGCAGCAGCAGGCAGCTAAGAGGTCTGGGGCTGCAGGTCTGTGAGTCTGGGCCTCTGGCTGCTGGGATCAAGAAACCACATTGTAACACTTTGCAGGTTGACAGGAAAGGACCCAGCAGAAATTATGGCACCTTTAACTAAAGAAGAAATTGATCAATTGTGGGCAGACACTGAAACTTGGCAAAAGCCTGCAGTAATTTTTGGGAGAGATTAATAACAAATATCCCCAAAGCAAAAAAAAAAAAAAAATCAATTTATAAAGGAAACTAAACTGGATTCTCCCTTGTGTTATATGAGATAAACAAATATCTTAAGCTCCTACATTTTATACTGTTGCAAACAAATCAGGAAAATCAGGTTACAAATCAGGGAATTTAAGTAAAGTGGCTCAAAGTCCTTATAATTCTGTTCAGAAATCAGAAATATATGCTATTATTATGGTATTAATGGCTTTACAGAACCTCTTAACATAATAAGTGACTCTCAGTATGCAGAAAGAGTTGTTTTACGTATTGAAATTGCTGATTTTATTCCTAATTATACATAATTCCCTGATTGTTTATAGAACTATTGGATATCATTAGAAATAGAATTCATCATATATATGTACACACACACATCAGATCCCACATGGATCTGCTTGGTCCTCTAGCACAAGGTAATTATTAAGTTGATCAGTTATTAATAGGAAATGTGCTGGAAGCCTCAGAATTTCATGAGCCATCATCTTAATAGCAAAGTGACATGGGAATGTCTTTCTGTATGCTGTGAATAGCAATCTTTAAATAAAGGAACTGTTTTGGCCCATGACAGGCAAAGTAGAAAAAGTAGGAGAAATCAGAGCATAGGTAGGAGAAGCAGGGCGGAGTCAGAGAGACCAAGCCAGAAGCCCAAAGGAGCAACAGGTAAGGAACACAGGTGAGCCACGGGCCACGTGGCAGACAGATTAAAAGAAACGGGTTGATTTAAGATGTAAGAGCAAGCTAGCAATGTGCCTAAACCACAGACCAAACAGCTTGAACTTAATATAAGCATCTGAATCATTTCTGGGGCCTGAGCAGCAGCAGTGGGCGGCTTAGGGGTCTGGGGCTGACTGCAGGTCTGTGGGTCTGGGCCTCTGGCCTTCCAAGGCCAAGAAACCACATTGTAACAGCAAAGGATTAGAAAGAGCTTTTCAATCACTTGGCATTAGGCCAAGTAAATTCTACAACATTGTTCTACTTGCTCCTTCTATAACCATCTTTCCCTGCTGGAAGTAATTCTAAAGGTATGCAGAGGAATGAGATCTGGCAGATGGATATGTTTCACTATGTAGAATTTGGGAAGATGAAATATGTACTTCATATCATCAACATTTATTGAGGAATGCAATGGGAAACTCCCCTTAGCTCTGAAAAAGCTGATGCAATAACACACCATTTGGAAGTCATGGCCATAATGAGAATTCCTGTTCAAATTAAAATTGACAATGCTCTAGCATATGTTTCCCAGCAAATGAAGAAGTTTTTTGGATATTAGGATATAAGGCATACTACAAGTATACTGCACTATTGTACAGGACAAGTAGGACAAGATGTAGAAAGATCTCATCACACCTTAAAAGAGATACTTCATAAACAGAAACAAGAAAACAGAAAGATTGCAGAATGCTTTGCTAACCATGAATTTTCTTAATGCTGATGAGAAAGGAACGATAGCTGCAGAGAGACATTGAGTAATAGAAAAAAATCTTCTGATATAAACCAACCTATTTACTTCAAGGATGTGCTGATCTCAGAATGGAAGCAAGGACATGTGCTTCAGTGGAAAGGGAGTTTTGCTTTTGTTTCCACAGAAGAAAAAATGTGAATACCAATGAAATTAATAAAGATCCAATTCGTAAAGTAGACACCTCCTGAAGAGGGGAAGTAATGGATCATTCACTGATATGAAAATTGAATACATGGTAAAGAAAACACATTTAACAAGGCGGGGGCAGTGTTCCATTTTTGTCTTTACAGAAGAATAGATACACCATCTTCAAAAAATTGAAAATGTGCTGGACACTTAGATACCTAAAGCTAAAAGGAGATTAATTATGAAAGGATTACAAGCAAAGGAATATAAGGCCAATTGGTACCAATATGCATTACAGGGTAAATTCACAATTCTCATTGTTTAACATCTATACCTTTTTTTAAAAAGTGGTCCTGATTTCATTATAAATAAAGATGGCTTTGGAGTTGGAGTAAGTTGCTTTCTCCTTCTGTAAACCCAAGCACATTGGTAAAGGAAAATTTAAGAGACTCTTTCTCATATCAGAAGTTACCTGGTATGGGACAGAAGACAGAATAAATATGGATCAATATTATTGTAATTTTATTTCTAATCTTATTTCTCTGTACTTATTCCTTATTAACCTTAAAACCTCTGTTACAATTTTCTCCTGAAAATGTAAACTCATTTGATATTGATGATGCTTAGGTTTTTCATTATAAACAACACTTTTTCCTGCCAGCACTCTCCAAAGCTTCCAGAAAGAAGATGGGAGCCCACCACAATGATTCTACCTGGTCTGTAAAAAAATAAAAAATAAAACTGGTGTACACTACTCAATGATTGCTTTTGATATATAGACTAGTCATGCATATTATTGTCACTCCCAGTATGCAATTTCTACCTGTTTAATTATATTAGTCATAACATATAATTATTAGCATAACATATACATGTTTTATAAACCTGTTTAGATATTTTTATGATATATATTCAGGATACTGTTGTCATTTTGTACTATTCATGTACCTTTGGTTACTGTTTATATGATTATCATAATTTTCATTATTTAGAAAATGTACACTCATTTATAGAAGACCTACTTTTACAATGTAAGCTTTATTCTCTAGGATAAGAATTGCAGATCACAGTTACTTAGGTTGCCATGTAATAGTTATGTTGTTTAGGTTTCTCAGCTATACAACAGAATATATCCAACAGACAGGAGTCTTCAACAACTTCATAGACCTAGAGAATATGGCATTTAATGTTTTGTTATTCAGAATTTGGTGATAAGAGACATGACAACTCCTGGCATTACTGTTCCCTGAGATTAAGGACACTCCATAAGGAGTTTATCTTCCTTGGCCTGTTGAGCCAAGAACTGCCCTTGTTTTGACAGTTGTCAGTATGGATGTTGTCCAATCTGGATGAGCAGGATGAAAGACAGAGACTTCCAAAACCTTCCTAGACAGGATAAGATAGTTTCTCCAAAAATGCCCTGCTTCTGAAGAGATCTGTCAGATCACAGTCCAGCAGACAAAAGGTGGATGCTCTATGCAGAAACAAACAAACAAACAAACAAACAAACAAAAAAACAAAACCATAGCTCACTCTCCAGGCAGCTGTCATGGTCCTCTCCTAAATCTTTGAAGCTACTGTCTTGTGCTTCTTATCCAGGTAATATATTTTCCTTCTCAGGTCTTAATGAGGTTGAAGACTAGATAGTTAAGGTTACTACCATCTCATATATTAGCAAAGAGCATTCGGGTATTGGATTCTTATTATTCAAGATAAACAGCCTTGAAGTGATCCTTGTACATTGCCACTTATCAATATTCTAGACATTTAAGATATACTTTGTCATTTTTTAGTTGTGGTTTGACCTTTTTTATTGTCTTTCCCTCCCCTAGACATTACCTTATAATTATTCCTACTGTATATAGTCTTATACTTTAGAACTTTTTTAGTTAGACAAAAGGAAGGATTAATGCATTATTCAGGGAAGCTTAGAGAAAAGCTCCTGATTATTAGGACCCCTATGGAGCATGGTCAAAATAGGTTTAAATGCAGGGAATATTGACTTTCCTTCCTGTTTGTTCCTGTTTGTTCCTGACGAGAACAGTGTGGGACAGTGCCCTCTCCAAGAATTGTCTTAATGTTAAATTTGTACTATGAGCATTTATATACCCAATAAATATTAATCCTTTATATGATATATTGCAAGTGAATATTACTGCAATATATTTGTAATAAGAGATTTCTGGTCTGTCTGGCCAGAGGTCTAGCCCTGCAGAATTGCAGTCCCAGAGTTTACATTAATTTCATTCTCCTAATTAAAGGTGACCACAGAGAATAGGCCTAATTAGGAGACAATAAGACTTTAAGATATATTATTGTAAGATCTTTGTGTGATAGTTCTTGTACTGTCATAGAAATGTCCATAAATAAAAGATATTAAATATTAAATAATCTACACTATGAGAGCCTGAATTTACTTCATATGGATTATAATTCCACCTGGCCTGTTTTATTCCTCTTGAAGTAAAAAGGAGTACATTATTTTAAATATTTTAAAGCTTTGGAAGAGAAATTTATAATTTTTAATTTAAATTACAAAACTACAATACATATTAAGCAGCTTTCAGAAATACTTAGTTTTTAAGGTTATAAAATATTTTAAGTAATAAAAGGCTTTATTATAATACAATAGAACAAGCGCCCATTTCTTTTCCCCAAAGCCTCTGTTGCCTTTTCAGTTTTCATGTGTAAAATTTAGGGCACAATACCCACTTTTCTAGGAATACTACAAGTTGAAATTATATTACTTATATTATGACTAGACTCCAAAAAAGGAGATACTCATAAAACAAATTTAAATGTAATTTTTTACAATTCCCTCATTTAAAAGAATTCACTCTATATTTTCCCTCAGCATTTAATACTTATGTCTTCTGGTAAATGATTAAATAGAAAAAAAATTGGTATAAAGTTTCAACATTAAAGGTTGGGATCTAAGAAAATGTCTTACGGTCTAAAATAAGTTTTAAGATTTATACATGCAAGCTATAAATATCTGAGGATATGAAAGCTTAAGTTGTCATAACAAAATGACTTAGGCATGTAAATGAAAGTTATTTAGGTATGTTAATGCAAGTCTAGAGGTCTGAGGATATCAGGGCCTGGATTATAAGGATCTAAAAAAGTATTTTGAGATACACAAATGAATACAACTTATAAAATATAAAGATGGCTTAAAGTATCTACAGGTTTCAACTCACTATGCTATTGTATTAAAACTTTAAAAACTTAAAATTTGGGAGAGCCCCAGCAAAAGACGTGAGTTACCCTTTTCTCAACCAGCCAGCCAGGCCAGTTAGGACAGCCCCCAGGTCTGAGCAGCGGGGCACAAATTATGCCCCCCTAATCTATCTCACCTCCAGCTGCAGGCAAGCAAGCAGGACCCCTTCAGACCTTTTACCCCATAAACCTCAATCCATTTCCCAAATCACCTATATAAGCCCAACCTCAGTTGCTCCCTGAGACACAGCCTTGGGATAGCCCCATCACAAGAGTGGCTTCCTGAGGCACAGTACCTGGAGAGCTCCTTCACAAGAGCTCCAGCTACAGATCTCAATTTCTCCCTGAGACACAGGTTCTACTGCCTCTGAGTTCTCCAATAGCTCCAATTGCACCAAGAGCACCTAGTCAACCAAAACCAGTGCATCGAAACACAGACAACACTTGCACCGATCAGCAGGAGATGGGGAGATGGCAGTGCAAAAATTTATTCAACAACATAAAGAGCAATTTGGCACCACTAGAACCTAGTGGTTCTACAACAGCAAGACCTGAACATTCCAATATAGAAGAGGAAGAAGAAAACCTTAAAAATATCTTTATAAAAATGTTAGAAGCCTTTAAACAGAAAATTTAAGAAGAAATAAAAAACTCCCTTTAGGAAATAGAGAAAAAGACAAGCAGGAAACTGAAAGAAAATAATAAACTTCTTAAAGAAAGACTAAAATAAAGAACCATGAAAAGGCAAACAAATAGGTAATGGAAACAGGGCAAGACTTAAAATCTAAATTAGATAAAATAAAGAAGACACAATTCTGCAAATAGAAATTCTAAAGAAACCAGAACTACAGATACAAACATAACCAATAGAATGCAAAAGAAGGGAAAAAAAATCTCTGGTGTGGAAGAATCGATAGTAGAAATTGATTCAGTTAAAAAAAAAAATCACTAAACCCAAAAAAGTCGCAACACAAAATATTCAGGAAATCTGGGACATCATGAAAAGATCAAAGTTAAAAATAATTGGAATTGAGAAGATACTAGCTCAAAGACACAGAAAATATATTCAACAAAATCAAAGAACTAGCTAAACCCTTTTGAACTCTTAAATAGCTGAGTCTCCATGACTCTTAATTTTTGAGTCAGTATGGAAAACTGAGTAGTCATATGGGCTTCCACATGAAAGGATATCCATGACGTGGTGGCAACTGCCCAAGCAATATGCCCCCCTCTCATGCCTCTTTCTCTCTGCTATTTTGTTATGTCATAGTCCTTTCCTACCACTAAAGTTGTAATTCTCAGCCCACCATCCACACTGGCAATTTTCTCTTTAGAAAACCAACGGATTGTCCCATCTGTTATCGTTTCAAAAACAAATAACCATCTAATTGTTATTATAGATGCCCACTGGCATGAAACATGAACAGGAATACTGGGAAAACTGTATCTTCAGTTATGCTGTACATCCCTCTGCAGATATTCATATTTTTAACAGGTGATGCAGACTCCCCCAAATGGTGTTATCCCATAAGAATATTCTTAAACAGTAGACACAATTAAAAAAAGATGCTCAGCCCAACCAAGCCACACTATATTCAGTTAATTTTCTTTTACTAGCAACCCTAATGCCTCTAGTTGTTTCCTTATGTATCCTGCAGGAGACTTATGCTGGCAAGTGCACTGGTCCATACCACTCTTTTAACACAGGACTACAAAAACTTTCACTGATTTTTGCTAGTCAGCTATTTCCTTATTTGACCAGCTGTGCAACTATCTAGTTTTTATTCCCAGGTGGGATAAGCCTATTCATTAACAATGTCTCACTAACATTCTTTCCAGGCTACCATGCAGCATCCTTTCTTTTTTCCTTTGGTGTAAAGCAAATATAGCTCCCTGCATAGACAATCCCCTGCCAGAATCTGGCATGCCTGTAGTTATTATTCCACAGGTCTATCTATATGATGAGAAAGACTTGGCACTGCTGCTACAAACCAAAGAGATTTTTCTCTCCACTACTTGTAGAAATAGAACGTGGCTTCTCCTTTGGATCTTCGCAGGCTGCAGCAATTGCCACAGTTCAGACACATTATGTCGCTGGAGACTTCAGAGACAGACTTAATCAGGAAAAGACATTCATAACTGAAAGCCTTGAATTCATCCAGCAGCAGGTAAATACATTTGCCAGACTTGTGCTAGTGGAACTTCTATGACTTTGGGAGAAGCATGTTTTCTTGATCAATGAGTTCAATTTAATGGAAAAAATGTAAAGACCCTTAAAGCCACACACAGAGATCTCCTGGCCGGGTATAAGCTCCAGGAATCATTATTGTCCTTCCATAACCTTTTATTTTCCTGGATCTTGCACTTTATCAGTTCGTTGCTTATATTTTATTTTTATGCTTGTCCCGCTTTTTTGGTTTTGTTTGTTTGTTTTTGTTTTTAGTTTCCCCCAGAAACAGATGACCACCAACAATCAGGCTATGGTTCACTACTAGGTCCCTTCTGACACAGATGTCAGTTTCTTTGGGGCTTACAGTGATGCTTCTCTATTATAAAATGTAAGAGTGGAGATGTTAGGAAATGGGATGGTTCGTCAGATGTTGAAGTCTATCATGGTCTGGCAGCTTTTCCAAAATATAGCAATATGGGGACTCTGTCCTCTCTCCAGAAATATTCCTGGTCTCTACCATTATATAAAAAGTATCTTTGTTCCTGAAAGACTGACCTTACTTGAAAGCTATTGCTAAGCCTGTATTCCTGACCTTTGGCACAGTTTCCTGCTAGAAGACTCCCTTGCTGCAATATAACTAAGACCGAAGCTACATCTGAAGCCTTTTCATTGAAGCACACCATGTAATGCATATTGGGGTTTGTCCCCATACCTCCAAATCCTTTTTTATAATCTGAAGTTGAGAAGATTCACTGAAGCTGTCTTCTGGAAGGCTGTCCTTATACATTTTATATAAATATCATATTAAAAGATTATGAGGGGAGTAGTAATAGTCTTTTGATTATGCTCTGCTCCATATCGTGTGCCTCTTGTTATGATACAGAAATTTTGCATTTCATTTTACAAGCAATTGGGTATATTGAAGAAGAGAGCCATGCTTCAACTTGAAAGCCAGCTTTACTTTTCAACTGAACTGGGACTTCAATTTTTCTGATAAATAAAGAGATATAGATGTTAAATAGTGAGGTTTTGTCCTGCAGAATATATTGGTACTAATAGGTCCAGTTTTCTTTGCTTGTTTTTTTTCTAGAAAGCCTACACTTCTACTTTAGATGTTAAGATGTCCAACGACTTTTGATTTCTTGAAGATGGGTATTTTTAGTTTTCTGTAAAGACAAAAACAGGACCCTGCAACAAACCTTGTTTGGTGAGTTCTTACAACTTGAAGAATTGTCACATTGGTGAATGAACCCTCATTTCTCCTTACCAAATTTTTTTTCAGTTCAAATAAACTCTTTATTAATTTTGATGATATCCATAGCTTTTCTTCACCTGCAGAAACAAAAGCCCAACCCTTCTCTAACCCTAACTTTGAGAATACCTAATATTTATTATTTTTAATTTATGATTTCTCCTAATTTTTTGTTCTCTCATCTAGAGCTTTTCTGTCACCCAGTGCAGTGTTTTATTATATTGGGTTCTTTAATTACTTGGAAAAGGCATTTTCTCTATCATGATAGTCAAGGTTAATATTAATAACACTTAGGTTTTGACTGATCAAATATCTCAAAACATATTCTAAGAATTGTGTCATCATAAAAGGATTTCTCACATTTGCTTTTTATTTAAAAAGTTTTTATCCATATATACCTCTGCCCTCTTCCCTTCCCTCCTCCCAATTCTCCCTTAGTATCCCTCTACCCCTTCCCTAAGGAGGGCGAGGAATCCCAAGGTGAGTAAGCTTAGATTGGCATATCCAGTTGAGGTAGGTCCAAGTCCCTTGTCCCCGTATCAAGGCTGTTAGGTGTTCCTCTGCAAGGAATAGGCTCCAAGGGGTCAGTTCATGCACCAAGAATATACTCTGATCGTTCTGCAAGACGTTCCACAAACTTCCCGAACCATTTGACTGTTGTCTACATTCAGAAGGTTGAGTTCCTTTCCATGAAGGTTCCTCAGAAATTATTTCAGAGTTAGTGAGCTCCCAAGTTTTCCTGATGTATGTCCTCTCTGATAAGTTATAAGAGAACCTTTACTGATAAAGGATTTATCACATTCACTACATTTGTAGGGTTTCTCTCCTGTGTGGATTCTCTGATGAGTTTCAAGAGTCTTTTCTGGTATAGACTCTGTCGAATTCACTACATTTGTAAGGTTTCTCACCTGTATGTCTTTTCAGATGTACTCTACGATTTGAGCCATATGTAAAGGATTTGTCACATTTACTACATTCGTAAGGTTTCTCACCAGGGTGGATTCTCTGATGACATTGAAGATCAGCTTTTGTAGTAAAAGATTTGTCACATTCACTACATTTGTAAGGTTTTTTACATGTATGTCTTTTCAGATGTACTCTAAGATGTAAGCAAGTTATAAAGGACTTGTCACATTCGTTACATTTTTAAAGTTTCTCTCCTGTGTGGATTCTCTGATGAATTCTATAGGTCCCCTTCTCAGCAAAGGATTTGTCTCATTCATTACATCTGTAAGGCTTCTCACCTGTATGTCTTTTCAGATGACGTTTTAGATGTGTATCAGTTGTAAAGTACTTGTCACATTTATTACATTTGTAAGGTTTCTCTCCTGTGTGGATTCTCTGGTGACGTCCAAGATAGTCTTTTGTGGCAAAGGATTTGTCACACTCACTACATTTGTAAGGTTTCTCACCTGTATGTCTTTTGAGATGTACTCTAAAATTTGAGCCATATGTAAAGGACTTGTCACATTTACTACATTTGTAAGGTTTCTCTCCTGTATGGATTCTCTGGTGAGTTCTAAGATAGGCCTTTGTGGTAAAGGATTTGTCACATTCACTACATTTGTAAGGTTTCTCACCTGTATGTCTTTTCAGATGTACCCTAAGATTTGAGCCATATGTAAAGGATCTGTCACATTTACTACATTTGTAAGGCTTCTCTCCCGTGTGGATTCTCTGATGACATTGAAGATCAGCTTTTGTAGTAAAAGATTTATCACATTCACTACATTTGTAAGGCTTCTCTCCTGTGTGGAATCTCTGATGATTTCTAAGATATTCTCTTGTGGCAAAGGACTTGTCACATTTACTACATTTGTAAGGCTTCTCTCCTGTGTGGATTCTCTGATGATTTCTAAGACATTTTCTTGTGGTAAAGGACTTATCACATTCACTACATTTGTAAGGCTTCTCTCCTGTGTGGATTCTCTGATGACATTGAAGATCAGCTTTTATAGTAAAAGATTTATCACATTCACTACATTTGTAAGGCTTCTCTCCTGTGTGGAATCTCTGATGATTTCTAAGATATTCTCTTGTGGCAAAGGACTTGTCACATTTACTACATTTGTAAGGCTTCTCTCCTGTGTGGATTTTCTCATGATTTCTAAGACATTTTTTTGTGGTAAAGGACTTGTCACATTCACTACATTTGTAAGGCTTCTCTCCCGTGTGGATTCTCTGATGACATTGAAGATCAGCTTTTGTAGTAAAAGATTTATCACATTCACTACATTTGTAAGGCTTCTCTCCTGTGTGGATTCTCTGATGATTTCTAAGACATTTTCTTGTGGTAAAGGACTTGTCACATTCATTACATTTGTAAGGCTTCTCTCCTGTGTGGATTCTCTGATGACATTGAAGATCAGCTTTTGTAGTAAAAGATTTATCACATTCACTACATTTGTAAGGCTTCTCTCCTGTGTGGATTCTCTGATGATTTCTAAGACATTTTTTTGTGGTAAAGGACTCGTCACATTCATTACATTTGTAAGGCTTCTCTCCTGTGTGGATTCTCTGATGACATTGAAGATCAGCTTTTGTAGTAAAAGATTTATCACATTCACTACATTTGTAAGGCTTCTTTCCTGTGTGGAATCTCTGATGATTTCTAAGATATTCTCTTGTGGTAAAGGATTTATCACATTTACTACATTTGTAAGGCTTCTCTCCTGTATGAATTCTCTGATGATTTCTAAGACAATTTCTTGTGGTAAAGGATTTGTCACATTTACTACATTTGTAAGGTTTCTCACCAATGTGGCTCCTGTAATGTCTTTCAAAGTGTGGTGTACAATAAAAGCACTTACCACAATCTGTGCATTTGTAGGGATTTTCTCTACAGTGGATTTTGTGATGTACACTGAATTGTGAAAAATACTGAAAGGAGTTACTGCATTTTGTACATTCATAGGGTTTCTCTATAATATGGACTCTCTGATGCCTAATGAGTCTTGAATGAGTCTTGAAGCATTTTTTATACTTCTTGGATTGGTGTGGTTTCTTCTCATTGTCAGTTGGTTTCAATGTGATTTCTGTTTTAGACTCAAAGTATGTATCATACTCCACATTTCTGTGTTCTTGCTTTTCTAAGTGAGTTCTTTGACTTGGGCTAATGATGGACCCCAAATTTAAGTAGTTCACACAGTCTTTATATATGGAAAGCCCATCTCCACTGTTCCCAGTTTTCTGTCTATTGAGGTTTAAGGTGTCAACACAGTCACCTCTGTGGTTACTAAATCCGTGTTTGTAATGTTCTGCAGTATCACTTGTGTCATAAGGTGTACATTGGCAAGATTCATGAATCACTTTGGCAAATTCATTACATTCATATGACTTCTCTTGGATATTATCATGATCGTGAATAAAATGCTTTGTGCCTTGATGGAGGATCTTCTCACATTCACCACTTAAGCGATGGTTCTCTGAAAAAGTAGTGCAATTATGGATTACAGCAATTAATGCATGAGTAACACTGAATAAATAATGTTTTCTTAGATATATAAACCAGTAACTTTCATGAACAGAGCTCTTAACACTAAATGAATACACACATAAATCTCCCATCTGGTCTACACCGAATGACAGAGACCAATAATAGCCTACTTACTTTTAAATTTTTTCAACTATTTAATATTTCAAATGTAGTTTACCCTCCCTCCTCTTTTCCCTTTCCCTGCCACTCACCCCATCAACTACTCCTGTTTCTGTTCTGAAAGGGACAAGCTTCTCATGGTGTCAACAAAGCAAGGTATATTAAGTTGAGGTAGGACTTAGATCCTCCCTTTCTACTAAGGAAATGAAAGCCATTATGAAGAATGGCTTCCCAATAGCAACCCACAGGTAAAGGCCCTGATCCAACTGCAATATATTTGTTTGCTCCGAATATTCAATAAGCATTAAGCTTGAAAATTTATGTATATATTAGATAAGAAGGCTAAAGAGATCACTACGAATATAGCATTGGTTACTCCTTTTTAGGAGAACATTAAAAATGTAAATAAAGCACCATTAAAAAGTAACCAGAATTTCCTTCATTTCTGAGATACTCTAGATTCAGAGAGTTTACATATACACAAAGTAAACTGTGGGGATATGTTTCAAATTTAATAAAAACCAGTCTGAGATTTCAGAGGGATCTACCCACAGTCTAGAAGGATCAGACAGTGGTAACTCACACCTTTAATCTCAGCCACAGGGAATATCTGGGAGTGGGGCCTATGGCCTTAATGCCAGAAAATCTGAGTTTGAGGCCATCAGAGTTTGCAGAAGGAGTTCCAAGCTCTGAGACAGGCATTGGTGGTGCCACAACTTTAATCTTAACCTGGATGTGAAACAACTGAGGAAGAAGGTATTTAAGGCAGGCATAGAAAGACAAAAAGAAGAAGCCAGGAGGAGTGAGGCTGAGGAAACTGGAAGACAGCTGGGTGATATTTGACTGTGGTGTTTCCTCTCTTTGATATCTCAGCCCTTCCCTGAGTTCTGGCTGAGTTTTCTTTATTCATGCAACACTTGGCGTCCAACTTTGGGACAGAAATTTCTCCCCTCCCTACCCAAAAAATAGCACTTGCTGGCCAGAGCAACAGGTGGCCAGAGGAGTAATTACCAGCTGGCTAGGCTTTATGTTCTGAGTTAACCTCCAATCTTAGGCAGACCGGCCACATGTCTTTCTGTTTCACTTTCATCTAGGTAAATTTTTCAGATAGAGGCTTCTTTTTCCTGGTGAGTTGTTTCTTTCTCTCTCTCTCTCTCTCTCTCTCTGGATTCCTCCTTGGGCTAACACACTAGGTAACTGCACCACTTCACAGTCATTTGAATCACCATAGACAACAAATTGGTGAGTAAATCAATAATTTTAAAAGGGGGGGAATTTGTTTAAGACAATGGAGGGTGTTTGGTCCTACTGTGGTCTTTATCTAGATGATGTGATATTAGAACCAGTGAAAGAAAAGATAAAGTAGATGGGACTACCATAATATCTATTATACTGTTTATTATGAATCTTTTTTGTTTGATTCATGTTTTATCATTTAAAAAGTCAATTAATATAAATGCCAAGAAAAAAGTCTCAAAAAAAAAAAAAAACCCTTTAGAGAGAGAACATGAAGATGTTCAAATTAAAACAGAGGAATATGAAGAACCAATTTCAGTAAGGTCATTTAAAATTAGACAAAGGCAGGCAACATTAATATACCCAGTAACCTTAAAAAAAAAAAAAAGAAAAAAGAAAAGTGAGAAAGATGATAGAGAAGCTAGTTGGGCTCCAGTACAAATGCTAGAATTATGGAGAGTAAAAGAAGCAATATTGAAATATGGGATGCACTCACCATCTGTAAAACAAATGTTAAACAGCTGGTCATGCTGTGACCGGATCACCCCCAAAATTGGTTAGATATGGTTACAGCTGTTTTAGAGGCAGAGCCACTTTTACAGTGGAAATCATGGAGAAGAGAGAAAGCTAAAACAATAGAACAAAGAAGCAGGGCCAGAGGGATAGAAGTCTCCCAAGACCAACTTCTTGGGGAGAGAAATTATGCTAATATTGAAAGGCAGTATTAATCCAATGAACATACTCAAATGCAATCCAGTCTTACCCTGCCATTGTGGAGGAAACACCTTCCTAGAACAACTTAAAAAAAATAAAACCTATTTTAAGACATACTACACCAAATGATAGAAAATCTATAGAAAAAGAAAAAAACTCAGGAAAAATTATAAAGCGAATATTTTGGCAAGCTCCTATCAATAAACAAAAGCCCAAAGTAAAAGTACAAATAAATAATGTTATTGGATGTATCAATAATTTCACCAGAGTCGTGGCATCTGAGTTGGCCCCTTCAGGAGGTAAATGTTCAGTTTTTAGAAACTGGACCGATAGCCCAGGTAAAACAGAGTGGAGGATGGGTTGAGTATACAGGGTCAGAAGGACAGAGAGAAATATTAAAGCCATATGTGGTCTCATTGCTTTAAGTTTATGGGGACAAGATTTACTGTAACAATGAAACACATAGATTAATATTCCTAACACAGAAATAAGCAATAAACTAGCAAATATGTTAATATTCCTCAAAAAACAGAAATAAACCATAAACTAGCACATGGTTATGAAAAAAAACATTAGAAGGTATTATGAGAAACAGTTACAGACCGTTCAGGTTATACAGAAACAAGACACAACAGCTGCTGATCTTTCAAAAACACCCACAGCACTACCTCTAAAATGGCTAACAGAGAAGTCTATATGGGTTCATCATGGCCTCTAACAAAGGAGAAATTGCAGGCCTTAGAGCAGCTGGTACAGGAACAGTTAAATGCTCAGCATATAGAAGAATCAACCAGCCCTTGGAATTCTCCTGTATTTGTTATTAAGAAGAAATCTGGAAAGTGGAGAATGGTAACAGACCTAGGGGTGATAAACAAGGTGATCCAGCCAATGGACTCTCTACAGTCTGGGATTCCTTTGCCTTCTCTATTACCTAAAGAATGGCCTATTATAGTTATTGATTTAAAAGACTTATTTATTTATTTATTTATTTATTTATTTTACAATACCTTTACAAGAACAGGAAAAAGAAAAATTTGCCTTTATAGTGCCCACTTATAATAATTCTTGGCCTGTAAAAAGATACCAGTGAAGGGTCCTCCCACAAGGAACGCTGAATAACCCCACTTTGTGCCAGTATTTTGTACAAAAGCCAGTAGAACAAATACACAACAAATTTCCACAATCTATAATTTACCATTACATGGACGATATCTTGTTAGCTGGCTCAAATATTGATACCTTAGAAAAATGTTTGAAGAAGTGAAAAAAAATTGCTGCTTTGGGACCAAAAAATGCCCCAGAAAAAAATACAAAGAAGGGATTCCATTGATTATTAGGGTACAGAATAGCCCAACAAAAATAATACTCCAAAAGGTACATATCAGGAGAGATAGATTGAAGACACTTAATGATTTTCAAAGACTACCAGGAGACATTGCCAATTTATGACACACTTTTGCAATTAAAAATGAAGAACTGGATATTTTGTTCAAAACAAAGTTGCTTGCACTTACTGTTTACTTGGGCAAATATTATTTTCTTCTTGAGTTTTGGAGTAAGTTGAAGATTAGATAATAATAGTTATAGTTTTCTAGTGATAGTTTTAGAAAAGAAACTTTGAAGTTAAAGTGTCTAAGTTTAAGAAACATCAAAATAATAGTTTTTAGTTAGTAATACAAGTTAGAAAGAAAATGAATTAGGTATAATCCTTTGGACTCATCAAAATAGGATAATTAATGAATTTTTTTAAATTGTCAATTGTTAATAAACTGGACATTACTTATTATTTGTATATATTGTACAAAATTATTGTACCTATTGTATATTGTTTTTCTTCTGTTAGCTCTAACCTTTTTTAAATTTTGACACAAAAGAGAATATGTGGGAAAATGTTTCAAATTTAAGAAAAACCAGTCTGAGATATCAGGGGGATCTACCCACAGTCAGTCTAGAAGGATCAGACAGTGGTAACTCACACCTTTAATCCCAGCACAGGTAATATCCCGGAGTGGTGACCTACACCCTTAATCCCAGAAAATCTGAGTTTGAGGTCAGTTTAGTTTACAGAGGGAGTTCCAGGCTCCCAGGCAGGCAGTGGTGGTGCCACACTTTTAATCTTAACCTTGATGTAAAACAACTTAGGAAGAAGGTATATGAGGCAGGCATAGAAAGACAGAAAGGGAGAAAAAGCCAGGAGGAGTGAGTCTGAGGAAGCTGGAAGACAACTGGGTGAGATTTGACTGTGGTTCCTCTCTAATATCTTAGCCTTTCTCTGAGATTTGGCTCTAAGTTTCCTTTATTCGTGCAACAGTAGATAAATAAAAAGGATGAATCAGGAATTCTACAAGAAGAGAATTCTTACCCACAAAGAGTAGATTGTTGTAATTCTCCAACATCACATCATTGTACAAAGCTTTCTGAGCAAAGTCTAGACATCCCCATTCTTCCTGTGAGAAGTCCACAGCCACATCCCTAAATGATAATAGATCCTGCAATAGAAAATTAATTATTTACCACACACTATTTGACACACAATTTATTGGTTAAAAAAGACCAACAGAGATTAGAGACATGCTTGTGATAAAGATAAGGCATAATAATTTTTAAACAACAAAAGTTTTTAAGAAATGGTATATTGTTACCCTTTCAGAGACAATATATAAAAGGACTTACTGCATTGCTTACATCCATTACTGCAATCCTCTTCTCCAAGAATTTCCTAATGTTTTTTAAAAATTGAGGAGCACATGAAAGATTTGCCATAATCAAGAAATTTGAAATATCCATCTCTAGCTTGTAGTCTGGAATGTATCAAAGTGCTTGAAAATGTAGTTTGATTCCCAACAAACTCATTGCACTACAAAACAGAACTTAATCTCAAATCTTTGAGATCTAAATGCTCTCAGCAGAACTTTATAGGCAGAAGTCATACACAGTACACACACATACTTTCAGGCAAACATATGAAAATTAAAATAAAATTGAAATATAATTTTAATAAAAGATATTTCTAAAAATTCAGGCTTCTTTTTCTATCTCTGTTAAAACAGGATGACATAATAGTCTTGCAATCAGCAAACTTTCAGGGAATAAAACATATATAATTTAGGTCTAGATACAAGAATGTACCTTAAAGAAGTATGTGTTGATATCAAACAGAATCCCAGTTTTACTTCTCAAATGGTAAAGTTATAATGAATAAAAGAATGCTTCGAAATTATTCAACTGTCAAATATGCTTACATATAAACACTAGTTCAGTACTCTCAGAAGCTGGGTTCACATGACTATTCTAAAATGCTCAGTTGAATTCCCAAGTACAATTCTAGGTACAATGTTGTACTCTTTCTAAAACAAATAAAATATAGAACACAGAATTCATGAGTGATTTAAATCAATTTTTTTCTTGAGAGTAAGGAGTGTAAAAAATCATTGAATCAAGTATTTGTGAAGATACTTTATAAGAAATATTTACGATCACAAAACAGGAAAGCAGAATTAGGCAACATTAATGTTACTTAATTTTTTCTAAAATTAACAGAATCAATACTGGTAACAATTTCATGGTTCCATAGCGTTTTGCTACAAAATAATTAGAAATACATACATACATACATACATACATACATAAATAGATTGTGTATGTGACAATGCATTCAGATGAAGTAGAAATATTTTTTGCTATCAAAACAAATAGAACAAGTATTCTAACTCTTCGTCAATTTTGAAATTATTGCTCATGCAGTTTACTCAAATGAAAATTTAAACCCCACAACTACAACTTTATTGTTCTCTTTAGTATTTTAGCTAGTTCATCTAACAGAATTGTAGCATAGATAAATATCATTTATTACTACTCCTTCATTTTCAACAACTAGAATACATAGGGTTATATACTATCGTAAGTGTGCACCACAAATATAAACTTGGAGCCTAAAGACATAGCTCAGAGGTAAAAGGCAGTTGCTGTTTCTGCAGAGAAACCTAAGTTAACTCTCTCTAAATACATGGCAACTGACTACAGCGCCTGACTTCAGTGCCAAAGGTTTAGTGCTAACCTCAGGAATTCAAGGGCATAATGCCTCAGACAGTGCACATAAAAATATGCAGATAAATCCTCACATGCCTAAGTAAACTATTATTGTAAAGAAATAAAGAAAAACATTAACACAACTCTTCAGAATTTCTCCCTGTGTAATACAAACCTCAGAAAGAGGAAAAACAGACTGGAGGGACCTTCTTTCTCCAAAGAGGAGAGTAAAGCAATTGAGGGACATTTATTTATGCGTGAATATTGATGGCTATGTGCAGCACCAAGTCAGTACTCTCTAGAAAATGCTTACTAATAAAGATTTTCTGAAGAGCTAACCATGGAGCTGTGAACAGAATCTCTTCTGAGACAACTACACTTCAGTTATCAACACACCCATCGTCACTATGTGCCATAATATGGCAAAAAGGAGAAACCAAAATACTGCAACCTTCATCTCCTCAGACACTAGAACTTTCTGGTAAAAACAAGCTGTATATACTTCCATCACCTGTATCTCTGGGGCGTTAGAATATTCAGTATTACCATTCAAGACGAGTCTCTTCTAAGTCTACTTTTCTATAAACTGCTTAGTGATGTCAGTGAAAAGGTTCACATATTGGCATGCCCTTGCTCTTGAGCCTGTCTCTGTAAAACTGAGCATTGCAGAAATGCCACTTTGTGGCAGTGACACTGTCCTTCCTCACTAGTATAAGGGACACAAGTCCATTCTATGCAGAAAATGGACATCAATGTATTTTATTGAGTGTCATTTACAATAGCATGTGTTTTAGAACTTCAGGACTTGTGTCCATGGAAATTCATAGCCTCACAGTATAAAATAAAGTAAAAGCATAATGGGTCCAGTGTCTCCAATATAGTTTAAAAATATAAAGGCATAATCTTGAACATAAGAGAAGAAAAAAAACAAAGGAAAAAGAAACTATTTCAATAACATTTCCAGTGGTAGACAATTACATATTTCAATAGCTTCAATAATCAAAACAATTTTTAGAGAAATGTGGACATGACACTGACCTGGGGAGCATTTAACACAGAAGCGTTCATTCTTCCTGTTGCTCTTCTCTGAGTTTCTCTCTCAGAAACAAAGACTGGAATTCCTGTTCAAATTTCACATCAAGGTGACAAAAATACAAAGGTAAAATTAATACCACTATGTTATGGCCAATGCCAAACAATATAAAAAACTGGACAGGAGAGCATGGAAGAATAAATTTAGAGGGGAAACAGGGACTAGAGAGATCACTATGTGGTTGAGAGCACCAAATGCCCGAGTTCAATTCCCAGCACCCACACGGCAGCTCACAACTGTCTATAACTCCAGTTCCTGGGACCTGACAGCCATCGCAAAACAGCAATGTACATAAAATAAAGTTAAATAAAAAGGATTTAGAGCGAGAAAACAAAATGACTATAAACCTTATCATTTCACACAGACACATGTGCTCTTAAAATTCATGGAGAAGAAAGGGCATATGAAGGGTATAAAATAACAGAGGTCATCCACTCAAGCTGCAGTGCAGAAATGTTTACACAAAAAACTAAGATAAATTAGCCATGAAAACCCAGAAAATAAGGCAGTTTTCAAGAGGAATAAATAAATAACAGCTGGGGAGTAGCAAATTATTTTCAACATACAAACACCAACAAACTACCACTTCTACCTAGAAAAACTTACTACTCTTATTTTACCCACAAAAATATTAAAATCAAGCCATGAATAAAGTACCATGATGTGAAACAGTAAGAAGAGGAACAGAGCCAAACACAGTAAAAGGAAGAATGTTCGCCTGAGGCCGACAGTACAGCGGAGGGAAGAAATGAATGCATTATCAGGAAAACTAAAGGGAGAGTAAGGGACATGTGCTCCCCAGTATCAGTGATTCTAAGGCACCTGCGAGCCAGGAAAAAGTGATGAGAAAAAGAATTAGAAAGAATCAGGTGGGAATCAGCCCCAAATGCCCAAAGGCACCATGGGAAATTCTTAGATTTGCTAAGTGCTTGACAGTTTACTGAAAAGTATAAAACAAAATCACTACTTTCTCCATGTCTTACTAAAGACGATTTGAAAAGTAATTTAGAAATTTAAGTCATTCAAGTAGCTTCTAAAACATCTAGAAATAACATTAGGCAATGCTGAATTCCCTGAGGAAAAAAGGAGAAAAGCAGTGAGACACAGAGACATGGACTTCCCTGCACACTGACTGATGGATGAAAAGTGTATATGCTTTGTCTTAGCAGGGTTTCTACCACTGCAATCAAATACCAACCCAAAGTCGGGGAGAGAGTTTATTTGGCCCACACTTGTATATTACTGTTCATCATTGAAGGAATTCAGGGCAGAAACACAAGCCAAACCTGGAGGCAAGGAGGGATGCAGAAACCAGGTACAAGTGCTGCTTACTGGTCTGCTTCACATAGCTTGTTCAGCCTGCTTTCTTATACTATCCACCCCACAGCCCACCACCCCAATCAGCTGGGTCCTCACCCATCAATCCTTAATTAAGAATTATGCCAGATCTGACTAATGTATTTCTAAATTAAGGTTCCTTCTTCTCTGATAACTTGTCAAGTTGATACAAAACTATCCTGCACAGGTGTTAGTCTCTAAAGCCACACCCTCCCAAATTCTGACATCAAGCACCATTTAAGAAGAATTCTTGCTTCTGAATCTCTCCATTTGTTGTCTCTCTCTGTGTCTCACGTGTGCCTAATTTCTACTCTGCTATCCCTCTATCTATATATCCCTCTATCCATCTATATGTATGTATGTATGTATGTATGTATGTATGTATGTATATATGTATGTGTCTATCTATTTTCCTGCTTTCCACCCTCCTCCATTCCTCTGTAATCATAACCACATCCTTCTATCATGATAATAAAATCCTTCTATATTGGAATAGTTTCTGTGTGTCCTGTTACCCACCACTGCCTCCACTGTCTCCCCCATGGGGCCTCTACATTCACAGATTCTGCATCCTGATAATCACATAATTCCATTCCTACCATGCCAGATCTGCACAAAATCCTAACACATGGTTCCATTAGTAAGTCATCAGCAGATTTGATGTAATCTGATGAGCAGATACTGACATTTTACACAGAAGCAGATATGGAAACAGTTATATGGACACAGAAAAATAACAAATATCAAAACTATGCTTAAAAATAGTATTACTTGGGACATTGCACAAGTCCTAAACATATACCATGATATATAAGAAAAAGCATGTAGAATATTGTACAGAACAAAGATCCCCCAAAAAACAAAGTGGAAAGATACAAATGCGCCAAATATATCAAAAAAGAACTCACACGTACAGAGTGCCCTTTGAACATTCACTGCTGGAATATAATTATCCATGTATAGTAAACGGGTAGTATTAGATCCTTTATTAGAATGTCCTTTTTTAGAAAAGAAAATGCTGTTAACTGCTGAGTCATCAACAAGACCCAAAGTCCATTTCCACTGTCATTTTAACCCCTTAAGAAATACCTGGTATATTTGGTACTGCTGCCTCATTTCTCTCCACTGCTAAGTATCTAGGTAATGAATGCATCACAAGTGAGCAGCTCTGGCTTCTCAATGAAGCTGTAGCTGAGAAAGTGACTCTTCAGAAAGCTTGTGGATTTCAATCACAGCAGTATGCTCAATAGGTAAAGAGAAAACAATGTCTGAGCCAGACATGGCAAAATAACGCTATACTTATTCAACAAAATAAAGGCAAAACCAAACAACACCAGGAAAATTTGGTCATACAATATAAAAAGAGTGCTTTTCATAAAACAAAAGGCAGTTGGGAGTCAATTTTGAATCATACAGCTGAGTGATAAAAATTATTAATCAGATGTTTTTTAACTTTGTCCTAATTTATTGTGCATCTTACAACTTTAAAAGCGGTGTGGCTTAATATCCTCTGACAGCAAGCATACATATTGCACTTTTCCAGACTCTAGGGTGTAATATTAAGCACATAAAAATTCATTTCTGAATGCTGTACATACATCCTAGCCTGCATAACTCTCAGATGGAAAATTAAATAGAGAAAATTGTTTGCTTAGCAAATGTTAATGTTTATAAGCATAGCCTAAAGGCATTCTAAAATATACTATTTTCCTTGAAACTGCAATAGCTTGTTATGTGACTAATATCTAAATAGCTCTCTGGGAATGCCTAGATGCCACAGGGAAAAAATAAATAAGTAAAATAAGGACAAATACTAAAATAAGGACGTTAGAATTTAAATTCCAGAAGCTTTGCAATTGCCATAATAACAAAGAGTACCATGTTTGTAGACATCTAATACATATTCTCACTAGATCATGCCTCTCTAAATGTCCTGGCAACCATAAAGTAAACTACAAACATCTGAATGAGTTCACATGACCTAAAATTTACTATAAGGATTAAGAAATCCACAGCAGATATCAGATTCCATGTTCTGATGAGCAGCAAACTGATCACAACCTTGGTCTTGTTCCCGTCTGTTTCCCAGCACTGCAGCCTCTCTGACCTGGGAAGTTCCAGGGTTGCCTGGATGCCTGATGTAATTACCACAACTGCCCTGCTGAATGGTGTCTTTCCCCAGGCTGCCCCATGAATAGCTGCTGCTATGATATAAACTGTTTGATCACGGTAGTCAGGGTTCTGATAAATGACAGCACAGACTTGTTTCTGTGATTTGATAAAAGTATGGATGGAGCATTTTTCAGATAAGCCAAATGAAAAGAATGAATCTTCAAGTAATATAGCTAGAGATATAAAAAGAGGATATTGCAGTGTATGCCAATGACATCAGAGTTTACATTATAAAAAACTGTGATTGGTCACATGCAAAGAAACTAGAATTAAAGAAGAAAAGGACAAGCTCCTAGAAATAAATGAACAGTTCAACCTTCTGAGTTATAACACTAAAAAAGGCATTAAGCAGCATTGAGACAAAACAAGAGTTTCCTCTAATAGTATCTAAGAACTGGACAGATTGAATAAGAATTCTTTTTAAGAAAAACCTTATAATACCACAAAGATATAAACCACAAAGAAAGTCAACGCTAGAAAGCCATTATCCACAACGAGCTTTCCCTCAGTAACTAAAATAGGCGACACAAACAACAATATGCAAAGAAGATCACAGACAAGGTGTCAGGTTGGGTCCAGACAGAGACTGTCTCCAAATTACACTGAAACAGAATCCAAGAAGCCTCAATGCCAAGAATGCAAGACAGACTCAATCCCTATGAATTCAGCAATGTAAGACAGCAAATATGTAGAGTAACTAAGACTAGAAACAGGATGATGTCAACAGATCCATGAAAGGCTTGTGGCTAAATATTACATTTGTTTAGTATAAAAGCTCAGAAGGATATGAGAACAAAAGTAATATGCCTCCACATAACTGAGCCATGAGACACAATACTAAACCTGACAATTCAAAAGAATAGCTACAATCATTTGACTCTAATCAGGACAGAGCAGGATGCCACCAACATGCACACAGTTCAAGAACACAGAAAAGTTTTCAAGTGGCAATATAAAACAATAATAAAGAGAGGGGATCTCATAGATAAGAAAATTCTGCAATTTAAAGGTAGAAATACCGACAAGAAATTACAATCTAACAGACATCTTATAGAGCTACAAAATATACATATAACATCACTTTTTTAACATACCAAAGAGAAGATGCTGAGAACCTAAACTATCTCAGACTCCCCGGTGGTAACATTCACAGTGTCAAAACTGCTATGCAGTCTGTGGAAGAAGAAAGAGTTATTAATGTCCATGCCCACATTTGGATCCTGTGGGCTATAATCCCAATTTTTCAGGCAAGAAATGCCCACTGGTCTCATAGTAGGAAGATTATTTAGTGAGTTACAGAAGGCCTTCTGGTTTGTTGTGAAACAGGCTCTACAGAAGGAAATACAGGCCATAAGAGACAAGCCACTATTGACATTCTGATAGAGGTACAAATATCCAAACTGCCTTTTACTGACTGTGATCACACTACAACCTGGTGTTACTTTCAGTGGACAACATTTATTTCAGAGACTCATAATAAATACTGAGAACAACTGACCACTTACTGAACAGGCTATGATGGGAAGTCCAAATTCCCACATCTAAACTACAGGAAACATTACAGAAATAGACATACAAGACTTTAAAAGCTGGGAGATACGGGAGGTGACAGATAAAAAAACTCTTCCCACACGACGTGACACATCACAGTCTGACTACCCAGGCCACACCTGCCCAGAATCATACATGGAATATGAAAACGATTGGGAAGAAAACACAACTACCTGGGGATGGAATAGAGGGCAATAAGGGGTCATGGTGAGCAAATAAAACTGAAATCATTAAACATCAATAGCTATTAATTATAAAAACTGAACAGAATTTATACAGTATCTGTCTGGAAGTAGAACTTTCGAGGTTTACTTTTTTTTTTAATGTACACAACCAACCAATTAAAAAAATTATACTATATGTTTTTGCTTCTATTTATTTAATTATACATAAAGAATAAATGGTCAAATATGTAGTTTTTAAAAAAGAGAAAAACTAACTAATCACAAGAGAGACAAAATAGAAACTTGAATTCAAGAAAGGACTAGAGAATGATACTGGAAGATGGGGAAATGAACATGCACATGGAACAGAATGCATTGTTGTAAAATGAGAATATTAAAAGATTTATATGATTAACTCAAAAATCACAACAATCGAGGTACTTATAGTTTACTTCACTATTTTGGAGACTCCAAAAATTTACATCATTTACAAATTACAGAATTATAAAGATCTTCAGAGTGTAGAGCAAATACAGACACACAAAGGCAAAGTTGAGTCATCCCCAGCTGTGATTTCAGATGACACTGCAGACCCACAGGTACAAAAGCACCATGGGTTGTGGCAGAAGAGCAGACATCTAAAGCATTAAGACCAGAAAATCCAGAACCATCCAACCTGCTGTGACCACCTGAATTTCACCAAAATGCCAAAAAACTTACAGAGCAGGCAACAGTGGTGATGCATTGTGTGTCAATTGCCTAAAGGTAAGAGGACAGTGCCAGCCACAGAGTTAACCATAGAGGCACTGCACACATCTTTATTCCTAGGACTTGGGAGGCAAAGGCAGAGATCTGTAGGGATTTCTGTGAGTCCTCACCCAAAAGAGAAAGGAAGCAAGGGAAATCCCAGGGGAGCTCAAGGCAAAGGACCGAACTCCTTTCTCTTCCAGTCTTATATTCCTTTCTCTGCCCAGCCATATTACTTCCTGTTTCAATCTTCCTAGTTCTGGGATTAAAGCTGTGTGCCACCACTGCCTGGCTGTTTCTTTTGGACTGGATTAATCTCACGTAGCCCATTGTGGTCTTGAACTCACAGAGATTCAGACGGATCTCTGCCTCTACCTTCCAAGTGATAGGATTAAAAGTGTCTGACATCACAGCCTGACCTCTATGGCTAACTCTGTGGCTGGCTCTGTCCCCTAATCTTCAGGCAATCTTTATTTGATGTACAATATATCACCACAAGCAATGAGCTGGTGAAATTTGACTGTGTGCAACTGAAAAAATGCAAACAAAAGGTAATAACTGAAAGTATAAAGAAGCCGCCTATAGAACAAAGAAACTAGCAAATATTTCAAAGTGCAATACATAAATACTCAGATTTTACCAATAAGTTAAAAAATGCAAAACAAATAATGTGATAATCAAGAAACAAACCAAAAAAGTGACAATACACAAAGGCTTTGACAGAGTCAAAATGTAAATAGCACATGCTCCATGTTTACTGAGGATGAAAATGTTCCACTAGGGTACACTGAGAAATCTCTGCCCAGTCAGTATGCACACTCAGGATGTTAAACAATAACAAACACTAGAGACAACGCATACGAAAAGAACAGAGACAGTTCTTATAGATAATAGTGAAAAAATTATACAAAAAAAATTAGATTTGGGGTTCTTGTTTTAAAAAGAGAAAAGGGGATATGTAGTGGATGTATGATGTTACATTGTAAACAATTATCCCACCTATGAATTTAATGAAAAGCACCGCTTGGCCAAAGGCAGAGAGGAAATGTGGGTGGGGCTACCAGAATAAGAAAACTCTGGGAACACGAAGAACAGAGCAGAATGCCAGAGAGAAACCCGAAGAAGCATAGGACAGCTATGCTGCTCTGAGAAAAGGTACCAAGCCACATGGCTGAACAAGGTAAGAATCATGGGTTAGTTTAAGGGTAAAGAGCAAGTCTTATGCCTGGGCCTTAGACCAATCAGCCTAAAATTACTGAAAGCATCTATGTGTCTCTGCGGGTCTGTGGGTCCAAATCTTGAGGTTAGGCCCGAAAGTCCAGGCCAGAAACCTCTTACTACAAATGGCAGCCCAACGTGGGTGATATATACAATATATACCCATATAATGCTGGAGAAAGCTTTAAAAAACGGTCTAGAGCACAGAAACAAAGCCCAAAGCAGCTTCCGAGTTGTGTCTCTGAAGTGGCCTGTGGTAAAGAGACTGAGTGGTGTATGGGATTAAATTATAAAATGTGTTTGCTGCATGCAAACTTAAGGTGAACAAGGCCAGCTCCTGAGCCTAGATGTAAGCAAGGAGCTCTATATGGTAGATTTAAGGTTTCTGTTAATAAGGACAAAAAGAGAATAAAGACAAAGTGGCTTCTTAGTGGTGATATTTTTTTGGATAAGCTCTGTTTGCTGGAGGTAAGCAGAGGCTTGGTTTTTTAAAGAGGATCTTCCTGATTCAGCCTTAGAGGCAAAACACTTGTCTTTTAAGAGGCCCTGCTGCCAAATACTTAAATGGAGTTAATGAATGGAAGATGGTAAAGCTTCACTTGGTGATTATATAGACCCTAAAATTCCCCAGAGTACCTGAGCTAAAAAGCTAAATTCTATGAAGACTAGGAGCTGGATGGAGACACTCATCCATCCTACCAACCTTTAATCCTTAGCCAAGGACCTTGGCAGATTAAAGGTGTGTTCAGAAACAGAATGAAATAGAAGAATCTGGGTGGAGTCAATCACCCCAGCCAAGCAAAGGTGTAGTCAGAGTCAGAAAAAGTTAAGAAATATACAGTAAAGACAGTTTCTAAAAAAGTCTAAATGGTTTAGAATGTGTTGGAAATATATATACATAGGCTTAGAGAGAGAAAAGGAGGGAAAAAAAGTAGACAGAGCCCTTAAAAAGAAATTTTTAAAAAAGGCCATGTAAGGATGGAAAATACAAAGAGAGTCTGGATACTGTATGTTATTGTCTTATCTTTAAGCTTCTTGACTGAAAATGAAGTAGTAAAACCTGCTAAAAGACAGTTGATTATAAATGCTGTTGAATTAATTCAACCTATATATTTTGTAAATGATTTGACTTTAAAATTGAAATCCAAAGATATACTACTCTGGAGAAGAGGTTTTCTTTTTATTTCCACAGAAAATGAGAAGCTGTGGATTTATTCCTGGATAAAGAACATAAAGTTTGATAGAGGAAGACCCCCTGAAAAATCTCCAATGGAAATGGATGGCCCAGATGATTCAGCATTTCAGAGCACCTCTGTTGAAGTTTCCAGAGCTCTGTATCCAGAACAATTTCAAGGAGACTGGCTGTGATGACCCAGCTTTACAGATTACTCCACTAAAGACTTGTGCATAATCCTTCATTTTTCTTTGAATTCCCATGGGATTGCCAGCATCCCTATTCAGCAGGAAGTAGCCTAGAGAACGCCCACATTCCCAAAATATGGATTATGGATGTTTGTCTTTGTTTACAGTGTTGGTTAGAAGTTGTAATAGATAATAGTGAAATAATTATACAAAGGAAATTAGATTTGGGTTCTTGTTTTAAAAAGAGAAAAGGGAATATGTAGTAGATTTATGATGTTACATTGTAAATAACTGTCCCGCCTATGAGTTTAATAAAAAGCACTGATTGGCCAAAGGCAGACAGGAAGTGTAGGCGGGAACAGGAAGAACGGGGGCAGAAATGCCACAGAGAAGCCAGAAGACGCAGAAGACAACTATACTGCTCTGAGAAAAGGTACTGAGCCCCATAGTTGAACAGGATAAGAATCAGGGGTTCGTTTAAGGGTAAAGAGTTAGCAAGTTATATGCCTGGACCTTAGGCCAATCAGTGTAAAATTAATGGAAGTATCTGTGTTTCTCTGTGGGTCTGCAGATCTGCAGGTCTGTGGGTCTAAACCTTGAGGCTAGGTCGGAAAGTCTGGGACAGAAACCTCATACTATATATATAAGCCACATAAAGATGGAAAATACAGAGTCTAGATACTATATGTTATGTTGTCTTTGAATTGTTTGACTGCTAAGGAAGGAAAAAGCGCTGTTAAAAGACATTTGATTATGAAAGCTGCTCAATTAATCCAGTCTATATATTTTATAAATGCTTTCACATTAAAATTGAAGCCAAAAGATATGTACTTTGAAGAGGTTTTGTTTTTATTTACTCAAAAAATCAGAGGCTATGAAGTCATTCCTGGTGAAAGAAAGTAAGGTTTGATCAAGGGAGACTCCCTAAAATAATTCCTGATGGGAATGGATGATGCAGATGATCCAAGGTTTCAAAGCACCTCTGTTGCAGTTTCCTCTGAGTTCTACACCCAGAATAGCTTCAAGGCTGCTGTGTGTGATGATTGAGCTTCACTGACTACTCCACTCTTAACTTGACCACAATCCTAAAGTTTTTTTTTTGGGGGGGGGGGTCCACATAAGATTACCAGTTCCCCCAGTGAACAGGAAGTTGTCTAGAGAACTATACCTACATTTCCACAAATAATTTATGGATATTGTCTTTGTTTAGAATGTTGGTTACGAGATGCATAGATAATGGTCAGAAAAAGGATAAGCAAGAGAGATTGGATGCAAGCTTCTTTCTGAAAAGGAAGAAAATAGGGGGAAGTGCTTTGGAATACTGCATTTGTACACTATAAATATTTATTACTGTAAATATTGGTCAAGCATTTAGATAGGAAGAAGAGGCAGGGAAACCAGAATAGAATAATGCAAAGTGGAAAAGCAGAGCAGATATGACACAAGACACAGAGGAAGAGAGATGAGAATGTTGCTCTGAGAAAAGGTAGCAGCCATGTGGCTAAACTGGATGAGAATTAAGGGACAGCCTAAAAGTAAGAGTTAACAAGTAATAAGCCTGAGCCATAGACCAAACAGCTTGTACTTACTATAAGCCTTTGTGTGACTATTTGAGATTAAATGTCTTCAGGACCAGTTGGCAGGACAAAGAAACTTGTTACTACAAGGGACATCATCAATCCCAAAGTCAAATAAAATAGTATTTGTCTCTGGGTATTAATAATTCCATACACAGCCTTTAAATACCTACAATAGGACACAATTGAGATCATTCTCAATGGGAATCTCTAGAATCATTTAGAGTTAAACAGAATCTGGCAGAAACCAGTTTTGTGTCCTGTTTCTTCTGTCACTTGAGCCCTTCCCCATTTCTTCACCATGTTCTCACTTCCTCTAACATCCCCAGATCCTTCTCCATCCAGGGCTCTTTGCTCTGATTCACAATGAGCAGGACTGACCAACCTTATGAGTCATAGGAGAAAGAGAATCTTCAGAAAGCACATGAAACTTTACAAAGAGCAACACGTAAAGATGCTAACATCTGCCAAAAGGAAAGGCATAAAAGAAAGAGAAACTATCATGAAAGATTATCTTTCTCTAAGGGTTTCACTTTACTCTGTGAGATGTGAGACTCACTCACTCAGAGCTCACACACATGCAGACTAGTTTTCTCAGGACCCGTGAACAGGAGCAAAGGAGACGGCAAGAAAACTGTTCTGACCCTCAGAATCCAGACTGCTGCAGTTCTGCAAAATGCCCTGTGAGCAGGGTCTAGGCATTCCCACTCCTTTTAAAATCAGTTCAGGAAGACAGCACTGAATGCCAACAAACAACACAAGTGCATGGGGAGAGCACTTTTCTTCAATGAAAATGACATTTTTTTCTGATACATGTGAGTGATCATTAATATTCAAAAGATGATTTATACTTCTGTTTAAAATGTGTTTGCTAAATATACAAGTCTCAGCCTGCATGGGCCTAACAAGTAACTTAAGGACACAGCATATGAAGATGTATTTATGAATTCTGTATTTACATCCTAGACTGCATATGTATCAGACGGAAATTAATGGGCAGTAAAAGGTTTGCTTAATGCTTCGAAACAAATGTGTATAAACCGTAAAATGTATTTTCTGTTTAATCACATCTCATTGGCTCCTCATGTGAACACTGTCTACAATTCTCTCGGGTGATGTCTACACTCAGGGGAAATGGCTTGTGGGGAAACAGGGCAGTTAGTAAGCGTGCATGAATTTAAAGTCCAGAACAATTAGAACGGCCACAATTCCAAGGAGAACCCTGTTTGCAAACAACAAACAGGTAAGTGCTCTACTTTATAAATCATATTATGAGAGAACGGCCTGGGAACCATAAAATAAGTAAAATAATAGCAATAAGACCCACTTCGTGGAATCTCAAAGTTACCGACAACGGAATATCGACAGCTGTGCTGTAAGGATGAAGCGGTGGAAACCGGATCCGTCTGGAGGCTGTCTAGAGCGGACCACGAAGAAAACACACCACGTGCAACAAGTTTAGGGCGGGGGGGGGTGAGCAAAGGGGACACGGGAGAGGAAGAGCAGACAGAACAGGAAAGAGAGCACCGGGATGCAAGAGATGGGACCGTGACGGATGAGCTCTGTAAGGGACGCCTGTGGTGCATAGAGACGCTCCAGCTGGTAGTCATAGAAACCACTGCGCCTGGCGGCGGGTGATGACGTAAACAGTCGCCGCCGCCATGGGCGGGGCCGCAGGAGCTGAGCGTCCCCCGGAGCAGCCTCAGGAGCCCAGCCCCGCTCCCCTCCCTCTGACCTGGGAGGCTCCAGGGCCGCCGGGCTGCGGTTCCCGCCTCTGCGCTGCGGACGGCGGCGGCGGCTCCGGGGGTCTCGGGTCCCGAGGCCCAGGCCTGGTCTTCCTGACCTCGTTCCGAACGGCGCGGCTCCCGAGCCCAACAGGGAATGGTGGAACTTCCTGTCCCTTCACCTCGGTCCCTTAGAGCGGCTCGTCCTGGCCCCGCCCAGCACACCTGCTTCCGGTTACCTGTTTCCTCTAAACCCGCCTCCCTCCCGTGGGCTTTCGTCATTTCCGGCCTCTCCCCCACCTAGTCTGTCCCGCCCCGCCCCCTCCCTCTCCAGCTGTCCTGCTGTCCCGGGCCCTCTGCGCAGCCTCCCCACGGGCTGGCTCCGGTCTAGACCGGAACTGATCTGGGACAAGGGAGTTACACAACTTCCTGACCCCAACAGTAAGTTCTCACCCCGTTAGACAAACCTCTAATGTCTAACCTCTCAACTGGGAAACCAGCCTCCTGAGTTTAAAACGCACAGCCATAGACATTCAACACCCTAAGTTCTGATGCTCAAATCCAGTCTCCAAAACGAATTGAAAGTAAGATGAAAAGCTCTTGACTCAAATCATAAACAATATCTGTAACTCCTAAGGGAAGAAAGTTAGATGATATCTAAAGGACTAAATGAGATTATTCATGTTCAAAGAGCTAAAAGCATGTAAAGCATGTTATAAATAAGACACAGACAAATTGATTCATGGGCAAGAGAACACTAGTAAAAGCCTGTGGGGAATGAGGACACTGTAGGATGTGAAAAATTAGTTAAACAGTCAACAAACAAAAAACACAAACTGTAATGAAAAATGCAATATGCCTAATAATAACTCAAAGAGGTCAGGTAGTAATCAGAATATCAGACTTGAACACAAGGCAAAGGAGCTGGTAAAATAATATGCTCCATGGAAGTAAAAGGTTAAAAGTTTAAGTGAAATTCCAGCAGCACGTTCTACTTTTATATGAAATATTCTAAGTTTTAGACACAGTGACTCACTCCGGGGAGCTCTCCAGGGAAGCTGGATAATCATTTCCATCTCTATGCAAATGAAGTGACAGTAAAAAGGCATCTTTATTCTTCTCTCACTGACCGTCACTATTGACAGCCAAATATCCAGAATTAGCAATATTGTCTTGGGGTAAGACATTTAGAAACTCAGGATTTTGAAGGAAATTGGTGACTCAGGAAGTCAATGGTCATTCAGCCCATTAATATCATCACTTTGTCGCCAAGAATACAGTTTATGAGGCTGGGAAACAATATAGAATTTTAGTAATTTTGAGACACATTACATAATGTGTGGCTTCTTAATTATGTAAGTACATTTAGAAATAAAGTATTTGTAGAAAGGACTCAACCTAATGGGGGCAATGTCACATTCTATTTTTGAAGTTTGTTTTAAAGAGCCTGCCATTTCAACACTAAGGGAAAAAAAGAAAGCTTTCTAAAGGCAACACATGAGATGTAAGTAACATCTAATCAACAGCATTTAAAAGCATAACTTAATCTTCCAAAGGACCTGAATTCACTTTCCAGCATTAAAATGGCATCTAACAATAACCCTAAAGCCAGTTTTTGAGTATTATGGTCTTTGAAAATTTGCATGCATATTAGAAAACATCTTTATAAAAGAAATGAAATCTATCTCATACTCCTGGAATTGTTCATATGTATAAACATTATAGGCCATAAGTATTTATTATGAATTTATAAAAAGCAGCAATATTATTCACTACTGTGACATAAATTAGTCTTCTATAATACTCTTTCTATTTCATATTGAAACATCCCATTCTTTTCTAAATTCTACTGTTCTAGTTCCTAAGATACGTCAGAATGCTGTTACTTTTCCCCTGTAATGGGGAACATAGTTTTACTTTAATTGGCAAACATGTTTACTCTCTCAAAAATATCCCGTGCTATTATCTCACCAATCAACTGTCTTCAAAGTCATATATTCACACAAATACTAAAGCAAGAACTTTGAGTTCATTTTGAATATGTTTTTATTTGACAGCTAAAAAGGTTATATTCACTTTATACTATTGTCCAAGTGCTAGTCCTTAAAAAATTATTGGCTGGGTGGATAATTGTATGATCCATTGTAGACAACCGCAATAGGCATAGTACTGTAAGACCCATTATTAGATAATGTTGAATCATTTCAAGAGATATAGGTCTTATGTTGTAACTCAGTATTTGGTGACCATGAACCAAGTATATATTTATCAGTTATAATTCATAAAATATCAGTTCTGGAAGATTATTTCTCCCTAACATTTTGAAAATAATTTTTGTTTGGTCCTAATAAATTTATGAAGCACTTAGAACAATGATATATCCCAGCATCCCTGTAAGAGAAGCCAATATTGTAAAATCGTCACAGCAATTGTTATCTTGATTTTGATACTAAGACACAGAAAGGAAAGTGATACAGATATAGCAGGAAAACAGCATGATGAATGTCAACATCTTGAATTCATTGAACATGAAAGAATGGTTTTTGGAAAAGAAAGCCTCATAAACCAGGCAGGTCAGGTATTCCAGGACATGATAGAAGTCAGTGAGTAAAATTTTGCTGCACCAATGATGATGTGACAAAATTTCAGAGTGTGCTTCAATATTCCCAGGACAGCAGGGAAGACATCTGGATGCCAGAACTTTTCATTAACACCACAATTAATTGTACATCCGTATTTACAAGTCTCCCTCCACCCCAAACCATATCATCACTTTGTGACATTAGCAACTTCCTGAGCAGACCCTAGCAAATGCAGAGCAGCTTCCAAAGTAACAGATTTCACCAGCACCGATTGGATCAAGAGTTCCTATAGAATCAAGAGCTCCAACAGGATCAAGAGTACCAACTGAGCCAAGAGCTCATATTGGAACAAGATTGGCTTCATAAGACAAAGAAAAAGCCAGCTCCTATTGGACCAAGAAGAGTTCACTGAGTCACAGAATACTCCAATTCTAAGTAGACTAAGAGCTTAGATTAGACCAAAAGAGGCTTCCTGAGACAGAGACACAGCCAGAGCAAAATGCACCAAGAACAGCTCCCTGAGATACAGAAAAATCTTGCACCAATTGGAGGAAGCAATGGGAAGATGCCAGTGCAAGAGTACATATAACACCATAAAGAACAATATGGCAATATGATAATTTGGTGCAACAGCAAGACCTGGACATGCCAATTTAGAAGAAGCAAAAAAAAAAAAAAAACATTAAAAGCAATTTTATGAAGATGATAGAAGCCTTCACAAGGAATTTAAGGAATTTAAGAAAAAAATATTCCTTAAAAAGAGAGGAAATGACAAACAAAAGTTGGAAGAGATAAAAAAGAAAAAAACAAACATAAAAAACAGTTCTAAATTTAAAAAAGTAATATAGAAACAATAAAGAAGATACAAACCAAAGAAATGCTGGAAATGCAAAGTCTGAACAAATGAACAGGAACGATATATGCAAACATAATAAATAGAATGCAAGACATGGAAGAAAGACAATCTGGCTTCAAAAGCTTAAATGTAGAAATAGATATATAAGTTAAAAAACACTAAAGTCAAAAAACTTATAACACAAAGCACCAAGGATATCTGAGATATCGTGAAAAGAATAAATCTAATAATAATTTGAACAGAAGGAAAAAAAAAAGAGTAGCAGCTCAATAGCACAGAAAATATATTCAAGAAAATCATGGAAGAAAACTTTCACAATGTAAAGAAGGAAATGCCTATAAAGAAACAGAATCTTACTGAACACCAAATAGATTAGACCCCTAAAATGTTATATGTAATAAACCTTCCTTTTTGATTAGACAGAAAGGGGGAAGTGATGTGGGAATGCGTTTATGTATGCTGTGAATCTCAATCTTTAAATAAAAGAGCTGTTTTGGGCCAAGAAGAAACATGTAAGGAGCACGGGTGAGCCACACGGGCCACGTGGCCGACAGATTAATAGAAATGGGTTGATTTAAGATGTAAGAGCTAGCTAGCAATGTGCCTGAGCCATAGACCAAACAGCATGAAGTTAATATAAGCGTCTGAGTCATTTTGGGGGGCCTGGGCGGCTGGGCAGCTAAGCGGTCTCGGGCGGCAGGTCTGTGGGTCTCAGATCTCTGGCCGCCTGGGACCCGAGAACCCACTACTACAGAACATGGCCAAATTCTTTTTATAAGATTATGGTTACCCTGATACTAAAACCACATAAAGATGCAACAAAGAGAATTACAGACCAATATCCATCATGAATTTATCCCTCATGAATATTGACGTGAAAATACTCATTCAAATATTGGCAAACTAAGTCCAAGAACATATCAAAAAATCATTCACCATGATCGAGTGGGCTTCATGTCACAGATGCAGGGATTGTTCAACATACAAAACAGTGTCAATGTCATCCATCATATAAATAACCTGAAAGAAAAATATTACAAGATTGTATCATTAGATGTGAAAAAGGCTCGTAACAGCATTAACTATTCCTTCATAATAAAGATCTTGGAGAGACAAGGGATATAGGGAAAATATCTAAGCATAATAGAGGCAGTATACAGCAAGCCATGGGAGATCTTTCCATTTTCTGATATCTTTTTAAATTTCTTCATTGTCTTAAAGTTGTTATCATGTAGGTCTGTCACTTCTTTCATTAGAGTTACTATAAGGATTCCTGGCATATAGCAGCCATGTGGTAAAGCCAACATGTCACATGGTGAGATAAAAATTCCTGGCATGTAGTGCCCAAGTAGTAAACCCAACATAACACCAGCAGAACACCTGCATAGGGAAGGCTTGCCCCTGGGTGTGGCTGCATAAATCTGTGCCTACTCATTTTATTAAAAGAAGCTGCCATGTAAAAGTCTGTCTCTTTTTCTCTTCTACTTCTCTCCCTTGTACATGCTTAGCAACTCCCTGAATAAACTCTAGTGTGGCATCTGGTAGTGTGTGTTTCTGATCTCAACATTTTGTCGCTGTGACTCAGATAGGCTCTCTCCTGGGCTTAGGTGCACATAGGCCAGGAGATCCTGATCCGGACTCATTACCAGGCCACCATCCATCCACTCCACCACAGATTATTCAAACAACACCAGCCTCAATTGGTGAGTTTTCCCTTTCCAGTCAGTGTTAATGTGAACTATTGTCTCCAGAAAAGACCACTGGTCATTCAGCTTTCCACTAGGACTCTAATCTTGTGGAGGATTACTCCCAGCCATGATCTTCACTGGTTATGACTGTTATTTCTTACCTGACACTCATTTCTGGCCTTTCCTAATATTGTAGCCCAGCTCAGGTCCCTGGATCCTGTCCCTAAGTATGGTTCATTCCTCAAATGGGCATATCCATTTGAGGTAGGTACAAGTCCCTCATCCCAGTATTAAGCCTGGATTAGGTGTTCCTCTGTAGGGAATGGACTCTAAAATGCCAGTTCATGCACAGGAACATAGTCTGATCCTACTCCATGAGGTTCCCATACTTGATGTGGAAATGCCTTTCTGCATGCTGTGAATCTCAATCTTTAATAAAGGAGCTGTTTTGGCTCTTGACAGGCACCATAGAAAAAGTATGCAGAGGAATCAGAGTAGGTAGGAAAGGAAGGGTGGAGTCAGATGCAGAGCAAGCCTAAAGCCCAAAGGAGCAACATGTAAGGAACACAGGTGAGTCATGGGCCATGTGGCAGACAGGTTAATGGAAATGGGTTGATTTAAGATATAAGAGCTAACTAGCAATGTGCCTAAGCCATAATCCAAACAGCATGAAGTTAATATAAGCATCTGAGTCATTTCTGGGGGCCTGAGTGGTGGGCAGCTAAGAGGTCTGGCACAGCAGGGTCTGGGCCTCTGGCTGCCCGGGACCTAGAAACCCCACTACCAAAATACTACCCAGACCACTCAACAATCATGTACCTCTGGAGAGTTTAGTTCCTTTTCTTGATGGTTCTCCACTGGCTGTTTTTGATTCACTGAGCTCCCCAGAGCTCTAGTCAGGCATCTCTGTGGGATTCCTTCTCATAATCCCTGATCATTTGTTCATACACACTCTCTTCACTCTTCAGCTACATTGGGAGCTTGACCTTGTGTTTAGTTATGGACCTCTGCTTCCCCCTCTAATCATTATGGGATGTGGTTCTGTGATGGCACTTAGGGTGGTTATTCATTTGATTATATGGGAAGTCCTGTTTAGGCACCCCCTCCACTATTGGTTGGAATTCTAGCCAGAGACATTCTGAGAGTTCTTGGAGATTTCCCTAGCACCAAGCCTCTTTTCAACTCCACAGTGCCTCCATCTCTTTTATCTCCCTTTTGGTGCTCTAACACAACCATCTCCATCTCTCATGATTTGTTCCCATCTCTCCTTGGTTGTAACCCATCATGATCCTATTTTCTTAGGAGAATTCTTTATTTTATCTTCCTAGAGGGGTCCCTGGTTGTCTCATAAGTTATTCCTGATGCCAAGCTCTTCAAGGGTTGTGATTTGCAACTTGGGTATTCTTTGCTTTTTGTCTAAAACCAATTATGAGTGAGTACTTCCAATACCTATCTTTTGGGGCATGTGATACCTCACTCAAGAGGATATTCTCCCAAATTTATCTATTTGCCTCAGAATTTTAGGATATAATTTTTTATTGCTGATTAGTAGTTCTTTTTGTAAATGTATCACAATTTTTAATTCATTATTGAGTTGAGGGGAATATAGGTTTTTTCCAGGTCCTTGCTATTATGAATAATGCTACTAGGATCATAGTTGAACTAATATCTTTGGGATGAGAATATGCATCCTTTGGATATATGCCCAATAATGGCATTGGTGGGTCCTTGAGGAGATTGATTCCAAGCTATCTGATGAACAGCCATGATAATTTCTAAATTGGTTCTACAAGTTTACACTCCCACTAACAATGGAGGAGTATTTTCCTTTACACCACATCCTTTCAGCATGGCCTGTCATCTGTGTTTTTGATCTGAGCCATTCTGATAGGTCTAAGGTGTTTCAATTTGCATTTCTCTGATGGCTAAAGATGTTGAGCAATTTTAAGTGTCTTTCAGCCATTTCTCATTCTGGTGAGAACTCCCATTTTAGCATTGAACCCATTTTTTAATTGGGTTTTGGAAGTTTGGAGCTCTAGTTTCTTGAGTTTTCTATATATTTTAGAGATCAGTCCTCTGTCAGATATAGGGTTGGTGAAGCTCTTTTCCCATTCTGTAGGCTCTAATTTTGTCTTATTTACTGTGTCCTTTGCCTTACAAAGCTTCTCAGTTTCAGGAGGTCCCATTTATTAATTGTTTTTCTTAGTGTCTGTACAACTGGTGTTATAGTTTGGAAGTGTCACCTGTGCCAATGTGTTGAAGGGTATTTCCCAGTTCAGAAGAGATCAGAAATACAGGGAAAATACCTAAATATATAAAGGTGATATATTTCAAGCTGGAAGCCAAGATCAAACTAAATGGAGAAAAATTCAAAGCAATCCCACTAAAATCAGGGATAAGACAAGGCTGTCCTCTCTCCCTTTATTCAATATAGTTCTTGAAGTTTTAGCTAAAGCAATAAGAGAACAAAAAGAGATTAAGGGGAAAATTGGAAAGAAAGAAGTCAACCTATCTCTATTGGCAGATGGTATGATTTTACGTATAACTGACCCTCAAAATTCTACCAGGGAACCCCTACCACTGCTAACTACCTTCAGCAATGTAGCAGGGTACAAGAATAACTCAGAAGTCTATGTTCTTAGACAGTATGATAGCTAGAATTGCTTTTTTAAAGTCAATTTGATCAGAAAGCTTTTTTCCTTCCTTTTTTTCCTCTTTACTCTGAGCCAGTGTCTGTCTTTTAATTTGAGGTGTGTCACTTATATGCAGAAGAAGGATGGATTCTGTTTTGATCCATTGTGTTATCCTGTGTCTTTTTATAGGTGAATTGAGTCTACTGGCATTAAGAAATATTAATGACACTTTTTGTGGTAGCTTGTGTGTGTTTCCCTTCTTTATTGTTTCTTTCTGTGGGATTGTCTATTGCTTGTGGCTTCATGAGTGTACCAAGCTTCCTTAGGTTGGAGTTTTCCTTCAGGTGCTTTTAGTAGGGCTGGATTTCTGGATAGGTATTGTTTATATCTGTTTTTAATGAAATACCTTGTCTACTCCATCTATGATGATTGAGAGTTTCACTGGGTATTATAGTCTAGACTGGCTATCATGGCTTCTTAGGGTCTGTGTAACGTCTGACTGGGACCTTTAGGTTTTCATTGCTTTCACTGTGTGATCAGGTGTTACCCTGAGGGATCTGCCTTCATAAGTGTGTGGTCTTTTTCTTTGCAGCTCTAGGCTGTCTGGCGTTTTGTAAGCATCTTGTATTTTGATAGCTATTTTATTCTTTAGATTGGGATTTTTCTATAATTTTCTTGAGTGTATTTTCTGTGCCATTGTACTAGTATTCTTCTCTTTCTTTTATTTCCATTATTCTTTGTTTTGGTCTTTTCATGGGATCTCAGATTTCCTGGACTTTTGTGTTGTGACATTTTGGCTTTAGTGTTTCCTTTAACTGATGTATCTATTTGCACTATTGAATATTTAATGCCAGAGCTTCTCTCTTCCATCTCTTGCATTCTGTTGGTTATTCTGGCATCTGTAGTTCCTGTTTGTTTACTCAGACTTTCCATTTCTAGCATTTTCTTGGTTCACTTGGTTTGTATTTTCTTTATTGCTTCTATTTCAATTTTTAAATCTTGAATTGTTTTCTTCACCTGTTTTATTTATATTTTTTCCTTTTCTTTGTTTTGATTATTTTCTTTAAGGCAATTGTGTATTTCTTTGTAATTTTATCTTTTATTTTTTTAAGTTAGGTTTTTATTTTCTCTTTTATGGATTCTATTATCTTCATAAAATTGTTTTTATGCTTGTTTCCTTCTGTTTCTTATCACATCTTGCTGTTGTAAAACCACCATACTCTAGTGGTGCCATATTGTTCTTTATTTTGTTCTATGTATTCTTGCACTAGAATCTGTATATTGCTTCCCTCAGATCAATGAGGAAGCTGTTGGTTACTCAGGGAGCTGTTCTTGATGCAATATGTTCTGGCCGTGTCTGTGTCTCAGGATGATTTTCTTGGTCCTCTTGGAGGTAGCATATCCTGTTTCTCACTGAGATGTTCTTCATTCTATAGAAGTTGGCTGTTTCTGTGTCTCTGGTATCCAATCTTCAGCCAATATTGGCTCCTGATCCAATAGGAGCTCTTTATCCTATAGAAGCTCTTGATCCAATTGGGGCTTTTGATCTAATGGGGTCTAAACACCTCTGGGTCTCAAGTAGCCACTCTTGATCTAATAGGGATTGGTAAATTGTGGGTCTTGAGAAACCACTATTGGTCCAATATGTTCTGGCCAACTATGGGTTTCGAGGAATTGCTGTAGTCTCCAGGTAATCAGACAGTTTGGAGGTTGGGTTAGAATTTGTAAATGGAGATGTAATACAAACTAAGGTATTAATGGGGAGTTGTGTTTCACAGAAGTTTTTCCTGCTGCCCTGGGATTAGGAAATCAATGGGTGAGTGTGGTATTCCACAGATTGTGACCTGAGGCTTAGATCCTGGGGACCAGACTGGGTAAAGTTTCACTCACTTCTTGATCCAGAAGTGGCTATTGAAATGTGAGTCTCAGGGAGCCCCTGAGTTAACAGGCCCCTGGCCTGTAGAAGTTTTCTATGCTGGCCTAGGATTAGGAAAACGATGTGTGGGAGTTGTGTTCCAAGTGTTGTGCCCCAAGGCCTAAGTGACAGCCAGGTGTGAGATAACCTGGCATGGGTGCTGGGAACTGAACCCAGGTTTTCTGAAAGAGAAGGATATTTTCATCACAACTGAGTCAAATTTACAGTCCCTTAAACAAATTAAACAAATATATGTGTTTCTATCTGCATTGTTCTTGATTTTTTTTTTTTTTTGAAAAAAGACTTAAATTCCAGAAGGACATCATGACATTCTGCAATTATCCACATATTCAAAACAATTGTAATCACATTTCCTAAACTTGCCAGGGTGAATATTACATCATATGAATTATGTACTATTCCTCTAAACCAACATTCTGTGCTATCTTGCTTGAATATTATTGTATCAATGTACTAATGGTGTTAGAGAAAAATCTACTTCACACTGAAGTACAATATAAGATTTTGAGTATTATATTGATGGAAATTAGTGTGTAGGATGGTGCTTGTCTGTTTCCAAGGGTGATGAACTCAAGATGTAGATCTTTTAAATGCTAAATAGATACAGATGGTTCTACCTTGAGTAATAGGGTAACAGCTTCCTATGAACAAGCCTAAGGAGTACAGTATCCCTACTGCTAAATGAGGACACAAATAAGGAAAATGTATTTAATTTAATTAATTTTTTCATTTTCAAACAACAAAATTATATTTATATAACTTCCTTTTACAATTTTCACCTTCATACTTCTCATATAAATGCAATCACTCATATTTGTGAGCACTTTTTTTACTCTAATGTAGACACATATATAAATCTACACACACACACACACACACACAAAATTTAATACTTCTGAAGGGTCTCTAAACAGACAAAACATGGCCAAGATGTCTTTATCAAACAAGTTGGAACAAGTATATCACTATGGAAGCAGAATTTGAAGTCACAGATATACTCAAGCCACACTTTTTGAGTCCATTTACTCCATGTTGACTATTAATCAGAAAGGAGAAATCTAAAGGCCTTATACAATAACATGTTGTTCTTCATATTGCCATGTCCCAGAGTAATGATAATGGACAAAACTCCTAATCTATAAGATATCCAATTAAATTTTAGAGTTGCAATGGTCATTCATTCTTTTAATGGCATTAAAACACTAAGATATTTACATTCTTTTGAGCAGCACTTTCAAGACAGGAATATCTTATATAGCCCTGAATATCTTGCAAATAACTCTATAGACCTTGAACTCACAGAATTCTGCCTGACTCTGACTCCCAAGTAAGTACCAGGATTAAAATCCGAGGCACCATCTGCAAGCTGACAATTACATTCAAAATGCTAGTCACCAAAGTTCTTTCCATGATTTGGTCACTTCATCCTCCTGAGGATGACTATCAAAGTACTGAAGCCAAGTTATCACCTCTCCTTTGTGAAGGTCCTAATTAACCTGACACTCAAATTAAAGACTTCATCCTAAAATAGGGTTTTTCTTTTACTTGACAAACTCCAGTTTTCCTACCGGGCATATCTGACTCCTCTCTATCCAGAAGCAGTTCTTTGTGATCCAGAGACATATATCAGTTTCCCCTCCCTCTTGTTTCTTTTCCTTCTTCCTCATCATCTATCTTCTGTCTACATCTCTTATTCCATCACCATTTTCCTATGAGGCAGATAAATCTCATTGTGTTAAGAACTTGGTCTTATGATAACTTTTGCTGACTCTGAGGGTCTCTAATGATTCTATTAAGTGTTGCTTCTACATCGGTGTGTTAGAGCTGAAAAATTCAAACTAGAAAATGTATAACAGGCCTTGTCTCAATAAAGACACAGTTTCCATCTATCATATGAATAACATTTATAAACCAGACAGAAAAACCTTAGCAGGGAGTGCATTCATGGGATATGAAACTTTGAAATATACACTGTAAAAAAAGGGGTTAATAATGTTAGCTTCTGTTACGTAAATAGATTAGCTCATTTAATCATAGTATCCAAAGTTTACTAAAAATATTTGTTCTTTTCTTATAAGAAGACAAATGAAATCATTATCACACAGTTAAATGGAAAATGAAATGTTTCATTTCCTTACATATAAAGATACTGAATAAATATTCAGAAATGGAACCTATGCTATGCAGAAATATTTTTCAACTACATCCTTGCATTGAAATGCTACTGTCATGCACTTAGTTGAAATGTCCTGTCACTAAAAATGATAAACCTGAACTAATTATACTTTCCTTTCTCCACTGGATGTGGATCAAGGTGTGAAGTTTCAAGAGAACCAGTATGCCAGTGCAGAGCAGAACCAGTGCATTTGCAAAGCTGTTATACTTCTAACCTACAAAGGACCCTTGGGACTGGCTCTGGTACTAATGATCTTGTCCTTTACTGCATTCTTACCTGTAGTTCCTGGATATTGTGAAACATCATAACACTCTCATAATAAAGGCCAATAACCACTCTGAGCTGGAGCTCATTTTACTTATTTGTTGTTTCCTTTGTCCCTTGCTCTTTATTGGCCATCTCTGCACAACTAAGTGTATCTTGTGGCAAATTACATATGGAGTTCTATTCACCCTGGCTGTCTCCACAGTGGTGGCCAAAATAATTACTGTGCCTCTGGCTTTCAAATTCACAGCCCATGGAAGAAAGATGAGATACTATCTGTTCTCAAGGACACCCAACTACATTACTGCCATCTGTGTCCTCATCCAAATTATTCTCTGTGCAATCTGGCTGTGCATTTTGACATCCATTGACATTAATGCATGCTCTAAGCATGGCCAAATCAACATTGTGTGTGATGAGGGTTGAGTTATGGATTCTATTGTGACTTGGGTATATCATGGCTCCCTTGCCCTTGGAAGCTTCATTGTGGCTTTATTGGTGAGGAATCTCCCTGACACATTTAACGAAGCCATGTTGCTTGCTTTCAGGATGCTTTTGTCCTGCAGTATCTAGGTCAACTCTCTCTCTCTCTCTACCATAACAGCAAAGGTTAAGTCATGGAGGTCATCTTAATCTTGGCCTCTAATTCAGGCCATGTGGAATATATCTTTTTTCCCAAGTGCCTCATAATTTTGTTAAAACCAAAAAGAAATTCTCTTCAAAGGTTAATGTATAAGGCATCATTTTGACCACACATTTAATAAATTGTAACTGACAACTGTAGTGTTAGTAAAGAACCACTTATTTCAAAACAGTGTAAGATGTATGTATTAGCTAGTGGTACTCATTGTTTCTTTTAATCATGATGCCAAGAAGTCTCATGTATACTACTTTTCTGTTCAACATGGCCTATAATCTTCCAATCAGCCACTTATTTTACATTACCTAGATAAGGGAGATTATTTCAGAGCAGATCTCTTCTTTAATACACAATCAATTTTGAAATAAAATGTATCCTTCTTTTGATGCCTGAGTGAATGTGTGACTTTGACTGCCCTTGAGTGGTGAGACTAAATACAGTGTAATATTTTCACACACACACACACACACACACACACACACACACACACACATACACACACCCCTCCCCATTACCTCCCCTCTCTCTCTCAGATTCACTATGTCTCCATTACCTTTCCAAAAAGACAACCAACAGGCATGGCAGAACAATATCCAGTAAGACAAGGCAAAATAACATTTAAGTGTGTCTCAGTAATTTAAATTTTCTTTTCAGTGAATTCTCAGTTTAGATCTCTACCACATTTATAATTGGTTTATTTGATTTTTGGTGCCTAGTGAATTCTTCATATATTTTGGACATTGGTCCTTCTCTCAGATGTAGAGTTGGTAAAGCCATTTTTTCTGTTCTTCGGCTTCTGCATTGTCTCAATATAGGGTTCTTTCTGAAGAGGAGCTTTTCATTTTCATGATTCCCCGTTTCATAACTATTGGCCTTAGCATTTGACATAACAGTGTTCTTTTCAGTAAGTCTTCTCTCATTCCAATGAGTTCAAGGTTATTCTTTAATTTCTTTTCTACCAGGATCAGTGTATCTGGTTTTATATCAAAGACTGGTGAATTTGGACTCGAGTTTTCTTTACCTTGATCAGTATTGATCTAAATAGTTTTGTCTATATGCAGACAGCAAGGTAGGCCAGCGTCATTAGTTGAAGATGCCATGTATTTTCAGCTCCATCTTTCTGTCTTTGTTATCAAAATCAAGTATTCATAGTTGTATAAACTTAAATCTAGGACTTTGATTCTATTGATCAACTTTTCTTTCTTTAATGAAAATAAACGCTATTTTTTATTGCTATAGCTTTTTAGTATAACTTGAAATCAGGAAAGATAAATTTCCAAAAGTTTTTTTTCATTGCTCAATATCAGCTATTTTTGCTATTGTTATTTATTTATATGAAGCTGTATTTTTTCCTTTGAAGATCTGTAAAAATTGAGTTGGAATACAGCATTTTGATGGTGAAGTTTGCCCCTATTTTTTCTATTAATTTCTAAATTTTTAATTTTCAAATATCTTTCACTTTAGGTTTTTTATTATTGGTTTCATTTATATTTTAAGATCTTATACTGTGTCGTTTTTTTCTTTCTCCTGTGTGTGTACTTTATGTTTTCTTTTTTAATTATATTATTGTCACCTACAATACATCCTGGTTTTAGCCTCTCCTCTTCCTACAATCCTCCCATTTCTATCCCTTCATAGATACACTTACATTTCTTTACTAGATCTCTTGCTTCTCCTTTTCCTTAAGTGCACACATCTAAGGCACAAGAACCAAACAAAGCTCAACAATTAAAAATAAAACTAGGCACAAACCATCATATCAATTCTGGGTGAGAAAACCCAGTAGAGAAAAAGCTTCTCAAGTGTAATCAGGGGAACTCATCTCCCACTGTTAGGAGTTCCACAAATACCCCAAACTAAAAAAACATATCATGTACACATAAAACAGCACATACCCATGAAGACTTTATGATTGCCACTTTAGTCTCTTTGAGACTCTGAGCCCTGCCTACTTGATTCTGTGGGTGTAGTAAGGTTTCTGTCCAAGACTTTCAGGCCTAGCCTCAAGGTTTAGACCCACAGACCCACAGACCAGACGCTTAAATTATTTAGGCGGATCAGCCTAAGGCCCAGGCATATAACTTGCTAACTCTTTACCCTTAATCTAACCCATGACTCTTATCCTGTTCAGCCATGGGGCTCGATACCTTTTCTCAGAGCAGCATAGTTGTCCTCTGCTTCTTCTGGCTTGTCAGGAAACTCTGGAGTTTCTGTGGCATTTCCATTTTGTTCATCTTGTTCCCAAAGTTTTCTTAGTCTGGTAGCCCCACCCACACTTCCTGTCTGCCTTTGGCCAATTAGCGCTTTTTACTAAACTCATAGGTGGGACAATTATTTACAATGTAACATCATAAATCTACTATATGTGGGTTCTGTTCTCCTGGTGTTCTTGAAACCTCTGCTCCCTATAATCCTTTCTCATCTTCTCCAATATTCCTGGCACTCCACTTAATGTTTGGATATAGGTCTCTGCATCTGCTTCTATTGTCTGTTAGAGGAAGTTCCTCTGGTGTTGATTGGGCTAGGCACTGATTTATAAGTATAGAAGAATGGGGAGTACATCATTGATTTTTGTTTTTGATTTTGTATTAGTTAATTGTGTTTGGATCTACCTTAGGTCTCTGTGTCATCCATCTTTTGGTCCTAGGCCATCTATTTCCTAAATTTCTTTAGATCACTCCATAACTGAATCTTTAAGAAGCCTGTAATCACAAAGACATTTTAAGATCTTGTTCTTGGACCTCAGATATTTTGGAATATCCAGGGACTGAATTATTGGGCACTAATGAAGACATACTGTCCTGACTCATTCCTTGAGGCTTTGTGCTGCTGCTTAGACATTTAAGATTAGAGATTACAGAACCAATTGTTAATATGTTTTTCTTTGTTGGTGGGGGCTTGTATCTTGATTACTGTTTCTTTTCTTGGTTTTAGGAGAGTGTGATGAATACACATTACCTGGTAGAAATTTTTCTTTTGGTCTGATAGTTATGAACACTGGGATTGTTAGTTAAATTGTGTTTCTGGACATTAGATGTGACGATTAGAAATGGGAATAGTATAGGCCTCTGAAGCATTTCAAATGAAATGGCGATCTGTGTCTTCCACCAGATATTCTCATTTAGTCTCCTTGGAATGAAGATATAAGGTAAGAGATGACATCATAGGTCTGCTATAACACTGGGGATAAAACCGAAGGTTTAAATATGGAGAAATGGGAGTGTTCATGATCTACACTTAGTCTAGTTTTTCTGGCCATTTTTGTACCATTTTTTTTGGTAGCAGGGCATGTCTGCCAAGGTTGTGAGCCTATTATAAAGCAAATATTATGGGGGAGGGGAAACTATGGGAAGATCCCTGAGATCCACAGGAGCTGGTGCAAGGGGAAGGAAAGGCTTCAGAAGACATTCCCTCTCAGAAATAGGGGTAATTCAAAGAGATTAGGTCTGTAGCAACAAGGAAGCTGTAAAGATCTTCAGTCAGCTTACCAGAATTTCTGGCATAAATGATTGCTGTTTAGCATATGACTTTAATTTAAAACATCCATTTCCAGAGGGAAATTGTACTAATGAGTGTTGGAATAAAAAACTCCTTGGATGATATGGACTATGCAAAGTTTGAAACAAATTTTTAAAGAAAAGATTTTTTTAATAAAGGGTAATAGATAATCTTTAGTAACTGAGATGAGGCACACTTGGTACTCTTTTATGGATCTTGATGAAACATACCATTATGTAACATAAATAATTTCTGAATCTGTGATGAACTCATTTGATCAAAGTCAAATATATAGGGATGTCAAGAGCAATATTTTAAGAGAATATATGAAAATTTATCTTTACAAACTGCATACAAGATTTCTAGTGTTAAAGATGGTTTATAGAACATTGTAATGTTTTCTCACAATTATTAGTCTTTCTTCAGTAGTATACAGCATAATTGATTTTTTTTATACACATGTAGCATTGTATTTAGCTGGTTTCTGCTTCTTTATCACCCTCATTTGTGGCTCAAATGTTATTAGTTATTCTCCAAGGACATAATATTTTTATATTAAATGTATATAATACAAGTATGAGAAAAACATATTAGTCTACTGTACTTCTACCATTGGACACATAATTTCCATGTTCCAAATATGTTAGACTTGTTTAATTCTGAAAACACACTCCTGTTTTTATAAACACACACAGAAAAACACATAAAAAACATTTAAATTTACAATGTGCAAGCATAAAACAAGGATTTTCTTGGGTCTGACACAATAATATTTCATTTGTCTCTCTATTCTTGCCAATAAAAATTAAATGATGGTACCAGCTGAGTACCACCCCAATATATGTATATAAACTCTATTGCCTTTTAAAAAATCTAATGTATGTAAGAAAATATTGAAAGCAATGACATTGTTTTTTATCACTACTATTGTTTATAATTTTAAAGAATGCACTTATTTAAATTTTGATAAAAATGCAGTTCATTATTTAGTGAAACATTTCTTTAAAAAAGGTAACAAATAAGCATTTAAATTTCCAAAAATGTATTTTATGAGCAATCATATTCTAAGCATATAGAAAACAAAATCAAAGTTTTAGTTGATATTTTCCTTTACTTATTACTTGTATATAACCTGCTTTTATATCTTATATATTCTGAATAATTCTTTAATGAACAATGGTGAGTAGTGTCTCTGTGCTATGTTGACTTCAGAGTGTTGCAAAAGTCTATAGATGAACCATATCACACTTCTACTTTTAGTGATTGAAGCAGCCTTTTTACAACTTCCATGGAAATTTCTGTAGTTTATACTCACACTAGAGATATATATGGCACCTCTCTTCCATTTGTATTTACTCATTAATTATCTCTCAGTTTTTTATGGGAACTCCCTCATTGGGAAATAGATTTTTCAATGCAGTTGTAATTTGTTTTTCCAGAAATCTAGAGATCTTAAATAATATTCCATTCTAAAGTAGTTAAATATAATTAAAATATTAAATTTCAACATAAATTGTAAAAAAATTATGTATTGCTAATTCTTTTTTAAAAAATTAAACATGGATTTGAAGAAATGGCTCACAGGTTCATAACACTGTTTACTTTTCAAGGACAAAGACATATTTCCAACACATATGATCAATGTAAATCACTTCAATTTCAAGAAACACCACATGGCATATGTGGGGGCAGGACCAGTTCTTCTACTTTCATATTGTCATAGCAGATGCCAACAACCCTTCAGCACAGTCAGGTGTTTTGTCCTGCCAAGATGAGGTGCAGGACCAGCTCTCTCCAGGGCTGTAGCCAATGAAGGGGCAGGTCCAGTTTTCCCTAGTGTTGTATCCAGAGATAAGTGTGGTCAAATCTGTGCATTCCTATGCTCTCAGCTCAAAACAGGAGCCATGGAAATCAACCCAAACCATGGCTGTGGCAGAGTCACAGGCTCATACACATGTTCACTGGTAACAGCTCAGGCCTCAGAAGCCTGCTGCTCACTACCTTCATCTCTTCAGATCTAACGCTCTCCACAGAACATGAACTATTCTATGTAGAATATTCCTTTATGCTATATGAATATATGTCACTGTGATTTGTTTAATAATACTTTGACCAGAAGCTGGGCAAGAATTATAGCCAGGGCTACTAAGCCAAGGGTGCTGGGAAGAACAGAGGAAGGGGAGTCATGATGAGACCCAGAGGAAGAAAGACATGCTGGAGAACAGTTAAAGCCATGACCCTGTGGCAATAAGAATAATAGAAATTGGTTAATTTAAGTTGTAAGAGCCATTTAGTAATAAGCCTCAGCTATTGGCTGACCATTTGCAATTAATATTAATTTTTTGTGTGGCTCTGAGCACTGCTGGAATAGAGAAACTACCTACAAACGGCATCCCAGTGTCTAGCAAGAATTTCCTAATACAACCTGAGAAACTTTTTAAACAGGTGGTAAAGCAGAGTCAGAAACAGCTTCCTAGTCTTGTGTTTCTAATGCCAATTACAGCCCAGACAAACCAGCAGCTTCCAATGGGATTAAGCAGTCATCACAAGCTCCATCATAAATTAGCCACATTGTAAGACAGAAAAGCATCTTCCAGTTTAAAAGCTTATGGGGGGTCAAAACAATTTCAGATATTCAGTAACAGATTCTGAGAGGAAAAAAAAGACTCTAAACAGGTTATAGTGTATTTAAAAATATGAATAGACTTGGGAAAGAAACAAGAAAAAGTATATAAAATCTTAGATTTTAAAAAATGCTTTTACAAATAAAAAAAACTTTAAAAGAAAAATAAAGTAAAACAAAATTTAAAAGTCACAAAAGATGAAATATACACAGAGTCCTTATGTTATTGTGTTGTCTTTGAATATTTGGCTCTAGGACACACTGGGTTTTGAGGGCTGTTAGATTAAACAAACCTATATTTTTAAAATGTCCTGACTTCAAAATTTACATCAAAAAGTGTATTGTGTTGGAGGAAGGATTATGCCTTTATTTCCACAAGAAGTGATAGGCTGTGGATTCAATTAAGGTTAAAGAGATTCAGAATTGTTCAAAAATATATTCTCTGAAAATTTTGACAAGTTAAAGAAGTAAACCTGAAATACTATAAGACATATAATGTATTTTACCTACTCAAAGATAAAAATAAAAAAAAAAACTTTAACTGACTTATACATACCTCATATTTTATACTTGTTACCTTTACAGGTTCTTATATTTTCATAACAAGGAGACCAGACATGAAAGAGCAAATTATACAGCATCTCAAAATGCCTCTGTTTCACTTTCCTCAGAATTCTGCATACAAAACAGCTTCATTTAAGGAGGGCTGACTACAAGTTATTATTGATAATGGTCAGGGAAAAAGGCTGAACAAAATTAGATTTAATGATATTCTGATAAAGGGGGAGGGATATAGATGTAATGAGCTAAAAGGATAGATTATTGAATCTACTTTTAAGTCAAAATGGGAACTACTGATCTTAATTATTTTATATTGGTACGGACTTTAGTATATTGATAAAAATTTAATATTCATTTTATTATTTGTATGTATATTTTTATGCTTGTCTGGAGTATTATGTTTATGAAACTGTAATGTGATACCTAATTTGTCTTAATAATAAAAACCCTATGGTGAGATGAAAACATTGACTAGACATTGAATAATTACTCACCTGCAATCAAGGAGAGATCTATGATAACGGAATGTAAATGACAGACTATGAGACCAACTGATACACACATGGACTACTGGATAATCTCTCAATTCTTACTGCTTTGCATCTTGCATCTACACCTCAAAAACAAACAAACAAAAAATGTGGACCTGACTTGACTATTAATAGGGCTGGATTTGGATTGGGAGCAAGTGGCTTTCTCCCTCTCTAAACTCAAGCATATTGGTAAAGAAAATGTAAAGAATTCTGTCTCGTATCAGAAAAGCCACCTGGTGTGAGACAGAATACAGAATGTTTAGGGACCAATATTATTGTGACTTCATCTTAAACCTTGTTTCTTTCTGTATCTGTACCTTCCAAACATCCTGTCTGCATACAATCTCCTGAAGTCATAGAAGATATGAATATCTTCTTTGAGTATCAACAATGCTTAAGTTTTCTACTGTAAATAACATTTCCTCCTATCAGCTATCTACAAATGGGGCCCCCACCACAACAACTCCTACTAGTGAAACAAGAATAAAAGGGAGAGTATGAGAGAGAGAGAGAGTAAGAGACAGGTAGACAGACAGACAGAGGCAAAAATAGAAAAATCAAGAATCCGGTGCACAGCAATCAATTACTGTTTTCAGAAAATAGATTATTCAAAAACAGCTGCAAGATAGCTCTCTATGATTATCCTTCAGATCACACTTCTAATTAGAATTCCAGATGGAGTTAACCACTATTCTGAGAATGGTTATAGATGTATATAGTCAGTCCATTAAGATCTAACCATTGTTTTAGCTTTTACAGGATCCCAAAGAGATGCCATCACCCTTAAGTCAGCAGGAAGCAACCTTATGAAAGACTACACCCCTTTCCCAATAAGTTTTGTGTTCTGAGGGTTGTTATTCTAATAGAATAGTTATAGTTAAAATTGGGTGAAGGACAGAACTATAATATAGCATCAAAGATCTCTTTTGAAGAAGAGAAAGGGGATAGATATGATAGATAAAGGTAGATTGTTCTACCTACCTATACACCATTCTAGCTGAATATATGGGCTAAGCTAAAGACAATTTGCACTGGCATAGATATTTGTATATTGATACACATGTGAAATCATTTTATATGTTTAGTTGAGATAATTTGTACATTGGTACAAAGTTTAATCTGAAATTGCTTTATATAACCAAAGCAACTTATACTTTGATATAAATCTGAATCTGTAACTATTATGTAAAATTGAATCTGTATTGTTATATTTGATATATCCTTCTACCTCTGTTTAAAATATTTGCACATTATTGTCACATACACCATGCAGTTACTACCTTTATTTAACTATACTAGATATAATGTATGATTGCACTAGTTATGATATATGCACAAGATGTTTTATATACCTCTGTTTAGATGATATATATGTATATACATGTCTAAAATGCTGTGGCCACTTTACATGGTATATATACCCCTGGCTAATGTTTGATAGTCATACTAAAAGTCACTGTTCAGAAATTATACACCCCTTATATAGGTATTCTAATTTTTAGTACAGGGTTTATTCCTTAAGACGATAAAAACTCCAGTCAACATTACTTAGGGTACCATATCCCAGTCATCTCAGATACAGTTTAGAATATCATAGATAGATCTTCAACCATTTCATAGACCCAGAGAATATGACATTTAATACTTGAAATTCAGCCATGAGAGACATGACAACTCCTGGTGTCACTGCTCCTTTCCTGAGATGGTGTTGAGCATCGAGGATATTCCTTTGGAGTTTGTCCTTTTGGCAGAGAATGGCTGGTTGAGTAAGGAACTGACCTTACCTTGATTGCTGACAGTACACACATGATGTCCAAGCTGGATGAACAAATTGATGGATGGAGACTGATGAAACCTGCCTGGACAGGATAAGACAGTCCCTCCAAAATTGCCCTGCTTGTGAAAAGATCTGTCAGATACCATAGGCCTGTAGCCAATATGATAGATGCTCCAATGGCACACAAATCCAGTGGTGATTGTCCTCTCCCAAATTTTGGAAGTCATTACTTCCATGTACTTCTGACTTTCAGGTGATACATCTTCCCTCTCAGGTCTTGAAGAGGTTGAAGAATAGGTATTTAAGGTTATCACCGTATTATCCCTTAGAAAGGAACATTCAGGTGTTGAATTTTCACTTTCCTAGATGAACCTTTTGAAGTAATTTATACACCCTACCATCTACCAATATTCTAGAAATATATGATGTACTTTATACATGTATATGTTAGGTTTTGGTTGTAATTTGTACTTTCTCCTCTCCTGGATACTACCTCATAATAATTCCTATTGTACATAGTCTTAGTTTAGAACCTTCTTAGACAAAAGGGGGAGATGTGGTGAGATTCAGGTGTCAGCTAGTAAGATCCGAGGATGCTTTCCCAGGGTCCCAGGCCTCTGAAGGGGGCATGGCCAACCCAATTGATAAAGAACTGCTGGGACCCTGGAAAGCCTGTTTGCCTGGTTCCTGACTGCTGGAGAGACCGGTTTTGAATCCATCATCCATCATTCCAAACTCCAGTCCCTGTTCAGGCTCCACTATAAGCTGTTACCTGTATTGTGAGTGTTGGTTTATATTTTAATAAATATTAATCTTGGACTAGTGCCTTCTAAGTAAAACTCCACCTACAAAACCCAGTGTCAGATATTAGAGTAAATGCTGAAAGATCATAAGAGACAATTAGCCACTAGAGTGACTTTTTACCTCCACCAAATCCTCAGACCTAAGTGGAGACAAGATCCTGTCTCTACAAATCCACAGACTAGACTTTCATCTTGTCTCCACACACCTTATATTCCTGTCTCCTCCTCTCTAGTGCTGGGATTAAATGTGTGAACCAACATTGTCTGGCCTCTGTGGTTAACTAGTAGCTAGCTCTGCTATCTAAAATACAGGCAAGCTTTATTTGATAGACCACAAACAAAATATTAACACACAACTCATTTAACAATGTAATGCATAATTAAGAAATATACATTAATAGTCATCAATAATGTCAAATTTATAGTCATATCAGGCATGTTTTCAAAGTCATAGATAGGTAGATAGATAGATAGATAGATAGATAGATAGATAGATAGATAGATAGATAGATAGATACATAGATAGATACATAGATAGATAGATAGATAGATACATAGATAGATAGATACATAGATAGATAGATAGATAGATAGATAGATAGATAGATAGATAGATAGATAGATAGATAGATAGATAGATAGACTGCAAACACTTCAAAGACCTACAGAATATGGCATTTAATATGTTTAATATCCTAAGACACTTCTTGACAGACTTGTCTCCTGGCAGTCCAATATATTTCAGAGAAAATAATGGGCACTGAAAAAGCTGCATAAGGAGTTTGTTTTCTTTGTGCAAAAGCTAACCATTGTGGGTGGGGGGAGCTTGACCTTCCCTCAATTGATGACATATTATCCAAACTGTACTAGCAGGGTACAAAAGAAAGTGACTGCAGAATCTTTTCATGACAAAGCAATACTCCTTGTAAATTCTTAGCGCAATACACAGACCTTAGTTACAGAAAACCATAATGGACCAAACTAAGATATTACACGATGCCAGAGTCCCCTAAGGTTGTGGACATCTGTATTCCCTCCTTCAAGACTCAACAAATGGTGATGCCTAAATCAATCAGAGGCTTTCCTGAGGCCCTGATGTATGGAAAAGAAATATCTTTTTTTTTTTCCTAGAAAATGAAGATTATGCTTGGGAAAACCATGAATATTATGGGGCAAGAGACTTGGGCAGTTGTGATTTCTTACATGGAAAACCCAGCTTTTTAGGAGAGAATGGAAGTATCTGTCCCAAGGTTGGTATGTGTTTTTCTCTGATGCTGTTGTGATTTCATATACTGTGCTTGTATAACATTGATTAATTTCCTATATTATATAATTTTTCTGACACTATTACTTTAATTTTCAGAAAAGTAATATATGTATTATATTTCTTACTAACCTCCTTTAACATAAGATATAGGTTGTGAAAAATAAACTAAGCCAATATTTTCTTTTTTCTGATGTTCTGGACCTATCTCCTTAGTAGCCTATCACTAAAGAACAAGTTTTTGGTCCAGGTCAAAATAATATCCTAGAAAAAAGAATAGGAAAATAGAAGAGCCAGATATCAGGGAATAATGTGTGGTGGTATATTGTATATTTGATAAAAATCAGCCTAGAATATCAAAGAACAGAATCACTCACAGTCAAGTGGTGATGAAGGTCAGAGTGGTGACTCATGCCTTTAATCCCATCACTCAGGAGACAGAGATCTTTCTGTATCTGTAAGTTCAAAGCTTAATAATCAAACAGTAGAAGCTCATACGTTCAATTCTAACTCTAGAATTATGATGCAGAGTTGAACCCTGAAGTGAAACAACTGGGCGGGGAAGATATTTAAGTAAGAAGGAGGCAGAGATTCAGACATTCTGTAGAAATGACCAACCAGAGGCAAGCCTCTTTAAGACAGCATTTACCCTGTTTGGCCTGAGAAATTGGCTGAATGAAAATTGACAGTGGTCTGATTTCTCTGACATTCCAGCTTTTCCCCAATATCTAGCTCCAGGTTTTCATTATATACTAACTAGAGTTTGTGCATTAAGAATGCAGTGAAAATCTGGGTCTGACTATGCCCTTTTTTTTCAGCTATATAACAATGAATTTGAAACCAACAATATTTAAACAAGGTTGAGAAAGGGGGGCTCTAATTTTGAGAGCATCCCTAAATGTCTAATGCATATCAGAGGGTGGACATGTGTGACTTTTTTCAGAGTTTGAGCCATAAATGAGTTGCCAAGGATGTAGTAAATAATGTCTCACCCCAAGGAAGACAAGTAACTCTAGTTAAATTCAGAGGAGTCCAACTCAATGAAGTGTCATAAAAGGTTGCTGTTATTTCTGTAAGAAACTTCTGTATCATCTCTACAGAAACTCTTAATTGAGTGAGAATCAGGTTTAACATCACAGGATCATACCTATGTGCTCTTCATATCAGGCAGCCTCCAAGGAGTTAACATCTCATACATTAACCCTTTCAACACATAGGTAATTCTTTCACCATATTTTGTAATATATATTTTTATAACTTTTTCTCTATACTAACCTGATATCCTTTTCACCAGAAACAGTAAAATCAGAGATGCTGACCGAATAAATTCACCACTCACAACTCTTGTTGGATCTGGTCAGGAAGCAGCACTCACTCAGTGAGCAGTCCTCTGAGGTTCCCAAACCCTCTACATTCTTTGTGTAGAGTCCTTCCTGCTTACCTAAGAACTATTACGGCAGCCTGGAGAATTGAGCACAATCCTTCTGACTGTAGGTGACTCTGTTTGCCTTCACTTTAATACAGTGGTTCCAAGTTCCTAATGCTTCAACCACTCTAAGAAATAAAACCTGAGGATCCTTAGGCTGACCTTGACAGTGCCATCAGGGCTTATCTTGAGATGGAAACCGAATATAAAGGCAGATTTCTTCTAGTAACTCCTATCTCAGTCTTCACTCAGCAGGAAGAGAACTCTGATCATGGAACTCTGTCACATCGCTGAGGTGGGAGAACTGTAACTGTTCTCACGGTGAAGGACTATATGAGATGAAATGCTAAATGACTGATGAAGCAATTTGTGCTCAATGGATTGCTACCAAGACTCAACTCAGAAAAGCAGGAGGCTGTTAATGCCCCTCATCATCTTTGTCCATTTCATAACAGTTTTGGTGTAGACTCCCATGCCTGCTATGAATCAGTCTGTGAATCAGTGTCAACAAAAATATCACAGAGAACTGACTCCTGTATAGTTCACAGGGCTGACTGTTGGTTTTCTGTGATCTCCTTGCAGCATAGAAGCTTGCCTGAGTTTCTCTCTATAGATACAGATATGGATATGGATATCAGTATCGATATAGATATATATCTGTTGACCTCAACTGGGAACTGAAAACAAAACAAAGTGTAACTTGTTGAGCCAATCGTCTTTATTTACTTTACAGGAATATGGGGAAGGAATATTTTACCAGAACAAAAGAAACACAAAGACAATTGGGCTCATTAAAATACAACCAGCATAAAATGCAACTGATTAATATTGGATACCCAGAGCAAACATAGTGTATCTACAGTTACATAGGCATATCTACAGTTTAAAGACCATCCAGTTTTGAATGATTTGTCTGAGTTTCTTCATTTGAGTTGAGGATACTGAGCCTTGTCAGTTTCAGGGATTTCTTGAACCTCTTTTGAATGGTGTATTGACTGCTTTATTCAGAATGGATCATTTCAGTCTTTAGGAAACTGTTACACAACAGCACATCTTTAGGCTTCTGCATGTTTTCTTCATTATGAAGAATTTAAGGTTGAATGAGTAAAAAGTTTTAAGAAAAAATTTCCTACATTATCACATTTCTGGAATTTTCCTCAATATAACCTCTTCCTTTGCAAGACTAAACATTATTATAAAGTAGATGCCACATTACTTCTTATAAAAAATTTTCTCCCCAGTTATGAATTTTCAGGTGTTTTTCTTAGACTTGAGAAGCAAGTAAAGAGTTTTCTACACACATTACATTCGCAAAGCTTCTCTCATATGAATTCTTTGATGTGTTTTAAGACTGGCTTTCTGGATAAAAGATTTCTTACACTGACTACATTCATAAGGCTTTTCTCCTGAATGAATTCTCTGATGTGTTCTAAGATTGCATTTTTCAGTAAAAGATTTGTCACATTCACTACATTTGTAAAGTTTCTCTCCGGTATGTACTTTCTGATGCTTTTGGAGAACAGAGCTGCTGGTAAAGGATTTGTTACATTTACTACATTTGTAAGGTTTCTCTCCCGTATGTATTCTCTGATGAGTTCTAAGATGGAATTTTCTTGTAAAGAATTTGTCACACTCACTACACTTGTAAGGCTTTTCTCCTGTATGAATTTGCTGGTGTCTTCTTAAATCTGAGCATTGGGTAAAGTATTTATCACAAACACTACATTTGTAAGGTTTCTCTCCTGTATGTATTCTCTGATGAGTTCTAAGACTGCATTTCTGGGTAAAGGATTTCTCACATTCATTACATTTGTAAGGTTTCTCTCCTGTGTGAATTTTCTGATGTCTTCTCAGATCTGAGCACTGGGCAAAGTATTTGTCGCACTTATTACATTTGTAAGGTTTCTCACCTGTGTGTATTCTCTGATGACTTCTAAGATTGCCTTTCTGAGTAAAGGATTTGTCACATTCACTACACTTGAAAGGTTTCTCTCCTGTATGAAGTTTCTGATGTCTTCTAAGGTCTGAACCATGGGTGAAGGCTTTCTCACATTCACTACATTTGTAAGGTTTCTCTCCTGTATGAATTCTCTGATGGCTTCTAAGCTGAGAGACACAGATAAAGAGATTCTCACATTCACTACATTTATAAAGTTTCTCTCCTGTATGTATTCTCTGATGAGCTCTAAGACTGCCTTTCTCAGTAAAGGATTTCTCACATTCATTACATTTGTAAGGTTTCTCACCAGTGTGAATTCTTTGATGTCTTTTAAGACCTGAAAAGGTATAAAGAGATTTGCCACATTCATTACATATGTAAAGTTCATCTCCTGTATAGATTCTACAATAGTATTCAAGGTGTGGCCATGTATACAATGTCCCAGTATCTTGTTTACATTCAGAAAGTTTCTCTCCATTATGAATTTTCTGATGTTTTGTAAGATCTGGGTAGCAGATAAAGGATTTGTCACAATCACTACATTTGTAAGTATTCTTTTCAGTGTGGACACTGGAATGTCTTTCCAAGTCTGTTGTACACAAAAAGCTCTTGTCACATTCTGTACATTTGTAGGGTTTGTCTCCAGAATGGATCCTGTAATGTACTTTGAGTTGAGACAAATGCAGAAAGGATTCACAACACTTTGTACATTTATAGGATTTCTCCCTCATGTGAGTTCTCCGATGTCTACTGAGGCTTGAGTAGAACTTAAAGCATTTCCCACATTTCCTGCATTGGTGTGGCTTCTTTATAATATCGGCTTGTTTAAGCATAAATTTATGCTTAGAGTCTAATGATCTATCATAATCTGTATTTTTGTGTTCTTTCTCTGTTGTGTGGATTCTTTGATGTTGACTAATGATGGAACAGAAATCTAAAGAGTTTACACATTCTTTGTATTTGTAAGGTTTATCTCCAGTGTCCCCACTTGCATGTCTGTTTTTAATTAATGATTCAACAGAGGATTCTCTGTGGTTAACAAATCTGTCCTTCTTGGAGTTTTCTGCAGTCTCCTTTCTGTCATACGGTGTACTTTCAGAAGATTCATGAGTAACTTTGCCAAGCTCATTACCCAGAAAAGGCTTCTCTTGGATATTCACATGATCATAGACAATATGCTTTGTGCTTTGATCCAAGACCTTCTTATATTTATCACATATGCAATGGTTCTCTAGAAAATCAATACATTTAGAGATAATAGTAATTAATACATAAGTATGAGATGCAATAACTGATGATTTCTAAGACATGTAAACTAGAAATTCTCAGGGATTAATCTTCCAGCAAAGGCCTCTCTGATTCACAATTATTAAATGGAAACTCATAAGAACCTCCAATCTGATATATATGAAACCACAAGAACAAATATTAGGCTTCTCATTCTTATCTAAACACAGAAACTCACAGAGGTAGGACAAATGGGAGATAAAGTGATAACTTTGACAAAGGAGCTCTCTAGGAGATTATATGAAAATGGTTTTCTATTTTCATATGTATGATTTTGAGACAGAATAACATTATGAGGCATTTCTAAGCTAGGAGCTCAATATAAAACCCAAGGTAATAAAGAGCGCAACATACTCTCTTGCTTCACTATCAAAAGTGCTAGGATTAAAATCATGCTGTGGCAGTTGATTCCCTGTATTTCTCCATGGTGTTTTAAGGCATGAGGAAGTAGAAAGGAATTTTTCACATTGAGACCATGTCTCCAAAATTTAATAAAATAACATTCTCACAATCAATAGGTCTTTCTCTGCTTATAATTTTCTGAATGTTTTTAAATCAGAAAGAGTACTTTAATAGCAAAATCAAAATAGCCCAATTATCATGTGTACTGTAACATAGTTCCTTTCCCTGAACATACCTTTTTTTTTTTAAAGATCTCATTTAAAAACTATATAAGAGTGATGGAGAGATTATGCAGAATATAGCATTGGTTACTCTTTCAGAGAACACAGAAAAATATAAGGAAAGCATGATGAAAAAATTATGTTATTACCCAAAATTAATCTTAGAGCTGAAAGTCTCTAGACCCTACAAAAAGTTTATATATACACAAAGTAAAAAAAACAAAAACCAAAGGATAGCTCAGGAATTGTACAAGAAGAGCATTCTTACCCACGAAGACTAGATTGTTGTAATTCTCCAGCATCACATCCATGTACAAAGCCCTCTGAGTACAGTTTAAACAGTCCCATTCTTCCTGAGAGAGGTCCACAGCCACATCCCTGAATATTAACAGACTCTGTAATAGAGAATTTTCTAATTACCATGTGCTGTTGCACAAAATGCTTTCCTTAAAAAGATCTAAAGATTCAGAGATAGTTTTGTAACGCAGATAAGGCAATTAATCAAGGACAAGCATTTGACAAGTGCTCTAAAGATGTCAAAAGTTAAGCATTGTTGTTCTCACACAGGCAATGTATAGAATGACTTATTACATTACTTACATTCACAAGGTGTTTCTCCTTCATAAATTTTCTGATGTTTTCTAAGACCTAAGCAACAAATAAAGGATTTGAAACTATCACTACATTTGAAATTTTATCTGCAGTTTGGATTCTGTAAAGTCTTCTAAAGGCCTTTAAAATGCATTGTGATTCCCACCATCCTGAAGGCACTATACAACACATTTTAACCCCAGTTCTAAAAGACATAGGGCACTTGTCTGAACTCTACAGGCAAGAGGCATTCATAACACACACATATTCTGACAAATATACTGACATAAAATTTATTTTGATTAAACATACTTTCTAAGACAGTCATAGTCTTTACTATATTTTTATTTAACAGTCTCAAAATCAGTGAACTTTTATGCTATATAAGATATGAATTGAGTACTTAAGGCTAGAATGTACCATTATGTGTTGACATCACATATGAATTCAGTATCAGATGGTCAAGTTATGATAAACGAACTATTTTTCAAAATTCTACAGCTGTGACTTTAGTCAATACTGAACACCAGATCAATCTTTTCTAAGCTGGATCTCATCTCATTCTACTTTACAATGGCCGGTTCCGATTCTGGGGCCCAGTTATAGTGTTGCAGCCTTTGTAGAACAAATTTCAAAGAAGTGCACCTAATACTTACCTGGGGTGGATTTATGACAGACACATTCATTCTTCCTGTTGCTCTTCTCTCTGTTTCTCAGAAACAAAGACTGAAATGCGTGTTGAAATTTCACATCAAGATGTCGAAAATACAAAGCTAAAAAAAAAATTAATACAACTCTGCTATGGATAATACCAAACCATATAAAAAAGACTTAAAACAAAAATGATACCAGAAAACTTTTCAACATTCCTTTACATAAGAGAAAACTGAAGCTTGTAGTTAGAATGGAGGGAAAAAAAATGACTATGAACCTTATCACTGCATCCAGAAACACTGGCTCTTAAAATTCATGAAGAAACAGCACATAAAGAAGATTATAAACTAGTACAGATAACCCACTCAAGTAGCACTGCAAACCATCAGTAGAGGCAAAATGTAGGTCAAAAAAAAATCAAAGAGAAATTATCCATGAGAACACAGGAAATGATGCATTTTATATAAGGAATTAATGAACAGTAGAGAGCTAGGAAGTAACAAACTATGTCCAACAAACTAACGTTTCTAACTAGAATGAAACAAATTAGTACCAGTAATACTGTCAACCAGAATTTAAAAAAAAAAATCAAGTAACAAATAGAAGGCCATGATATGAAAATTCCAATAGAGTAGAAATAACATAAAACAATTCAACAGATCTTATGATAAACCCCTAAAGGTGACAGGAAGAAAGGGAATAGAGTTGAACACCATAAAGGGCCAGTGCGCTACACCAGTGCCATGAGTACAGAACAGAGGAGAAATGAACAACATTAGCAGACAAACTGTAAGGAGAGGAAGATGCATACAATATCGAGTATTACTCTATACAGAATCATAAACAAAAAGAACTGGAGAAATTTGAATAAGAAAACGAATGAAGGCAAACAAGTAACAAAAAAAAAAGTCACCAAATTCCTATTTAATGATGATGTAATCACACACAGAACTTGCCACACTCACCAGGGAAAATCTAAGATTTGATAAGTGCTGTATATAAAATTAAAAGGAAGAAAAGTAATACACAGCATCACTACCTTTCCTATTTATTAATAATGGCATTGGCAAAATAATGTAGAAATTAAAGACATTCAAGCTGCTTCCAAAAGAACTAAGAATGCTAAATACTGGTGAATCTACTTCTATGAAGAAATTTTTAGGCATTCAGAAAAAACTGAAAAATAAGTTATGCAAAGAAATAGACTTCCCTGCACATTGGCTGATGAACAAAATGGTGTATGTGGTTTGTCTTGGTGAGGATTTCTACATCTGCCACGGAACACTATAACCAAAAAACAAGTTGGAAAGGCAATAGCTCATTTGGTTCACACTTCTGTATCGGTGTTCATCTGAAGGTAGTTACAACAGGAGCTAAACATGGTAAGAACCAGTAGGCAAGAGGTAATACAGAAGCCATGAAGAGGTGTTGCTTACTGGCTTGCTACACTTGATTTATACAGCCTACTTTCTTATAGAATCCAGAATCACAAGTCCAGGAATGAACTGTGCCCTCCCCACCAATCACTTCTCATGGAAACACCATTAGTCAATTCTTATGAAGGCAGTCTCAATTGAGAAACACACAGTCATAATTTGGAGTCACAGTATGAAGGATTCTTGGGGAAAGACCATAGGTTCAATCCAATTATAAATTAAAAGGCTTACTAATTAGCAGGATCAACAATCTCTGGGCCAAATTTGAGATTATCATGCATGAAGCATAAGAGGAAGAGTTTCTAAAGAGAAAAACCACAAGAGGACCTACAATGTCTACACAATCAAGCAATACCTGTTCTGTTCTGCCCAGTTAAGTGGTAAAGGCAAACTCCAACAAATCTCTGTAAGCAACTTATAGAAACAAAAAAAAAAAGAGAGAGAGAGAGATAGTTGTGTAATGAATTTATAGTTATGGCATTACACTTTTGGGCAGATGAGTGTCACTGAATCGGGCTTACTAAAAATTTATCTTCCAGGGACTGAAGTCACAGATAAATGGATATTGGATACCAATATAACATAAAAGTGGAGTTTCTTTAAACACCACATTTCCTACTGGTACTATATCATATGAATCATACAATTAATTCGCATTTATTTATGGCTAATTGCTGATATTTTAATGAATACATTCATCTCATCCAAGCCTCCATCTTCTGTAAACCTCTTTGTAACTCTCTGATTTTGCAGGTTATTTGCAATACTGCAGGACCCAGGATGTGCTACCACACCCTGGCTTTTAGGCCTTGAACTCACAGAAATCCAGAAAGATCTTTGTTTCCTGAGTGATTAAAGGCATGGGTCACCGCCCTCTGACCTTCCTATCTTGACTGTAAGTGATTCTTTCCTCTGATATTCCAAACTGACTTTATTAAATATACACTATATCACCACATAGGGGCTTCTGACCCAGAAAGCACAGCTCTTTATAACTCATGGTGATGGAGCTATTTGTCTCAAGGCTGATGTGTGCTTGATCTCTGATGTTCTAACAGCCTGAACTACCCTCGTGCAACACTGACTGGGTTCCCTATACTTTGTCTCACTGTATCATATATTTCTGCTGACACTGCTCCATTTCAACTTTTAAAACTGTGGAGAAGATGCTATACTCCTTAATAACCCTGCAAGGTATTAGATATAGTTTATGCAAGAACTCTTGAACCCTTCTTTTCTATCTTATTTGTTTTAATAATCATTTTATCAGGAAATAAGAAAACAGACCACAAAATGAATAGACTATAAAGGACCTACTGAAACCTTCATAGTTAGGAAATCAGAAAACAAACATTGAGGCAATAATTTTCCTAATTTCATGGTATGCTTAATGAAAGTAATGAAATTAAAATGTGATACAAATGAAATAAAGATATCATACATGTGCACAGTGAAATAAATTATATTTTCTCCTAGCATTATTACATAGAAAGTCAGTAATGTGTTTAATTGAATAATCATAAAAAGATCTACAGTAGAATATTCCAGAGCCATTTCTATAGAAACAAAATGTGGCAAAATGCAATTTGGTTCCTAGCACTCTCGTGAGATTTTAACTCTAGTTCCAGGGGATCCAATGCTCACTTCTGAATTCTATAGGCAAAGTATATATGCATACATTCAAGCAAATCTACTCACATAAATGTGGAATATAATTTTAATAAAATATACTTGATGGTGCACTCATTTACTCCCAGCACACAGGCAATAGAGGCAGGAGGATGCCTGTGAGAACTAGACCAGCCTGGTCTACAGAAAGATGTAGGGGGATTATGTTGTTCCATTGCAAATAATTGTCCCTGCCTATGAGTTTAATAAAAAGCACTGATTGGCCAAAGGCAGACATGAAGTGTGAGCAGGGCTACCAGACTAAAACTTTGGGAACCAGAAAAACAGAGCAGAAGGCCAGAGAGAAGCCAGAAGAAACAGAGAACAACTATGCTGCTCTGAGAAAAGGTACTGAGATGGATGGCTGAACAGGATGAGTCATGGGTTAGATTAAGGGTAAAGAGTTAGCAAGTTATATGCCTGGGCCTTAGGCTGATCAGTCTAAAACTATTGTAAGCATCTGTGTATCTCTGTGGGTCTGCAGGTCTAAACCTAGAGGCTAGGCCTGAAAGTCCAGGCTAGAAACTTCTTACTACAGAAAGAGTTCCACGACAGTCAAGGCTGTATAAAGACAAAACAGAAAAGATACTTTTTAAAATAGTCATAGCTGTATTGCATTTCCAATGTCTGTAAATAAGAATGATATAGCAATCTCAGAATCAACAAACATTTAGGGAATATGAGGATATACATTTCAATTCTCAATGTAGTTTAAGAACTCCGTATCGACATCAAATAGCACTCCAGTGTCCTATCTCAGATGTTGAAGTTATGATGAGCAGAACACTGCTTCCAAACTCTACAACTGTAAGACTTGCTCCGATATCAATACTGAATCAATCCGTCTGCAGCTGTGTCTCACCTGACTCTATTCTAACATTACTTAAAAAATAAAAGACACAGTGTTATATATTGGCCCCATCATGAACATGAACAAAAAATGTAAACCTGGGGGCTGGAGAGATGGCTCAGAGGTAAAGCACATGTTTTGTTCCTGAAGAGAAACAGTCTAATTCCCTCTACACCAATGGTAACTGATGATTTTGCCTAACTCCTATGCCATGGGTTTGGTGACTACTTCAGGGTTCCATCGGCATTGTGCATGAATTTTGTTCACAGAAAAACATGGAGATAAACACTCCTATACTTCATTTTTTAAAAAGAAGTAAACAAAAGTCTGTCCATCAAAACTTCTCTTCAGAATTTTTACCTACATAAAACATTGCTACAGAAAAAGAAAAAAAAAAAAAAAAAACAGGGTGGGGGAGGCTTCTTCCTCCAAAGAAAACAAGAGCACGGTAATTAAATGAAACATTAGTCAATGATTACAAATTGTTGACTTATGCACAGTATCAAGTCAATATCACTAGAAATTTCTTACTGCTATAATCCATGTTACAACCTAGAGGCATAGATAGGAGTACTTATACTGTGTGAAAATGCTGTCAGCATTTCTAGCTGGTAAAATATACTTAGACTGGAAAGATGATTCAGTGGGTAAGAGCACTGACTGCTGTTCCAGAGGACCAGGGCTCAATTACCAACGCCAACATGGTGGCATATAACTGTCTATAAACACAATTTTAGGGGATCCAATACCCTTACACAGGCTTACACAAAGGCAAACACCAACATACATAAAAATAAAAATAAGTAAATAATTTAAAAGAAAATATGATACACTTAAGTTCATTCTATGTGGGAGATACAGTACGTGTTTATTTACCATGTATATTTTGCTGTCTTAGGGAACAGACACATCGTGTAAATATTTTTTCTCAATATGGTAAACTTGTTATCAGGTTCAGTTATAGCCATTCTCATCAACATCTACTGTACCATGTTCACTGATGAAAAGATCATCTTTCCATCTTGGTCCTCCTTAGAGATGGACTTGTTTCTGCTTTAATAGCATGCACAACTTTGTGTGAGAATATTTATCTCTTGAAGCCCACCTGAATTTATTTGAAAGATAGATTACAATTAAGCTCATAGTATCTGTTTAAAATCTAATGTGAGTACTAAATTACTATAGGCAACATTAATACAGAATCATCTAATTGGAGGCATGGCAGAACCCAGCTGGTGGAGAAGAGAATGTTCAGGAAGGCGCAGGCCTAAGGTGGATCCTTCCAAGTTTACCGCTGTAAAGTATATTCTCTCTAACAGCAGCCAACTTTTTCTAGTAGCTTCCAACAACCCAGTCTACTTATGAGCTAATAGGATGATTCACTGATGAGGTCAAAATCTAAGTCCTATTCTATGTACAAAGACCTTCCCAGACATACAAAGAAGTGTGCCTTGCTATTCTTCTAGGCAGTTTTTAGAGAATTTTTAAATAAGATTTATTAATTTTATTTGCTTTGGGAACATTTTAATTGCATGTATGTATACACACCACTTGCATGCTGGTGTCCATAGAGGTCAGAAGAGGGGATCAGACCCCCATAAACTAGAGTTATGGGTGGCTATGACTGTGATGTGAGTGCTAGGATGGAACTCTGGTCTTTTGTAAGAGCAATAACTGCTTTTCACCTCTGATCCATCTCTCTACTTCTTAAAACCAATAGATCCACTGGAACCAGAGTTCCAGGACCGGTGTTAAGTTCCAAGAAAACTACATGGAACTGGACCTGGAAAGTGCAGGAGCAACAGGTGCCCTTAACAGCTGAGCCACCTCTATAGCACTTGGTTTATTGTTCCCTTACTAGCTGTTATGGAAACTTAAATCAGTGAACAGTGAGAATTCATGGAGCATCAAGGACACATTCTTAAGAGTGTCAGGGTGAGTGCCACCTCAGAAAAGACAAAAATCACACAGAAGCTGGATGACAAAGACACTGAGAAATTTTTGGCAGCTAGAGGCACTGGGTTATAAAAGACATTTGTTCATAATTATGTGCCTGGGGACTTATAAGCAGGAGAGCAGGTCATTCTGAAATAGTATGAGAAGGATGTTAGTAAGGTTACGTAGAAATTAATGAACTAGAAACTCAAAGATAATGCAGTGATTCATCATAACAGACTTGTTTCTGTGAAGATACTATAGTACTAACAAAGCATTGTTCACCTAACTAAAACTATAAAAGTAAATCCATTAATATGAGAATGGGAGCTAGAAACGGGATATTGACATGTACGGCAGTAATGTCAGTGTCACCTTACGGAGTGCTGAGAGTCACACACACAAATCAGGACCACAGAAGAAATGATGAGCTCCTAGAAACAAGTGAGTAATCAACCTCCTTTATTATAAATCTAAACGTGTATGAAGCAGAGCTCAGACTGAAGCAGTAGAGTTTCCTCTAACAGTATCTGAGGACTGCACAGATTCAGCACACAATTCTTCTTTCCTCTGGACAAACTTTATTCTAATGTTAAAAAAAAATACAAGTAAATAAAATATTTTTTTAAAAAAAATGTATGTTATAAAGTCACCACAAAGAGCTGGCTTTACCTTGGCACCCAAATAAGATGAGCCCAAATGAATATGTGCAGAGAAAAACCACGGACTACTTGCTAGGAAGGAAACAGACACAGATATTCTCTTTAAATTACAAAAAAAAAAAAGCTGAGTTCCCATGAAGAATGAAAGACCTATAAATCAATCTAAGACACCAATTGTGGACTCAATGAGGAAAAAATAAATGACTATGTCAATAGATCCATAAAAGCCCTGTGGTAAAATACGACATTTGCACAGTAAAAAGCTCTCAAGAATGTGAAACAGAAGGAACATAACTCAACATAATAAAGATGAAGAGACACAAAGCTAATAAACCCAACACTACAAAAGGAGGAGACCTGGAATCATTCCACTTGAACCAGGACTAACAACATATGAGGGGAGCGGGTACACAATTCAAGAAAGACAGAGAAAAATCTAAAGATCACATAGGAAAGTCAGAAAGGGAGTAGACCATCCTGAGAAAGGTCAGATCAGATCACACTGTCTACAGATACCCTGGACTCCCTGATTATAGCATTCATATTGCCAAAAAGTGGTACGCAGGCTGGGTCAGGAGGCAGAGTTATCAATGGACATCCCCAAATTTGGATCCTGGGTGCAATAATACCAATGTGTCAGGCAAGGCACTGCCCACTGGTGTCATAGAGACAAGACTACTTTATGTGAACCAGAAGATTTCTGGTTCAATGAGGCCAGCTCCAGTGAAGGAAATACACAGATCTACGGGGAACCTGACCAAAAGCCAATGAAAAGAAAGGCCACAGACACTAGGCAGGAAGACACTACTGCTGTTTGCTACGTGTACAAATACTCAAACTGCCTTTAAATGGCTCAGCTCACCCCATACCCAGGGTGCTGCTTTCAGCCTAAGTCAAAGAAACTTTGGTTTCAAGGGGCAACAATTCTTTCAGCAACTCCTAACTCATCAAATACTGCAAACAACTGATTGCTCATTACACAGTCAACATTGGGAAATCCATTGTACCACATCTAAGATTATTCCCAGTGAAAATTTCCATAATCATTAATGAAACAGAACCTGCCAAACCCAATTTCATTTCCTGTTTCAACTGTCACTTGAGGCCTACCTCACCCTTCCTCCATCCTTGTAGCATACCTGGATCCTTTGCTATTATTTCTCCTCAATTCACCTTCCAGGACTCTTCGTTCTGTGTCACAGGTGAGCAGGACTGACTAATGTGAGAATACATATAGGAAAGAGATTCTTCAGAGCCACCTAGAACTTTTCATGAAACAAAATCTGCATAAGGACAAACACGAAGAACAGAGAAAATATCCCAAAATATCTCTTTGTCTCTGAGGACTTCTGTTGGGGATTGTGTTGTTTCATAGTAAATAATTATCCCACTCACTGGTTTAATAAAAAGTGCTGATTGGCCAAAGGTAGGCAGGAAGTGTGGGCGGGGCTACCAGACTAAGAAAACTCTTGAGAACAGGAAGCACAGAGCAGAATGCCAGAGAGAAGCCAGAAGAAGCAGAGGACAACTATGCTGCTCTAAAGAAAGGTACCAAGCTGCATGGCTGAACAGGAAGAATCATGGGTTAGATGAAGGGTACAGAGTTAGCAAGTGATATGCCTGGGCCTTAGGCCGGTGAGCCTAAAACTATGGTAAGCCTCTGCGTGTCACTGTGGGACTGCAGGACTGCAGGTCTGTGGGTCTGCGGGTCTGCAGGTCTGTGGGCCTAAACCTTGAGGCAAGGCCCAAAAGTCAAGGCCAGAAACCTCCCACTACAGACTTCACTTTATGAGATGTGAAACTTCATTCACACACACACACACACACACAGAGTAGTTTGTCCAGGAACCCTGAGCAGCAGTAAGAGAGACTACAAGAAAACTATTTTCACCCCCAGAATCCAGACTGCTGCACTGCTCCAAGAGGAGGTCTCTGAAAACCCCCCTGAGAGCAGGGTCTAGGTATTCCCACTGCTCCTACAAGAAATTCAGTCACAGCACTGAATATCAACAAACCCTGAAATAAAAGACTTTCCGCATGTACGTGGGCAGAGTCCATTATTGAACCAAAGAGACATTTTTCTGATATAGGTTTGTTATCATAAGTAGTCAAAAGGTGTAAGTTTCTATCTATAAAAAGTGTGGTTTGATAGCATCTTCTCACAGCATGTATACTGACTGGCCTTGCCTGGCCCTTCTTAGGAATTAAACAACTCCTGACAAATGACTGAGGTGCCTATTAACATGTCAAAGCAGGCATGTTTCCCTAGGTGCTCTTTTGGCCTCTGGGATCCAAGTTCCTTTCTGGGCCTCCACCTCTCTCCCTTTCTCTCCCCTTTCATGGACCAGGTCAGTCTGGACCCTTCCAGATGCCTCTAGCTATTTTCTCCCTCATAATTACAATAAATCTTCTCAACCACATCTTGGAGCTGTCTTGTCCTCATTTTTCATTCAGACCTACGATGTACGTCAACAACTAAGTGTATGACGGCACATTTCTGAATTCTGTGTTTACAACAGGGAGCATACATCTCAGGTGGGAAACTCTGCTTACTAAATATTAGTATTTACAGCCATCGCTATGGTGCTTTATAACGTATATTTTCTGGTTCAATCAAATCTACAGAGGTTGCTCATATATCTACAAAGCTCTCTAGGGATGCTTAGACCTTGGGGCAAAGTCCACTTTCTTGACTAGGCAAGTAATAAACCAGGGGAAATAGGAAAGCAAGAATAAACTTGAATGCAAGCTTTGTAACTGCTACAATATCAAAGAGAAGCCCGTTTTTACACTACAGACATTGCAGAGGCCCTTCGAGTTTATGAAAACATTCTGGCTACCATAAGATTTAAAAAAAAAAAAAATCACGGTAAACCCCACGTCAAAGGTTCTCAAATTTAACCGACATCGGAAAGATATCACACAGAATTTTGAAACATCACAACAGACTAGGGAAGGCTCTGTCCTCAGGAGCAGCCTCAGGAGCCCAGCCCCGCTCCCCTCCCTCTGACCTGGGAGGCTCCAGGGCCGCCGGGCTGCGGTTCCCGCATGTGCGCTGCGGACGGCGGCGGCGGCTCCGGGGGTCTCGGGTCCCGACACCGGCCTGGTCTTTCTCAACCAGCTTGGGAAAAAGAAGCTGCCGGAGCCTAACAGGGAATGGTGGAATTTCCTGTCCCTCAGCCTGTTTCCTTGGAAGGGCTTCTTCTAGCCCCGCCCACCACACCCCGCTTCCGGTCCGCTGCTGCTTCTAAACCCTCCTGCTGCCTGTTCTTTTTCTTAGTCTACCTAATCCACCCTGCTATTTCTTTTTCTCTTTACACTTCTGATCAGGCTGGTGTCACCGGGGACCGTCCTAGACCAGACCTGGATCCAGGAGGATGCTGGAGCAAAAGACTGCACACACACACACACACACACACACACACACACACACACACACACACACACACACACACACACACACACACACACACACAAGTTACCCTGCTTCCCATCATGGGATAAAAAAGCAAAAGACAGCCGACACCCTAAATTCTGATACTCAACTCCCATAAGAAAATAAAACACCCTTGGTTCAAAGCACAAACCGCCCCTAAGGAGAGAAAGCTAAATGACATCCAATATACAGAACTCAAAAAACAGTCATGTTCAAGATGGTCAAAACACACAAACTATGTGAAAAGTAGCTTGAAGACAGGAAGAAAATGATCCTTTGGCAAGAAAATACAAGCAAATGCCCCAAGAATGTGAAGACACTGTGAATTCAATATGTAATTGAAACACCGAAGAAAAACTGAAATAAAAGAAAATTGAAAATTGCAATAACCCTAATAATAACTCATAGAAATCAATCAAGTAAGAGACAGAATATCAGGCATAAAGACAAGGCAGAGGACCTGGATGGTTCAGTCAAAGAAAATAATGAATTAAAATTAAAAAGCTCCGTGCAAGTAGGCACCAATTAAAGGTAAGGGTGGTTCAATCTGTATGTTCTATATTTATTTTAAATATTCTAAGTTGAGACAGTAACTCACTCTGGAGAACTTCACTGGAAAGCTGGATAATCATTCTCATCTCTATGCAAATGAGGTGACACTAAAATGTCATCTTTATCCTACACTGACAGACCTCCACTGATGTCACTCAGACATTCCAATTACACTATTAGCACTGTTGACTTGGGAGAATACATTTCAGGAACTCAGAATTTAGAAAGGATATAGGTGTCTCAGGAGGTCAGTGCTAACAACCTAGTTTCATCCTACAGTGTAAGATGTGGTTGTAGTAAATCAGAAACAAATCTGTGTGACTCCACCCTCCTTCCCCTTTATCTATGCTCAAATTTCCCACCTGCTTCTGAGATGCCTTGCAATAGGTCAAAACAGTTCCTTTATTAACCAATAATAAGGCATATTCACAATGTACATAAAGACAACCTGCACTTTTATCCCAGGATGACAAAGTCAAAGTTGAAGAGGTGCATATGGCCTTTCTAATTTGGCAAAATGCACAAGGAATATCTACCACCAGCATAGACAAGCCTACGTTCTCATGAACCAGAAGGTGATAAGCCATCCTGAATTTTTTTTTCCTTTCATATATATATGTGTGGGGGGGGCATAGTGTTCACTAATGTGTATATACAGGCTCACCTGCATACAGCTATGTTTGAGTGGGTCTCCTGTACATGTGCATGTGTGGGCATAGTGTTCACTAGTGTGTATATACAGGCTCACCTGTATACAGCTATGTTTGAGTGGGTCTCCTGTACATGTATGTCTATGTGGGTGGAAGCACAATGCTGTTTTTTCTTAATTCCTCCACATGAGGTCTGTCTCAGTTCCTTTTCAATAGCATTGCAAGACACCATGATCAAGGCATCTATAACAGAAAATATTTAACTAGGGGTTTCAGGTTTCGAAAGGGTTAGAGCCGGTGATCATCATATCAGGGACCATGGCAGCTGGCAGGCATGAAACTGAAACTGTCGCTGAAACCTTATACCTTAAAGGCACAAGACAAAGATAACCGGGAATGGGTAAGGCTTTTGAAGCACTAAAAGCCATCCTCAGTGACACACCTTCTCCAACAAACTATATCTCTTATTCTTCCAAAGCTGTTTAGCCTAGTGTGGACCAAGCATTCAAATATATGTCTGTGTGTTGGGGGAGTGGAGGGCAGCGTTCTCATCCAAAGCGGCAGAGGATCCTCAATAAAACTCAGAGCTTGCTGGTGTAGGTAGTCTTGCTCTGGGATCTCCTTTCTCTGAATCCCCAGACTTAATTACAATCACCCTGACATGCTAACATGCTGAAGGAGTTCGCAAAGATATGCAGTAATGACAACGGATATTTATAAGGCTGCGCACCAGAGAAAGTAATATCTGATGGAGGTTAAGTCCACAATCAAGGCTTATGGAATATATTACCTATAAATAACTGGATGATTATTCTGTGGTTCTATTGTGTTATCATATGGTTTTCATTTAAAACAGCTTGAGACTTGACTCACAAGTGCTGACAATGTATTCCTTATTTTCTGGGCATTGTTATTTCCATGTACGTGTGGAAGGCTCACCTCTCCCGACACTATATTATTCTAGTATATAAAACAAACTCCCATAGTCCATTTTTTGTCCCATTTTACAGTGAGGAATGTTAAAGCTTGTTCCCTATCAATAGCTGAACTGAGGTGAATTAGTCAAAGGGAATGTCCTTGTGAGGAGCTCACAGGAGGAACTCTCACAGATATTTTTCAGGAGTAACATTGCAAATGTTTGGTCTTTTTTGGATCAAAGCCCTTCGGAAGAATTATGATTAACTAGACCGGTAGTGCAGGTGTCTGGCCTTGTTATATGGCAGTCCTTCAAGAGATTATACTGAATTATGGTTCCCCTGCCTATCCTTATAGGTACTGACACTTCCTTCTCAGACTTAAACAATTAACGCTTTGTTTACAACTTACACATCAGCTTTTGATGGAAGATCTAAGCTCAATTTACTAACTGTTTACCTTGAGTCCTGGATTTTATGTGAATAACAAATATTTAACCCAGCAAATATTTTACCCAGTTCAGAGGGATTTAGCATTTCACTGAGCTCCACCGTTGGAAAAGGCTCCGCATCCTGCTAGAATTACTAGATAATCAGCCTTGTCTCTCAGCCTTGATCAAAAAGTTACTAGGTCCACTCTCTAGGCTCTGAGACCATAGTAGGGCAGAAACTGTATTCTTAAATCTGAAATGTGCCCTTTTCAAATGCAGCCAGCTTTTGGTGAAACTGCTGATACAAATCAGTGCTGCTTGCTTTCCCTTTGTTTACCAACGTTGTCATGGTTACTTAAGGGGTGGGGCGCTTCCCTTATCAGAAGGGATTAGCTTTTTCTGAGCCACTCTGGGAAAGCAGCACTCCCCAAGCTTTTATCTTCGTGCATTCTATGGACCACAAAATATTAGCCTACAGTATTAGTTATACTTAAGAAATGTAAAATAATGCACGTATTCTTTGTTGGATCTCTCAATGGCTTGATAGTCTCTCCTTGTAACATGTAGTGACCCCTTTAAGACTGGACAGAATCTTCTCACTCTGCAACTATGGTTGGCCACTAATTAGTTGCTAAGTTTAGCTATGTGTGACTTTTCTTGTTTCTTTAAAGAATGCCTGTGTTTCTGAGATTTGACCTTGTAGTCTTTTTATTATTAACAAGTTGTTAATGAGTCTGTCTCTCTCTCTCTCTCTCTCTCTCTCTCTCTCTCTCTCTCTCTCTCTCTCTCTCCCATATATATGAATTTGTAATGGCAGAATGATAAAGAGCACATAGAAAGAAGAACATTTGCCCGTGTGTGTGAAGTATAGAAACCATTTCATTTCCTTGCTCCTGAGGGCACTTGTCCTGAAGAACCCTGAGTAGAGGCTAAGAACTGGACTCTAGGCCTATATGGCTTGTATTCTTAGTTCCTTATTCCAGGTCTCCTTAAGCAAGCTCTTTAAATATGGTGCTGTCTCTCCAGGCTTGGGTTTCTGACTTCTAGAAGGAGTGAGAGGCCGCCTGAAATGAAGGGAAAGAGAGAGATGGGAACAAGTAGGTTTACCTTTTCTGAATTTCCTGTCTCTTATCTTACTTCACTTACCTCAATAATTCTTTCCATCACATCATTTTTAAATTTTTATGTATATTTTTTGTTTGTCTGTATGTTTATGCACCACATACATGCCTGATGCTCCTGGAGGTCAGAAAAGGGCATTAGAGCAATAGTCTAAAGTAACAAGCTGCTATTAGCCACCACATGGGTGCTGTGAATTGAACCTAGGTCATTGGTTAAAAGCCACAGATACTCTTAGCCACTGAACAATCTCACCAATGTAGCCCCATTCCCTTCTTGCAGAACAGGAATTTACCTGTTCCAGTATTGACTTCATCCTTCAGGAGCCTTTCCCACTTCTACTCTGTAGCCTTGTTTTATGGGGAGTATATAGGGGATGGTCTTCAGCTTTTTCTGTGTGCTCTACTTTCTCCTGATTACAAAGGTACATAGGCTGGTGCTTCCACTGGAGATGGAGGCAGGCAGATTGTATTTGTGAGCCAAGATTCAACAACTGCTAACAAGACTAGGAGATAGATGGGACATAAAACACTAGCCAAGTATGTGTAGGTTCCCTGGGGATTGGCCCCCAGCACTGCAGAACAACCCAATAGCAACATTAAAAACCAAGGTAGCAATCGGCAGTTAGGCTAGTCCCTTTAAAATCAAGACTACATTAAACACTAGTTCATCTACTAAAGCCAGATAAATAAAATATACTTTTTTCTATTTGAAGATATTATTCATGGAGTGATAACATCACAACAGATGATTACATTGGGCTTTTTTTTTAAAATATAAAATCACCTTTTTTATTTTATGTGTTTGCGTGTTTTATCTGCATGTATATATGTCTTTGGATCATCTGCATGCAGTATTCACAGAGACAAGAAAAGGTCATCAGATATCCTGGACTGGATTTAGAGATGACTGTGATCTTCTGCGAGGTGCTGGAAATAGAGCCTGTGTCCTATGAAAAAGCAGCTGGTACTTTAACCACAGAGCCACCTCTCTACTGCAGACTTTTTTCCCTGAGGCAGGGTCTCACTGAATATCCCTGGCTGGCCTGGAGCTCTCTATGTAGACCAAGCTGGTCTTGACTGACAGAGATCCATCTGCCTCCAGAGTGCTGGGATTAAGGGCAGGCACCACCATTTGTGGAATTCACTAGACATTTTGAAATGTACAAATAAGTGAGGTAAATGTCTCTTCTGTCAAGAGGTTAACTAAGAAACAATTCCAATTCTAAAAATGTAAAGAGGAAGTAGGGAGAATTTCAAATTTCTTTGGGGTCAGCAACACTTTTGAGGTCAAAACGTTCAGTAAGGGTTTTGTTCGATACTCAGAATTGTGCTTCGGTTGTCAAATGTGTTGTTTTAACTTAGACACTGTCATAAGTATGTGAGATGAGCTCTGACCACTAAAATATTAGCCTCTTTTCCTTTTGGAATGAAGTTTTGTCAGTCCCTTGCTGAATGTGTTTACTTGCTGGACTAGGCACAGCTATGCTTTTCCCACAGAGGTAAGATATTTTTATCTTCCCATTATTTTGAGACACTCAGACCAACTTCACAAAAACCACTTATTTTTTTATTTCTGTTTAAAAGTCTTCATTTTCTTGAGTGTAATGTTATGCTCACCTTCTATATTGCCTCATATTTGAATAAACATAATAATGTAATAGTCTTCATTTCACACTTATGTATTTTATTCTTTCTGTGGTTGATATTTGCATTGTTAGGTTAGGTAAATAAAAAAATTAAGCACTTATCTTTGTTAGATTTGAAAACATATTCTCTTTGTAAGTCTTCTTCACCCTGTGGAATGCTCTTCAAGTTTGAGAATACTGTACATCTTCTGCTATACTGTGGATGTTTCTCTGTGTGGCTGCTCAGCGTTATTGGTTTTCTACCCTTTTCTTGGGCTGTTTGATTTCATTATCTGTCACCATGTGTTAGTTGTTGAAGTTCCCCAGCATTTCTATCTATTTTCTTCCTAACATGATTGTGTCCTGTGTTTAGAAACTGTTAAATAAAATGAACCCAGACTGATAAAATAGCCTCCTAGCAAACAGCACATTTTATCACTGGTCAGTATTCTTCTTTGGTGTTTTGAAATTTTGTGTTGGATTGTCAGTTACCTTCCACAACTGTGACCACTTACCTTCCTTATTATCCATTTTTTATGAAGTATCTTTTAAAACCTTCCTTCACACTCAGCATTTGGTATCCTTAGGATCTGAAGTGAGAAGGGCTAAATGTTTGAGATTTGAGGTTGATGTAGGAATGTCTTTCTGTATGCTGTGAATAAAGGACGGTTTTGGCCCATGGCGGGCACTTTAGGAGTAGGTGGGGAAATCAGAGCATAGATAGGGGAAGGAGGGCGGAGTCAGATAGATGCAATCCAGCTGCCCAGGAAGAAACATGTAAAGAAATAAGTAAGCCACGTGGCAGAACAGGTAATGGAAATGGGTTGAATTAGGATGAAAGAGCTAACTAGCAATACACCTAAACCATAGGACAAACAGTATGCAATTAATATAAGTGGCTTTGTGTTTTATTGAAACTTTGGGATTGCTGCTCCAGATAAGTGGCAGCAGGCAGATCTGAACCTCAGGGCTTCTGATCCTCTTCTTCAGCAGGTGTATAATCAGACCCTGACTTCTTTTTTGACCAGAGGTCCCCACCCTAAACAGCACCCCTGTAGTGGTTCCCTTCTCCAGAAAGTCGCATGAGATTTCCAGACCAGTGTGTTCTTCTGGGATACTCACACCATAACAAAGTTTATTGGTACTTGGGCTGCCACAGTCAGTATACCTGGACAAGGGACTGGCATTAAAGTAGTGTTTGGCCTTGTGGATTATTGGCTATGCTAGAAAATCATTTTCCAAGGGGCAGACCATCTCCTGTTCTATCCTGGGCTTGTCCCTGTTTGAGGCCATGGGTGTCCCCTGTTTGATGATTACCACAGTCATCATCTTTCTTACTGAGGTTCTGTCTGGTCATGTAGCTATCCCTGATGCTTTGACTCACTGACAGTCCCAGTGCTGAAGTATGCAAAATTTTACTATTAAATATAGTGTTCCTATATGTGCCCTCTCAAAATTCATTTACAAGACATATCTTTTGTCATTTGAAATCTTTTCTCACTCAGCTGGGCATGGTGGTACATGCCTTTAATCCCGGCACACAAGGGGCAGAGACAGGTGGATCTCTGTGAGTTTCAACCCAGGTTGGTCTACAAAGAGAGTTCTAGAACAGCCAGAGCTACACAGAGAAACTCTGTCTCAAAAAAAATTTTACTCTTAATATTTTGTGTGAGATTTGAAGTGACTATTTGTGGAAAATAAATGCTTTTCATTTTTACTGTTATCCAGGGCCTTTGGAGAGTCTGCTCCAAAGCCATTTTCAGGGTATGCAAAAGAAGAATTGCCAAGGCAGCCAGGTTTTTACTTTTTCTACCTGAGGTGAATAATAAGTCTGTGTCTACCTGAAAGGTAAATAAGCACATGCTTTCTGATGGTAACCTCTTTTATGTCAACTTAAAATGGTCTCTGACTCTTCTGTCTCCACACAGCTCCGTATCTCCACACTGCTGCATTCTATACATACAACTACATATCGTTCTTTCCATACATAAGGCCATACATCTGTATACACAGCGATATCTATTTTCACGTGTGTATACAGCTTTCTTTACATGCATTTCTCTTCACCTCCTAAGTACCATTATCTTCCTTTCCTTCTCATTGCTACAATTATCCACAGGGCCGTAGCTACACATCACATTTACATAGCTCTCTCACCTAATAGTTTATACAGTTTCTTCATGCTCTCATACCACTCTTTAACAATTCCTATATATAGAAGCAGGTCTTCCATATAGCTTTATTTCTCACACACTCACACGAACACATATACTTCTCCTAGATCATTCACTCACTCTTTGCTTACTCTTTTTCATTCAGTCTCCTAGATTTCTCTCATATTCTCTAACGCTTCTTTATCATAATCTCTCACTCAATACACATACACTCATTTTAGATGAAGAGGTCTTCTTCAAACACTTCAGAGATCCATAGAATATGGCATTTAAAATATTTTAAGAACTTAGACTTTTCTGAACAGTGAGACAGGTCTGCTCCTGGCAGCACCAATCTACTTCAAGAGAAAAATGGGCATCGAAGAAACTCCATATGGAGTCTACTTTCTTTGTGGCAACAGTTAGCTACTGGACATAAACCTGTTCTTGTATTGACTGCTTGACAGTATGCTGTTTAAACTGGACATGCAGGTTCCCTAGGAAAGTGACCTCTGAACATTGACAGAACAAGCTGGGATGGTTGTTCAGGTTCCTGCTTTTCAGAGAAAACTGTCAGATATTCTTCAGGACACAAGGAGAAGCAACTGATGAACTATACCAAAATGGGCAGAGCAGGTTTCCTGCTTCACTGAAATGAAAAGAGACTCTGGGCCTGTAGGCTTACGATGGATGCCCTAACTTTATAAAGGAACTTTGGGTGACTGTCCAGGTAGATAGGTGTCATCTCTGTCATTTCTAGAATTTGGAAGTACTTACACTTCCTATTTACTTGGGTAAATATTATTTCCTTCTTGGGTCTCTGAGGTAGTTGAAGATGAAATAGTTATAGTTTTCTAATGATAGTTTTAGAAAAGAAACTTTGAAGTTAAAGTGTATAAGTTTAAGATACATCAAAATAATAGTCTTTAGTAAGTAATACAAGTTAGAAAGAAAGTAAGTTAGGTATAATTCTTTGGACTCATCAAAATAGGAAAATTAACAAAATTTTTTTGAATTGTTAATTGTTAATGGACTGGATATTACTCATGTATTGTTTGTATATATTGTATATAATTATTGTACCTATTGCATATGGTTTTTCTTATGTTAGCTATAACCTTATTTTTAATTTGACACAAAAGGGGATATGTGGGGATATTTTCAAATATAATAGATGTGTGTCACTCCTCCTTGACCTGGATTGGTTCTGTCATTAACTCTGATATTACAGACTAATTTTTATAAAATTTATATTACCACAATGATCAGTTTAATGTTGAAGCAAGTTATTTGAATGTATCATTATTTAAAAAACAGTTGCATATGCAAGTAAGCAAACATTTAAAATGCCCTGCTCCATTAGTCATTAACAAAATGTTTATCTCTTGTGTGCCATATTCCCTCTCTCCCAAATAAGTGTCCACACACAACAAAACAACAAAAATCCTGCAATCAGTGCAACAGAAAGAAGTCAGAGACTTGGTGTCAGCAGAAATTCAACTGACTTCAGCCTCCATGAGCGTCTATGGGCAGCTTCTTCAGCAGTCAAATAAGCAAAAACCAATATTATCACATAAGCGGTTCTGTATGAAATGACTAATTCTACTACGTTCTTTCAAAAATGAATTACTCACTGACCAACACTCATGTGAAGAGAAACAGAAAATGAAAAACAGAAGAATGAGTATATAGGATGTGAACAGTGATGCGTGCCTAGTATGTTCTCAACCAAACCTGGGAACAACACTGGCAAGGAGATTTTTCTTGTGTAAAGGATCTAAGAAACTCATTTCTACAGGAATAGATAATCTATTCAAAATAGAAAAGTAATGGTAAAATTTGAGAAAGTACAGAGTTCAAAACCCTTAAGAAGGTCAATACATGATTATAAAGTCAATTAAACATATCAGTGAAAAGCATCACTTATTGTCATGAAGAAGACATCAAATGATATCAGTAGGAGCAGGATACAGATGGATTTAAAACTCTGCAGACACTAAGCAGTTCCTACTGAAGTCCTGCTGCATCATTTCAGAAAATGGGAAATTTGAAAATAAAGGAAAATAATCCAACGGAACTGCAAAAACCTTCAAAGTTAGAAGATCAGAAAACAAGCATAGAAACAAAAATTTTGTTAGTTTTACAATGTAATAAAAGTGTTGTAATAATTCAATAGTTTTATAGAGAAAAAATTGTTATGAATGATACATCATATAAAACATGCACACTCAAGCAAATGATCATCCTCCTAGTGTTCATTCTTACAGAGAAAGCCAGTAATCTGTACACTAGAAAAATATCAATATTATTTTCAGTACATTACTCCAGAATTATTTCTCAAGAAACCAAATGTGGTAAAACCAACCACATATTTTACTGGCAAATTGTTGTCTTTAAATATTTTCTTTAGGATTTGCATTTTAATTGCACTGTGTATGTATCTGCTCTGTATTTTTTTTTTCCTGTTTCCAAATGTCAAAAAAGGCATCAGATGTCTGGAACTGAAGATATTGATGGTTTCAGTCAAAATGTGTGTACTGAGCTCTCTTCAAGACAAGGAGGTGATATTAACTATTAAACCATCTCAAAAGCTCCCAACCCATTCCCTTTCCTTCTACTGTCACCTGAGCCCCCACAATTTCCATCTCAGAAATACTTGGCATATTTGCTACTATTTTCTGTACATCTTCCAAAACTCTTTGTTCTGCTTCACAGGTGAGCGTGTCTGGTTTATCAGTGAGCCCTGCCCGTAAAATATACTCTTCAGAAAGCACCTATATTCCTAACACAATATTGTCCTCAATAGGTGAAAAGAAAAAAAAGTAAAGCATTCTGTAAACGATTCCCTGGCTCTCATGGAATGCCAGAATATGTGAAATACTTAGGGAGCATTTTCAGGTAGCATAACTTGAGTTCAACCACAAGTTTTACTACTGAGTTATACTCCATTTTGAAAATGTACTACATTTTTTAAATCCATTCTTCAGTTGGAGGGCACCTAGATTGTTTCCAGGTTCTGACTGTTAGGAATAACGCTGCTATGAACATAGTTGAGCTAATGCCTTTGGGGTAAGAATGTGCATCCTTTCGATATATGCACAATAATGGTATTGTTGGATCACTAAGGAGATCGATTTCCAATTTCCTGAGGATCTTCCAAACGTATTTCAAAAGTAGCTGTGTAAGTTTACAGTCTCACCAGCAATGGGGCAGTGTTTTCCTTGCTCCACAGCCCCCTCCAGTGTGGGCTGTCACCTGTGATTTGTCATTCTGACAGCTGTAAGCTGGTATCTCAGAGTTGTTTTGATTTGCATTTCTCTGATGGCTAAGGATATTGAGAAATTCTTTATTTTCAGTATTTACATTTAATTTTTGGGTGGTATCAAGTGTAGCTAGCTATAGCCAAAGCACACAATAGTCAGCTACTGAACTATCCACAAATCTCTGCAAATATTTATCATTTAAAATTCAGCAAATTGTTATGAGTCAATTGGAAGCTTAGCTTCAGGTGTGGGGAGTTTCTCTCCCAAGTGTCTGTCTTTTGATGGTTCATTAGATCTAGTACTCCAATGCCTAAAGATACTTTTTTAAACGTTTTTTTAAATATCTACCACTGTTCCCCATCCCTTCCCTCCTCCCAGTCCCTCCCAGTCCTCCCTCAGCCTCCTCCCACCCCACCCCCCATTCATTCCTCCAAGGAGGGTAAGGCATCCCAAGGTGGGTCAGTTTAGTCTGGCACATCCATAGGTGGGTCTGAGTCCCTCATCCCAGTATTAAGGCTGAGTTAGGTGTTTCTCTGTAGGGAATGGGTATTGAGGTTTCAGTTCGCACACCAAAAATATACTTTGATCCTACTGCAAGAAGCTCCATAAACTGCCCTAGCTGTTTGAGTGTCATCGACCTTTGGAGGGTTTAGTTCCTTTCTATAAAGGTTCCTGGGAAATTATTTTAGAGTCAGTGAGCTCTCAATATCTCTGGTCAGCCATCTCTGTGAGACTCCTCATGAACCTGACCCCTTTGATCATATACTCTCTCCTCTCAATCTTCAGCTGAACCCGGAGCTTAGCTATCTTAGATCTCTGTTTTTGCCTCTAATCTATCGCTGGGTGAAGGTTCTATAATGACACTTAGGGTGTTTATTTATTTGATTATAGGGGAAGTCCTGGTTGGGCACCTTGTCTACTATTGCTTGGAGGCTTCCACAGGGATATCTTGTGGGTTCTTGGAAGTTTCCTTGGCACTAGGTTTCTTTCTAACCCCACAGTGTCTCCCTCTGCCCAGATAATCTGTAGCTCCTCCCACTCAGTTGTTGAGCAGTTCTTTAAGTGTCTTTTTGCCATTTGAATTTCTTCTGTTGAGAATTCTTATTTAGCTCTGAATAATTTTCTTATAATTAAAAAGTTGATTTAATTTGAGGCATTCACAGATGTAACCATGCGACCCTCTAAGGTTCTAGAACTGGGGTGTGGGTTGATATTTACTATTTATGACACAGTTCTTTATATGTGTGTGGAGGTGAGTAAATAACCCAGTGTTCTTTATGTAATACCATACAATAACTCTTCTCGGTAAAATTGTGGAATATTCTAGCCCTTCTGCAGTCTAAGCAAACATTGGGTTCAGTGAAGTATCAGGGAAGAGAGCAAGAATTGGCTGCTGGGCAACCTCTGGATAATGCGGAGAACACTTGCATCAAGAGAAGGTGTTTTCCAGGGCCATAGAGATGGTCCCACGTTCCAGGAGTTGTGATGACTTCTTATTTTCCGATGTACCTGACAAGTTTGCCAAGCATATACAGCATACAGGGGAAACACTGATACACAGAAATGGAGTAAATCCCCTTTTTTTAAACACAAAATACATGTGTTTGTCTTATGTTTTGAGATTTTTTTGACACACAGAACCCTCAGTTATGAATCCCCTCATTATGATGATTTCTGATTGTTAAGTATATATAAGTGGTTTTGTTGTTATAGTTGTATGTTAAGAGGTTAGAATGATACCTTATGGACCAGCCCTCTAAATAGAGTCCACCAAGTTTTCCAGAATTCTGGGTTCATCGTAATGGTTTCCATGGCATATTTTATGGAAGGGGCATTAAAGGAGAAAAGGTTCATCCCTGTGACTCAGGCTGCGGCGACCGTCCCCGAGATCTGTCTCACCTGACTCTCATCAAATGGCTGGATCTCTCTAGACCTCAGTTCAAAGCTGAGCATGAGCTCAGTTAAATGACTGTCCATCCTCCTGTTCTGTCCTGACCTCCACGTGAAGTGATGGAGGGGCTGATACCTTGTCTGTATTAGCAGGGGAAACTGTCTGTTGAGGTGACATTTCCCCCAATACGGAGAATTTCTCACAAGCCATTGCTAGTGCAGGAAAAGCTGAAGACACGCTGGGAGTGGGCAATACGGACATCGCCTTTTTTCTCAACCGGGAACAGCTGGGAGTGGAAACAGTGGTGGGCGGGATTACAGGGCACGTGACAGGAACAGATCTGCGATGGGAGGGGCCAGGGCCACTGACAACAGGAAGGAGGACCTGGAACACCCGCCATTCCCCATTGCACGTGCAAGCCGGGGAGCCGCGTGCTTGTGAGGAAGAGGAGGGAGCGTGCTGGTGTCTCCTGGGTAAGTGACCCCCCCCCCAGTGTCACATGGTGGGGGGGAGACACATCTCCAGAGCTGTGGTGCCCACTGGCCTTAGGGTTTACCAGACACGAGGGCCTGCTTGTCTAGGAAACAGGAGCAAACACGACTAGAGTGTGGTTTCTTTCTATACTGCTCATGGGAATGCAGAATCCAAAATTCTGCTGTGCATATATTAACTCTGTAAATTTTGGATTAATTCAACTGCGTCTTATTCTGATTTTTAAAAATTGATTTTATGTTTGCCAGATATTCACAGAACATGAATCTGGTAGAGGCGTTGTTTTATCTGTTGTTTGCAAACATCGTTATTTTTGCTTGGTTACAATTATAAAACTATTGGAATTTAAATGCATTTTTGCTTCCTCCCTCTCCTATTTTTCCGCTTCCTTGTTTAAGAGAATGGCCTTTGTCCCTGGAGACTAGGCATCTCCAGAGAGCTTTTTTAGACACTGATATGAAGAAACCACTGCAGATTGGATTTAATCAGAAAGTATATTGGAGCAAGTTTTAAAACGATGATTGTAAATATTAACATTTACTAAGCAAACTCTTCAATTAATTTTCTCTCCTGGACGTATGCATGCTAGGTTGTAAATGAAGCTTTCAAAAATGTATTTTCATATGCTTAGTTTTTAGTATTACACCATAGAATCTGGAAAAGTGTAGGATGTTTATATGCTCTGGGTGTCAGGCCACAGTGTCTGTACAGTTATAAGAAGCACTGTGGATTAGGTCAAAATTAGAAAGCATTGGCCAGATAGTTCCTATTACTCAACTGTAAAAACAAACAAACAAATTGACTATCTTTTTTTCTCCTTTTTCTAAGAAAAAGAACCCCTTTCTGAAGCATGAACAGATTTGCTTGGTGTTTGACTTTTGGCTTTATTTTGTTGAATGATTGTATCATTCTGTTGCTGTCTGGCTCAGATCTCACTGTGTACATCAAGCTGGGCCCACAAGAGATTTGCCTGTCTCTGCCTTCTGAGAGCCGCTATTGAAGCAGCTCCAGAACCCAGACGCTCAAACACTGACCTCTTTTGTGTTTTAATCTCATGACTTGTTGGCAGTCAGTGCTGTGACTGGACCCTTCATCAGGCTTTGTCCACAGTTTGGAGCTTGCAGAATTGCAGCATTGGGGGGGGGGGAGAGTTTTCCCATCTCAATTGCTCCTCGGGATTCTAGGGGAAACTACTGTAAGTTGGTGAGCTGCGTGTGGATGAGTCTCCCACCACACAGAGGAGAGGATTGCATTGCATGATGCTGTGCTCTTCCTGTTTCTCCTTTAGGAGCTATTAGTCCTTGTTTCTGTTACCTGACAAATTCAGAAGCACAGTGGCGTATAGCGTTCACCATCATTTAGTTCCACCTTTGAGTTTCGATTGAGCAAAGATGTGACATGACTCAAATTGTGCCGACTAAAAATGGTCCCTAAGTGTCAGTGTTCTGATACTGTACGAGCCCTGGGGAATCAATTGGATCTGTGTTAGGAATCGAGGTACCTAGAGCTGTCATAGAGAGAAACAGCACAGTATCAAGTATATCAGCCGCCATAGAAACAGTACAGTATCAAATATATCAGCCATCATAGAGAGAAACAGCACAGTATCCAGTATATCAGCTGTCATAGAAACAGCACAGTATCAAATATATCAGCCGCCATAGAGAGAAACAGCACAGTATCAAGTATATCAGCCATCATAGAGAGAAACAGCACAGTATCAAGTATATCAAGTACTTTGGAGGTATTGGTGTTGGTGCTGTGTAGTTCAACTCACATTACGGAATGAGGATGCTGTTGATATGACCCAACAGTTAATAGCCCTTGCTTTTCTAGGAACGGGCATGGGGTCCATTCCCTGCACCCACATGGAATCTGACAGCCATCCATACATTCAGTTCTGTAAATCTTATGTGCTTTTCATACTTTTGATCACACCATGTAAAAAATACAGAGCTCTTACTGCCTACTTCAAAACACTGAAACCCTAAACTACAAGATCTAAGGAAAATGGAAAAAGCAAGAATATGCAAATGAGACTTAGTGATGTGGGAATGTCTTTCAAACCATGGGGCTAGTCTGGGCCAGAAACCTCCACTGTTACAACTTGAAATTGCTTTTCACCATATATTGTTTCTCCTGAAATGAATGTATTCTATTATAAATAATCATCTTATTGTATATGTTACTGGATTTCAATGTAAGAATCAATTCTAGGAGAAAATTATAATTTGACTGTGAATGATGGCAATGATATCTCAATCATATTCCTGTATCTTTTATGTTTTCATATAACTGATTTTCTTTACTGAAATTTCAGCATCTTATAAATTAGGAAAATTTGTGCCTCTAGGTTTGATTGCTGAACTTTTGCTTCTGAAATTTTAGTAATTTCAATTTTTTAGATTCTGCTGTATTTCCCATTTCCTAAATGATGGCCTTCTGTCTTTACTAAGAATTGCTTGCTACATCTGCAGAGTTTGAAATGTGTCTCTATTCCTGTTATCTTCAAGTCAACATCCAACAATGTCCATTGATAACATATTTTTGAAATATTGTTTTGTTCCTCTGATGGTTTTGAACTCTGCTGTCTCAAAAATCTCATCTGAGCTTATCATAACTTTTTCTGTTCTACATAATTTCCCCATTTCTGTGGAAATTAATTGCTTAGAATCATTACCCAAGTGAGTATCTTTTTAGTTGTGCTCCACTGTTTGAATAACTATTAAAATTCTGATTCAGTGTTCACATGTTATATGTTCTTCTGATTTCCATTTGATTTTTCTATTCACATGCATGCTGGTCAGTGGGTAGTTTATCTTTGTAAGGATGCACTATAATTAGTCATTTCATACAAAACCAACCACATGTGTTATATAATTAAATCTTATGTGATTTTTTTTTGCTTGTGTAGTTTGCTTGTGTGAGCAGATCTCAGAAGGCAGAGACAGGCAAATCTCTTTTTATGTGGTTTTTCATTATATGTTACAGAGTTTGATCAATTTTTTGCTTTGTATTTTTGACATCTTGATGTGAAGTTTCAACAAGAATTCCAAGCCTTGTTTCTGCATGTAAAACTGAGAGAACAAGACAAATGGCCGCATCGCTCATAAATGCTTCCCAGGTCAGTTTCATATCTGTATTTCTTTAAAAATTGTTTTTATTATTAAAGCCATTCAAGACTTTAATTCTCCACCTCTGGCAATGTTGTCTAAAGTACCTATTTTCTATGATTTATTTTTGTCTTTTCCTCCAATATTCAAGTATAAGCCTTAGGATCATCCATCTAAATAGCACAGCCTGGCCCCATTATATTTTTACTTAAAATGTGAGGACATAAATTTTGTGAAATTAATACCTGACCTGCCATTCTGAAAGAGAATCTATTGTAAATGGTGCCCATAGGAATATATTAATGGATTTGTGTTCTTTTATATTTGTGAGAAATGAAGGTTTTATGTGCCATGTGTATTGAATTTCTGGCATGGTCCGGTTTTCAGAAATAAGCTTATGAATGTGGACTTGTAAATACATTGACCTTTTTTTCACTAACATTACTGAGCAATGGATGTAAAAGTACAATTAGAAGAGGCTCGCTGTCTTCAGTCCTAATAGTGAGTATTACAGTATCCTAGAAATTACGTAATGGAAGGAATAATGAAACTTTCTCTTAGCATAAAAATTAATTTGTCTGGATCCTGGTCTCTTGTTTTGGCATTTCATATCAAACAGTGATGATTGTATGTTGTCACCTGAAATCTATTTGTCTCAGGAAAGGTTCTGTACAATTCTCAGTAGTAAGTTTAATAAGACTGATAATTATTTTTCTCTTTTTCTTTTTGTTTGATGAAGGTCATAAGCACTGTCTCCACCTTTTAGTTACATTATGTGGAATATATTACTAAGAAATTTTTAGTCAGTATTTGTAGAAGTGGGGTTTCTCGGGTCCTGGGCAGCCGAGACCCACAGACCTGCTGTGCCAGACCCCTTAGCCGCCCAGCTGTCCGCTGCTCAGGCCCCCATAAATGACTCAGATGCTTATATTAACTTCATGCTCTTTGGCCTATGGCTCAGGCACATTGCTAGCTAGCTCTTACATCTTAAATCAACCCATTTCTATTCACTGTCTGCCACATGGCCTGTGGCTCCTTACATGTTGCTCCTTGGGCGACTTCAGCTCGATCTGCCTCTGACTCTGCCCTTCCTTTCCTACCTATTCTGATTCCTCCTCCTACTTCTTCTATGGTGCCTGTCATGGCCAAAAACAGCTCCTTTATTTAAAGATTGAGATTCACAGCATACAGAAAGGCATTCCCACATCAAGCATTTACTTGGTGCTGTGCATCAGGCATCAGTGTTCAAGCATCAACAGATTTCTCTCTTAGTTACTTTATGGTCTCTTTATTAATTGAAGAAGGAGGTTTATTTCTACTCTATCCTTTTTTTATGAAGCTATAACTTTTGTAGGGAGAAATTCATAAAAGTATGGTAATAGTTCTATTTCTTTACAATAATATTTGATGAATGTATGAGTGTTCATATGCATATTTGTTTGTACAGTGCATGATGCACTCTGCCACTGTATGTCTGGGGTTGGAGTCAAAGCCTTGGCACTGAAGTCAGGTACTGTAGCGAGCTGCCATGTGAGTATAGAGAATTAAATTATATTTATCTGCAGGAACAGCAAGTGACTTTAACCTCTGAGTCATTTCTCCAGACCACAGGTTTACATTTCTGCTGCACATTTGTGACAAAGGCAGTGTATGACCTTGCATCTTCTAGTTTTCAACAGTAAAGGAAGAATTATAGGTTATATTTATCCATGCAACCTAAAATGCTGCTTGATGAATGGCATCTAATAGTGAATAAATGAAAAGATTCATTTTCAACTGTCCCAATCTCATGAGTAGTAATGTATTCAAAATTAATGAAAAGTTAGTATAGTCATCACTCAATTTAATACATTAGTTCATCCATTAAATAATGTTTTGTTTTAACTGAATACATTGATACATATATCATTTATTTACATATATATGTCTTATTATTCTGTAGTGAAACACCACATGGAATTTATGAAATTGTAATCTGTATTTTTGTATCTACTGTCAGAAAAATTTAAATAATATTAATGCCGTTTAATGTTGATTGATTAGATATTCTTATAAAATAAATTCAGAAAGTATTTGATTCTATGTCTTGAGACATTGGATGTGTGCATTGATGTTAAAGTACTTCGTTTTAAAAGAAAGAATAATAATTTTATTTCTTCCATAAATTCTGCACTCTATATATTATGCCTATTTGTTTTACAAAGGCTGCAGCACAGAACTTGGACTTCAGAATGTGAGCTGAGCATTTTTAATACAGTAAGATGAGACCCAGCTGCAGACAGGATACATCTAGTGTCTACTATTTAAGCAAAGTTGACAAATGTAGAATTTGGCAACAACTTCTTGTAGTCAAAAGTTTCTGGCTCTGCCTAGCCCTGAGGTTGAGCCGTGCCCACAGCTACTTAGCCCCAAATAATCAAACAAAGGCTTATATTAATTACAGACTGTTTAGCCTGTAGTTCAGGCTCATTACCAGATCTTATAACTCAACCCATTTCTGTTAATTTAGTGTATTCCTATGGGGTTCCATAGCTTTACCTGTATCTGATCACTTCCTGCCTCTTGGGTGACAGAGTCTCCTTGACTCCACCTTTCATCTTCTTTCTGCTTGGATTTCCCACTGGCCTCCAAGCTGCCTTGCCATAGGTCAAAACAGACTCTTTATTAGCAAATGGCAGTAAAGCACATTCACAGTTTACAGAAAGACATCCCACATCACTTCACTTTTTCTGTCTAATCAAAAAGGTTTCGATTTCAACATAGTAAAATAACATATAGCAAAACAGCTATCAAGTAAGAGTTACTGTTACAATATCTAGTCTATTTGTATTTAGCAAAATTAAAGAAAATATCTAGCATCTACCTTATTGTAAGCTCAAAGTTTCGTATTTAGTTTACCTTTTATTACAGCTGAGAAAACTCTGATAACGATCCAATTTTAAACTCTATCACAGATCACATAAGGATATATTACTAATGGAATAAATAGAAAGTGCATTGTAAGCAACCTCCAAATTGTAGAAATGACAGAGTCATCTGGCTACCTAGACAGTCACGTGATGTCCTTTTGTAACACTGGGGTATCCATCATCACCCTACAAGACTAGAGTCTCTGGCAGACTTTTAGTGAAGCAGGAAATTTAATGAAGGACTATTCCATTCATTTTTACAAGGTCTCTTGCTTCTCCTTGAGTCCTGTAGAATGTGTGGCAGTTTTCTCTGTAAAGCAGGAACCTTCAGGGCCATCTCAGCTTCTGGTAAAGTTCCAGAGATCACATTCCTATGGGTCCTGCATATTCAGTTTATACAACATACTGTCAAGCAGTTGTGGAAGGAACAGTCTCTTGCCCAGTGGCCAACCTTTGGCGTAAGGAAAGTGAACTGTACATGGAGTTTCTCTGATGCCCATCATCCTCTTGGAGTAGATTGGTCCTGCCAGGAGCAGACATGTCTTACTGTCCAGATAAGTCCTTTTCTTTTTTTTTAATTTTCCCATTCTTTCTACTTCTCCCTCTTCTGCCCTTTTGCAAGTTCTCCCCCATATTCACATTCCAGAGAAGGCAAGGAATCCCAAGGTGAGTCAATTCAGTCTGGCATATTTTGAGGTCGGGCTGAGTTCCTCACCCAAGTATTAAGGCTGAGGAAGTTTCTTTCCAGCTAGGCCTTGGCTTTGAGGAACCAGTTCATGGATGGGGATAGTCTCTGGTCGAACTTCAAGAGGCTCCAGAAACTGCCTTTGACTTGGCATCTACATTCAGCGGTCCAGATTTATTCAGTCAAGGTCCGTCAGCTGTTATTTCAGAGTCTGCAAGCTTCTAACAACATGGGACTGCCTAGTCCATGGGTCTTCCCATCATGATCTGGATCCCTCTGCTCATGCAATCTCTCCTCCCTCTCTTCAGCTGGACCAGTAGCTCATCCTGGTGTTTAGCTATGGATCTCTGCATCTGCCTCCATCAGCTGCTGGATGAAGGTTCTGTAATGGCAATTAGGGTGGTTATTCATATAATAATAGGGAAAGGCCAGTTTGGGCTCCCTGCCCACTATTGCTTGGAGGGCTCATCCTGTGGGTTCTTGGGTGTTCCCTAGTATCAGGTTTCTCTCTAATCCAACAATGGCTCCCTCTATCAGGACATCTACTTCTATGCTCACCCTCTCTGTTGCTCTCCCCTCTACCATCCCAGTCTCTCATGTTCTCATCTCCCCTTACTTCCCCCCATATAATCTCAGTTTTCTCAGGAGAACTTCTCTATTTCCCTTTTCTAGGAGGATCTATAAATGTCTCTTTTAACTTTCCTGTTACCTAGCTACTGGAGATGGTGTGGATTGTAGTAGCCTAGTTATCCTTTGCATTATGTCTAAAATCCCCTTAGGAGTAAGTACAATCCATGTCTGTCTTTCTGTGTTACCTCACTCAGGATGATACTCTTCAGATCTATCCATTTGCCTGAAAATTTCAGGGTGCAATTTTTTTTTTTTTACTGCTGAGTAGTATTCCATTGTGTAAATGTTCCACAAGTTTTTAATTGATTCTTCAGTTGAGGGGCATCTTGGTTGTTTCCAGGTTCTGGCTATTACAAATAATGCTGCTATGAACATAGTTGAGCTAATGCCCTTGTGGTAAGAATGTGCATCCTTTGGATGTATGCCCAAAGGTGGTATTGGTGGATCATTGGGTAGATTGATTTTCTCTTTTCTGATGAACCACCATACTGATTTCCAAAGTGGCTGTGGTTTATACTCCCACCAGCAATGGAGGAGTGTTCCCCTTCTCCACAACCCCTTCAGCACAGGCTGTCTCCTATGATCTTAGCCATTCTGACACGTGTAAGATGGTATCTCAGAGTCGTCTTGATTTGCACTTCTCTGATGAGCAGTTCTTTAAGAGTCTTCCAGCTATTTGGAGTTCTTCTGATGAGAATTTACCCCGTTTTTTAATTCAGTTCTTAGATTTTTTTTTTTTTTGACCTCTAGTTTCTTGAGTTCTCTCTATATTTTGAAAATCAGTCCTGTGTCTGAGGTAGGGTTAGTGAATTTTTTTCTCATTTTGTAGGTTGTTTTATCTTGTTGTCTGTGTCCTTTGCCTTATAGAAGCTCCTCTGTTTTCAGAAGTTTTCTTTTAATGGTTGCACTCAATGTCTGTGCTACTGGTGTTATATTTAGAAAGAAGTCTCCTGTGTGAGTGCATTGTAAGGTATTTCTCACGTTTTAAATCAGGTTCAATGTAACTGGCTTTGTATTGATATGTTTGACCCACTTGGATTTGAATTCTATGCAGGGTGATATGGATCTATTTGAGTTTTTTGACACACCACCATCCAGTTATGGCAACACCATTTGTTGAAGATGCTCTTTTTTTTCCGTTGTATATTTTTGGCTTCTTTGTTAAAAATCAGGTGTTTGGCGGTGAAAGGCTACCTCATCTCAGACAGTTGCTTTCAGGGAGTCTTGGTTTGTCAAACCATATTATCCTGGAAGCAATCCGTCTCATCCTCTGGGGAAATAAAAATATAACCTCTTTTCCACAGTAACATATCCTTAGACCCATATTTCAAAGATAAGATACCTACCAAATGTTTATGTTAACTTAGCAGCCTTTAAAATCAATATCTTTCTGCACTTAGCTAATTCACAGTTTAAACATTGAAAGAAAATGCAATGATATAGCATATGTAATCCAGGCTGTGTGTTTTTCAATTTATGTGGCGTATTATATTTTTCTTACTATGTTGTTAAGGACTTTATCCTTTTCTCACCAATAGCTGTGCATGTTTTGAACATACTGTAGCCTGTTGAGCTTTTCTCCATCTGAATCTGCTTTATTGTGAATTTTTAACCAATTTTTAATCAAGAGTTTTTAAATTGCTAAACTGTGTGGCTAGAATCCTTTGCTGCTGGTTCTGGGCTGCTCTGCTTTTTCAACATGGCAGAAGTATCAAGTGAGTCCTGCTTATTTTTACAATTCTGGGAAGTGGTATTAAGTATCATGGAGCTATATTTTTAAGCTGATGGCTGTGCTCCCAAGCCCACAAGCAGTGGCTGGTAGAAGCCTCTTAGTAACATAGCCCTTGAGAGATACTGTGGAAAAGAGCCATGCAACTTAGTTCATGGCAACTGGCAGGCAGCTGCTAGGAGATGCCTCTCTGAGACTGAGAATAGTAATCCCAGTGTGACTCCTTTCTGTGAGTTTAGAATCTTTTTAAAGACTTCTCAGGTCCATTTGGATCAGTGCCCAATGGTGGGCACCATTTGCAGCTTAAAGTTTTGGACCCAGCCTAGCCCTGAGTTTTGGACCAGCCTTCAGTCCCACAGTCCTAAATAATCACATAAACATTTATATTAATTATAAACTGGTCTTAGAAAACATCAGAAAATTCATAAAGGAGAAACACCCTATGAATGTATGTAATGTAATAAATCATTCTATACATTGTCTGTGTTTGAGCAACAATGCTTAACTTTTGACATCTTTAGAGCACTTGTTAAACACTTTTGTTATTGATTAATTGCTAGGCATCATCTGCATTACAAAACTATCTCTGATTTTTTAGATCTCTTTTAACTAGGAAAGCATTTTGTCCATCAGCACATGGCAGTTGGGAAATTTTCTGTTACAGAGACTGCTGACATTCAAGGATGTGACTGTGGACTTCTCCCAGGAGGAATGGGAAAGTCTGGACTGTGCTCAGAGGGCTCTGTACATGGATGTGATGCTGGAGAATTACAATAATTTAGTCTTTGTGGGTAAGAATGTCATCTCGTACAATTCTTGGTTCATCTTTTATATCTCCCACTTTGTGTATATCTAATCTCTTTGACTCCCATCACTGAGGGAAATTCTAGGTGTTAATATAACTTCTTGTGATGCTTCCTTAGAATTTTTTTGTGTTCTCTGGAACAATAATCAATGCTATATTTTGTGTAATCTCCCAGCCTTCTTAACAGTTTTTGGTAAAAAATCCAAAATTCAAAAAAATATATATTCAAGAAGCAGAACTATATTACAGTACACATAATAATTGGAATATTATGATTTTACTATTAGATTACTCATTTATTTCTGAATTTAAATTTAGAAGGCTAAAAGTAGAGAAAAAGCCGTTGGTTATGATAATGTTGTTCTTTTCCTTATTTAATTTTTGAGATGTGCTCTCAATATGGAAAATTCCTTTGCATCTCTTCATGCCTTATATAAAGGGGACCAACTGCCAAAGCATGATGTTAATTAAGACAGGAGGGTAGGTTAGTTCCATATTACCCTGGGTTATATATTGAATTCCTAGACCAGCAATGCCTCACAGTATGACTGTCTCAAAATCATAAACAAGAAAATATAAGATCATTCTTTATGTGATTATTTAGAAAGCCTTCTTGTCAATGTTCTTTATTGCTTGATCACACATTTGTCCTGTATTCTACAAGGTACATTATTTACATAATAATGAGAAGCCTATTATTGGTCCCTGTGGTTTGATATATATCAAATAGAGTTTTCTGAAATTCCATTTAATGATTTTGAACCAGAAAATGACCTTTGCTATGAGCTTAGTTCCTGAGAATTTCTGGCTTCCATGTCTTAGAAAACATTAATTATTGAATTATACTTTAATTATACTTTTAATTCCTGGTAACCCTTATTGTATTAATTTTTCAGAGAAGCATTGTGTATTTGATAAATATGAGAAAGTCTTGGATCAAGGCACAGAGCATATTGTCTATGATCATATGAATATCCAAGAGAAGCCTTTCCACTGTAATGAGCTTGGCAAAGGTATTCATGAATCTTCTGAAACTACACCGTATTACAGAAATGACCTTGCAGAAAACTGCAAGAACATATTTGTTAACCACAGAGATGCCTTAGTTGAGTTATTAAATGTAAACAGACCTACAAGTGTGAACACTGGAGAAGAACTTTACAAATACAAAGAATGTGTAAACTCTTTAGATTTCTGTACAATCACTAATCACCCCCAAAGAATCCACAAAACAAGGAAAGAATACAAAAATATAGAGTATGATAAACCTTTGGACTCTAAAGATAAATTTATGCTTAAACAAGCCGATATTATAAAGAAGCCACACCAATGCAGGAAATGTGGAAAATGCTTCACATTCTACTCAAGCCTCAGTAGACATCAGAGAGCTCACACAAGAGAGAAATCCTATAGATGTACAAAGTGTCAGGAATCCTTTCTGCATTTGTCTGTACTCAAAGTACATTACAGGATCCATTCTGGAGAAAAGCCCTACAAATGTGCAGAATGTGACAAGAGCTTTTTGTGTACAACAGACTTGGAAAGACATTTCAGATTTCACTCTGGAGAGAATACTTACAAATGTAGTGATCGTGGCAAATCCTTTCTTTGTCACTCAGGTCTTAGAAAACATCAGAAAACTCATGAAGGTGAGAAACTTTATGAATCTAAACAAGATCCTAGGATGTTATATCCATGGTCACACTACAAATACCTTCACAGAACCTGTACAAGAGAAAAACTTTACATATGTAAACAATGTGGGAAATCCATTTACAACTCTAAAGGTTTTAAAAGACATCAGAGAATTCACATAGGTGAGAAACCTTACAAATGTAATGACTGTGAGAAATCCTTTAGTGAGAAGTACAAGCTTACAGTTCATCAGAGAATACATACAGGAGAGAAACCTTACAAGTGCAGTGAATGTGACAAATCCTTTACCCAGAAAGGCAACCTTAGAGCTCATCAGAGACTTCACACAGGAGAAAAACCTTACAAATGTACTGAGTGTAAGAAATCTTTTATCTTTGGTTCATACCTTAGAAATCATCAGAAAATTCATACTGGAGAGAAACCTTACAAGTGCAGTGAATGTGACAAATCCTTTAGGAGGAAATTCTGTCTTAGAGCTCATCAAAGAGTACATACAGGAGAGAAACCTTACAAATGCAATGAATGTACCAAACACTTTACCTACATCTCAGGTTTAAGAAGACATCAGAAAATTCATACAGGAGAAAAACTTTACAAATGCAAAGAATGTAACAAATCCTTTACCCAGAAAAGCAGTCTTAGAACTCATCAGAGAATACACACAGGAGAGAGAGCTTACAAGTGTGGTGAATGTGGCAGATCCTTTACAAGAAAATTCACTCTTAAAACTCATCAGAGAATTCATTCAGGAGAAAAACCTTATGAGTGTAGTCAGTGTGGGAAATCTTTTGCTCAGAGACACAACCTAATAACACATCAGAGAGTTCATATGAGAGAAGCCTTACAAATATAATGTGTGGATATGAGTCTTTACCTCTCTCTCCAGTCTAGGAAAACACCTGAAAATTTATATCTGCACAGGAAAAATCTATTAAAAAATGATGTGGCATGGGTATTATCCAAGCCCTATACTTAACTGCACTTGAAGCTTCATACCGAAGAATTATTATGAACATGAGTAACTTGTGTAAACCTTCAATAATATTTAATCTAACAAATCAAAAGATTATAGAAGAAAATTCTGACAATATGACAATGTAGAAAATTTTTTTATTAAAGATTTTTACTTGTTCAACCTCAAATACTTGTTAGTGATGACAGTGTGCCTGGTGGATAATCTGTTGTGTAACCGTTTGCTAGAGACTGAAATAATGTATCTGGAAAGGAAGATGAATAAGGCGAGAAATATGCCACTCAAAAAGCTTCAAGAAATCCCTGAAACTGACAAGATTTTAGTATACTTAACCCAAATGAAGAAATAAAGCTGCTTGGCTCAACCAGTTACACTTTGTTTTGTTTTCAGTTTTTTGTTTTTAGTTTTTAGTTTTTTGTTTTTAGTTTTTTTTAGTTGGGGTGAACAGGTGCATATATATATATATATATATATATATATATATATATCTCCAGGAAAAACATTTCATGATGCATGTGTGAACCCTATTAATTGTTATTCCAAATTTATGAACAGAAAATTTATATTAGAGCAGCTGTTTCTAACATGAGGGTCTGAAAGTACCCTTTATTGGGGGGTTGCTGTGACCTTAGGAAAACATATTTCTGATGGTCTTTGGAACTGGCACACTGTCTATCCTCCAAGTGTGTCAGCCCACATGCAGATATACCCACATAGGAGTAAGTGGAACTATATTAAAGGGGTTTTGGCCTTAGGAACTTGGAACCACTGTATTAGTGAAGGCATTTGCATCAACTAAAGTAGGGAAGGTTGTGCTCAATGCTCCAGGCTTGCTGTCATAGTAGTACTTAAGTAATCAGAAAGGGCTCTACACATAGAGAATATAGAGGACTTGGGAAACTCAGAAGGCTCCTCTCTTCTTTGGACTTTAGGAGGGGTGATACAGAGGAGTACAAAATGGAAAATGAAAATTCAGCTACAGAATGTTAGCAACGAATGTCATCCACACTGGGCTGCTTCTAGGCATGTATTTGAACTCACTCTAATACCCCATGTTTTAACCAAATACAAATCACTCTCAAAATAATGCTACCAATGAGCAAATACTACAGATGGGTGTGATGTCCTCATGTTCTGTTGTACCTTATCACCTTACTGTACAAGCCCTTAGATGTGAATTTCAATTCTTTGCTCATTTCTAACATTGAAGACATCCTAGAATATTCATTATGAAACAAAATTCAATAACTGCAATAAATGGCTTTTCTAAGCACATATCTTCAGTTTAATTTCATGTGTGACTCTATATAAATATAAAAGTATAAAGCTCTAAGGAGATAATCCATAAAAACCAAAATGCATATGCATAGACAGCTCATTAATCTCCAAAAAGTGTGTTGGAAAATTATTTTTACATACTGAAACCTTATGAAAAAAGCCAAATTCCAAAGAATTATGTGAGAACATTAATACTATACCCAAGAACACTCTTTGGACCTTAGAAAAGTTAATATGGTACAGCAAACAAATCTGTATTATTACATAATTTATTCAGATTTCAATACAAGAAGAAAGATATATATGGGAAAATATTGTTTGAAAATACTTGGTATTCTTAGCTATGGATTTTGTTGCAACACGAGCTCATGTGTTGTGCAATCTTGAGTAAATTTAGGCTCCTGTTTTCAAATGATCACAGATAATTTCTGTCAGATGTGTTGCATCAAGAATGTTGAACCTTAGAGCAGACAATGAAAAGTTAAGTTTCTGGACTAGCTGTTAAGAATCGGAGATTACAACCAGTTGTACAGACTATGGGGATTCCAATTTTAGGTGTTCAGTGGATCAAAGCCCCTCCGCTTTATTACTTTTAAATTATTATCCCAATTCAGTTCATTTAAAATTTGTAAACTTACGCATAGTAAAAATGTCTCACTTTGTACCCTTTGCACTATGTTGTTTTCTTCATTTTGTAACCATCTGTCCACACTCCTTATTTGTGGTGGCAACAAGCATGTGGCAAGGCTGTATAAAATGGGTGTGGATACACTGACAGCTGGGGTGTGGAGGAGTGCATGTACAGAGTGTGATGGATACAGTGAAGTGGTGAACTACTCTAAGTTTGTGAGCTCAGTGTAAATGAGTCACATCTCACAGTTTAAGGTTAGAACCTGCGAGAACAATGAAATATCACATGGTATTTTATCTGCTCTTCATGTTGATTCATTTGGTAAGTGTAAGACTTACGTTTAGTCCATGATAAACTAAGAAACTCAGTAGTGTATAAATGCTGTAATTTCATTCGGCTCTATGCCAACACTCTGGTTCTGAATGAGCTATCATTAGGAGAGGTAGAAATCCAGTTATGCTAACGGAAAATTTTGTCTAAAAGGAAAATTAAATATTGTAAAAATGCACGAGAGTTAAGGAATCTTTTATGAGAAACCCTGTATTTAGTTTTTTCTTTATTTACAGAGCACAGTGCTGTGTTAGAAATGCATGTCTTTTTGTGGAATTTTTCTCAGAGTCTGAACTCACTTACAATCCAGACTTGCTCACATGCGAAGCAAAACAAAGAGGCCTAGAAGGTAGAGAGAAAGCAAACAGCAGCACATTGGCCAGGTACGTGGAGAGGATTTAGGTAGGTGCAGTGAGAGGCTCCAAAGACACTGGAAGTGGAAGGAGAAAGGGAGGTGGTTCAGAAACTACCAACAGTTGTTCTCAAAGAGGACATGGTTGGAGTTTCCCATCACTGAAAAAGTGATGACAACCATTCATAACTTCCATTACAAGGGATCATATGCTGACCTCAGCAGGCAGAAGGGACTGGGGGATGCTAAAAGAATCCAGCAGCCAGGTACAGCTTATATTAAATAGGTATTTCAATTGTTTGTCCCAGGCTTGAAACTTAATAGTCAATCAGCATACATAAGACACAGCACAGTTTGGGAAACAGTTTCCAGGCAGCAAATCATCCAGTTGAGGTTCACAATGAAGTTTAAGGTATGAAATGACCATCTAGAAACTCCTTAGAAAGTACATGTGACTATGAGGATGTGTTCTACATCTTAAATGCCTGAAATCTTTGTGTGTCTGTTTGAGAGGACAGAAAAATCAACAGATTATAAAGTACATGTAACATCTCCCCACGACTTTTATTTACTGGGAGCCAATGGTTACAGTCTAGAGAGGAAGACTGAGATACGCTTTGTGTGAGGTCTTCCTTCATAGCAAAATCTGGGTGAGGTTTTGCTCCACACACGAAGCTGAAAGTTCATCAGGTAGTTACAATCCACTTCTAGTCTTCTGGGAGGAAAAGCAGGTAATTGCTCTTTGTGAAAAGACTCACTCCTCCACGCTGAACATTTCTGGTTCCCTAGTTCTCTGTGGACACAAGGACCTTTGTGTTCTCAGCACCAAGGGATTTGCTTGCATTTTTTCTTTTTTTTTTTTTTTACTCTTAATTTAAAAATTTTGGTCAAAGCAATGTACATTGAGAGTCCAAAAACATTTTTGACAAAACATTAAGAACTGCCTTTAGGTGTGTCTAAGAAGTTTAAACAATGTGGGAATTAGAAGCTTGAAGGCTCCTTTGACTCTTGGCCATCAGGAATGACATTGGAGATGACTAAACCTCCCGCTGAATGGAAAAGAGACAGTAGAAAATCAAGCTTGCCCACCTGGGCCAAGTTAATACTCAATATACCTGGAGAGAAGGTATTTTACAAAACACAGCTCTGTGGAACCTAAGACTTTCTTCTGGGGATACTACCTGTTTTGATCTGTGTTATCTAAAGTGAGTGCTTCTGAATACATTTATTGTTTTTAACTTTCTCATCCTTGTAGGTGGAGTTTTACTTACAAGGCACCAGTCTAAGATTAATATTTATTAGAATATAAATCAACACTCATGATACAGGTAACAGCTTATAGTGGCACCTGAACAGGGACTGGAGTATCCGAACGATGGATGAGCGATGGAAGGATAATAGATTCCAAACCGGTCTCTCCAGCAGCTGGGAACTAGGCCCCTCCCAGGATCCCAGCAGCCCCTTATCAATGGGGTTGGCCACAGCCCCTCCCTGGATAAGCATCTTTGGACCTTATCAGCTGACACCTGAATCCCACCACACATCTTCCCTTACTTGACCTTGTAGATTAGATATATTCAGTTTCTGTTATATTTATTAATGAGTGTATTTATACTTAGACTTTGGGAGTGTAATGGATTTTTCCATCTGCCTGATGAAGGAACTATTTTTCTTGTGATTTGAATCACTTCCTATTTGCATAGAACATTGTAACATATTCCTTTTGTTGTTGTGTTGGTTTTTGAGAGAGTTTCTCTATGTACTTTTTGGTTTTTCAGGCACTTGCTCTGTAGATATGTGGTCTCTGTCAAGTTTCAAGCCTAAGAAAAATGAAGGTGCCTATTTAACATATTAAAGTTTTACCTGGTCTCCAGCTTCTCCCAGCATGGATCTATTCAGTATTTTTGGCCTCTTGCACCTGGTTCCCAGCTCAGTCTGGCCACACTCATTCTATTCTCTTCCACATATGTTCAATAAATTTTTTCCTACATCATACATAGGAACAGTCATGTCCTTTTTTTATATCTTTGTTTTTATTCAGTCTCAATCTGTGATATGTCTGAGTGCTGGAATTAAAGGCACTGCCTGGCTAACTCAAGACTTGGTGCTGAAACCCATGAGTAGTTGAGCCCCTCGCCCAGTGGACCTGCTCGTGCTTCTACGTTGGGACAATTCTATCTCATACTTAGAGATGGGCAATGCCAGGTCTAAACCTGATCCTCAACCACCCCTGGCATGTCTGTTACAAATCTTATCTAAATTAGGGCTGTCTCACACCATCCACCCAAAACATCTGATGTTCTTTTGTTCTGAGTCTCTAAATAACCAGTCTAAATGGCCACTGGAGGGCACTCTTGATTTTATCAACCTCCACGATCTCGAGAATTTTTTTGCCAGTGCATAGACAAATGGTCTGATCCCCCTCATGTACAGTTTTGCATTCCTTGCTCCCATATCTCCTTCTGTAGCCAGTGCTTCATGGCCAAGTATTATTGTAGGCAAGGCTTGTCGCATATCCAGGTACCCTTTTATCTTGGTACTTGGACCCTGAGCTCTCCACCCTGACCAAGCCACCCCAGTCACTGGCATACCCATCCCTATCCTTCTCCCAAACCCTACCTGCACCTCCCCTTCCTATACTGCCATCTGTCCTACCTACTGGTCAGTCTTCTTCCTCTTCTAGGACAAAGGTCAAGGGCCATCCTCCTTACCTTTCTCTCCCTCCTATTGCCCATCTTTTTCTATCACTGCAGGTCCCACTGCCCTGCTCCCATTCGACTTTACAGTGCACCCTGGTCCATGTCCACACTGTCGTCCTCCCCCTCATTCTCCCCCCATGGCTTCTCATGTGCGGTCTCAGCAGACCCTTGCCTTCCTCTGCTCCCTCTGAGAGGTAGTTGAAGTTCATGGAGTTGTTCAACCCCATGTTTCTTTCTCCTTTCTGTACCCTCTCACAGATCAAAAATGATTAGGCTCCTTATCGGCTAAACCTTCTGCTGATATCAAAGAGTTCTGTTATCTTTCCAAAGTTTATGACCTGACTTGGCATGACTTTGTCACCTAGGCTTCTCCTACTACTGAGGAGCACGGATAGGCTCAGGCAGTAGCTAGACAATTCTCAGTCCAGATTTACCTAGTGGACAATACAGTCCTTGTAAGTAACATTATGGTGCTAGCTTTGGAACCCAATGGGGTTTACCAGCTGAAATAAAATGGCCATGAGAGAAGGGGACACTATGGTCCACTGTATTCTTCAGTGTGTGGAGACAGTCTCAAGCAAAGTTGGTAACTTTTACAAGATTCTCAAGATTATACAGAGCTAATAAAAATCTGGCTATTTTTCTAAAGCGATTATAAGGAAACATGGTTCGATATACCTGCTTCGATTAACCTTCCCAGCAAGAGTCACAGTCCTGGCCACCCTATACATTTTCATTTATCACCACACATTTGAAAAAAACTACAAAAAGGCTCAGGATGGTCCCCCAACCTCCATACAAAAATTGGTAAAAATTGATTTTAAGGTTTTTAACACCAGAGAAAAAGCAGTTTTCCTGATAGACTTAGGTGCAACAGAACTCCAAGCTCAACCCTGGCCACTGTAAGCTGGAATGGTCCTATGTGAGCTTCTTCTGTGCCTCACTATGGAGGTCTGGCTCCATCAGTGTGAGTATGAGACTCTTTGGACTTTTGAGCTCCTCGGCCTGACAGAAAAATGAAGGCACTTACTTGGAAATTGCTATTACCCTCACCAAGCCCAGGGTCATGCTCCAGGTAGAGGGCATGTCCATCACCTTCTTGGTGAACATGGGAAATCTCTGTCCTGGCCTCACACTCAGGTTACCCAGTTCTCGCTCCAATTTCTGTCATGGGGGTAAATGGGACCCCCTCCTTCCTGCCTATGATGTAACCACTTCCCTGCATTCTTCCAGACTAATCTTCTCACACATTTTTCTGATCATGCCCATTTGTCTGGTGCTTTTACTTAACTCTGATATCTTCTACCACTTTGAGGCCACCTTGACTTTTGTCCCTGAAATGTCTCCTGACGTTTTCTCAGTAATTGCCTCACAGGTTTGTTATAAAAATTATAAGATACAAAGGTTGAAGGACTTTTAATAAGTACTGGCATTTTGAGTATAAGTTAGCACCTACTTAGGAATTTGTGCCTATTAAAGTTATCCACTTGTTTATAGAATTTCTGATATGGTTGAATACAGTTTATAAAAGTATATTTTTAATGATTCTCTGTATTCCATTGGTGACTGTTGTTACAGCCCTCTTCATTTCTGATTGTTTTCTTCTTGGCCTTTTAGTTAATTTGGATAGGGGTTTGATTTTTTTCCTTTTTTTCTTCTTTTTTTTAGATAAGCAGCTCTTGGTTACAATTTTGTGTTCTTTTTTGTATCAAATTTACTCACTAATTTATTTGAATTATTTCTGCTGTCTACCTCTTACAGAAATCATTTATTTTTCTTTTTTATAGGTAGGCACTTAATGCTGTGAATGTTCTTCTTAGCACAGGTTTCACTGTATCTCTTAAGTTTGGGTAAGCTGTGAATTAATTTTCATTGAATTCTAAAAAGCTTTCATCTCTTTCTGCATTTCTACCACGACCTATCTTTTATCCAGTGGAGATGTGTTTTTTTTTTTGTTTGTGAGGTTTATGCTGTTTGTCCTGATGTTGATATGCACCATCAATCAATAGTGTTCTTACAGGATATAGTGAGTTATTTTAGAGTTATTTTAATTTTCTTGTGTATATCTATTAAGACTTGTTTTGTGTCCTAGTATGTGGTCAACAATGGAGAACATATGCAATGAAAAATCACAACAGTTTCCAGGATGGACATAGACACAGATTTTCTAAATGAAAGAGAAATTAAAAGACAGCTGAGGCCGTTCCAAGAGTGCAAGACTGATTCAAAACCTACAAACTAATCAATAAAAAAATAGCAAATATGTATACTCAGTGACAAAGAAATATGGCCAAATGTGGCAACATATTGCATTTACTTAGTAAAAAAAAAATCCCTGAAAATTTTGAGAAAATAAGCAAGATACCTCAACATGAAAAGCCCCCCAAAAAAATTTAAAAAATAGGGACAACTGGAAGCATTTTGCTCTGATCAGGACAAAGAAGGGTAGCCAGTCCATCCATACAGTTCAGCACAAAAAAAGGAGGAATATAAGACAGTGAGAAATAAGTGGGTCTCCTATAGAAGAAATGGAATTTTAAAACTTTTTTTGTATCTGTAACTTGCTTACATGGATACATACAAATTGTAGTTTTGTTAACCATTTAACTTGGCAAAACAGAACAGTTCTTCCTTGTTTGCAAAGATATTGAAAGTGAGTGTGTGGTTCTCTCCTTTAAAAGTTTTTCCCCATTCGACTTTTACATAGCAATCTTAAATTCAGCTAAGATTTTTTTTTGCCTGCTAGGAATTAACTAATACATTTTAATAATAATTGAATTGAGTCTATGTTCTTTTCCTAGGAGTTGCAAGATCCATAACAAACATTCTTTAGGCTTCTTCATTTTGTATTATGAAATATTTAAGATTGAAAAATTAAGATTTTTAGTAAAAATTTTTCAACATTGCTGTATTTTAAGAATTTTTACTCAGTATAAACTTTTGACATTTTTTAAGATTTTGAACCTTTGTTTAAAAGGTTTCGCAACAGTCTCATGTTCACAACAATTTGCTAGAGTGATGTCTGCAGTGGTATTATTTACTATAGCAACTTTTCTCCACAGTATGAATTTTCTTATGTTTTTAGACATGACTTGTAGATCTTTGCCACATTTCAGTACATTTGTAAGATTTCTCACCTGTATTAATTTTCTAATTTAATCTAAGATATAAAACAGTGGCAAAGATTTCTCTCATTTACTACATTTTTAATATTTCTAACCTGTATGTATGTTCTGATGTAGTTCAAGGTATGAGGAGCCACTGGTAAAGGATTTCTCAAAGACACTACATATGTAAGGTTTCTCTCCAGTATGAATTCTATGATGGTTCTAAGTTGGCAGTTGTAGGTAAAGGATTTTACACATTCACTGCATTCAGAAACTTACAGGTTTCTCTCTTGTTATGATTTCTTTGGTGATCTCTAAGTTTGGCTTTTCTGCTCAAACCTTTACCACATTAATTGCAGTTGTAAAGTTTCTTTCTTGAATAAATAACCTGATGCACTACTGGTACAGCCTTTGCCACATTAAGTGCATTTCTATGGTTTAGCATTGAATGAATTCTCTAATGAAATCTAAGCTTTGAGGCACATATATAAGATCTGTCACATTCACTTTATTTGTAAGTTTTCTTTCCTGTATGCATTTTCTGATGTATTCTAAGAGATGAGTCAAAGGTAAAACATTTGTCACAATCACTACATTTGTAAGGCTTCTCTCCTGTATGTATTCTCTGATGGGTTGTGAGATGGCTTTTCTTGCTAAAGGATGTGTCACATTCGCTACATTTGTAAGGTTTCTCTCCTGTATGGATTCTCTGATGAGATCTAAGGTTGCTTGTCTGGCTGAAGGATTTTTCACATTCATTACATTTATAAGGTTTTTTCCCTGTATGAATTCTCTGATGAGTTCTAAGATGACATTTCTGGGTAAAGGATTTTTCACATTCATTACATTTATAAGGTTTTTCTCCTGTATGAATTCTCTGGTGGTTTCTAAGATCCGAGGCAAAGGTAAAGGACTTTTCACATTCACTACATTTGTAAGGCTTCTTTCCTATATGAATCTTTTGGTGCAATCTATATGATGAAGGAATGGTAAAGGATTTTCCACACACACTGCATTTGTAAGGTTTCTCACCAGTGTGAATGTTCTGATGCAATCTAAGATATGAAGTACTACTAAAGGATTTATCACATTCAGTACATGTATAAGGCTTTTCTCCTGAATGAACTTTCTGATTCCTCTTAACATGTTTTTGTGTAAAGAACTTATCACTTTCACTATATTTGTATTTTTTCTTCTCTATATTAAGTTTCTGATGGGTTTGTAGAAGTTTCCACGGAATAAAGCATTTTCCACATTTCTTGCATTGGTGTGGTTTCTTTCCATTTTGGATTTGTTTCTCTCTGAGTGTACCCTTAGAAACAGAAGGTATATTAGTCACAGTATTTTTGTGGTTTTCCTTTCCAGTGTTGGTCTGAAGAGTTTGACTAATAATGGAACATAAATTTAAACATTTCACATAGTCTTCATATTTGAAAAGTTCATCTCCATTGTTCTCACATATATATGAAGTTAATTTTGATGGTTGAAATGAGTCACCCTTCTGGTTACCAGGTCTGTTCTTGTAGCTATCTACAGCATCATTTGTGTTATAAGATGAACATGGGGAGGGATCAGAAATTATCTTACTAACCTCCTTATGTTTATAAGATTCTTCTCTGATATTCAAATGTGGAAGGAATATATGTTTTGAATTGTGATCCAGAACATTCTTACATTTAACACACATGGTTATCTGAAAAATTAACAAAATTTAGGATAATAGAGATTGATGCAAAAGTAACAAATTCAATGACTGATATTTCTTTAAGAAAAGTAAAATAAAAAGTCTTATAAAGGTCTCAGCAGTTTCCTTTTGCACTTCATGATAACTAAGTGGAAGCTCAGAACATTCATACTGCTCACCATCAAACCAAAAGGAATAATAATAAACTCATCTTACTAAACTGCAAAACTTGTCTGTCAGACAGATAGGTAATTAAGCAATAACAAACTTACATAAAGGATCTCTCTGCAAATTAAAAAGAATAAAGTTTGTCTATTTTCTTCCTTTATATGTTTTTCATACATAAGCAAATTGTGTAGCCTTGATCAGCTAGAAACTCACAGTATAACTCAAGATAGCATGCAGCTCACCAGATCAGCTTACTCCCTGATTTGGTGATTAAAACAATGCTGTGCCAAGACTGAATTCAAAGACCATATCTTAAAAAAAATACAGACTAAAAACAGGTTTACCACCAACAGGTTTTTTTTTCTATTTAAAAAACATCCCATTTAATCAGAAATAAGAGAATAGGACAATGCAAATACTATGTATAGTACAATGAATTTCTAGCTTTGAATATTCAGCTTTCTTTGAACTTTGAAGTTTTAAATAAGACAAAAAAACAGGGTTGGAGAGATCAAATAGTATATGGTGTTCATTACTGTCACAGAGAATACAAACTATGTAAACAAAAGAGCATGAAAAATGTTTAATTACTGAATTCCCCATATTTCTAGTAGTTTCTAGACAGTTCAGAGTTTACATGCATACAACATAGGTAAATACAAAGAATGAGTCAAGATTGTAAAAAAAGACCATTCCTACCTACAAAGAGCAGGTTGCTGTAATTCTCCAACATCACATCTGTGTACAAAGCCCTCTGAGCAGAGTTCAGACATTCCCATTCCTCCTGGGAGAATTCCACAGTCACGTCCCTGAATGTCAATGGGCCCTGTATTGGAAAATAACCCATTTGCCACGAGCTGCTAGACAAAATGCTTTCCAACATAAAAAATACATTAAAAATTAGAGGCAGTTTTGATGCAGGTAACATAAGAATATTAGTCAAAAACAAGTTTTCTAAGTGCTACAAATATTGATCAGCAGTTAAAAGCATTGACTGCTTTTCTAGATGGCACTCCAGTGGGATCCAAATTGTTCTTCTAAATGCTCTGGTCAGGAGATACAGATAGCACTTACATGCATTCATCCAAATCCACATGCACACATAACATAAATGTTAAAGTTAATTTTAAGAAAAGATACTTTCTATAATTGTCATACTCTATATTGAATTTAATATTTCACAATCTGCAAAACTATAGAGACTATAAGACATATAGATAAAAGAATGTAATTTAATGTGGGCTCTGATGACACAAAAATCACAGTCATATTTCAGAAGGAAAAGTTATGATGAGCAAAACTATGCCTCCAAATTCTTCAACTGTGCTCAAACATGAACACTGAGCCAATCCTCACTGTACCTTAGCTTGACCCGACTATTATATTATATTCTTTTGAGATCCTGATTCCTATGTCCAGTGCATCACCCTTCATAGAACAAAGTATTAGAACATGAAATGCAGAACTCACGAAAAATTAAAAGTCAAAGAAAATTTTTGTTGTATTTAACAGTAAAGAGTGAAACTTCATTGCAGACAACCAATGTTCCAAATAAAAAACAGTCACATAATTTGTGAGGTTTTCATGAGAATATTTTGACAACCATGAAGTAGATAGACAGCATTAATATCTAAATGTTTCTAAAAGTTGACACAGATGAATAATTTCAGAAATTGCTTGCAGGGTTTCAATATAAACCCATCAGAAAAATATTTACAAAAAAAGTCTTCTGTGACAATGCATTCATATGAAGTAAAAAGATTTTCTGCTTTTAAAATTAGGTATTAAGTGTATGAAGATCATACAAATTCTCAATTAACTTTCTAATATATTATTGTTCATAAGATTGACTCAACTCAAAATTGAATATTCAAATGTGGACTCTATTATTTTCTTCAGTGTTTGAAGAGAAATAGATGGTGGGGGTAGGCAGGAGTCTGGCCCTTGTTTTGACTTCTGCTTCCACTTGTTTCCCCTATTCAGTCTGAAGATTAGTGAAAAGAAGATTTTTCTTTTGGCTAAGGATTTGGTAAGGTGAGAAGTGTCTATGGCTTGTTCCTCTGTCTTCTCTGATCTTCCAGCATTTGCTATTCCTATTTTATTGTCCTATAGCCACAGTTTTATCTTTCCACCATCTTCTCCATTGTGAGGATGAGCTTTCAATATTGCTGTGGCTAATCTTTATAGCCTTGGAGGTTAATTCTTTTCTGGTTTGTTCATGAATTTGACATCTGTTTCACATAGTTTAAATGCATACCACATGAAAGAACTGTTTCCTTAAATCTCAAATGTAATGTTTCTATAGGATTACATTTAAAATTTTGATAATCTTGTGGGTGTCTATCTTTTCCTGTTCATTTTTTATAGTAATTAGATAAACTACTTTTGGTTTTCAAATAATTTTGGGCTGTTTCTCTTCAGTTTTATCATGGTATGGTTTAGCAGATAAATTCCTCTGCCTATATAATTTTTATTTTCATTAAAAAGTCTCTCTAAAGCTTGTAGTTTATTAGTCAAACTTTTATAATTGGCACAATTATCAGACCACATTTTCTATATGACAAACCACTGTGGTGATTAAGCATAAAATATAAATTACCAGACTGATAATATTTACAATTATGTTAATCCCGACTAAGTCATTTACCCCTGATTTATTGCTTCTATTTTCAAACCACCCATGATAGCTCTATACAGGGTCCTAGAATTCTTCATTATGATATTTTCTATCCTTATCATGGAAAAAAAATTTTAAAAATTTACCTAACTCTTTACGTAAGGACTTCCCAGGTGTCTCATCTGTCTGTCTGCAGCCTGGTGGCAGCAGCTTCAGTGCTGGTTGTCCATGTGGCTGTGTCATACATTAATTGGCAAATGTGGTTTTTAATTTAAATTTATATCTTACAATTTTACCAATAAAGACTTGGGGTCAGAGGCTGTGGTAAAATCCTTCTGGCTCAGAGAAATTGGAGAAAATTAGCTCATTTTCCTCCTTAGCCAGCATCTCAGAAAAAAAGAGAGCTACTTTTTTTTGCAACTCCAAAAGGGGACGTCAAACTCAAAAGCCCTCTCTTTTAAAAACTTTCTTTCAATTAACTGCTGGTTATACCTCTTGATCTAAGGAAGATTTTAGTTAATTAGCACAACCTTGAAGGTCACAGTGTCGTCAAATATCCTGCAACACTCTTCTAAATACTTCCATAAATCACTCAATAGTGCCATCTAGTTTTATGAACTTTCATAGCCACTTTTACAAGTCTTCTTCTGAAAAAGTGTCTATTAAAATGTAACCAATTTGGCACATGATGCTAAGTTCTTCGATATAAGGATACATGTTCTTCCTTTGTAGAAAAAGAGAACCAATATATTTCTTTATCTTCATTGAGAATGGAATTTTTTTTACAATGGCATGTCTTAACTATGTGAAAAATATTAGTCCAGACAGAAATAATCTAGGAAGGTTACAAGGGGGCAAAGCTGTGCTTCATGTGTAAAAGTCTCAAAGATCTACTCTTTACAATCAGAGAAGATAAAGAAAACAAATTATACAAAATAAACACTAAATTATGAGGTTATATGAATAGGAATGATTGCTCACAGATTTAAATTCTTGGTTCCTAGGGAATGGCACGATTAGGAAGTGTGGCTTTGTTGGAGTTGTTATGTCATTGTTGAAGGAAGTGTGTCACTACGGGTGAGCTTTGAGGTTTTCAGAAGCCCAACCAGGTCCAGGGTCTCTTCCTTACTACCACTTGCTGATCCTCATGTAAAACTCTGAAATCCTTCTCCATCACCATGGCATTCTGTGCTTCACCATATTTCTGCCATGATGATAATGGACTAAAGTTTAAACCTATAAACCATCCCCAATTAATTATCTTCCTTTATAAGAGATGCCATGTCCATGGTGTCTCTCAACAGCAATACAAATACTTACTAAGACAGATAACGTTGTGGAAGAGAGAGAAAGGCATGCCTGGTTTCAATATAAAAACAATTTCTAAAGAAATGTTGATGTGACACTGACCTGGAGTTCATTTACAGAAAAAGCATCCATTTCTCCTATTGATCTTCTCTGATTTTCTGTCTCGAGAAGAAAGAACATTTCATGTCAAGGTGTCAAAAATACAAAGCTAAAATTAATAGAACTCTGTTACATACAATGCTAATCCTAATAATAAAATGTAAAATAATAGTTGAGGCCTTGTCAAATTTCTTCCAAGCTAAAGCACATGGAGAGATATATTTTGAGTGGTAAAATAACTGTGAACATTAGGATTGCAAACAGAAGCATGGGCTCTTATAATTCAAGGAACAGAAATTTTACTTGCAGAAAGTTATGAAGCATTCAATCATCACTGCAGTACAGAGTATATAGAGTTAATATACATAACGCTGCAAAGTGTACATTGGAAAATCAAAGAAAACCTATCAAACAGAACCAAGTAAGGCATTTTGCATAAAAACAGATCTATAGAGGAGAGTTTAGGAGTAGCAGACAATGTTCAACACACACACAAAAACAAAATAACACTCTTTCTTTCTGAAAGGAAGATTACTGCAAGTAATTAACCACCTAGAACATTAAAACAAAACATATGAGAAAGTCCCATAATACAAATGTCTCAGTAAAAATGAAAAAGCCATAAGGTAATCTTCCACAGTAGTTTGTGATAAACTCCTACAGGAAGTAAAAAGTAAGGGAGCATGGCTCACCACAGTCAGGGAGCACGGCTCACCACAGTCAGGGAGCATGGCTCACCACGTAAGTAGCCAATGTATCTTCCATAGGCCAACAGCAGAATACAGAGAAGAATAAATGGCATAAACTGTGGAGAGTAACAATGCCTGTGTTCTCCAGTCTTATTGAGTCATGACTGATAAGAGTAGGCTAATAAAATCTGAAGAAGACAGAGGATGAAAATGAGAAACAGGTAGGAAAAGGTTTCCAAGAACAGTTCAATAATGATGAAATTATACAAAAATTCCACACAAATTGAGTGGTAAAATTTTAGATTTGACAAGGTACTTAAGTGTACTTAACAATGTAAAATTAATACACAAGGTCAAGACTTTCTTTATATATCAATAATAATATTTGAGAAGTAAATTAGAAATTTAACCAAGTCCAGTTGCTTCCAAATTTCATAGGAACAATGCTAAGTAATAATAAATTTGCTTCTGTGAAGAATTTTTAAGACACTCAGAATAAAATGAATAAAAAAAATAGTATACAAAGAAATAAATTTCTGTGTTGATATTTGTTTGTGCTCTAACAACTAAAGCTTGCCTGATGACGGTGATAGCTGTTAGTTAATTACAGAGACCTGGCAGTAATGGCAAACACCTTTAATCCACTTGGAAAGTGGAAGCAAGAACAGGATTTGAACACAACCTTGGGCTACACAAGATTGATCTAATCTAAAAGAAAAACAGAGCCAAGTGATTTTTCATGACTTTAATCCCAGCACTTGGAATCTGATGCCTTTGATCCCAGGACTTGGGAGGCACAGACTTTTAATCCCAGCTCTAGAGATGTGGAGACAAAAGGTGATATGTTTGGGCAGAGAGAGGAATATATAGAATAAAGCAGAGGAGATAGGAGCTTGCCCCTTTTCACCTGAAGATTCAGTAGAGGTACAAGTTCTTCTAGTGGCTGGCTCCTCTGATCTCTCCGCATTTACCCCAATATGCAACTCCTGGTGTTCAGTATTACGACGAATTAGGATTCACAGTACAGATTCCCACACACTCTAATTGACAAAGAGCATGTTGTAAATAGTTATGTTGCTAACACCAACCAGCAGAATCAGTGCAATCCATAGCAGCAAAATACTGCTGTTTTTACAAAAGTAGACACAGGAGAAGTACAAATATCAAAATTTATCCTAAAAATGTATTCCTGGGAGTATCACATTACCTGACCACAAATTATACATAGGCACAATGACAAAGAGTATATTACCTTGAAAATGAGGAATCATGTAGAAAATTGAGGAGAACAGATGATACAGTAATGAACACACAGCAGAAAGGTAATATAAATTAAATATGTCAAACATAAACCCAGAAAATTAGACTCCTTAAACATTCTATGTCTGAACAAGAATTGTCTCTCTTACACAAAAATGAACACAAAGATTTCAAAGACCTTCCAAGAAAACTTGAAATGTTGAAAGTCCTAGAAGAAAGCATAATTAAATGCTTAATAATTCAGAAATAAGCAAACTCTCTCTGAAAGTGATTCTAGGAGTACAGAAAATAACTAGGAAAATTGACAAAGAGATTTCATGGAGTAAATATTTGAGATCGGTAAAGTACATGGAAAAATTAATGTTAACTAAGAAAGTTAAAAAATATAGATAAAAACTCTAAGGAATATGAGTGAAGTAACCTACCTAAGCATAATGAATATAAAAGAAAAATTATAAACATGATATTGCACCACAGGAGAACAGATGCTAATTAGAACATTCTACTCTAATTAGAACAGGAATAAGTCTGTCTATTCCCACCACACTAACTCAATACAGTCCATAAAAGTTTACCTAGAGCAAGAATAGAGAAGTTTCTCAATGGGTCAAGTAAGAAAAATGAGAAATTTTTCCCAAATTAAAAGAAATGTAATTCTGCAAGTGCAAACCTTTTATGTTCCAAGAGAAAGCTCAGATCTGAAAACGCCCTTAGTAAGCTATGTAGAAGCCACATACAACATGACTTAGTTTTCTATACCCTAATAAAAGATGCAGAGAAATGAGCGAAAAATGCTTACAATGTCTACAACTCTTTTAGGCCAGGTATAGCATTCAAACTGCTAAAAGTGCTCTACAGACAGACTGCTGGCAGAGAAGAATCATCAGTGACTGTTTCCAGATGCTGACTATGCATATATACTGCAAAGCCAACAAGCCAGGCAAGTTTTGTCCATCGGTTCATAACACTTCCACAACTATTTTGTGAGTAACAAAAGGCTTTCTGGTTCAAAGTGAGCCTGGCCCCACAATGGAAATACACAGACTGCTCTGGAAGCTGGCCAAAAGACAATAACTGGAAAAGATGGGCCCTAGGAAGAAGATATCGACTCATGACATTTTGTTAAGTGTAAAAATACTGGGCCAACCAGGCAATGATGGCACACACCTGTAATCCCAGGACTCAGGAGGCTGAGACAAGCAGATTTCTGTGGGTCTAAAGCCAGCTATACAAAGCTAGTTTCAGAACATCCAGGGCTGTTGCACAGAAAACTCCGTCTAACAGAGAAAGAATCATTGAAACCTGTGTTTAAATTGTTCTCTTTATACCATAGCCATGATCTGCTTTTGGTGTGTGTCAAAAAAACTTTGTCCACAGTAGGAAACAGTTATTTCAGAGACTACTAAATACACTTCCTGAGATGGAAAAAAAAAACATATTACCATATCCAAATTTTAGGGACTGCCACAGAAGTGTTGATGGGGAAACTTCCTAGAATTCTCCTAGAGAAAAGGAGAATTCTGCAGTTCAAAGCCTATACACACTCACAAGAAAACCCAGATTTGACAGCACCCTCTATACTCTATATACTGCACATAAAACAACAATTTTTGGATGATTGATCTTTACATACCAACACGATTATCCTGAGAATTCAGAAGATTTCTCACAAAGTCTAACATACCTTAGATTTTTAGTGTCAAAAACTACTTTGCTGACTTTTCTAGGGATTTAAGTTATCAATGTACATACCTAAATTTCATTCCTGTGTGCAGTCTGCCAGGCAATGCATGGTAATTAAAATTATGAATGCACGATGGTCAGGCTATCTGGCCCAAACATGCCCAAAATTCTATGAGTAGGCTAAGAGAAAAAAGGAAGCTAAATAGGGATATAAAACAGGATGATTTGAAGGTAAGAATGAATGAACTGATGCCATAATTAAATATAAATGTTTATTACTTATAAAAATATACAAAACTCATACAAGTAGAACTTAAAAAGAGATATCAATACTGGCTTGGAGGCAGAATATTTGTATCATCTATATTACAAGCCGATTAAAATTCTTTATACATTCTGCTATTGCTTCTATTTGTTAATTAAAACTAAAACAAAAAAATATTTTTAAAGAAGAAAAATATTATTGACCAAGCAACAGAAACTTCTAAAATGGAAACCTAAGTTCATTTAGAGAGTGGCAGAAGTTAAGACATCTAAAGGTTAGTAACTGCATAACAAGCCTAAGCAGCTGTGACCATCTGAATTTTATCAAAACACAGAAACTGTTTCTTACAGAACAGGCAGCCTCATCACTCAACGGTGTTTGGATAAATAAATACCAACATATAAAAGAACGAAACTGTGTCAAATTCAAAGAACTATGAAACCTGGAGATTGACACGAAGGGAAACACATTCATATATAGACATGGGGAAACTAGTTCCTAAATGAGACTACAAATTATCAGGACACAGAAACAAGAGCTGACAAACAAGACTGACATCCAATTAAAACAGATGGTAGTAACTAAAAGTATAAAGAAATAGCATAGAGAACGCATGTATTCATTAGCAACCTTTCATAGCAGAATACATACATAGCCAGAATTTAACAAAAGAATAAAAATTAAAAGAAACAAGTAATATTGTAACCAATAGAAAGCAAATGAACTGAACAATGTTCAAAAGCAGCAGAAACAGCCAGAATGTACAGAGAACATGCTCCACGTGTTTAGTCATGAAGAAATTGCTCATCTAATACACACCGATATCCTCTCTGCCTAGTCAGCATTCATATTCAAGATTCCAAATAATTACCAATACTGAGACAATGCAGGAGGAAGAGCAACTCACCGCAGCCAACAGCAAGTCAATGGCCAACTTCTGAACAACCAGACAAAACAAAGAGATAAAGCCTGGAGAAGATGCTAGGCAAGGTTATTAGAAAAAAAAAAAAAAACTAAATATGCTACAGAATACTAACAATAGAGAAAGAAACTCAGAAATAGGAAAAGAACTAGTCAAAATTAACAAAATGATATATTTATATTTTCTTTGGTGATTTCTTAGAATCTATATGGATAATATTCCCCAAATCAAACATGAAAATAGTATACACATTAAAATAAATGTCATTCTAAAATCAGAATATATATATATGTTCTATGAAAGTTTTTATTTCAAATGTAAGGGTACAAAATGCCTAAAATTATCAAAATTTTCAAAAGTGTTGTGCTGTGAAGAGGGTTCACCATTAACTGTGGCAGGTAATAGAACACCAAATATATCATATAAAACAAAGAATATTAAAAATAGTCTATTTCCCTAAATTCATGTGTTCAGCATGAATGTATTTCACAGAATAGTTTCTAAATATTAATGACAAATTGAAGGAAGCAAATAGACAGTGATGCAGGCAAGTTTCAACATCCACAACTCAATGATGTTGCAAATCAGAGAGAACACTCATGAAAAAGATGACTATGATCAGCACATAAAATCAATAATGTCTAGCAGGCTTGCAGAGAATGATCCACAAAACAGCAGAAGATGCCCTGTCTTCTCAAACTTCAAGCAACATTCTCCTGTGTGGTCATTATTATTCAGCCTAAGTCTCTAGTCCCAGCACTTGAGCGGCTAAGGCAGGTAGAACTGAGTGCAAAGCTGGTCTACAGAGAGAGTTTAAGGGTGGCCAGAACTACAAAGAAAGAGCATCTCAAAATGATCAACAAAACAACAAAAACCAAGTCATTAATCCTAGTAAAATCAGTGTTTAGAAAGTGTCTTCTCGAAGAACCTGGAAGGCTGACATCAATAGCAGATATGAAAAAGAATACATAAAAGACATGTGAACACTGACCATTGGCATGTTCTCATTCATACACATGAATATATCATAAAAAGTTCACAAGCTTCTAAATATCAAAATTCTAATGGCATTTTTAACAGAGAAAATCTTCCTAAGATTTATAAAATTATGAGAAACACAAAAAATTGAAAAATTATGAAAGATCAAACCCAGAGGTGATTTAAAAATATACTAAAGTTATAGTATAGCAATGCAAAATATTGGGAGTTGACATAAGACAAAGGATGGGGTAATCGATGGGAAGAGAATGTAGATTGAACTTAACATTCTGCACAGATATTAAGCAAGTCTTATCAAAACCCTAAGAGCATTAATTTAGAAAATAATAATAAATAGCCTCTTAAGACAGAGAACCTTAAGGAACTACAAAATGCTCCAAAATTCTAAGAGCAGGAAAAACCTAAGAGGCAAAGTATGTTCTAACTAAACATTCTTTAAGATTATAATAATGAGAGCATTTAATATTGGTGTGAAGGCATGATCAGAACAATAGGAAGTGGAAAGGGTCAGCACAATTCTTAAGTAAAACCAAATAAAAATATATTTGCCTCTGAGGTTTATTTCCTGCATAGTCTTCTAATACCTACAATAGGAATGAATATTATATTATTCTTCGTAGAATTCTCTAGAAACATTTTAAATAAAATAGAAAGAGGCAAAACCAATTTCTGCTGTTACCTGAGTTCTCTACTTCTTCCTCTACCACTCAAGCGTACCTTTGCTACTGTCTCCTCTCTTCACCATCCAGGGCGCTGTGTTCTGATTTACAGGTGAGCAGAGCTGACTGGCAATGTGTAACCTGTGCAGAAGAGATTCTTCAGAAGGCACTTGGAACTTTTCAGAAAATAAAGATAAAAGGTGTATTACACCTACCAAAAGGCTAAATACGAAACAGAAAATACCAAAACAGACTCATTTCCTCTCAGGAATTCGCTCTGCTCTGTGCAGTGTGAGACCCACAACTACATACAGCTCACACTCATTCAGAGTAGTTTTCTCAGGAGTGCTGAAGAGCACCAAGGGTTTCTCACTCCCAGAAACCAAACTGCAGCAATTCTGCCACAGGAGATCTCTGTTTAAGAAAAAAAAAAAAAAAAAAGTCTGAAAACATTCCTATTCTTGCAAGAATTCCAGTCCTAGTATTGACCAGCAACAATAACCTTAAAACAAAAACCTATAGTTTTGTCCTGTGTGCACACAGAGTGCTTTTCTTTTACCAAGGACACATTTTTTTTCTGATGTAGATGAGCGATCCTTGTTCAATTGAAACCAACAGATAACTTTGCATGATCCGGAAAGCCCCATTCTTCTCTCTCTCTCTCTCAACCTAGCCCTGTAAGAGTCATGAACACAGAAAAGGCACCCAAAAACACAGTTCCGCATTCTTGGTGATTATTGCACATTCCATCTCTTTTGCCTCCAGCCGCCCAAGTCCCCGTGTTAACTCGTCAACTTTTGGCTGTGCTTAGGCATAAACCAAGCCAGTTTGTGGTGGAAACTTCATCGCTCCTTGCCTGCAACCTATAGAGTCTCCCTGCTTTCATTTCTGGGTGCAGCTTCTCCAGCTTCCTTCTCCGTGACTGGATAGCCCACATGGGAGTTGCTTTGCTCAAATAAACTTAACGCTATACTTTTCAACTTGGCTTGTTTTGACTTATTGTGTTGGTGGAGAAACCTTTTATTGGGGAGCAGCAATCTATTAATCACGATTATTCAAAAAGTGCTTTCTAATTTTTATTTTAAACTATGGTGGTTTTTCTAGTTATAAAAATAATGTGGCCTAATAGTCTTCTCGCAGCATGCATACTGATTGCAGTTGCCTGACCTAAGCTGTAACGTAAGAACTCAGCATTTAAAGACATATTTCTGAATGCTGTATTTACATCCTAGAGTACACACATCTCAGATAAAATATTACTAGGCAGTAAAAAGTTAGCTTAGTAATGTTTACAACCATAACTGGAATGCTCGATAATGCATACTTTTCGATCTATAAAATGTTCACTGGTTCCTCGTGTGATTATTATCTACAAAGCACAATCACTATTAGATACACTTCGTAAGTCCAGAAATATACCAGCAATGGTAAGAAATCAACAACAGAATTTTGAAAGGTGTATCATCCTCAGCAGCCTCAGTGAGCACACCCTAACTAGTCCCTTACTGCCTGTTTCCCAGCCCCGACCCCCTCTGATCTGGGAGGTTCTAGGCCAGCTGGGCTGCTGTTCCTACCACTGCGCGCTGCTGACTGATGACATTCCCAGATAGCCCTACATTATGACTCAGCTTAGGAGAGTTTTCCAAGTGCCTTTAATACCCAGCCGAGGTCTTCAGCACTCAGTATTGGGCCACACAGCTCCACCGGGAACGGTGGGATTTCCTGTCTTTTCACCGAGTTGTTGGTGGTCTCCAGACCACGCCAACTACAAAGCCGACTTCCCACCACGTGGTTCTTCTATACTCACCTACTGGAGGCGATGTCGGTTAGTTTTCCAAGTCCACCCGGTTGTTTTCTTTCCCCTAAGCTCCAGTGCTCTTCTTACTATGTTTCAGGCTGCTTTGCACACAGATCTAAGCTGCGCTGGGGTCTGCTCTGCAGTCTCCCCACATGCTTACTGCCAGGACACTATGCCTTACTACCTGATATCCACCCTGTGTTGTGAGCCCTCCAGATACAATTTATCGCCCCTTAAATTCTCAACTTGGGATACCAGCCTACTGGACTAAAACTATCAAGCAGAAAGACAAAACAAAACCTCCATTAATTTTGAATCTTAGTTTCTCACTCCCCAAGTGAAATATTAAAACTAAGAAAAATGCCCTTAGCTCAAGGGACAAACTATAGCTGTCCTCTAAGGAGAGCAATTTAAATGATGTCCGATATTCAGAACTAAAAAACGAGGGTCATGTTCAAGTAGGTTGAAGACTGTAAAGCACTGGGAGCAGCTAATGAGAATAGAAACAAAATGGTACTTGGGGAAAAAAACAAGATCAAATGTCTCAAGGAAACGAGCAGGTTGAAATTTATGAAAATTGAATTCAATAGAAAGAAAAAAACAAACGGAAATAAAAGAAAAAGGGGGGAAAATACAATGAGCCTGAAAATAACAGGAAAAGGTCAGGTAGGAGACAGAGAATCAGGGGTAGAAGAGCAAGTGGAGGAGCTGGAGGCTCATCAAAGAAAATGATGAAGTAAATCACATGCTCCATGCGATTAGCACTAGTTAACAGTAAAAGTAAAATTTAGCCTCCTGCCCTACACTTGTGTAAAATATTTTAAATTTTAGACACAGTAACTCACTCTGGAGAGCCTCTCAGGTAAGCTGGATAATCTTCATTGCTGTGCAAATGAAATGAAACTCCAAAGCCATCTTTACCCTTTCCTCACAGACCTCCACTATGACCAGTCAACTATATGAAATTACACTATTAGCATTGTTGACTTGATGGAAGGCATTTCAGGAGCTTGGGATTTAGGAAGAAAGAGGTGTCTCTGGAAGTGGTTGGTCAGCCCAATGCTAACAGCCTATGCTGAATCCATTCCGCTCTTTTTCACCACTAGATAGTAATATTGGCAGTTTTCTCCCTCAAACAAGTTTCTTCTCTAAAGCACACTACAGGTGTTTTTATATAAAGCACAGAAAATTCCTTTTGAAAAGTCAGTGAATGTAGAAGCTTGAGGCTATCCAAGGTGAAAAAGATTAAACGGTATAAATGGGCACCGCCTCTGTACAACCATCCGATGTATGGCTCTGAAAACAGGAAGAGGCATGGGTCGTGTGACTCTTTCAGGGAATACGGTCTGAGAATGGCATGAATGACTCTCTCCTTGTTGCAAAGCCTTGGAAACCCTCACCCACTTGGTAAGGACCTATGGACAGTTCACGACATGATTCTGGGCATGACTCTGGGAGTGTGTGTGTTACACTCTATTCTTGCTCTCAGTATATTAGCCATACTGCTGGCCTGAATGAGTCACATATTTGCATAACTGTTCTATAAAGAAGGATTTTTAACCATGGACGCTTTAAAGATTATTAAATAGATGATACCAGGAGTCAATGAGCATTCATGGAATGAAGTAGAATCATAGAACTTCACAGATCGCTCATTTCTGACAATTGTGCAGTACCCTAAGAAGTTAAGAGAAACAGGCATGAGGACAGGGGCTAAACAGTGCTAACTGTTAACAGTAAGTCTTCAGGTTATGTTGCCTATAGGATAAATGGGAAAACATGGTATATCCCCAGAGGAGTGACAGAATTACAAAATGTAAAGTGGGTTGATCCAGCTTTGGCTAGTGAGTTGATTATGAGAACACAGACTTGTAGTAAGAGGTTTCTGTCCCAGATTTTCGGGCCTAGCCTCTAGGTGCAGACCCGCAGACCCACAGTCCCACACTCCTACAAAGACACAGATGCTTACAATAATTTTAGGCTGATCAGCCTAAGACCTAGGCATATAACTTGCTAGCTCTTTACCCTTAATCTAATCCATGACTCTTATCCTGTTCAGCCATGTGGCTCGGTACCTTTTCTCAGAGCAGCACAGTTGTCCTCTGCTTCTGCCTTCTCTGATATCTTTGCTCTGTTCTTTCTGTTCCCAGAGTTTTCTTAGTCTGGTAGCCCCGCCCAGACTTCCTGTCTGCCTTTGGCCAATCAGCACTTTTTATTAAACCAGTGGGTGGGACAATTATTTACAATGGAATAACATAATCCCCCTATGCAGACTCTATCAGATGGGAATATTAACCAGAAGAGACAAAATTGTCTCTCACCCTGCATAATGCTGTAGCAGCATATGCTGCCAACTTGGCACACTGTTCTATCTGTGGGTGTGCCTAGTTAGAAAAGTTCCTTTGTATCTTGCAAGAAAGCTTGTGCTTTAAAGAGTAGAGATTTCCATACTGCCCTGGCCCCAAGAGTCTAACAACATGGAGCTAAAGAGGGGGCAGACAAATGAAGGGATAAGAATGAGAATAAGACAGTGTTCCAATCAAGCTCTAAAACTATTCTTCTCAGCACTACATACAGTCCTTTATGGGGAAGGGTAAGCAAGGTTAAGCAGGTGAGGAATTCACACAGCTGCAGGCTATCCCACCAACTGGATGTCTTGTCATGGAGACCTTCTAATCTTAGCTATTGTTCAACCCCAGGAAGGTTACCTAATTCCTGAGAGGGGACTCACCTAGCAGCAGGGTAACAGCAGGGGAGGCCACCTGGCTTCTGGAGAGGGATTCTTCTAGGAAAAAGAATATGCTTAATATGCAGGTCCCAAAGTGGCATTGCCACTGCTAAGGGTTTTTTGGCTCCTGGCACATACGAAGGCAAAGGGTATGGGCAGGGGAGTTGGAAAGAAGGGAAAAGAAGCAAGAAATAAAATGGCAATTTTTGTAACCATTTTGAGAATGTTAAGGTAGTAAAACTAATTGTAAAATCCTTAATGTAAACCATTGAAAGTATAAATAAAGAGAGCACAGGCTATCTCGGGCCACTTGTTTAAACAACAGCATGTCACAGTCTCTTCTTGGTATCAATATTACACATCTGTTCCTTGTCAGAAAGCTGTCTGATGCAAGGCTTCCATGAAAAGTTGTTAGAAATTGAGAAGGGCAAGAGGTGGAAAGGCCATGACATGCCATTCTCCTGACTCCATACAAGTGTTGTAATTAGTAACCCAGAGACATTGTACTTACCTGCACTGGCCTTACTCAAGATCAGCCCTAGCCACGATCAGTGTAGGAAGGGAAGAAGTTCACAGATCCCACACTTTTTCAACTCTGGCTTTGGATAGATTTTAAAAGAAGTGGAATCACTGTCTTTGTTTGCATTTCCTCTGTGAAATTTTTCAACACATAGCTCTGAACCCACAGTATCACAGATGGCCCTGTTTAATCTTGGTGGGTCGGAAACAAAACAAATAAGATGAACATGGGAGTGAACAGGAAGGGAAAAAATCAAGAGGGAAAGAGAGATTTATTGATAGTATTTGATGTGGAAATGTCTTTCTATATGTTGTGAATAAAGGACTATTTTGACCCATGACAGGCACCATAGAAAAAAATAGGCAGAGAAATCAGAATAGGTAGTATGAGGACAGAGACACAGACAGATCAAGCCAGATGCCCAAAGAAGAAACCTGTAAGGAACACAGTTGAGCCACTGGCCACATGGCAGGACAGATTAACGAGAATGGGTTGAGTTAAGATGAAGAAGGTTGCTCGCAATGTGCCTGAGCCATAGGCCAAACAGCATGAACTTAATATAAGCATCTGAGTTGTTTTGGGGGCCTAAGCAGTGGCGGGTGGCTAAGCAGTCTGGGACCACAGATCTGTGGGTCTGGACCTCTGGCCCAATGGGGTCAAAAACGTCTTTGTAAGAAGTATTGACCAGGACTGGACAGAGTATTGGGTGTTTCATATGAAGAAGTAGAAAAATAAATAAATTTAAATGACCATAATAGTTTCTGATTTTATTTCTGTGTCTTTATTTAATATGGTATGAGGTAATCCTAGTTTCAGAGAAAGTATGGAAACCTTGCTTCCTTGTTACATTAAGGAATAGTTTAAGTAGCTTCAGTATCAGTTGTTCTTTCAAAATTCAGAATTTAGTGATGTATAAATCAGCTTCTGTGCCATTTTTTCTAAATAGAGTGCATTTATTGCAGCTTCATACAGAATATCAGGGGTTGAAGACAAAGTGGAGGATCTGAGTCAAGGAAAATCATGAATTGAAATAAGGTGGAGCACTAATTAAAAGTAAAAATGAAATTTCGGCTGCATGTTCTACTCTTATATAAAATATTCTAAATTATAGACACAGTAACTCACTCTGTAGAGCTTTCCTGGGAAGCTGGATAATCTTTTGCATCACTATATAAATGAAGGACACTAAAAGCCATCTTCATCCTTTCTTCACAGGCCTCTACTATTACCAGTTGAATATCCAGAATTACACTATTAGGAACATTGACTTGAAGGAAGACATTTCAGCTCAGGGTTGGGGAGAGTGTCTCAGAAGGTCAGTGTTCTAACTCCTTCAGCACTAGATTGATGTATTGTAGCTTTGTTAAATCAGAAACACATTTGCTTCTGGAAGGCATGCTAAAGGTGCTTTTATATAAAGCACAGAAAATTCGTTTTGAAAATTTGGTGGTGAACATAGAAGCTTGTGGCTGTCTGAGGTGCAGAAAATAATTTTTTTTTAAATGGGCACAGTCCTAAACAAGTCAGTTACACCAATCTATGGGTCTTGAAACTCTGAGGAAGAGGAGGTGGGAAGGAAAAAAAACTAAGCTGGAGGGAAAATGGGCACAAAATGCCTTTCTCCGCACCCCACACAACTATTGTAATCAGTAACCCAGAGTAACAGTACTTACCTGTACTGTGGCCACTCAAGACCAATCCTAGTCACAATCTGTGTAGGAAGGAGAGAGGCTCACAGGACCATGCCCTTTACCTCTCAACTGTAGCAATAGATTTGAGGATAAGGGAAATCACTGATTTTCATTGTCTTACCTCTGGGACTACTCCACCAAGCTCTAACACATAGCTCTAAATTCCCAGTCTCACAGGTGGCCCTAGTTTATCTTGGATGGTCAAAAAAAGAATAAATAGGAATGGGGGGGGGTTGTTTGGAAGTATGGACCAGCCCTGTAGGAAGCAAGGGACAAGGGCACTAGCACTTGGAAAGTACTTTCATATGAAGTGGCCAAAAATTAAAAATGACCACAATAGTTAGCAATTTGATTTTTGTGTTGTTTTCTTATTTGCTACCAGGGAATACTAGCTTCATAAAAAAACTGGAAGCCTGGTTCCGTTTTTCCATTAAGGAATGTATGGAGTAACATCATATTGCTATTCTCTGAAATTCCTGAAAAGTATTTGGATGAATCAAAATGATTTGGTGCCTTTTTTTTAAAAAAAAAGGGGGGGTGCACTTATTAATGCTTCACCGATGTTGCGGATTACAGCTATGTTGATTCAGATAGTGTTGGTGTAATAATAGTATGTTGCTAAGAATCAGAAAAATAATCTATTTTTAGGGATTTCAATGAGGTCACATAAGGGTGTTTAAAGTCAATAGGAATAAGATATGCTTATGTACTTAGTCTACTGATTAGGCTGTCCTTGGGTAGTTTTGAAATCATGCTGACAAAAAGTTCTAAATACATATCGATGAGGGAGATATAAACTAAACCTCTTTTGAGATTCCATCTCACTCCAGTCAGAATGGCTGTCACGAGGATAAATTACAAATTCTTTCATGAATATGAGGAAAGGAACACTTTTATACACTCCATATCAAAGTTCGCTTATTGAAGTATAAACTAGAGAAGCCACTTTGGAAAAGTCCAGATTTTTTTATTTTAAAAAAACTACAAAGAGAGCCACCATGTATATACCATTCTTCAGTCATTTCTTCATAAATATTCCCCCAATCGTTCCCTTCATGCTGTGTATGCCCATGCCTATCTGCATACACTGATAAAAAGGAGGCTCCAGAGTTATCTGATTTCTTATAGAGGTTCTAGCTAAGAATAGATCTGTCATAATTATAATGATATCTTCTTCTGAGGTTCAAGCTGTAAGGTTCTGATTATAACCCATAAAAAGGCACCTCAGCTCTGCACAGAGGAGAGAGTATAGGAATGGGGGCCTGTCCAAAAAGTACAGGGTTCTGAGCATGAGTACTTTTTAAAGGATACAGCTACATCCTGTGCGGTTATGTGTATCAACTTGACACAAGCTGGTGTCATCAAAGGAAGGAACCTCAGTTCCTTCTGTGAGATCAGGTTGCAGGTATTTTCTGGATGATCAGTGGGAGAGGGCTTATCCCATGGTGGGTGGTGCTATCCCTAAGCTGGTGATCTAAGCTTGTATAATAAAGCAGGCTAAACAAGTCAAGAGGAGGGAGCCAGAAAGCAGAACTCCTTCAGAGCCTTTTTATTAGCTCCTGCCTCCAGGATCCTGCCCTGCTTGAGTTCCTGTTCTGACTTCTTTCAAGGATGACCAGCAATGTCGAAGTGTAAGACAAATAAATGCTCTCCTCAACTTTCTTTTGGTCGCGATGTTTTGTCACAGCAATAGAAACCTTAAAATAAGGTACATGTTTCACATTGGTAAATTTTATTGTTTCTCTGTGTTGTTCACCAGTTAATAGATTCTGTACATAAGCATGGATTAAAAGTACTTATGATTAACTCTATGTCAAAAATAATGCATTTATAATGATTTAACAAAAGAAATGAAAGCATTTCCCCTGGAGTCATTTAATTAAAAACCAGTCCGAATGTGATTTATCTACTTCATTCACCCTGTTGCATGAGTTAAAGTGGCTGCCTGAGAACAGCTCTGTAAATCTGTACGTGTGTCTGTCCACTCTGTGTGTGGCTGTATCTGTGTCTTTCTGTCCATAACAAAGGACTTTGCTCTGTATTTAGTATAGAAATCATCACACAGGGAAGAAATGAGATACTTTACAGAAATCTTTAACAATTTTACAAGGGAGTTAGTCACTGGCTCAAACTGATCCAGACAACTTGTGGAATATATAGGCAGTAGAGGCACCTGGGGACCTAGGGCCTGGCCTCAGCCAGTACAAACAGCTAATAACTAGTGCCTAAAGACATGGTCCTAAGCATAAGCTGTCCTGGGGTCAACCTCAGGCCTTGACAAGGGCAAAGTCCAGATTCAAGGTGACCTAGACCAGCAAGAGACCTCTGCTGCAGTCACAGACACCAGCAAATCAAAGTCCTTTCCCCCGGCTGGGAGGAAGGTCTGGGAAAAAATAATTTAAGGCTTTTCTCTCCTTAAAAAATAGGACTTGGTTGTTTCAACTTTCCTCAGGAGGCTGTGTCATTGCTCTCCATACCATGATTCCCCCTCAGACAAGGGAAACTAGCCAGACACTGAACATATAGGCAACCCTAAGACCTGACTGCAAACCTGGCCTCACCTCAACAAGAAGTATTAGAAACATCACTGTTTGTCAACCAATATCCATTGTGACATATTCATTTTAGAAGGTTGCTTTCAGCCTCTGTGTTTGATGCTTTCATCAAAGGCTATACGAACATTTTCTGTCAAGGCATGGAAAATATTAAACTGAAGATTTCTCCAATATATTAGCTGATTGTGTGGGAAATCCAATTACACCGGTCTCTTTAAAGTAGGTTAAACAAACAAGTAGAGTAGATAGTAGCATAGTAACCTTCGGTGTTCAGTGATGTTAAGACATATCAAGTCTGGGAGGGTCAGCAAAGTTCCAGTTTTTTATAATGTAAGAGACATTTTCAGAATATTGAATTTTCACAAAAATGGTTCTGGTGACAGGCCAGAAAAGTACCATTCCATGTCATTCTTGTATTTTCCTCTCTTTTTTTGTTTATATATATATATAATTTTTCCATATCTATCACTACTCTCCCTCACTTCCCTCCTCCCAGCCCTCCCTCAGCCTCCCCCATCACATTCCCCATCCCTTCCCCAAAAAGGGCAAAGAATCCCAAGGTGAGTCAGCTTGATCTGGCATATCCAATTGAGGTAGGTCCGACTCCCTCTCCCCAGTGTCAAGGCTGAGTTGGGCATTCCTCTGTAGGAAATGGTGGGTTATGCTTGCCTCTGTGGTTCCAGTTCACTTCTTCAGGTTTTCTGTTTCCAGCTATGCCTTGGTTTGTGCCTGCTTTCTTGCTTCTATTTTATTTTTTAATTCCTGGAATGTTTCTTTCACCTGTGTTTTCTTTTTGTTGGTTTCTTTATTTTCTTTCAGGGATTTGTGAATCTCTTCCATTTTTCTGTATTTTTTTCTGTTTCTTTAAAGGAGTCTTTCACATCCTCTTTTAAAGCTTCTATTATGTTTATAAAGCTGTTTTTAAGGTTGTTTCCTTTCATTTCCTCTCCATTGCCATGCTCAGGTCTTGATGTTGTAGAACCACCAGCTTCTTCTGGTGGTGTCTTGTTGTTCTCTGGATATGGATTCTAGCACTGGTGTCTGCCCATTTCTTCCTCAGATCCCTTTAAGTCAGCTCTTAGTCAGCTGTGAGCCCAGGGACTGTCTCCAGTAATTGCAGGGGCTGCTCTTAGTTGGCTGTAGGCCAAGGCGTTATCTCCAGTCATCACAGTTGTTCTTAGTTGGCTCTCAATTAGCCCTCAGATGTTTCTTAGCCAGTAGTGGACCAGGAGACTTCAGTGTCTCCAGTTGTCAGAGTATGATGATGCAGATTGCAGTTTGGGTGAGTTTTGGCCAGTGGGATGTCCCTTCAGCTGTGTTTTGCTAGGGACTGGGCTTGGGGTGGGGCTCTCTGAGCTTTCTTTAGTTTAGGGCAGCACTGAGTGTGGTTGGGGTGCTGTGTCCCCAGGCCAGGCTTTGGAGACCAGTCTCCACTTAGCCTGAGGGTCAGGAGGCCATTCACCTCTTAGACAGCTGTAGACCAGGGGGCTGGTTTAAGCAGAAACATTCTTCATTTTTAAAATAATTAAGAATTTTAGATTTCTGATTGCCCTGGTGAGGAGGCTGACTGGGTCCCAGAACCCAAAAATTTGCCCAGCAGGCATGATGATAGGAGAGAAGGGATGGTGGTTGTGGTGATAGCACCATGTTGGCCATCCTCTAAAAAGGGCTCCTTTTCATTTCAGGGAATTCTCTTATATCCTCTTTTAAGGCTTCTGTTATCTTCATAAAGTTTTTGTTTTAAGATTGTTTCCTCTTTATTGCCATGCTTAGGTCTTGAGGTTGTAAAACCACCAGCTCCTGGTGGTACCTTGTTCTTTATGTTATATGTATTCTTGCATTGGCATTTTCCCATCACTTCCTCAATTCACTCTTAGTCAGTTGTGGGCCAGGGGGATGAGGGTCTCCAGTTGTCCCTGGGATCGCCCTCTTTGTTGGCTGTGGGACAAAGGACTCTAATAATTGTCTTTATGTTAAGGTAGATTCAATAATCTACCCTATTATTTCCTATCATTTCTGTATCTTCCCTTTTTCTTTTCAAAATCAAGTCTGTAAAACTTATCTCCTTTGTTTAGCTTTTTTCATGACCATTATACATAACAACTTGTAACCAACCCTTCTACACAATAAAAAAACTTTCAGAATTTTTCTTTAATGTAAGCTTAGTCTAATACTTTCTGCTTATTGGGGGCTCTGGTAATGTTCTGGGGAGTGGGTCCTTAGAAAATTTAAGATTATTGTCAAGTCCTGACTGGAGTAGTCTATGAAGCTGGAGCATATCAGCCAGCATCCTTGAAGCTATTCTGGGTACACATTTCAGAAGAAACGGCAACAAAGGTGGTCTCAAACTTTAGGTCATTTGGACCATCCATTCCCATTAGAGATTTTGTAGGGTGTCTTCCTTAATAAAACCTTACTTTTCTTTTTGTTTTTTGTTTGTTTTTTAAGACAAGGTTTTTTTCTGTGTAACATCCAGCCTCAAATGCACAGAGATCCACTTGCATCTACCTCCCAAGTGCTGGGATTAAAGCTTGCACCACCACTGCTGGCAAAACCTTATTTTTCTTAAGCCAGAATGAATCCATAGCCTCTGATTTCATGTGGAAACAAAGCTTAACCTCTTCTCCAAAGTAACATATCTTCTGACTTAAACGCTAAAGTCAAGGCATTTTCAAAATACATAGTTGGATTAATCCAGCAATATGTATGTGGTTTCTCCTTTCTCAGCACTTTCTCAGACTTTTCTTTTATATTACTATAATCCCTTTTAAAGAACTTTATTATTTTAAAACTAAATATTTCTTTTTTATGACTTGTTTATACCTTTCTCTTTACTCTTCCAGCCCTATGTATATTTTTAAACACACTGGAAAACATCCAGAGGGTTTTTCTTTTAACCTGAATCTATCTTACTGCATATCTCTTTTTCTTACCGTGAGTCTTTAAACTGCTCAACAGCATGGCTTTGAAGATGGGCTTCACCCAGCTCCTTGGTCTGTGAGAGCTTAGCTTCATGGCAAACGTACATTTTCTACTGTCTCCTCTCACTCCAAAATCTGAGCCATGGAGAGTAGTCCTGGCTCAGTGGTGTGAGAAAGGCATATGGGAAACATTCTTCCGAATGTACCTGGAATACTAACATAGACTTATTCCAAATTGATAAAGACAAAACAAAATAAAATATTCTAGAAATGATTTCTTAACACAGTTTTAAAAGACTAATATTTGGGGAGCAGTTTTACCTTGAATAACTTGAGGCCTGTGTCTATTCAAAACTCATGGGCATAAATATTTTAGATTATCATAGCAATAATTTACACTACTGAGTTTCTGAAAGAATCACAGAATAAAAATGAAAGAAGCCAAACACGCATCAAAAGAAGACACATGGAGAAAGAGAATACTTCATGACAATGTGCTTTGTCCTTTGAGAATTTCACAGTAAGGAATGAGACATGAGACTCATTCACACACTCACACACATGTACAGTAGTTTGAAAAGGAATTGTGTGGATGAGTACAAAATCGGAGCATGGTAGCTCATGTTTTTAATGCACTCTGAAGGCAGAGGCAGGCGAGATTGGCCTGGTCTACATAGTGTCAGCAAAGAATGTAACATGAGACACTTAAAAGATAAAAAGTAAAGAAAATTAAAATGAGCATTTTATTGCTGGGGATAGTGGTACATGCTTTCAACCCCAGGATTTAGGATGCAGAGGTTGGCAATCTCTGTTAGGTCAAGGCTGGCCTGGTATAAGAAGTGAGCTCCAGAATAGCCAGGATTGTCACACAGAGATGTAGGGAAAGTATATTGTCCCATTGCAAATAATTGTCCCTGCCTATGAGTTTAACAAAAAGTGCTGATTGGCCAAAGGCAGGCAGAAAGTGTGGGGGAACTACCAGACTAGAAAAACTCTAGGAACAAGCAGAACAGAGCAGAATGCCAGAGAGAAGCCAGAAGAAGCAGAGGACAACTATGCTGCTCTGAGAAAAGGTACCGAGCCGCATGGCTGAACAGGATAAGAGTCATGGGTTAGATTAAGGGCAAAGAGTTAGCAAGTTATATGCCTGGGCTTTAGGCCGATCAGCATAAAATATTGTAAACATCTGTGTGTCTCTGCCAGTCTGTGGGTCTTCGGGCCTAAACCTTGGGGTGAGGCCTGAAAGTCCAGGCCAGAAACCTCTTACTACACAGAGAAATGCTGTTTTGAAAAATCAAAAAAGTACTTTATTTACAACATAATGTGCATACAACTAATGTAGAGAGCATAGAACCTTGTACACACAGAAATCACTGGAAAATCCAGAAAATGTAAACACACAGTTTACTTCAATGGGATGAAGTGCAAAGCTTCTCTTCCTGAAACATTAGCAACAATGTTGTTTTACAACCTGGTGATCTTTTGCTGTCTGATGAGTCAGGATCTGCCTTAACTCAGAATTTAGGTTTTTACTTATCCAAGACCCTTTCACTTAAATCTTGAGCACTGCTTTTAAACCATAAAGCTCACTCTTATGATTGAGGTCAGTTTTGCTTTACAACAACCTCAGTGACTTCTATGTTATCTTACAGCCAGGCCAACCCTAACACCCACAGAAAATGTTTTCTTCATTCAATCCCCATGACCCTAAATCTTGAGTACTATCTCTGAGTCAACAGTACCCATTATTGTGAAAGAAGCCAGGTATGCTTTGTAAGGAATCTCAATGTAAACATGACTTAAATTGTGTACTTGGAACTGAGTTGGTATCTAAATACTTTTTCAAAAATTGGGCTGTGCTTAAATGTGACTAAAGAAAAATGATCTGGAAGAGACTCTAGATATCTTGGTTCAGTAATGATGATAATAAAATTAGTCTGAGCCAAGTTTCATGTAGAGAGCTGCAGAGCAGCACCTTAAAGATGGTGCTGGCTTCCGCCTTCCATCTTCCCTATGGTGAGCGCTGTCTGGGGTAAACAACTCCTTATTTGCGTAAGGCTGAGCGCTTGTTTTGCTTCCGCTTATGTGGACCTATTGGCAAGGCCCACATGGCACTTGGTGATTGGTTATCCTGAAGGCATATAGCTGGGTGCGGGCTTCCCCCACAGCAGAGAAGAGAAGACGCATGTACAAGGTCCTGAATGAATCGCTGAAAGAAGAGCCTAGTGTCGTGTCTTCCTTGCAGGCAAGGTAGAAGCGACAACTGGTGGCCCGTACGGGGAACATTTGGCTGTCAGAGGCCCAGAACTTTCAGTGATCAGGGAGCGCACTGGTAAGTCCTCAGGTAAAGTGGGGATCCGTGTCAAGAACAGGTAAAGGTCTGGGACAAGAGCAGAGGTTTTTAGCTTCACTCTGTAGATAGAGAGGAAGCAGTCTCATGAACGCGTGAGAAAGTGAAACTAAGAATTTGCCAAGCTAGGGCTGTTTGGCTGTGGCTCAGAATGAGCCTTAAAATTAGAGAGAAAAGGGTATAAGAGACTGGAGGAGAAGGAGGAAGAGATGGGCACCTCTAACTGGCACTCAACTTTTTTGGCTCTGCAAGAGCTGCTGCACTCTAAGAACTTAAAGTTAAAAAAGAGTACATTAGAAAGATTTTTGGAAGAATGTGATATGGTGGCTCCTTGGTTCGCTGTTTCCAGGAGCCTCACAATCCCTTCATGGGATGTTAGGAAGAGATCTAGACTTTGTTTATGACCAGGGCACGTTAAAAGCAGGGGTGAGACCTATCTGGAGGATGATTCGTGGCTGCTTAGAAGACCAGCGGTACTCAGATATGGTTAACTGCGGACAAGCCGCCTTAGAGCAGCTGCAGGGAGAGAGGTCGGAAATATCCCCAGCCAAATCAATAGAATATTTTCCTACAGCTGTTGCCGGTTTAGCCCTAAATGGGATTCAGCAGTCCCTGCAATTTTTTGCAAGATTACCTGCCTCCATTATTGTACCCTATTTGGCAAATCAGGTTCTTACCTTGTGTACAGTTGTGGATGATTGGGCAGTTTTGCGCTGCACATTTGCTGGAAAGATAGATAATCACTATCCTCAGCACCCACTTATGACCTTTTTTAAAGAAAATTCTGTGGTTTTTCCAAAAGTGACCAAATCTCAGCCCATTGCCAGAGTGGTCAATGTGTTTACAGATGGTTCTAAAACAGGCTGTGTGGTGTATATGGTAGAAGGTCAAAAGCCTGTATAATGTCAGTTCCATCCAGGATTGCCGCAGGTGGTAGAGCTACAGATTGTATGCAAAGTGTTTGAAGATTGTTCCTTTCCTTTTAATTTGATTTCTGATTCTGCCTACGTAGTAAATGCCTTAAGGTGTTAGAAACAGCAGGCCCATTGCAGCCATCTAGCACTGTTAGTGCCCTCTTTCATCAACTGCAGGCACTGATTTTGAGTCGCACGAATGGATTCTTTCCTCAACATATCCAGGCCCATACAGGATTACCTGGTCCTTGAAGCAGTGGTAATAATATTGTAGATCTTTCTACAAGGCAAGATTGGGCTTTTGCAGCTACTGCCATTGAACATGCAATATAATTTCATAAAAATTTTCATGTTAATGCTAAGGCTTTACAACAAAAGTTTTCTTTGTCGCATGCTGATGCACGCCAAGTTGTTTTGAATTGCCCTCAATGTGCTGCTTATCAGTTTCCTCAAGGGCTTGGAGTAATTATGTCCTCTAAAAATTTGGCAGATGGATGTTACTCATATTTCAGAGTTTGGAACACTTAAATGTGTACATGTGTCAATAGATACTTGTTCTGGCGTTATATATGCCTCTGCAATGACTGGAGAAAAAGCAAAAAATGTTATAGCCCACTGCCTTGAAGCGTGGGCAGCTTGGGGAAAACCCCTACAATTAAAGACTGATAATGGCCCTGCTTATACTGGACAATAAGTAACCTCCTTTTGACAGCATATGGAGGTTCAATTACTTCATGGATTACCTTACAACCCTCAAGGTCAAGGCATTGTTGAGTGCGCACATTGCACTCTTAAAGAATGTTTATTTAAACAAAAAGGGGGGAGTTGGCTACGGCCGCACCCCTAAAGAGAGACTTTCCTTAGCCTTATTTACCATTAATTTTTTAAATTTGGATTCCAATGGATTATCCACTGCTGACAGGCATTGCACACCTCGGGATGGCTGTCAAGGCATGGTAAAATGGAAAGATATCTTGACAGGAGTCTGGAATGGTCCAGATCCAGTGCTGACTTGGGTGAGAGGGTCTGTTTGTATTTTCCCTCAGGACCGACAGGACCCAATCTGGGTACCCAAGCGGCTGATCAGGAGAGTCCCGTCCTCGGACTCGAAAGATGCGATGATCAAGAACCCATTGCTGCTCAGCCTGACCAGCCTAATACTGCAAGGAGCAGCGCAGCTTCGCTGGAGGATTCTACCTGTATTCCCGAGACTGATGCCAATTCGTCATGATGCCAGATTGTTTCCACGCTTATTTACTAGTAATTGGACTGGACAGTTTGACAGTTTAATAGAACCTCGAGTGGCTGTCGTAACTGTTAATTCCACCAGGATGGATGCTGGCTTAGCTGAAGGATTGGCCACCTGGCTTGCTGCTGCCATGGATTATTTGAAAGAGTGGGCGGGACTAGGAGCTATGACCTGCCTCATGGTGCTAGCCACCGGGGTCTGCCTGTGGTGCCTTTGCCACATTAGGCTCCAGCAACGTCAAAATGCAGCCATGATCGCCCAAGCCTTTATAGCCATTGATGCTGGACACTCTCCCAATGTTTGGCTTGCTGCCTTAAAAGATTAAGGTTTTTTGCAGGTTGCGAGACTAGCGCACTGCAGTTGAGCACCTCAGCTATGTTTTGGAGGGCTCAAGGAGAGCATGTCTGCTTGCATGTGGGTTTCTCACCCTAATGTCCCACCTCTATGAAAAAAGGGTGTCAAACGAGTCCCATAATCCCTAGGGGGACGCCCCAAAAGGAGTCTTGGGATAATGTTCCTTGCACAACAGAGAGTAGACCTCTGCACTCACCTGCTGTAATTTTAATTTAAACAAAAAGGGGGAATTGTAGAGAGCTGCGGAGCCGCACCTTAAAGATGGTGCTGGCTTCCGCCTTCCCAATGGAGAGTGCTCTCTGGGGTAAACAACTCCTTATTTGGCTAAGGCTGAGCGCTTAGTTTGCTTCCGCATATGTGGACCTATTGGTAAGGCCCACATGGCACTTGGTGATTGGTTATCCTGAAGGCATATAGCTGGGCACGGGCTTCCCCCACGGCAGAGAAGAGAAGTTCCATGTACAAGTTCCTGAATAAATTGCTGAAAGAAGAGCCTAGTGTCGTGTCTTCCTTGCAGGTGAGATAGAAGCGACAGTTTCATTCTTGTCTATTCATAGACCATTTTCCCCTGACTACTTTAAAGTCTGTAGGGAAATCATCACAAAGTGAGCTAGAAAATTAAAGGTAGCATTTTACATAGTAAATTTTAGTGATTATAGAATACTTGTGAAGCTTGGAAAATATAGTTCATAACCCATCACAGATCACATCTTTTGTCAACCCTTAGGTGACTAATAGCAAACAAGCTTTTAAGTACTCAGAGGATCCAATGGCACTCTCTTAAATAAGTTAGCACTAGAAAATGGAAATGGAAAGCAAAGATTAACTGAAATTTAAAAAGTTTTGTTCTATCCAAAATGGAAAAAGAGTATACCATTTGAAACTAGAACACATAATAATGCTGTGTGATTATGCATAAAATATTGACAACCTGCAGATAGATGGAAAAAAATCCAGAAAAGCCCCATTACCTAAAATGGCAAACAACATCAGTGGTAATATATCCACAGCAAAACTGTGAGAGTAGCATGCTTACGACCATGAAAGTGATCAAGCCACTCAGAACCTCTTACCTGGAAGATTCCATGAGTGCAGTGGTGTGTAGTATTGGGCCATGGGTGGTCTTATTTTAAGGGTAATTGAAATTTGGTAAAATTCAGTGAAACACACTGAATCATGTTTAAATTTAGAGCCATGTAGGGAAACAGTCCAGTTTTGATAATTTCTCACTGACTCAATTTATAGCTATCTTTTTGTTTGTCCTTTTGCAGTCATTTATTTCAGTCCTCCTTAAATTTAAGGGAACATCGGCCTTCTCTCAAGGCTCTACACTCTATCTGTGTGGAGCATTTTTAACTTAGCCAAGTACTATTATGGCAGTAAGCCTGGAGCCGTGAGCACAATCTTTCCTATTTTAGGAACCAAATGCCTTCTGATATCTATTCTCTGTTGCACAGCAAGTTTGAAGGAACAATTACTTCAGCATGTTTAATCAGACACTTCCTGGGAGATGGAACATGTATGTGCATGTACTCACCCCTATAGGGAACTAAAAAGATAAGTCAAACTTGTTGAGCCAATGAGCTTTATTTTGGGTTTATTTGGAGGAATATGGGAAATTATTTTCTTACTGGAACACATGGGACTCAAAAGTTGTTATGAAAGTTCCAAGTTACCACTGGATACAGCATATGCATACAGGACCCTGGAGCACACCGTACATATGTAGCATATCTACAAGTTAAAGAGCATCTTGTCTTGATGAGTCATTTGGTCAGATGCTCCTCAGGCAGTAGCATCTTTCTGAGTTTCTTCATTTGAGTTAAATATACTGAATCCTGTCAGTTTCAGGGGTTTCTTGATCTCTTTTAAGGTGTTTATTTCCTGAACTAGTCAGCTCCTGTCCAAGACAGATTATTACAGTCTTCAGGAAGCTGCCACACAATAGCACATTCCTCGAGTTTCTGTGTTTTATCTTCATTATGAAGCATTTAAGGCTACATAAGTATAAAAAGTTTCAATGAAAATGTTTCTACATGGTCACATTTTCAGAATTTCCCTTACTAGAAAGTCTTGATGTATTCTATAATTTGAACAATACTTACAAGCTTTCACAACATTCTCATGTTCACAAGAGTAATCACAATTACTCTTCAGCTTGAAGTCTAGAGTGTTGCTAAGGAAGAGAATGGATAAAACATATGCCATATTATTTTCTATGAAAATGTTTCTCCACTATAAATGTTCAGAGGTTTTCATAGATCTGAGAGACAGTGAAGGCTTCTTCATATATCACATTGTAATGTTTTCTCTTCTGCATAAATTCTTTGATGTGTTCTCAGGATGATTTTTGTGGGCAAAGATTTCATCCATGGATCATATTTGTAAGTTTTCTCTTCTGTGTGAATACTGTCACTAAGACACACTGGTACATGATTTTTCACATTCAGCACCTTTTTAGGGTTTCTCTTGTATGAATACTCTGATGAGTTTTAAGATTCTTTTTATGAGTAAAGAATTTGTCACATTCAGTACATTTGTAAGGTTTCTCTCCTGTATGAATTATCTCATGTTTTCTAAGATCTGAGCAACTGATAAAGGATTTGTCACATTCAGTACATTTGTAAGGTCTCTCTCCTGTATGAGTTCTCTGATGAGTTCTAAGATGTTCTCTTATGGTAAAGGATTTCTCACATTCACTACATTTGTAAGGTTTCTCTCCTGTATGATATCTCTGATGAATTCTAAGACTGGATTTCTGGGCAAAGGATTTGCCACATTCACTACATTTGTAAGGTTTCTCTCCTGTATGAATTCTCTGATGTTTTCTAAGATCTGACCACATGATAAAAGACTTGTCACATTCACTACATTTGTAAGGTATCTCTCCTGTATGAATTCTCTGATGACTTCTAAAATATGAGAAACTGACAAAAGATTTGTCACATTCACAACATTTATAAGGTTTCTCTCCTGTATGAATTCTCAGATGAGTTCTAAGGTGGTGTTTCATAGAAAAGGATTTGCCACATTCACTACATTTGTAAGCTTTCTCTCCTGTATGAAGGATCTGATGATTTGTAAGTTGGCCTCCCTGGGTAAATGATTTGTCACATTCATTGCATTTGTAAGGTTTCTCTCCTATATGAATTCTCTGATGAGGTCCAAGATGGCTTTTCTGGGTAAAGGATTTGTCACATTTATCACATTTATAAGGTTTCTCTCCTGTATGAACTCTCTGATGGTTTGTAAGATGGCCTCTCTGGGTAAAGGATCTATCACATTCATTACATTTGTAAGGTTTCTCTCCTATATGCATTCTCTGAAGAATTCTGAGATGGTCTTTCTTGGTAAAAAATTTGTCACATTCACCATATCCATAAGGTTTCTCTCCAGTATGGAATTTCTTATCCATTCGAAGACATGAGGTGCTGATAAAGGATTTGTCACATTCACTATATTTGTAAGTAGTATCTTCAGAATGCGTTTTGCAATGTTTTTTAAAGTCTGATGTTTGGTAAAAGCACTTGGGACACTCTGTACATTTATTGGTTTTTTCTCCACAATGAAATTTGCAATGTACTTTGAGCTGTGCCAGTCGCAGAAAGGATTTACTACATTTTGTACATCTATAGGGTTTCTGTTTAGTTCGAACTCTCTGATGTCTACTAGCACCTGAGTCTGTTTTCCAGTGCTTCCCACACTCATAGCTGTGGTGTGGCTTCTTTCCACTATCAGTTCTTTCCAGCATGAGTTTATGTTGAGAGTCAGAAGACTTATCACGCTCTGTATTTTTCTGATCTTTCTCTCCTTTCTGGATTCTTTGATTTTGACTAATGATGAAACACAAATTTAAACAGTTTACAAACCCTTTACTTTTGCAAGGTTCTTCTCTAGGGTTTTGACTTTCATGTCTGTGTAAGTCTAATGATTCAGCAGAAGAATCACTGTGGTTAGTAAATATGTACTCTTTGAAGATTTCTGGACTATCCTTACTATTATAAAATGTATATTTGGAGGAGTCATGAAACATTTTGGCAGGCTCATTACATTTATATGGCTTCACTTTGGTACACATATGCTGATGTACAATATGTTTCGAGCTTTGATCCAGGACTTTCTCATATTTATAACATATGCAATGGTTCCCTGAAAAATTAGCACAATTAGAAAAAACAAGGATTAATACATGAGCAAGGATTAATACAAAATTAGCAATTCTCAGGAACAAAGTTCTCACCAGAGCCTTTCTGTCTCATTAATGGGATGCTAAGAGCCTCCACTCTGACTTATATCAAACCACAAGAATGAACAGTGACCTTCTCATTTTTTATCTAAACTGTGTATCTTGTAAAACTTAGAAAAATGGTTGATAAAGCAATAATTAGAGGAGCTCCCTAAAGGATCATATAAAAAAATGTTAATCTATTTTCTTGTACATGTTTTGAGAATGGGCCACACTGGGTAGCTTTGGTCAGCTAAGAATTCATTGTGTAACCTAGGTTGTAATGACACTCAACATATTTGACAGTTTCAGCATCCAGATTTCTAGGATTGGAATCATGTTTTCTCAAGGCCAAACATAGAGAACCCATCTCAAAAACTAGATAAACAAAACAAACAAAACCCATGTTAACTAAAAACAGCTTTTAAAAATTTAAAACCCCCTAAACTTTAACAATCAGAAATGGGTGATTATTTAACACAATAGTAATATTAAGCTATTCCAACTATTATGTATAATACAATATTTCCATGCTATAAATATTTACTTTTCTTTGAACTTTGAAATTTTCTTTAAAAACTAGAGAGGAGGGCTGGAGAGATCACACAGAATATAGCATTGTTTATACGTCTAGGGAATACAACAAAAATGTAAAGTAAACACCATGAAAAAGTTATATTGATAACCAGAATTTCCCTTATTTCTAAAACTGGTATGACCGTTTAGAGAGATTACATATAAATAAAAGAGGTAAATAAAAGGACATATCAGGAATTCTAGAAGAGCATTCATACCTACAAAAAGTAGATTGTTGTAATTCTCCAGCATCACATCCATGTACAATGTTCTCTGAGTACAGTCTAGACTTTCCCATTCCTCCTGGGAGAGGTCCACAGCCACATCCCTGAATGATAACAGATTCTGCAATGGGAAAGTGTGAGTATATATACTGCTGTACAAAATGCATTCCTGGGTAAAAGAACTTAAAGAATTAGAGACATTCCTGTGACATAGATGAGGCATGGCATCTATTCAAAGACCAAGTTTTCTATAAGGGCTGCAGAAATGTGTTAGATGTTAATTACTGCTGTTCTTCCCTAGACAATGTAGTGAATGACTTACTACATTGTTTACATTCTTAAGGTCTCTCGCCTTAATAATATTCTGATGTTTTCTAAGACCCAAGCAGCAGATAAAGAGTTTGCCACAATCACTAAGTTGAAAACGGTCTCTGGTGTTTAGATTCTGTAATGACTTTTATAGTCATTTAAAGTGTAGTTTGCTGCTCAGCATCCTTGGAGCGCTATATAACAGACATTAACTCCCATTTCATGAGATCCTGTGCTCACTTCTAAACTCTATAGACAGAGGCCTACATAGCACACACATGTTCAGGCAAATATACCTACATACAGAAAACTAAACTAAATTTAATTATAATAAAATATACTTCCTAAAATAGTCAATGTCTATATTGTATTTTCCATCCTATGAAAAGAAGATGGCATAATAGTCTCACCCTTAACAAACTTTTAGGGAACATCAACACATGTTGAATGTCTATATGCAGAAATTTACCATTATAAAGTATATGTTAATAAATAGGATCCCCAAGTAAATCTCAGATGGTCAAGTTATGATGAGCAAAACTAAACTGTGCTTCCCAGTTCTATAACTGAGAAATAATATGGAAAGCAGAATTAATGTATGAATTAAAATTAGAGTGTTTTCTTTAAATAGTAAGAATCATAATATCATTGTATAGAAGCAACATTCATACAACATAAACTCAAATACTTTTTGTAGTCATTGTATGAGAAAATATCCACAACCATTAAGGACATAGAAAAATGAGTAATAGACAGAATTAACATTACATATTCTTCTAAAAATTGATAAAACAGTATAGATAATAACAATTCCAAGATTTCCATATGGTGTTTCACTACAGAACAGTTAAAATATATGTGTAAATAAATGGCATATGGGACAATGCATTCAGATAAAGTAGAAACATTATAATCAAAAAATGTACTGAAGCTCTGTGAGAATTACACTAACTCTTCACTAATTTTTAAAACATTACCCATGTGATCGACTTGATGAAAAACTGAAATCTCCTCATCTCAACTCTATTCTTCTCTTCAGCATTTGAACTCCATCATCCATCTCACAAGATTTTAGGTTACACAGTTAAGTGTCACTTCTAATTCTTCCTTATTTCTCAAAAACTAAAAGACACACGGTTCCGCACTATCTGTCTCACATACAGACAGCAGAAATGTAAACCTTAAGGTGAGCTAATGGCTCAAAGGTTGTGCTATGATGTGAAAGATCTATGTACTTACTCTTGGTTATCAAAAGAGAAAAGAAGATACATTATAAAAAACAAACACTTCAGAAAAAATTACCAGTGGTGGTAAAGTCTTGAATGGTTTCAGTAATTAACTGCAAAGAAATGTGAACATGTAACTGACCTCGGAAGCAGCCACAGAAGCGTTCATTCTTGTTCTTCTTTGAGTTTCTGTGTCTGAAACAAAGACTGAAATTCTTGTTGAAATGTCACAGCAAGGAATCAAAACTATAAAGCTAAAGTTAATACAGTCCTTTAAAAGAGCCCCAAATCAAATTGGTAACAGAAATATGTTTAGTATTCATCTAGACAGTAAAGCACAGGAAGATGTATTTAGAGTTGAGGGAAAAAATGACAATTAACTTAATCTTTGCACCCAGATATACTGGGTCCTAAAAGTCATGGAGAAGAAAGCATACATTAAAAAGTTTATGAAATAACAAAGATCCACTCCAGAAGCACTGCAAATCATAATCAGAGATAAATACATTGAAAGACTAGAGTGAAATTATCCATGACATTGCAAATAATGCATTTTACATTTTAAAAATATGAATAGAGAGCTGTGGATTACTAGACTATGTCCAAAACACAAAAGCAGCAAATGACTCTAACTAGAAGTAAATTAATATCAGTAATTTTACCAAGAGGAATACTTAAGAAATTCACATAATAAAAGCCCTTTGATAAGAAAATCCCAGTAGAAACTGAAATGTCCTAAGATAAACTTCAACAGATTTTGTGATGAACTCGTGGAAACAAGAAGAGATGGAACATAGCAAAATGCAGTAGAGAGCACGTGTGTCACACTGAGACCGTAAGTAAAGTGTAGAGGAAAAATAGACAGCATTACCAGGAAACGTGTAATGAAAGGAAGATGCACACATTTCCCAGTCCTCCTGAATCCAGGGTCATAAGAGTGAGTGACAGAAAGAGCTTTGGCTTCAACTCAGGCCCTGTGCTTGACCAGAGGACATGCCAGCCACCAGAACTATGGGTACACTCTCCACCTGTGGTGTGCCCTCCTCATTCAGTGTCCAACCACCCTACATCTCCCCATCCTTATCCTGGCTGCCAATTCCAATGGAAAACAGATAGCTATACCAGGGGCCATGCTAGCTCCTTTACGCCACCCTCCACCTTGGGTGGAAACTTGCTGTTTCAGAGGCCGCCTCAGAATCCAATCAGCCATCTTGGGTGGGTGAACCACAACACACTCCAGACAGAATGCCAGAGAAGAAATATGAAAGAAAAAATAAAAGCGCCCATCTGAAAAATGTAAATTTAGAAATCTGCAGCTAGACCCCAAATCACCCCCAATCCAGGTGCATAGAACCCAGTACAACACAATCAATGAAAGGCAAAACAATATGTCACCTCCAGAACCCAGCTAGCCGACCACAGCAAGCCCTCAATAATCCAGCGTTGAAACACAAAAATGACCTTAAAAAAGATAATAGAGCCCACCAAAGAGGAAACGAATAAATCTCTTTTAAAAATCAGGAAAAGATAAATAACTGAAGGAAAGAAATAAATCACTTAAAGACAAAAAAAAGCAAACAGTTTAAAGAAAGAAATAAAACTTTAAGATCTGAAAATATGCACAGAAGTAATTTTTTAAAAAACCCACAAACCGCAAAAATTCTGGAAATGGGAAATTTAGTAAGCAATGGGAAGCTACAGACGCAAACACACACAAACAGCATATGAGACGGAAGCATGACTCTCAGGCATTGAAGATAGGACAGAAAATATAGATACCTTAGTCAAAGAAAATGGCAAATCAAAAATTCCTGATACAGAACATGCAGGAATTCTGGAATACTATGAAAATATCAACATGAAGAATGATAAAGATTGAAAGAGAAAAATCCCAGCTCCATCCCAGAGATGTAAGGATGGTTCAACATAGGAAATTCTGTTGATGTCATCCACCATAGAAAAGAAAAACATTAATCTTCATAAATGTTATAAAAATCCTTTGACAAAAGCTAATACCCCTTCATGAAAGAAGTATTGGAGAGATGAGGGATACAAGCGACATACCTACACATAAGAAGGGAACTGACAGCAAACCAATAGCTGACATCAAGTTAAACGGACAGAAACTCAAAGCAAATAAACTAAAATCATAAACAAAGCAAGGCTGTCCATTCCCTCCACATCAGTTCAGTAGAGGACCTGATGTTCTAGGTGAGCAATAAAACAATTGACGGAGGTCGAGGGGATGCAGCTTGAAAAGACAGACGTCAGTGTAGCCTTATTTAAATGATATGATAGGATGGACTGCATAAACTATCGCTGCTGTGACAAAGTGCCAGCGTTTAGACAATCAGATTGTAATTCTCCAGCACCTTTTGACTTTCATTTTTGTTGATTCTCAACTATGTGTTATGGGAGTTTTGTTATGTGTGTTTCTTTTAAAAAAATCTCTGTGGGCTTTGGGAAAGTATAAAGATGCATGCAATGGCAGTCTTTGTAAACAAAATATTTAAAAATAATCTCTGCCATCATGGATCCATACAGCGTGATGACTTTTCACACAGAATTCCCACTGTGCTTTCCTGATTACAGCAAGAACAGAAAAGTTAAAGACCTAACCCCAAGGATAAAAAGTGTACCTTCCAGATTCAGAGCCTAGGGTCATTAAGGGCAAGAGTTTAGTCAATAAATGTTAAGTTGGAATTTCCAGCTTGCAGAATGCATGATCCTGGAAAGCCACATTCCTGTTTCTCCAAACCCACACAATCAGAGAGTCTCTTAACAAAGAAAAGTCCCAGTTCCAAATTCTTGGCTGCTATTATGGCTTCCTCCCCTGAAGTAGCTGTTTTAATACAGATGGGTAGAAGCCAGGAGGCCAGCATGTAGATGGGCAGGCCTCTGCTCAGTGTGAATGGGAGCTTCGGGAAAGACTCAGGTGCAGGTGGAACTCGTATGAAAGCTTCATTATTAAGGAGAGGGAGCAGGAAGTAAGTAAAGACAGACAGGACCAAGAGAAGAGGAGAGAGAGAGAGAGAGAGAGGAAAGAAAAGACAGAGAGGTGCCCATTGCCTTTGGCAAGGGAGCGGGGGCTTCCTCTTAAAGTGAGCTTTAAGTCTATTGATGTCAGAACCCTGGGTAGACCAGGGTATTACTTGCTTATTGGCCATAACTCCAGAAAGTGGGTATGAAAGTTAAGTCTTCTTTTTTTGATTATTACCAAAAAAAGTGAATTACAGATAGCAAATGGAAAAGGCAAAGTGAGAACACTGATTCTAGAGACCGCTTCCCACTCAGAAGGAGCAAATTGGGAAAGGAAATTGGGAGTCAGGGTCATGCACAGCAAGAGGTATGAGTGAAGAAGCATTCAGTTGTCATCCTAGAGACCCCAGACATCTGTTCCTTGAGGGAGCTGAGATGACAGGTGGCTAGGAGAAAAAATAGACTATTATCATGGGCCATTTGGCTACTCATGGTAAAAGCGATAACTGTCAGAAAGAACGGAACAGAGAAGTGTCCTGGTTGTACAAAAGAGTCAGGGGTGAATTAGTGAGACATGAGAGCAGATATACCCATCATTGGGATATCTTGGAAAACCAGGTTCCAGTTGCTGGGTGGACCGACTGACCTAACGAGGCAGTGCCAGTAGTGAAGTCCCAGGAGCTTGGCGAGATGGCTCACTAAACTGAGGAATGATGTGCTCTAGGAGTACACGAGCCATCGCGCCTCTATCCATCCTGTAACAGGTCAACAGATTAGGAGATAAGAGTTTTTTTGAGTGGGCATGTGTGTGAAGGTAACTTGTTAGCCAGTTGTTATCCTTTGCTGGCGCAACAGCTGGTGGTGTATCTGGAGAGCCTCCGAGGGTTAGGCCTTGGCACAAGTCTAGCTGGAAGAATGGATCTGTGCTGGATCCTGCAAGTGCCTGAAAGCAATTGGAATACGTTTGTATCTTAGTGCTATAGAAAAGGCTATGGCTTTGGGTTAAAAGGCATAAACTTTTTTCTAGGGCCTTCTTTTAGCCCAATAAAATACATCTTTAATCTATAACCACAAGAAATGTATTGACTGGAAGTAGTTGAGTGAGTGAGTTTGTATGCAGTGTGTGAGTGAGGCTTATACTTTTAACAAGAAAATTACCAATGACCTACCAAGGTGTTTTTAGCTTTGGGGTTGGGGGAAAGCTGTAAAACTGCTGAGTCTTTTAAATATCCTGGTTATCAAACACCATTGGACTTAAAAGAATAATAAATAAGCAGAAATAAACACCATTCTATCTTCATATAAAGAAACCTCATAGCACCTTTAAAAAAAAAATCTAATTCACCAGGAGATACTGAGAACAGTCATTATAAAGTGAGTTTATCTCTTTTTAGTCTGGTAGCAAGGTGAACTGTGTGAACGGTGTCTAGACTTAGTATTAGCGCTAAGAAAATGACACCTATGAATGTTACATAGAGAAATAGCAAGGTGTAGCTGAAGCAAAGCCTGGTCATCAAATGGCATCAGAGATCTGAGAAGAATAAATTATAGTTATGTGCAGGTCAAGCAGTTTCTGAATTTATTAAAAATTGACAAGGACCAGTCCATACCCAGTTAGCTATACCCAAGTCACCACATTATTGCAGACAGAAATATCAGAACAGCATTCATCTTCAGCCACCAGGCCTATAAGGTGGGAGTTTTACCCATGGAAGAGGGACATGGAGAATATTGACCTTACTTTGTCTAGGCAAAGGGGTGCAATCAATTCTCCAACGTCCTGCTGCTTGTCCACAATCTGGGTCAGGTCCTGATTGCAGGCACTGTACTGGGGCATCTTGCATCATGGGGCATCATGGTACCTCATAATCTTCTTCAGAGACCTTGGGTCGGTGTAAGAATCTGGGAGTTTCTGTCTGACATAATAAGCTTTTTGATTAACATTTTAAATACCATATTCTGCAGATCTCAGCATTTGAGGACTATCTACTGGGTATGAATGACCGACTACCAACTTATGCTTCCTAACAGTCTTCAATATGTTAGAAGTTTTCCTAAGACATGGGCAGGAATCCTGAAAGGCTAGTCAAAGGTAAGGAGGAAACTCAGGCACCTGAGCATTTGTCAGAAGCACGCTCTCTGACCTAGCTGTAGAGATGGGGAACAATCACAATGACTAGACAGGTCCACATTAGCCATCAGCATGTCCAGAGCTCATGGGCATTTGGAACAGGCTACAGCAGCAGCTGATGCTTGAATGTGTCTGCCATCCAAGTGGAAACTTGTTGAGACAGGTTAAAACTAAGAATAGAGGTTAGAATTTATGTATTTATTTGGAACTTTTAGGCCCACAGTCTTAAGAACTGGGAAGGGAAAGAGGAGTTCCAAGGCCAGGAGAGAGCCTCAGGTTGGCCTGACGAGAAGCACCTCTAAGTTGTATATTCAGAAGACAATCAGAACTTTTGAAATTTTAATATAACAATATCCAGAAATGGAAAGTAAATCATCTATTCATACTTTTGTAACTGGTATTTATATCTTAAATCATTTGTAGATATATAAAACTTGTATGGAGTTGTAGAGGCTTGATTTTATATATAAAATAAGCTGGCAAGTTGGTCAGAGCCTTATAAATTTAAACATTTTGAAAACTGTTCTTTAAAAGGTTTAAATCTCTCAGATGTCTTTCTGCAATATCAAAAATAAAGTACCCCCTTTTAAGAGGTAGAAAAAAAATGGCATGACCATAATTCAAACCACTGTCATCTGGGTGATGCTTAAATTACAAAAGTTTAGCTGCCAGAGCAAGGTACAATCTTGTGTATAAAGGCATTGAGGTGAAGCCTTAATATCTTATTTCATTTATCCACGCATAGATTTTTAACCACATCTAATAAAATACATTAATAAATCTTCAGGAAAATAATGTTTATACAGACCATGTATAGACAGAGCTGCATATGCATACGTGCAGAATTAAAGCTAGATTCAGGGTTATATATCTAAAATGCATGCATGCATGCATATAGGCATATACTGAACAGGAGTTGATTAAACAGGAAGGGAGAACCCATGTGTGTTGAGCAGAATGAAGCTGGCCTCTCCATCCCTAACTCAATCGTTGTAGCAAACTCTAAAGCTGTCATTTGGGTAAGAAAGCAATTTTTTTCTAAGTAGAGGACAAATCAGAAAGTAGACATGGTATGGGTGGGAGCAGATCTGCTGGCAGGTAAGTGACGTCCTGGCGTAAAGTGAGCAACCCCATGACTAAGCAAACATGCCATACACAAGAGTCAGCCCAAAAGGTTTGAGAGCAGAACAGTGAAAGACCACTTCAGAGCAAGGACTTGGGAAAAGAAGCTGTGACCAAAACAAATATGGCAATGAAGCCAAATCACCTGTCTGTCTTTGCCCTCAGTCAATATGGTGCCTATCCATGTAGTTACACTGTCTGTCTTTGCCCTCAGTCAATATGGTGCCTGGCCATATGATTGCATTTTTCCCCCCAAGAAAAACAAGCATAATCTCAAGCATTCAAAATCAGTCAGAAATAGTCACCTGGCCATGTCATTCACATGTATAGAAATATACATACACACATACATACATACATACATACACACACACACACACACACACACACAATAGACTAATTTTTAAACAGCACAATAGACAAAACATTCCTTGGAAAAATATCAGTTGACCAACTTAAATATTTAGTATTAAGAATTTATAGTCTAAAGAACAAGCTGCAGGACTTCAGGCACAGACTGAGAGATTGGAAGGTGGGTGAAAACCGAAAAGGAGCAGAAGATAAGTGAGGCATTCAGCAGACCAGAGCTGAAGCCATGGGACATCGACAGGAGCAGCAAACAAGGGCGGTGGGTTGGGGGAGTGGGCTGGGGTGGAGGTGGCCAGAGACTGATGGATAAGGGGTATGGGGCCAAGTGTGACTACAAGCCCTTAGCTAGGCACATTTTCCATGGGTGAGGTAGAAAAATATGAGATCCAGTTGAAATGGCACATGTTGCTCAATGGTCCATTGACAACAGAGAGCAAGGCTCAGGGCGTTAGCCTGAGAAACACTCAGTATCAGGGCTTATGGGCAAGGGCAAAAGATGAGGGATGAGATAAATCCTCATTAGTGGGAAATGGCCAGAAGTGGGGAGCTTACTCATTTTGAAGGTTCCAGGGGGTCCCAGCGTTTACACCAGGAGGGACTGTTGTAATATGATGGAAGAGTGTATGGCATATGGAAGCCAGCAGGTGAGGGAAGACATGACACACAGACACTGCAGGTGGCAGTTAGCGTGAGTGGGAGCCTTGGGAAAAGACTCACCAGCAGACGGTGCTCATGTGAAAGCTTTATCATCACGGATAACAGGAAGGTGAGAGAAGAGAAAGAGAAAGGAACAGACGGAAGAGAAGCGTGCACTACCTCTGGCAAGAGGAGGGCGGGGGAGGGTGACTGTTTTCCTCTTAAAGTGGACTTTAAGTAGGCTGATATTAGAACACTGGGTGGGCAGGGATATTACTTGCTTATGGACAGATACAGGCAGCCAAGCTTCTCCCACAGACTAAGAAGCCAAAGCTCTAGACTTGAACCCTACCAATCCTCACACAGGAAGTCCTCACATGGAAAGCTCCACCTCTAAGAAACACTATGTAAATCTGTCTTCTGCTCAGGTCTCTAGTGCTTCCCATCCAAGCAGAAGCAGACACATTCTTGGGGTTTTTTTTTTTTTTCTCTCCAAATAAATCTCTTGTGTGAGGTTTGTTGTGTGGTGTGATTCTGGTAATCCTTGATACTCATACGTAAGAATACCATTCCCTTCAAGGCCTTAACACTTGCACTGGGGAATCCCTCCCTATTTAAGCTGCCACACTGCCATTTGGGAAGCCTTTCACCTCAAAGCTGTAACACACTGATGCTCTGATTGGAATAGGCTCTCCTGGCACCTGAACTTGCCCCCTCAGGGTCTAAGCTGCACTGGGACCCTATCCCTCATCTCAGGTTCACCTGCTACAGACTCACCCTCACCTTCTGGCTCACAGACTGCTTGGCAACCCATCCACCAGAGGCAATTAGTTTGTCTGCCCTTTGGCTGGTGTAAATGCTTCCCTGAGTCCAACAAAGCAAGCACGCCTCTAATACTCTTGGAAAAGAAAGTACCCTCTTCCCCTAATCCTGTCCCCTACCCTTGGAGCTGTAGGTCCTGAAGTTTCTTTAGGCTCTGGAGCATCACTTCTTAGCCTTTTCTCCCATTTCCCTTTAGAGATGACCATAATCCCCAGCTCCTGTGGCTTTTCTGACTCCATTTTATAACCCTTTTGTGGATGAGACCCCTCTCCTAAGCTCAGTTTTCCTGTCTACCTTCTGAAGTCCTTGCCTTTTAGCTTCCATAAAAGCCTTGGTACCAGGGGCAAAGTCTCTCCTTTGGCTTAGCCAGATTAGGCCTATGACCCCTGCTGAATGCAGTAAGGACACACTGAATGACTTGGAGTCTCCTCTGGTCCTGACTGAGTCCTGAGGATACCTCAGACAGCAGACTGCACTGATATTTTTCCTCCCGGGCCTCTCTCTCATCCATGGAAAGTGTCTTCTATACTCCTCCACTCCCACTGGGATGCCTTTTCCCGGGCCTCTCTCTCATCCCTAGAAACAGTGTCTTCTATACTCCTCCACTCCCACTGGGATGCCTTTTCCCGGGCCTCTCTCTCATCCCTAGGAACAGTGTCTTCTATACTCCTCCACTCCCACTGGGATGCCTTTTCCCCGGCCTCTCTCTCATCCCTAGAAACAGTGTCTTCTATACTCCTCCACTCCCACTGGGATGCCTTTTCCCGGGCCTCTCTCTCATCCATGGGAACAGTGTCTTCTACACTCCTCCACTCCCACTGGGATGCCTTTTAGAAAATCTGCAGCCTTTCTACCTGACGTTGGACCTAAGGGCCTCACATTTACTTGATTTTGCTATCAACTTTGGCCTCCATACCCATAAGACAATCAATCCAAAGGGTCCCCTAACAAAATTTTAGAACTCAAGATTATCTGGAAGAATTACAAATCATGTGAGCAGTCACAGAAATGGAGATTGCCCATTCTCTTTTTCTATGTTCTCTGCTCCAAGCCATTTGCTTCTATATGCTTCCCCCTTCCACCTCACAGGATATAAATGTGCTATCTTTTCCGTTATTGTTAATGAAACTGTAAGTGTCATGCAAGTTAGGAGCCAAAGCCAGACCTAGTAGGGGAAGAAAGCAAATGATCAGGCCAGCTGCAATGGACACACACCCCACATGAAATCTTCCCTAGCTGGCCATCTCTCAGCTCTCTCCTGAAGCTCCATCTGTCTACAGCCTGGGCTCAGAAATTTCCTATCTCTACGCATTTTTTCTCAGTTTGCTGGATTCAGTTTTACAGATACTCAGGTTCATTTCAAGTATGGGTGGCATTAGCTTATTATTTACGCTGTACCACTTCATGTAAATGATGGCTTTGGGATTCAGTTATAGCTTGCTTAAAGGTTTCCTCCAAAATCCCCATCTCATATTGGAGACCCACCTGACAATATAGCAAAGGAAGGAGGAAGGAGACCAAAGCAAAACTGAAGAGCATTCCATTCCAATGCGACCATTGCTACGTATCCAATACTCTTTTGGCTTTGGTTTAACTCTCTAAAACATTTGCCAAGACATAAATCTTATCTCAAAATTTGTAAGCATATTGAGTATGACTAAAACTAAAATCTGTAACAAAGAGGTTCACTCATAACACTGGGATTGTCACGCAAAAATCTGTACACATTCAATCTTAAAGGAAACGTGGCTTATTGCCACCTTATCTGCTGTCCCCTATTGGGATGGAGATAGCCACATGGAGATAGCAAAGATAGCAGCCATCTTTGCTAGCATTAGAAAGGATAGATTTTGTCATATGACTTCATTCCCATATGGTTAAAAGTAACCACGTTAATACCAGTATTCAAGAGCAGAGGTAGATGGATCTCTGTGAGTTTGAGGCTAGCCTGATCTACAAGGTGAGTTTCAACACGGGTAGGGCTGTGACAGAGAAAACCTGTCTCAAAATAAAACTTAAAAAAAAAAAAAAGGTAACCACATAAACCAGCCAGAAATAAACAACTCCTCTTAGCTATGAAGCCCAAACCAGATGATTCCTCAGCTATTTTTGGTTATAATAAGCCTCCCTGTTACTGGCCACAGTCCCTTCTTTCCCTCTCTGGTCTTTTTAAGTTTCCCTTTATCCCTCCTAAGCAATAGGCTGGCCAAACCAACCTTCTCAGGTACCCACTGGCAGCCATAAGTGCTTCGACTCTCCCATGGGTCACTTTCATATGCTCCTATCTGGCCTTACCTGGCCACAGTTCTCCCTTTACGGGAGGTTGCCCAGGTGACGGCTTGGTCAGGATACATATTCCCTTTTCATTAGGCAAACTCTCTACAATAGAAAAGATTGCTAATTCCTCCACCTTCGTTAAAGAACTAAAGAATATATTTCTCAATCTTACTGCGTGTTTGTATGATTCCCAACAACAACCTTTTCCCTCAAGAGCAGCAGTGTGTGAGAGCAGGATAGAACACATGCAGGGAAAATCCACCAAACTAATGCCAACCCACCGAGCCAGGGATAAGACAGTCTTTCAAAAGGACCCTGGATGTAATTACAATATCAATGACTGTCCACATGTCCTTTGTGGTATGAGGACAAGTCCAGATCACCTTCCAGCTGACCTCTTACATCCCGGGGTTCCTTTGCCCAACAATGGCTATCACCAACAGGGAGCCTTGGGTAGTCATCAGGACAATGAATCTCCTCCCTTCAGAGCCACAATTTTGGTACTGATGAAGTTTTGGGAACCCATCTATTAGAACTCTTCTATTGCGGAAACAGGGCAACAGCTTTACCTGCTGTATTTTTAGCAGTATTACCTTTACTCACTCCTTCCTCGTGGTACCAATCCCCCATCCTCTTTCTGGGAAGGAACCTCCTAGCCCAAATAAGAATAACTATTTCTTTTGTTCCTTCCTCTGCTTGACCCCGGTTCTCACCCAACATCCTCCTTCTCCAAACCACACAACCTGACATGCCTTTTCCCTTACTGGTTTTACACAGAGATTCCTGAGTATGAAAGCCCTCAAACCCCTCCACAGTCATACGTTATTTCCCTCTCATCCAGTCACAAAACCCTTTCACACCCATCCAGGAGAAAAGGCAGGATGTAGGCCATCTGCCTGGTTCTGGTGGTTTTGGATTGTTTTATCTGTCTGTTTTCTATATAATGATGGGTCTGCATTTTTTTCGGTATATCTGCATGCTTCTTTATAGGCATGGGAGCTGAGATGGAAATGAGGCGGGCTCAGCTGAATGTATGATAGTGGCCACTACACGTTTTATTTCTGACTGGTCTTTAAGTATGTGAGCATCCTTTGTTCTCTGTTTATTGGTTATATTTTTGCGTTCTCTGCCACTGTCAGCCTAAAGACAGGACCATTAATACTCCTTGGCTGGCTGCTCTGATGGCCAGAGTAAAGAATCTCTGGGTTTTCTGGTCACTAGATTAAGCTTACCAAAGATAGGATTTAAAACTATGCTTGTTTAAGATGGTATTAAAGGAACACGTCTGTGCATTGATATACAAGCCCTGGCCGTGGCTGAACTTCTTTTACACAAATCAAAGAAGCTGAACTTCTGGTTACCACTGTCTTCCCTCCTCACTCCTTACTCCCTATCATTTCCTAGGATACAATGTCTCCAAACACTACTCCCATCCAGAGTCTGTCTCCAAGTAGCACTGGCAGACACTGCCATAGCTTTGCGTTAATGCTTACCTTTTAGCCATGCCACTGACTCAAGTTTCTGATTTCCATCTTGAGATGTGTACAGATTATCTGTTTCTGCTAGCTTCACCCACCCTAAATCTAGTCTGCCTTATGAGATGCCTATTCCCTCCACCTGACCTCGCCAACCATCTCTCCCCACCTATTCAGTGAGTGTCCTCTCAACAGCTCCTGGAGCTCTTTGGAGCCCTACCACATGGACAACTCTCTAGTTATTAAGACACTTACTCTCCTCCGTCTATTGGCACCAAGCTCCTTGCTTCCTTGTCTTCTCCACTAAAGAGAAACCTACCACGTTGTACAGCTTCCTTAAGCCTCTGGAACCCTGTCCCCGCTGTGTCAGCTCCATCCTGGAATTCTCACAGCTCATCTATACCCAACTGGGCTTTTCTCTCGCCTCCCAACTCAAACACGGAGCAAACAGAAACTCCTTTGGGCTGTCTGTTTTACAATCCTGCCTCTCTTCCTCCATGAACTCAGATTCTATTAAAGCCTTCCTGCTACTTCAAACAGCTTGGCCTCAGTACAGTTCAATGACCAAAACAGACAGGCTAGATTTTCAATGGTGACAACTTCTGCCAAATGACATGAAAATCTTTTATGTCTAAACTTCCTCTCTCCTCTACTTCTGTCTGTGTACACCTGCCCTTACTTATAGATGTTCACTGTACAAGGGACCCCCACCTCTAAACAACAGCCCATCCTAGTGGCGTTGGAAAATTACACTATTCTCAGGTTGTCTAAGGCTGATTCAGTTTCTTCCAACTCCCTTATCAAACCTCCTTCACCAGGGTTTACTCTCTATGACCAAAAGGAAGATTACTGTAAAAAGTGGCCAGAAACTAAGAGATTACTCATATTAGCCCTGAAATTACCATGGCACAAATCTGGGTCATCCTCATTGCTACTGAGTAATACTCTGCTTGGCAGCTTCGGAGAGTGTTGGTTGTGTATCCTTCAGGGCCAAACTCATGACCACATCTGTAGCCTCACCCACTAAACAACTAAACCGTCAACCTTGCCTCTCATTAATTGCTCTGAGCCAATTACCGGTACCACCCCTATCTTTCGATATTTTTCCCTTGAGTGCTGCAGACTGTTTAAATTCCTCAGGGATATAATTTATGGGCATAATGGATACTTCAGATTGTAATAATAATAGTTCTGTTCACACCAGAGGCTGGTGTTGCTTTTAGCCTGTGTCTAAGAAACTTTGTTTTCAATGAATGACAGTTATTTCAGAAACTCCTAACTCATCATATATTGAGAAAAATTGACTGCTTACCACACAGGTTATAATGGAAATTCCATCTTCTCACATCTAAATTATAGAGAACATTACAGAATAAGAGGTAAAAGATTTTAAGAGCTGGAGAATGAGGAGGTGGCATGTGAAAACCTCTTTTGCTGTAAGACCATGTCAGTTGGAATTATGGACACATTATGACCCACATCATAATGCAAAATACGAGACAGAAGAAAACACATCTACCCAGGGACAGAACAAAGGGTAACAAGGGGTAATAGTGAGTGAATAAACCTTTGAAATCACTAAATATCAATACTTATTAATCATAAAATGTATAAAATAGAACTTAAGAGATCAATGTCTATTTGGAGGTAGGACTTTTGCTTGATACTTTGTTTTTGCTTCTACTTATTTAATTAAAATTTAATTAAAACCGAATGATATCAGTAAAAATAGTTTTTTAAAAGGTAAAAAAGTTATTAACAAAGCACAAGAAAGACTTATAAAATAGAAACTTGAATTCACTGAAGAAATGGAGGATGACACTGGAATATGAGAAAAATAGGCATGACATAGAACAGGAAGCATTATTACAAAAATGGCTGTGTTAAAAGATTTATATGATTAACTCAAAGTCCATGACAATCAAGCTACCTGTGATTTACTTTACAGATACAGAAAAGAGACTCCTACAAATTTATATTATTTACATACAAAAACCCTAAGGAGTGCAGAGCGATCACACACACAGAGCAAAGCCTGAGTCCTCCCAGCTGTGATTTCAAATGATGCTGCAGAGCCACAGGTACAAGAGCCCCATGGCAGTCCCAGAGGAGTAGATACCAGAAGCAATAATCCAACCTGCTGTGACCATAGGGGCTTCACCAAAACACCAAACATTATGTTATACAGTAGAAAGCTCCATCGACAAGTATTGTATGGAAAGATAAATATCTACCTAACATGAAAATAGGTGAAAAGCAATAAATTGGCGAAATTCGATTGTGTACAACTGAAAAAAATTGCATAGAAATGGTGATGAGTGAAGTAAGAAGAAGTAGCTTGCAGAACGGAGAAATTTATTAGCAATCATGTTACTGTACAATATACATAAATGCCAGATTTTAAAATGCAAATCTTATAATCAATAAATAAATCTCCCAAAAAGTGAGAATGCAGAAAAGCATTGAAATAGCCTACATGTAAATAGCACATGCTCCACGTAGCCATGAAGAAAATGTTCATTTAACATACACTAAGATCTCTCTGCCCAGTGTCCACAGTCAAAGTCCCAAAAGCTAGCACTGAAAACAAGGCATGATGAAGAACCCAGAGATAATCTCAGTGTGAATCCAACTCACCGCAGCCAGCAGGCAAGACGGTCTGCAGGTTAGTGAGCGTCAGACGAGAGGAATAAAATACACTGCGGACCAATGATGATACAGACAGAAATTCAGAAGAGGGAAATGAAGCATAACAGAAAAACTAACAAAACAGTGTTCACATACATTTTCAGCGATCGCTGGAAATGTATTTAATACGTCCCAAGCCAAACATGAAAATAGAATACCGCATCAAAAGAAAAGGAGTAAACACCGTGAAATCAAAATATACACAAAACATACACTTTCTATAAAAGTATGTACTTCAAATGTGAGGATACAAAGTGTTAAGAGTGGAGAAGTTTTTTAAAAAGATTTTCCCTGAAAAGGGCTGGCCATAATTATGACAGGTACCAGGAAAAGCCAAATCCATGAATACACCAAATAAAGAATATTAACAAATGACCAAATGGCACATTTCTAGAGAGCTGTGTGATCAACATGAATGCAGTTTATAAAACAGTTTCCAAATACATGAAGCAATCAATGACAGAATTGTAGGAAGCACAGACAATGATGTAGGGAAGCTTCACTGTTCACCATTGAGAAAGATAACCATGAACAGCAAGCACAGAATACCAATAATGACTAGCAGGCCTGCAGAGAATCGTCCCCACTGATGTGGGAATGTCTTTCTGTATGCTGTGAATATCAATCTTTAAATAAAGGAACTGTTTTGGCCCATGACAGGCATTGTAGAAAAAGTAGGTGGGGAAATCGGCACAGGTAGGAGGGCAGAATCACAGGCACAGACAGATCAAGCCAGACGCTCAGAGAAGAAACATGTAAGGAACACAGGTGAGCCATGGGCCACGTGGCAGACAGATTAACGAGAATGGGTTGAGTTAAGATATAAGAGCTAGCTAGCAATGTGCCTGAAATTTAGGCCAAACATCATGAAGATAATATAAGCGACTGAGTCATTTTGGGGGCCTGAGCAGCGGTGGGAGGCCAAGGGGTCTGGGGCTGCAGGTCTGTGGGTCTGGACCTCTGGCCATACTGGGCCAAGAAACCCTATTGTAAGACCCCACAACAGCCACCGCCCAGTCTTCTCTAAGTTTAATCAGCATGCTACGCTTTGGCCCTGTCTTAAAAATAGAACAAATCTTCAAACCTAGTAAAGATCACTGTCTCAAAGTGTCGTCTCTAAAAACCTTGAATGCTAGCATTATCATTAGACAGAAAGACATATAAACACCAACTCAGACAGTATGCTCTCATTCACACATGTGAAGAAATGGAAAAGGATGTTTATGTTCTAGAAAAAGTCTAAGTCATCTGCACCAATATCTTGCATATTCTTTTATAGAGAGAAAAATCTTCCTAAAATTTTAACATTGTGGGAAACCACAATGGCTTCAAAAATTATAAGAAAAAGATCAAACCCAGAGGCAATTACAAAATATATAAAAACAGTAATGATGAAAGGTACAGAGTATTAAAGATAAACAGGAGTTACCAAAGGGAAAACAATGTAGATAGACTTTAACACTTGGCAGAGACATTAAGCAAATCTCATCAAAATCCTGCATTATTTTAGAAAATAGACAAATTAACTCTAAAAGAAGCAGCCTCTGAAGGAACAATGAGATCTCCAAAACTCTTTCTGCAGGACAAACCAAGAGGCTTCAATGGTTCTAACTAAATATTATATTAAAATTATAGTAATGAAACCACTTAATGTTGGTATGAACACACAATCAGTGATGTGAATGTAAGAGGAGCAGCATATAACTCTCATATAAAGTCATAAAAACTTCCATTTGTCTCTGAGTATTAATATAGTCTTCAAACATCTACAATAGGACACTATTGAGATTATTCTCAATGGGAATCTCTAGAATCATTTAGAGTTAAACAGAATCTGGCAGAAACCAGTTTTCTGTCCTGTTTCTTCTGTCACTTGAGCCCTTCCCCATTTCTTCACCTTGTTCTCACTTCCTCTAACATCCCCGGATCCTTCTCCATCCAGGCTTTTTGCTCTGATTCACAATGAGCAGGACTGACCAACCTTATGAGTCATAGGAGAAAGAGAATCTTCAGAAAGCACATGAAACTTTACAAAGAGCAAAACGTAAAGATGCTCACATCTGCCAAAAGGAAAGGCATAAAAGAAAGAGAAAATATCAAGAAAGATTTCTTTCTCTAAGGGTTTCACTTTACTCTGTGAGATGTGAGACTCACTCACACATGCAGAGTAGTTTTCCTAAGAAGAAAATTATTCTCACCCTCAAAATCTAGACTGCTGGAGTTCTACAGTGGGAGATCTCAGCTAAGAGCCCTGTAAGCAGGATCCAGCAATTTCCACTCCTCCTGGGGGGATTCCAGTCACAGCACTGAATGTCAACACACCCTGAAATAAAAAAAAAAACAAACAAACAACAATTTGGCCAATTATGCAGGGGTAGAATGCTTTTCTACCACAGAAGACTTATTTTTCTGATACAGGTGAGTGATCGTACATATTTAAAAGATGCTTTATTATTGCATGAACTCTACCTGGTCTTATAATAAGAACCCGGAGCCAATACTGGGGAAAATCTGAAAGATCAGAGAGACAAAGGAACAAGCTACAGCCACTTCTCACCTAGCCAGCTCCTCAGGAGTCCTCAGACTGATGCCTCTGAATTCTCAGCCAAAAAGAAAGGGGGGGGTTGGTGAGGGCAAAACTCCGCCTCCTTCTTTCTGCTTTATATTTCCTTCTCTAGTAGCCATATCACTTCCTGGTTCAATATAGTGCTGGGATTAAAGGCCTGTGTTTTCCCAAAGTACTGGGAGCAGAGGCCTGGGATGCTGGGATTAAAGGTGTCATCACTCGCTGACCTCCATGGCTAACTCTGTGGCTGTCCTCTGATCTTCAGGCAAACTTTATTAGATATACAATATGTCGTCCCACTTTACAATCTTATTTTCATCTATAGTGAGTTTCCTAACTTGAAAACAGTGTGGCCTCATATACTCTCACTGCATGCATGTTGGGCTTGCCTGGACCTGAGGTGTAACCTAAGAACACAGCATATGAAGGCACATGCTGTATTTAAATCCCAGACTCCATATCTCAGATGGAAAATTAATGGGGAGTAAAAGATTTGCTTAATGTTTACAACCATATATGTGGCACTCATAAAATGTTTAATCATATCTGCACTAGTTCCTAATGTCAATATGATCTACAAATCTCTGATGATGCCTAGTTTCAGAGGCAAAGGCCACTCTCTTGAAGAGGCAAGCGGTAAAACGGGAGCTTTGGAACTGCCATAGTAGCAAAAAGAACCTTGTTTGCAAACAACTGACAATGCAGATACTCTACTAGATTATTTTAATAATTATTTTATGACAGGAGTCTGACAACTGTGAAATAGGTGGAGAAAATTCACAGTAATCGCACTACTTGAAATCTCAAACTTACCAACAGTGAAAAGATGTCAACAACAAAATATTAAAAATTGTCTGTAAAGATAAAGCGGAGACAAAGGGGCTGGCCAGGTTGGGCCACTAATAGAACATGCCCCTTGCAAGAAGCCTATGGCAAGAGATTTGTTAGGGAAGGATGAGTAAAAGAGTGAAGGCCATCTCAGAGTAGATATATGAGACAGACAGACAGACAGACAGACAGACAGACAGAGAGAGAACAGGCAGAACAGCAAAGCAAGCAAGGAGCCAGAGAGAGAAGTGTGATGGATGAACACTTTTAAGGCATGCCCCAGGGGCGCAGGGAAACACCCTGCTTATTGTCATGAAAACGGCCACACCTGGCCTCAGCAATGTCATAAACTGCCTAGGCCTCCGCCACCCTCAAGGGTAGGGCTGAGAGTATCCCTCGGAGCAGCCTCAGGAGCCCAGCCCCGCTCCCCTCCCTCTGACCTGGGAGGCTCCAGGGCCGCCGGGCTGCGGTTCCCGCCTCTGCGCTGCGGACGGCGGCGGCGGCTCCGGGGGTCTCGGGTCTCGAGGGCCAGGCCTGGTCTTCCTCACCCGGGTCCGCACCGCGCGGTCCCCACCGTGCACCTCACCGTGCAGGCCCCGGGGCGACTGCGGGGAATGGTGGAAAATCCTATCCCTTCCCCCAGGTTCCTGGCAGCCGCTTTTCCTGGCCCCGCCCAACACACCCGCTTCCGGTTGCGTACTTTCTCCAACCCACCAACCACGGGCTGTTTTTCTAATTTAGTTTCCCAAGTCGGCCCTGCTGTTTTGTTTTTGTTTTCCTAAACTCTTTTGATTGACAGGTGTCACCGCCCCATCGGGGACCGTCCCTCCCCCTCCCTCTCCAGCTGTCAGCTGTCCCGGACCCTCTGCACAGCCTCCCCACTTGCTGGCTGCGGGTCTAGACCAGACCTGGATCCAGGAGGACGCTGCACCCCGGGATCTGACCCCCTACTCTGGTTTCTGAAATCTTCATATACAAGTTATCCTGCCTAACTTCTCATCATGGGATAACCAGCCTCCTGGGTTAAGAACACACAGCAAAAGACAATAAACGCCCTAAATTCTGATGCTCAACTTTCATTCCCAAAACAAACTTAAAAAAAAAAAAAGAAAAGAAAAGAATCAAATACAGAATTCAGAAAAGGTAAATCATGTTCAAGAGGGCCCAAGCACGTGAATCAACTCAAACAGAATAGGAACAAAATTATTCACGGGCAAGAAAACAGTAGCAAATGCCTGTGGGAAATGTGGACACTGTAAGATATGAAAAATGAATTCAATGAATAAACGCACAAACAAAAAACCCAAACCGAAATGAAACATGAAGGGAAAAATGCAATGAGCCTGATAATAGCTCAGAGAGATCAGGTAGGAGACAGAGTATCAGGCTTGAAGACAAGGTCGAGGAACTGGATGGCTCAGTCACAGAAAATAGAAAACGGGTTAATGCAAGTGAAAGGTTAAAGTGAAATTCTAACAGCACGTTCCACTCTTACATGAAATTTTCCAAATTTCAGAGCTCTCCCGAGAAGCTGGACAATCATTCCCACCACTATGCAAATGAAGTGAAACAAAAAGCCACCTCTACCCTTTCCTAAGAGACCTCCACTATTGCCATTCAATTACTTGCAATTACAATATTAACCATATTGACTTGGGGAAGACATTTCAGGAACTCAGAGTTTTATTAAAAGGGAGTGGGTTTCAGGAAGTCAGCGGTCACTCAGTCCGCTAAAAAGCCTGGTGTGGAATTCATCCTGCACTTTTCGCTTTCACCACTAGAGGGTGAAATTGTTATTTCACTGACAGGAACAAGTTCGTCTCCTGGAAAACATGCTAAAGATGCTTTTATATAAAGCACAGAAATTCACATTGAAAACTTGATGGTAAATATAGAAACCTGTGCCTGTCCAAGATGCAGAAAATAAGCCGTGTATATGGCTACAGCCCTAAACAAGTCAGTTACACCGTGCTTTCTATGGCTCTAGGAATATTGAAGAAGTGGGAGGGAATTAAGGAGGGGAAGGGGGGATGGGTATGAACCTGCCATTCTCCACACTCCATACAGCTACTGTAATCAGTAATCCACACTAACCGTACTTACCTGCACCGGCCTCACTCCAGACCACAGTCTAGGAAAGGAAGAGGCTCACAGGGCCCCGTCCTTTATCTCTCTCAACTGTGACTATAGATAGATTTTAGGAGATGAGGAATCACCGTCTTTAATTGTATCTCATCTGTGAAATCTTCCAACATATATCTCCAAACCCACAGTCTTGCAGGTGGTTCTTGTTAATCTTGGTTGGTCAAAATGCAAAATGAATAGAAATAAACATGAGGGGGGGAGGGATGGAGGGAGGGAGGGAGAGAGGAGAGATTAGTTTGGACTATGTCCCAGGATTGTAGGGAGTTAGGGATGAGAGTATGCACTATAAAAAGTGTTCCGAGTAAAATGGCAAATGATAATTAGAGTGCCCACAACAATATGCTATTCCATTTTCATGTCTTTTTCTGCTTTAAATCAGATAACATAGCTTCATAAAGAGTCTGAAAACCTCACTTTATTTTTACATCAAGGAATACTTTAAGTTACTTTAGTATCAGCTGTTCTCTTAAGTTTTGAGGTGCATTGATTGCTGCTTCTTCAGTGATGTTTCCTAATTATCCACTTATTTCATGTTGGTGAAATTTTAGTATGAGTCAGGATATTCATCCATTTCTTTTAGAGTTTCCAATATAGTTGCCTAGAAGTATTTAAAGTCAGAAGGTATCAGACAGGCTTGTACAGTCATGTCTACTGATTAAGCTGTGCAGTGTGGGTATCCTCGAGTCACGCTGGTTAAAAGCTCTGTACACACAGCTATTAGGAAGATGCAAACTAGGTCTCCTTAAGATTCCATCTCACCTCATCCAGAAGGCCCATGCCAGTATAAATAACAAGTTCTGACATGAATACGAGGAAGGGATAGACACTGTTATACACTGCCTGTGGAAGTGCAACATAGAGATGTCACTTGGAAAAGAATCTCCACTTTCTCAAAAAACTAGAGATAGAGCTACCATATCCACTACAGTGGTTGGTCGTTTCTTCATAAACTGTGTCCTGAATATTGCCTACAATTCTCTGTATACCCATTCTCATCTGCATAAGTTGAGGAAGAGAGATCTCAGACTTACTCGAGTTTTCTTCGAGAGTCTATCTGAGAGATAGATTTGTCATAATTATAAGAAGCGTGTGTTCTGAGGTATAAGGTGTGCTGGCATGATCGTAACAGGTTAAAAAAAAAGGCATCTTGGCTCTGCAGGAGTATGAACAAGGACTGGAACCAGGCAAGATAAAGAAGTGTGTTGCAATTTTAAAAAAAAAAAAAAACTGTAGGGAATTGGAGACGCAAAGAGCATTTATTTTGACACCAGACAAGCTGGGGTTTTTTGTTTTCGGTTTTTGGGGTTTTTGTTTGTTTGTTTGTTTTGTTTTGTTTTGTCTTTCTATGGTCTTTACATTTTAAAATGATAATATCTGTGCTATACTGTGGTGGAATTCAGGTGTTAGCTGACAAGGCTTGGAGGTGTGTCTCTAGGTTCTGAGAGCCCCACTGAAGAGGCTGCTGCAGTCTTGAGCAGCCTGTTTGGTTCCTACTTTCTAGGAGAAGGGAGCAGCAACCCCGTCATGGGACCATTCCTATCAAGCAAGAATTTGTACCATTATGTTTTTGTAGTATATGATGTGCTTTTTATTTTGATTTTGTATGAGACTACAGTTAAGAGATTTTTTATTAATCTCAAAAGAGACTTTGGACCTTTAAACATTGTTGAGACTGTGGTAAAGTATGGGGACTTTTGAAGTTGGACTAAATGCATTTTGCATTGTGATATTGTTATAACTTATTGGTGTCAGAGAGAGAGAAATGTGGAATTTTGCATGAAATTGGCTCCCATAATCTCATAAGGAGTGCAGCGTTAGGGGGTTTGGCTTTGTTGGAGTAGGTTGGACCATTGTTGGAAGAAGTGTATCACTGTGGGGGTGGGCTTTGAGGTCTACTTTTATAAAGCTACAGCCAGTGTCACAGTCCACTTTCTGTTTTCTCTGATCAAAATGGTACTAGAACCATGTCTGCCTGCACTCCACCATGCTCCCCATCATGATGATAATGGACTGATCTTCTTAACTGTAAGCAAGCCACCATCTTAAATGCTTTCCTTTGTAAGAGTTGCCATTATTGTTATAGTATCTCTTCACATTGACAGAAACCCTAAGAAATGTCCTTATTTTTGATGCATTCATGAGCATATATATACATCTATGTATATATATGTATGTATATATGCACATATATATACATACACACACAGATAGATAGATAGATAGATAGATACATAGATACATAGATAGATACATAGATAGATACATAGATACATAGATAGATACATAGATAGATACATAGATAGATACATAGATAGATACATAGATAGATAGATAGATGATAGATAGACTAGATACACCAGGAGACCCATGTCACACATTCCTACTTTCATGTGGACTTACATAATTGATCACCAGAGAAAAAAATCTATAACAGCCAAGAACTGAGGGATCTCAGTGTAGTCACATATATTGCTAATTGTGAACCTGACATGATAATCAATGGCTGGTTCCTAGTGCACACCCTAAAATGTACACCTTATTTCTATGAAAATTCTCTTCTATGTGGCAGCCATCAGGTAATTTCTGACATGCCTCAATCCTTTATATTTCTGCCATTGTCTAACTGGTTGGATGTAATTAGGCCCAAATTGCATAAAGCCTCAGAGCCTCAAAGCATTCTGGAGAAACTAGATATACAGGCTAAAAACTGACAGCGAGGATAGGGTCCACCTAAGCAGTAGTGGAAAGCTGTTGTACATGTTGTGCAGAGGCTCTAGATATTGTCTAACACCACTTGGGAAAAATTCTTACAACAAATGTTACGTTTATTTGTTACTATTATTTTTCAGATTATTTCAATTTGTTTTAAAAAATTAGTGTGTATAAAAATTAAGATTAGTTCTCATTTCTAAAAATGTTCCCTTACTCACCATCATGAATATTCAAAATTCTCGCTAAGCAGAAATCATTATATTTCTCAGGATCCTTAAGACTACTGTGTGTGTGTTCAGGGGTGCTCACAAAATTCCAAGTAAACAAACTTAGCTTAAAACTTATAGCAAAATGATGAAAAATTAAGGATGTATGCATAAGTAAACATAATTTGCAATTATATACTTATATGTAACTTAAAATCAACTCCTGATATCTCCTTTTTAAACTTAGAAAGAAATAACAGGTCTCCAAGATATTCTGGATTATAATGTGTTTTCATATGATCATTTTTAGATAAAATATCAGCATTTGTTTAAAAATAAAATGTATTTAGTAATAAACTTAATATTTTTTCCCTTTATATTTTTAGAAAATTTTTTAACATATTCACTCCTGTTTCTCCTTCACTTATTCCCAGTCACCCTCCAGTCATTTCCCATCCATTCCTCAGAGATGGTAAAGACTTCCAGGGTGAGTTAATGAAGTCTGCTATATCCAGTTAAGGTAGGACCGAGCATCCCCACTCTCTGCCGAATCAATGCTGAGTAAGTTGTCCCTCTGAGGGAAATGGGCTCCAAGAATCCAGTTTGTTCACTAGGAATACGTTCTGGTCCCACTGCCAGAGGCCCCTATAAACTGTTCACACCATTCAGCTGTTATTCACATTTAGAGGGCTTAGTTCGGTCCCATGGAGGTTCCCCGGGTGTCAGATAAACACCACTGAGCTCCCAGTATCTCAGGTCAGCTGTCTCAGGGGGAGCGGGTAAGGGGAGGAGCCCTAGAACCTTAGGGAATGAGATGGTTGAGACTGGGGAGGGACAAAGAGGGAGAAATATGGAATAGATATCTTGATGGAGGGAGCTATTGTGGGGTTAGAGAGAAACCTGGTGCTAGGGAAACACCTAAGAACCCACATACATGATCCCAGCTAAGACTCCAAGCAATAGTGGAGAGAGTACTTAAACTGACCTTTTCCTATTATCAGATATCACCCTAGTTGTCATCATAGAACCTTCATTCAGCAACTTATGGAAGCAGATACAGAGATCCACAGCTAAGCACTGGATTGAGCTCCCAGACCAAAGAGAGAGGAGGGATTATATGAGTAAAGACTTTAAGATCAAGATGAGGAAACTTTATAAATTTTTAAGGTTTACTTATAATAACAAAACTATCTGTCTATCTATATCTCTATATATGTACACACACACATATATATGTATATATATATATATATATTCTCTGTGTCTTTGCTAATTTTATTAAGCTTCAACTATTTGGATAAACTGAGATGTACCAGAAATTATAACATTCTGTAATGATACACTATAAAAGTAAAAAATATAAGTTTCCCAACATGTTTATGGACTGTATTTTTGGTTTTGTAAAACTACCACTTTCTCTATGTGTTGTATTTATTATTTAAAACTTATTTTGATTTTAAAAGAGATTCAACCCAAAACTTCTGTTTTTGGCTAAAATTTAACTTGGTTAAAACTGTGAAACACTAATTTTATCAAAGCTGCTAACTTGATATAAACTAGTAAAGATGACCAGTGCATGCAAATTAACGTTCAGGTGTCAGCTGATAAGGTCAGAAGACTCTTATCCAGGTTCCCAGGCTCCTGAAGGGAGAGTGGCCAGCCCCATTCAAGAGGAGCTGCTGGGGTCTTGGGGACCTTGTTTGTTCCTGGCTTCTTCAGAGACTGGATCAGTGTCCATCCTCCATCAGGTGGATCATCTGATCTCCCAGGATAAGCTTTTACCTGTATTGTGAAGGCTGGTTTATATTACAAGAAATATTGATTTGGGATTGGTATATTTTAAGAGATTTGCCCCTTCACAGTCATTTTATAAGTGATACAATTTTTTTTAATGTGCTCAAAATTATGGTTGCAATCATGCTAGTATAAAGGGAGTTCTTTTTTATTTTTTGGGGGGGGGCAAGGTTTCTCTGTGCATAGCTTTGGCTATCCTTTAACTCACTCTGTAGACCATGCTGGCCATGAATTCACAGAAATTCACCTGTCTCTGCTTCTCAAGTACTGGGATTAAAGGATTGAGCTACCACTACCTGGTGGTAATTCATTTTCAATGACACACTTCATTTAGTCTGCTGTGTATGTTTTCAAGATTAAGCCTAAAGCAAGTAATTAAAAACAAGTAAAGTTTATTTAACATCAGATAATCTTAATAAATAAATATTGGCCCTCAAGCTACTCAGAAGTCTGCTGAATGTGGCAATTAGATGTTTAATTACAAAGCTTCACATGATAGAATGAAGTGTTAGCTCTTAATGGTGTCCTCAAAAAACATCGATGGTGCACAGAGATCTTCACGTGGATTTCAACAATGTACTGGACAGAGACCTGTCCCATGCCTCTCCTGCAACCAGTGTACTGCCCAACTATGGACAAGTAGGATCTGGAGAATGAACTGCCCAACCTTGCCTACCAAGGTAATTCAATCTCTCAAATTTCTCATCCACCACCCCCCAAGTAAAAAAAGAAAAAACCCTGGTATCACTGGTCTTTTTGGTCTAGCAACTGAAGGCTGATGCTGCTCTATGTAAAATGAAAAACATAATAATTTAATGCTGTCCGATGTGAAAGCCAAAGACCTTTGACCTCGATCCTCAAGGAAACTAGGTTAACCATCTAGGTAATTATCTCATTTTAATTGATACAGGAGATATTTGGATTATATGACCTGCTCCAATTTTCCCTTTTCAGCTCTCTAATGATGCTGATGATTAGCTGTCACCTTATTGATTTGACCACAGCAAGCACTGCAGTTGCCTGGTTAGTCCATTTCATGTGTAAACATCAGGACTTGCATGTCTAGTGCTACGAGGTCTCCTTGCTGAAAAAGGCAGACCCTGAAAGTGTACCTTACTGTCCAGTGTACCTACTGTTCACATTAAAAGAGACTTGGAGCTTTTAAAGGTTATGAGCATCTAGAAAAAGGATTTATTCTGCAAGTTGTAGGGGTTTAAAGATATAAAGGCTTAAATAAATTATGCAGACCTAAGAGTAATTTATTGTATATAAAAGACTGTAGGTGTGAAAGCTTAAGTAAGTTGTGAGGGTCTGAGAAAGTGATCTAAGAGTGTGGATGTAAGTTCTAAAGGTCTATAAGATGTTTAATACAACATCTAAATACTAAGAAGTATTTCAATCTTTTCCCCTCTAAGTATACTACTGTTATATTAAGACTTCAAAACTTCAGAGTTCTATCATCAATCAAAGGAGTTAAAACTTCCCCTAAATGTCTTTAACTTTACTTTCAGTTCTTAGTGTAGCCCATAAAGGCGCATGAACGACCGGGCTCTTTCCTTGAAGACCTCCAAACTCTAGGTTCTATCCACAGAACACTCTTAATTGTCCTAACAACCTGACCCAGTCCCCGGAATAGAGTTAATTAGTTAGTTAGTTAGTTAGTTAGTTAGTTAGTTAGTTTGTATGTTTGTTTGTTTGTTTGTTTGTTTGTTTTTAAAAATGCTTAGGACTGGAAATCCCACCAACCCCCCCCCCCCACACACACACATGAAGTCCTGTATAAACCTTGCTTTCTGCTCAGTTCTCTGCTGGTTATTGCCCAAACCAAAGCAGCAACCAACTGGGTTTTTCCCCAAGAGAAACCTCCTGTCCTGTGTAAGATTTGTTACGACACACTTTGTGGTGTTCCATGGCTCTCAAGTGCCAAGATAACTTTTCCTTCAAAGCTGTAACACTTGAAGGGGAAAACCTTACTTTAGTAGAGCTGTAATTCTTGCACTGTTAAAACCTTCCATGCCATGGTTGGAACATATTCATTAGGAAGGCTGTCCCCTCAGAGTTACAATATTTCCATTGGGCAAGCATTTGACCTTAGAGATGCATATATATTGGAACTGTGGCTGAGATTGGCTCTCCTATGTCTGTGCTTCTCCTCTGTGTCCAAGCTACACTGGGACTCTATACCATACCTACAGTCCACCCGCAAGTGCCTCACATTCCAGCTCACCAATCAACTAGAACCCCATCCAACAGAAGCAATTAGGTAAGTTTTCCCTTTGGTCAGTGTCAACATGTCCCAGTCTGAGAAAGTGACATTGAATGTCTAGCACCCCGATGCAATTTCCTACTGGGCCCCTTCCTGCCGCCTTCTCCTACCTTCCATTTGGAGCTGCCTGTGATCACACAGCCCCTCTAGGCCCTTGTGGTTTTCTGTGACTCCAGTCTCTATTTCTTTACTGTGGATGAGTCCCCCTTCTAGGGTGTGGATTTTGTCCACACTCTCTGGCCTCCATGAAAGCCCTGATACTAGACACCAAGTCTCCCCTCTGCCTTAGCCAGGCTTACCCTTTGAGCCCAGTGATGACCCACTGAACAGCTTGTTTTTTCTCCAGTCCTTTCTGTAATCTTGTGATGCCTACAACTACAGATTGCAAGGCCTTTTTTTTTTAATCTGCTGTCATCCATGCAAATGGTGTCTTTAATAAACTCTCATTTCCCCTTGGGGCATCTTTTAGAAAGCCTCCTGCTCCTCCGATTGACATCTGACCTTTAGCGCCCTAAACCTGCTCACTTGTGAAACCAAATGTGGCCTCACTATGCATTAGATAATCAATTCAGAGTGCTGCCTAACCAGACCCTAGATCCTAATACTATTCACAGTCTTTACAAATACTGCAAACCATTGGGGAAATGGAAAGAGCTTTCTCATTCCCTATTTCTCTTTTCTCTGCTGGAAACCCTGTTTGTTTTCATATAGCACTCCCAATAGTGTAAATGTTCTGTCTTTCAAGTTACTATTGCTGCAAAGCAAGAGCTGGAAACCTGACCTAGCAGGAGAGGGGTAAAGCAAAGGAGTAGGCCAACTGCCCTAAGGGTCCTACATTTACCTACTCAGTAAGTGTTCTCTCTCTTGCTCCTGGGTCCTGCTGTATATCTACTTTGGAGACTCACTACATGGGCATCTCTCTAGTTATTAAGACACATGCTTTTCTCCCTCTGTTGGAACCAACCTCCCCATTTTCTTGCCTCCTCTCTCAGGGAGCTGTCTGATAACCCCCACAGCTTATTCAAGCTTTTCCTGTCTTTCCAACTTTGTGCTGGAAGTGCCACAGGTTCTCTGTACCCTCATGGACTTCTTTGCCTCTTAGCTGTCACTTGGACCTTATAGAAACTCTGTGGTGGAATTCACTTTGTAACCCTTCTTCTTTTCCTCCATAAACTTAGATTCTCCCAAAGCCTTGCTCTGTTACTACAAACAGCTTGACATCAGCATAGTTCAATATCCAAAATTGACATGCTCAGTTTTCAATAACTTCTACCAATGCACATACAAGTGATTAGGAAATCTTTTATATCCAAGTTTGCTCTCTCTTTTTTTATTCCTTTCTATCTATAACTATCCAGGGTAGCTCTTACATATGGATGCTTAACATCCAAGAGATCTCTATTTCCAACCAAAATTCTGTCCTAATAAGATAGGGAGATTTCTCTATATCGGGCTGTTAAAGATAGAGTCCTTCCCCTCCAACTCTGTTATCTATCTCTCCCTCGCCAGTGCTAACCCCATACCTGTTTTTGCTATGAATGAAAAGATTATTGTACAAGGTAGCTAAAAACTTAAAAGTAGCTACCCATATTGGTGCTGCAAATACCATTGGACAAATATGGGGCATTCTATTTGCATATTAGCTGCTGAGTAACACTCTGCCTAGCGTCTTTGGAGATCGCTTTTTGGAGGGTCAAACTCACAACCACCACTCATACCCTGACCCATTGGACTGCTAGACTATCCTTCTCATTAACTGCTTTGAGCCAAATATCACTACCACCTCTTGTATTTTCATACCACTCTCTTCATTATTATAAACTGTTTTATATCCTCAGAGACTCACTTTATGAGCACACTGGATCCCTCAAGGTGTAATAATACTTTTGACTACTAGCACTCACAACCAGAACTTATGTCCGAATGCTCTCACCTCAATCCTTTGTAGTACTCAGGTTTACCATTGTCTTCCTGTTAGATCATCTGGATTTATGTTACTTTTTCCAAATATAGGAGTGGTACCTAGTGAAGAACCTTTGGTGATTTACATCACTGTGTAGGCAGACATTTCTCTCCCATCTGCCTAGTCCCAAATAAACATTCAGACACTTAATAATACTTAGAAATGCTCGGCTGGTAGCTCAGGCTTATTACTAACTAGCTCTTACACTTAAATTAACCCATTTCTATTAATCCATTAATTGCCACATGGCCAGTGACTTACTTTCACATCTTGCTTCTTGGGTAGCTCCTTGGTTTCTCCTTTCCTGTTCCCAGAATTCTAGTCTTATTACCCCATATATATTTCATGCCTGGCTACTGGCCAATCACCATTCTATTAAACCAATTTAAGTGACAAATCTATACAGTGTACAGAGCATTATCCCACACATCACAGGGTCTATGGTAGCATGGAACGACAAATGGTTCAAATACTAATTGTCCTTTTATTTCCCATTATTATTTCTGGTCCTTTCATGGCGGCAAATGATGGGGTGCAGGGGCCTTCTCTCCCTCACCCAAACCACCATATAGTCAGATGAAAGATAGGTTTAGATCCTGCTATCACATGTTGACTCTCTCATGCCCCACCCCCACCCGTCAACACAGCTCTTCTGTGCTGCCAGGCAAGGTGCAGGGCCTGCTTTCTTGAATGCTGAAGCTGGTGGAGGGCAGGGTCAGCTCTCTCACCTGCTGTGGGAAGTGAGGAATGAAGTGAGGAGAGCATCTTTTCCTTGTACTCACTCTTGTGGAACAGACAAGGGAGGTGGGGACAGCTCTCCCACACTCACATTCTCAGGACGGTCTCACCTGTGTTGACCCCTGCCTTCAAAGTCAGCTGTACTGTGTTGCCCAAGTGAAATGTAAGGCTGCAGGTGGTGATGTGCTGAGCCAGCTCTCCTGTTCTCATGAATTGAGGTCCAGTACTTCCATCTTCCAAAGGTTGTGAGGGATATGGGGAGGAGGAGGGATCTCTCCTTGCCCAATACACCATTTGTCAGGCCAGATTGCCCATACTCATGTTCTTGAGGTTGGCTCAACCATGCCTGTCAACATGTACTCCCCATATGAGATATATCTTTTTTTTCTTCAAAAGTTAGTTGGTGAGTAGCTGGGTCAACTCTCCTATCTGCCAGTGGTGGTGAGGTGTGATGGGGAGATGGCTTATTTTCTTTACCTATGGTACCACATGACAGATGAGGGGGCAGGACCAGTTGTCCTACTTTTATGTCCTTAGCCCAGTAGACCTGCAACCCTGCCAAAAGGGTCATCTGTTTTGTGCTAAGAAGGTGAGGTGCAGGACCAGCTTTCTCCAGTACTGCAGTCAGTGAGAGGTGGGGCCAAATCTGTGCATCCCTATTCTCTGAGCCTTTGTTAACAGGAGCCATGGAAATCAACACGACTGTGGCAGAACCACAGGGCCAAATATGGTCCTTGGTGACAGCTCAGGCCTCAACACCTTCAACTCTTCAGATGTGCCTCTCTCCACAGAATATAAACTATTATGTCTGGAATCTTCCATTATATGGTGTGAAAATTGTTAGATTTTCCAACATCTTCCAGCCACTTCTGGTAATCTATATGTAGGCTAGCACTCAGGCAGAATGCTTAGTCATCCTGGCTGTAGCCACTTCCTGGGTCCTATGGCTGTGCATACACCCTAGCTGTCAAGCAAAATGCCTACCCATCCCAGATCCCAGCATGGTATGCCATCCATAGGCATGTGTAGTATCACTATATAAGTCCCCCTATATGCATGCACAAAGCTACCCTTAAAAACATACTTCACCAGTCCCCACTCTACCCTCTCCTGTGCACTTGTCTCAGCAGGCCTATTCACACACACCTTCTTCCCATTTCCTTAATAAACTCTTAAAGTGGATTCTGGTGTATCTCTCGGTCCATTTTCATGGTTGTAACATAGCAAATATATGTCAATTGGCTTAATAAAAGGCTGAGTGGACAGAGCCAGGCCCACTAAACTAAGGATGTTAAGATGAAGAAGGGCAGAGTAAGAAGACTCACAAGGCGACCCAGAGGAAGCAAGACATGGTAGAGGGCAGTTGATGGCATAACCCATGTGGCAATACACAAATAGAAATTGGTTAAGTTGTAAGAAGTAGTTAGTAATAAGTCTGAGCTATTGGCTGAGCATTTACACTAATATTAAGTTTTTGTCTTATTTGTGAGTGCTGATGAGATAGGAAACTTATCAACAAATGGCACCCAAATCAAGAATTTCCACATAAAACTTGAGAAACCTTTAAAACAGAGCCAGTGCAGTGTACAGATTTCAGTAAACCATAATGGGCCAAACTGAGATTAAATAATGACAAGTCCCATATGGTAAGTGGACATCTGCATTACCCCCTTCAAGACTCAACAAATGGTGATGCCTAAATAAGAGGTTTCCCTGAGGTCCTAATGTATGGAAAAGGAGTACCATATCTTTTAGAAAATGAACAATATGCCTGGCAAAACCATGACTATTATGGGTCAAGAGACTTGGGCAGGTGTGAATTATGACCTGGAAAACCCTTTCTTTTACACCAGGAGAGAACAGAAATATCTGTCCCAACACTGCTGTGTGCTTTTCTCTGATGCTGTTGGAATACATGCTCCTCTTGTATAACACTAATTAGATCCCCTATACTTTGTACCAATGTCACATATACTTTTTCTGACCCTATACTATTCCCATTTCAGGAAAAATGGTGTATATACTGTATTTCTTAATAGCTTTAGCATAAGATATAGTTGTAATCTGATGTGGGAATGCCTTTCTGTATGCTGCGAATCTCAATCTTTAAATAAAGGAGCTGTTTTGGGCCATGACAGGCACCACAGAAGTAGGAGAAATCAGAGCATAGGTAGGAGAAGCAGGGCAGAGTCAGGCAGATCGAGCAAGCCGCCCAAAGAGCAACATGTAAGGAACACAGGTGAGCCACAGGCCATGTGGCAGACAGCTAGCAATGTGCCTGAGCCATAGACCAAACAGCATAAAGATAATACAAGCATCTGAGTCATTTCTAAGGGCCTGAGCAGAAGTGGCTAAGGAGTCTGGCGCAGCAGGGTCTGGGCCTCTGGCCGCCCAGGACCAAGAAACCCCATTGCAACAGTAATCTCCTGAGCTCAAATTTCCTATCATCTTTTCTGATCCTCTGGACCTTCCTCCTCAGGAGCCTGTCACTAAGAAACAATGTCCTGGTCCAGGTCAAAGGACTATCCTAAAGACAGAATGAGAAAATAAAAAGCCAGAGAATGGGGAAGAATACAGTGAAAATACTTCTGGGCCTGACTATGCCTCTATATTCAGCTATACAATTTATCATGAGATTGAAACCAACATTTCAATAAGGTTGAGTGTATCTGTGAATGTCTACTTATAATGCATAATAGAGTGGAAGGTGTGACTTCTTCAGATTTGACAAGGATGCAGTAACCTCCCACCTCAGTGAACACAAGTAACTCTAGTTAAATTCAGAGTCCAACTTGAAGAAGTGTCATAAAAGGTTGCTGTTACTTCTGTAAGAAAATTCTGTATCATCTCTACAGAAACTCTTAAATGAGTAAGGATCAGGTCTAACATCACAGGATGGCAAATACATGCTCTCTATATCTAGTTCCCTGATGCTGCGTCAGAGATAAGACCCCACACATTCACCCTTTCAATAACTGATGGGAAATTATTTCACCTGCTTAAACTTTTGCTCTATAACTATACCTGATATCCTTTTCACCAGAAACAGTAAAATCAGTGATGCTGACCCAATAAATTCACCACTCACAACTCTTGTTGGATCTGGTCAGGAAGCAGCACCCACTCAGTGAGCAGTCCTCTGAGGTTCCCAAACCCTCTACATTCTTTGTGTAGAGTCCTTCCTGCTTACCTAAGAACTATTATGGCAGCCTGGAGCATTGAGCACAATCCTTCTGACTGTAGGTGACTCTGTTTGCCTTCACTCTAATACAGTGGTTCCAAGTTCCTAATGCTTCAACCACTTTAATACAGTTCCATGTGCTCATATGTAGGCACATCTGCATGTGTTTACAAAATTGAAGGAATAATTAATAGGTTCAGCACATGTTGCATGAAACACTTTTCCTGGAGAGATGCAACATATATAGGTATCTTTTCACCCCAACTGGGAATTAAAAACAGAAATAAGTCTAAGTTGTTGAGTCCATCAGTTTTATTTGTCTTACAAGAATATGGAGGAGTATTTTACCAGAGCAAAAGGGACACAAAGACAGTTTCTAACGTTAAAATGCAACAAGCATGGGATATACCTAGTTAATATTGTATACCCAGAGCAAACACAGGCATATCTATACATTAAAGCGCATCTAGTCTTGGTGACTCAATTTGTCAAATCCTCTTCTAAGGGGCATCTGTTTGAGTTTCTTCATTTGAATTGACCATAGTGAATCTTGTCAGTTTCAGTGAACCTCTTTTAAGTGATATATTTCCTGCCATTTTCAGCTTCCCATCAGAGTGGATCGCTTTAGTCTCTAGGAAAATGTTATACAATACCATATTCTTCAGACTTCTACATGTTGTATTCATTATAAAGTATTTGAAGTTGAACAAGTAAAAAGTTTTAATGAAAATTTTCCCACAGTGTCATGTTTTCAGAATCTTCCTCAATGTAACTTCTTGCTTTGCAAAACTGAACATTATTAAACATTTTCACAGGTTTCTCAAGTTCATAAAGTTCAATTTGAAGCTTCAAGTATAACTAAGGACAAAGCTTGGGTAAAGATTTCACATAACTTCCTATGAAAATTTTTCTCCCCAGTTATGAATATTCAGATGTTTTCTTAGACTTGAGATACAGGTAAAGATTTTTCTGCACACACTACATTCGTAAGGTTTCTCTCATATGAATTCTTTGATGTGTTCTAAGGCTGGCTTTCTGGATAAAAGATTTCTTACACTGACTACATTCATAAGGCTTTTCTCCTGAATGAATTCTCTGATGAGTTCTAAGGTTGCATTTTTCAGTAAAGGATTTGTCACATTCACTACATTTGTAAAGTTTCTCTCCAGTATGTATTTTCTTATGTTTTTTGAGAACAGAGCTGCTGGTAAAGGATTTGTTACATTCACTGCATTTGTAAGGTTTCTCTCCTGTATGTATTCTCTGATGAGTTCTAAGATGGAATTTCCTTGTAAAGAATTTGTCACACTCACTACACTTGTAAGGTTTCTCTCCTGTATGTATTCGCTGATGAGTTATAAGATAAAATTTACTCATAAAGGACTTTTCACATTCATTACATTTGTAAGGTTTTTCTCCTGTGTGTATTCTCTGATGAGTTCTAAGACTGCTTTTCTGGGTAAAGGATTTGTCACATTCACTACATTTGTAAGGTTTCTCTCCTGTGTGAATTTTCTGATGCCTTTTCAGATCTGAGCACTGAGTAAAGTATTTGTCACAAACATTACACTTGTAAGGTTTCTCTCCTGTGTGTATTCTCTGATGACTTCTAAGATAGAATTTCCTCGTAAAGGATTTGTCACATTCACTACACTTGAAAGGTTTTTCTCCTGTATGAATTTTCTTATGTCTTCTAAGGTCTGAACAATGGGTAAAGGATTTCTCACATTCATTACATTTGTAAGGTTTCTCTCCTGTATGAATTCTCTGATGACTTCTAAGATGAGAGACACAGATAAAGAGATTCTCACATTCATTACATTTGTAAAGTTTTTCTCCTGTATGTATTCTCTGATGAATTCTAAGATTGCCTTTCTGGGTAAAAGATTTGTCACATTCACTACATTTATAAAGTTTCTCTCCTGTATGTATTCGCTGATGAGTTCTAAGACTGCCTTTCTCAGTAAAGGATTTCTCACATTCATTGCATTTGTAAGGTTTGTCACCTGTGTGAATTCTCTGATGTTTTTTAAGACCTGAAAAGGTGTAAAGGGACTTGCCACATTCGTTACATATGTAAAGTTCCTCTCCTGTAGAGTTTCTGCAATGGTATTCAAGGTGTGGCCATGTATACAATGTCCCAGTATCTTGTTTACACTCAGAAAGTCCCTCTCCTCCATGAGTTTTCTGATGTTTTGTAAGGTCTGAGCAACAGATAAAGGATTTGTCACAACTGTTACATTTGTAAGTATTCTCTCCAGTGTGGATGCTGTAATGTCTTTCCAAGTCTGTTGAATGAAAAAAGCTCTTGTCACATTCTGCACATTTGTAGGGTTTTTCTCCAGAATGAATCTTGTAATGTACTTTGAGTTGAGACAAATACAAAAAGGATTTCCTACATTTTGTACATTTATAGGATTTATCTCTAGTATGAGCTCTCTGATGTTTACTGAGGGTTGAGTACAGCTTGAAACATTTCCCACATTTCCTGCATTGGTGTGGTTTCTTCCTATTATTGGTTCGTTTCAGCATGAATTTATGCTTAGAGTCAAATGATCTATCATACTCTGTATTTTTCTGTTCCTTCTCTGTTGTGTAGATTCTTTGATGTTGACTAATGATTGAACAGAAATCTAAAGAGTTTACACATTCTTTGTATTTGTAAGGTTCTTCTCCAATGTTCCCACTTGCATGTCTACTTATATTTAATGATTCAACAGAGGATTCTCTGTGGTCAACAAATAGGTCCTTGGAGTTTTCTGCAGTCTCCTTTCTGTCATATGGTGTACTTTCAGAAGATTCATTAATAACTTTACAAAGCTCATTACACTGAAACAGCTTCCTTTGGATATTCAAATGCTCACAGACAAGATGCTTTGTGCCTTGATCCAAGACCTTCTCATATTTATCACATATGCAATGGTTCTCTAGAAAATTAATACAATTAGGAACACTAGGGATTAATGCATGAGGAATAGATTCAATAACTGTTATTTTCTAAGATATGTAAACAAGAAATACTCAGTGCTTAAGCTCCCAGCAATGCCTTTTCTGGTTCACAATCAATAAATGGAAGTTCACAAGAACCTCCAGTCTGATATATATCAAAGTACAGGGACCAATAATAGGCTTCTTATTCTTATCTAAGCACTGTACCTTGCAGAAGGTAGGACAAATGGGTGATCAAGTAATAAAGAACTTTGACAAAGGAGCTCTCTAAAAGATCATACGAAGAATGATCCTCTATTTTCTTGTTTTTATTCTTTTGAATGAAAATAATAATGTATTCAAAATTAATGAAAAGTAAGTATAATCACACAATTTAATACATTATTTCATTCACAGAAAATGTTTCTACTCCATTTGAATGCATTGTCACATATGTCATTTATTTACACACATGTCCCATTCTGTAGTGAAACACCACATGAAATTGTTATCTTTATTGTTTGCATTCACCTTCTTAAAAATTTAAATAATATGGTGTGAGGCTTATATATATATATATATATATATATATATATATATATATATATATATATATATATAAAACCTAGAGTGATAGGGAACTTAACATACCCTCTTGCCTCACTATCCAAAGTGCTAGGATTAACATCAAGCTGTGGCATTTGGTCCCTTCTAAATTTGCCATGATGTTTTAAGACATGAGGAAAATAATTTCCCACATTAAGACCATGTCTCAAAAATTAAATAAATAAAAGAGCAACATTCTCACAACCAAAAGTGCTTCCTTTACTTACAACCCTCTGAGTTTTTTAAGATAAAAAATGAGAACTTTAATCTAATAGTAAGATCAAAATACTCGAATTATCATGTATACTATAATGTAGTTCCTTGTCTTGAGTATATAATTATTTTTAAATTTTGAGGTTTCCATAAAAAAATATGTAAGAGGTCAGAGAGATTACACAGAATAGAGATAGCACTGGTCACTCTTCTGAGAGTATACAGAAAGGAAGCATCATAAAAAGTCATATTAATACTCAGAATTTCTCTTAGTGCTGGGAGTCTCTAGAAAGTTCAAATTAGGAAAACAAGGCTGAATCAGGAATTGTACGAGAAAAATATACTTACCCACAAAGACGAGGTTGTTGTAATTCTCCAGCATCACATCCATATACAGAGCCCTCTGAGCAAAGTCTAGACATTCCCATTCCTCCTGGGAGAGGTCCACAGACACATCCCTGAATGTTAATAGACTCTGTAATAAAAAAATTACCTAATTAGCATATGTGGCTCCACAAAATGCTTTCCTCATAAAAAAGATGTAAAGATTCAGAGATAGTTTTGTAATGCAGATAAGGCAATTAATCAAGGACAAGTGTTTGACAAGTGCTCTAAAGATGTCAAAAGTTAAGCATTGTTGTTTTCACACAGACAACATATAGAATGACTTATTACATTACTTACATTCATAAGGTGTTTCTCTTTCATGAATTTTCTGATGTTTTCTAAGACCTTAGCAATAGAAAAAGAATTTGCCACCATCACTACTTTTGAGAATTTTAGCTTCAGCTTGGATTCTGTTAGATAAAGTCCTTTAAAATGTAATGTGGTTCCCATCACCCTCAAGGCAATATACAACAGAATTGAAGCCCAGTTCTATAACAGCCAATGCACTTGACTGAATTCTACAAGCAGGAGACATACATAGATGCATTAAGGCAAATATACTGACATACATAAAATTTAATTTTAATTAAAAATACTTTCTAAAATAGTCATAGTCTTTACTGTATTTTTACTCTCTGTGAAAGCACGACAAAAAAATAGTCTCAACATCAGTAAACTTTTAGTCTATATAAAGTGCACATTTGAGGACGAGAGGCTGAAATGTACCTTTATGTGTTGATATCAAACATGACCCCAGTGTCACACTTCAGATGGTCATTATAATGTACAAAACTATTTTCCCAAATTGTACAACTGGTGACCTCGCTCAAATATCAAACACTAAATCAATCCTGTCTGAAGCTGGGCCTCACCTTACTCTATTTTAAAATGCTCATTTCAGATTCTGAGGCCCAGGTATAGTGCTGCAGCTTATCTAGAAAAAATAGGGAGAATATAGAGAGCAGAATTCATGGATGAAATCCAAGAATTTTCTTTAAAGAGTAAGCACAAAAAACAACAATGAACACATCCAACATCACCCCCTAAAAAACAGAATCAAATACTTTGCAAAGTTATTTTATGAAAATGTCTTCACCATTGTGAAGTAAACTGAAAAATCAGCATTAGACAGTCTATTATTTAAATTTTTCTAAAAGCAGACACAAACAATACAGATTATAACAATTTCATGAATTCCATACGGTATTTCACTACAGAATAATGAGACGTGTGTAAATGACATATGTGGCAGTGCATTGAATATATTATTGCTCATCAGGTTGAGAAAGCTTACAATTTGAATCTTCAAATTTTAACTTTATTCATTTAGAGATCATTCATCCAGCAGTATTTTAGGTTGCATAAATAAATATCACCTGTAAGGCTTTGCATTATTGAAAACTCAAAGATGCAAGGTTATATACTGCCTTTGTCACAAATGTGCAGCAGAAATGCAAACCTGTGGTCTGGAGAAATGACTCAGAGTTTAAAGGCACTTGCTGTTTCTGAAGATAAACGTAATTATCTGACTTCAGTGCCATGAGTTTCGTGACAAGCACAAATACCCAGTGGCACAATGCATCATGCAGTATACATAAAAACATGCCCATAAACAATCACATATACACATAGAGTAACATAAAAAAGGAAATAGAGCCATTATGACTACTTTTAAGATTATCTTCCCACAAAGAAACGTAGCTTCAGAGAGAAGGAAAACTTAGGGTAGAAGGAACCTCCTTCCTCCAAAATATAAAAAATGAAAAAAATAAAGCCAGTAAAGTAATTAAGAGGACCATCCATTGATGCTTGAAAATTGATAATTTATGCACAGGGCCAAGTCAATACTGTCTAGAAAATTCTTAGTAATATATTCCACATGATGGAATTAAAAGGTAGAAACAGTACTGCTTATTATGATCCTTATGAAAAATGAAGAGTAAGAGAAAAATAATCACCAGATTATTGAGAACGTACCACTGAGAATTTTACAGAACCTTCTTGAGACAAATTTCAGGTGTCAACACACTCACCATTGCTGTTTGACATAAAATGCCAAAAAGAGAGATCAAGGATCCTCACAGACAAATCAATTTTATGACAAGAGAAATAAATACACATTATTCCTTCCATTATGTACTCTGAGATTGCTGTAATATTACTACAGGGATTCAGGAAGGCAAGTGTCTTCCAATTGTACTTTTGCATAAACTGCCAGTGATATCAGTGAAAGTGGCAATATATTTGCATGTACATACTCATAAACCTAATTCTGGAGGAAACCTAACCATTCCAGAAATGCAATCTATGAGGCACATGAAACCTTCCTTTCTCACAAATATAAAAGGACACACGTCCATTTTATGTAGAAACTGGCCATCAATATATTTCTATGAACATCATTTACAATATATTCTCTTTCTGAAAGGTAGGAATTAATTCCATGAAAATTTATGTCCTTAAAGTATAAAATTAAGTACAAATATAATGGGATAAGGCTGTGCTGTAGAGATGAATGATCTAAAATCTGATAACAAAAGAAATCATAGAAAATAAAGGCTTTAGGTAATATTACCAGAGGTAGAGAATTAAAGTCTCTAATGGCTTCAATAATTTAAAAAAAAAAGTTTTCAAAGAAATGTGGACGTGACACTGACCTGGGGAGCATTTATCACAGAAGCGTTCATTCTTCCTGTTGCTCTTCTCTCAATTTCTCTCTCAGACGCAAAGACTGGAATTCTGATTGAAATTTCCCATCAAGATGTTAAAAATACAAAGCTAAAATTAACATAACTCTGTTATAGATAATGTCAAACCATACAAAGACTTAAAAATGATACCAGAAAACTTTTCAACATTCCTATACATAAGAGAGAATTGAAGAAAGTATTTAGAATGAGGGAAGAAAATGACTATGGACCTTATCATTACATCCAGAAACATGGGCTCTTAAAATTCATGGAGAAGAAAGAGCACATAAAGGTTATAAACTAGTACAGGAGGCCTAATCAAGCAGCACTGCAAACCATCACTGGAGACAAAGTGTAGGTAGAAAAGTCAAAGAGAAATTATTCATGGTAACACAGGAAATAATGCATTTTATATAAGGAATTCATGAATAGTGGAGAGCTAGGGAGTAACAAACCATGTCCAACAAACAAACCCATAAAACTACCATTTCTAACTAGAATGAAATAAGTTAGTACCAGTAATATTACCAACCAGAATAGTAAAAAAAAAAAAAAAAAAAAAAAAAAAGGAAATCACATAAATACAAGCGTCATGATATGAAAATCCCAGTAGAATAGAAATACCATAAGACAAACCAACAGATTTTTTAGTAGACCTCTAAAGGTACCAGGAAGAAAAGGATTAAAGCTAAACACCATACAGGACAAGTGTGCTGCACCAATGAAAAATGAGTAACATTAGCAGAAAAAATGGAAGGAGAGGAAGATGCATACATTATCCAGTCTTACTGTATACAGAGTCCTGGGAGCAAACTGGAGAAATTTAAGTAAGAAAACAAAATTAAGGCTAAACAGGTAGGAATGTCACCAAATTCCCACTTGGTGATGTGATCACACATAAAACTCATCACACTCATCAGGAGAAAAATCTTAAGATTTGATTTTCATAAGTGCTTTATTTAGTTAAAAGGAACAAAACTAACACACTTCACCACATTTACCAATTAATAAAGACAGTTTGGGAAGTAATTTAGAAATTAAAGACATTCAAGCTGCTTTCAAAGAACTAGGAATAATTCTAAAAGATGATAAATTTACTTCTATGGAGACACTTTTAGGCATTCAGAAAAAAAATAGTACACAAAGAAATGGACTTCCAAGCACATTGACTAATGAACAATATGGGTTATATGGTTTGTCTGGTGAGGATTTCTACATCTGTTATGAAACACCATGACCAAAAAACAAGTTGGAGAGGTAATAGCTCATTTGGTTCACACTTCCATATCACTGTTCATTAGTGAAGGTAGTTAGGACAAGAGCTAAAACATGGCAGGAACCAGGAGGAAAGAGATGATGCAGAAGCCATGAAGAAGTGTTGCTGGCTTGTTTCTCTTGCTTTATGCAGCCTGCTTTCTTATAGAATTCAGGACCACAAGCACAGGAAAGGAACTACTCACAACTCTTTAAGAAAATACTCGATAGCCAATTCTTATGGAGGCATATTCTCAATTGAGGTTGCCTTATTTCCAATAACTCTAGCTTGTGTCAAGTTGACTCAATTCTACCCTGCATATGACTATATTACTAACAGCAACCAGTAAAACTAATACAATCTTATTGAAGAACTCAAGCACTTTCTCAGACCCCTGCCTTAAATATCCTGCTGCCAAGATAGGCTGCAGAGGAGACCCAGCCTGATCCAGCAGAGACCCAGCAGGACAAAAGCCCCTGGCACACAAGGATGTGGCCTTGAGATCTGAATCTTGGGTTCAGCCCTTGTAGGGGTATCATGTTGTTCCATTGTGAATTGTCCCTGCCTATGAGTTTAATAAAAAGTGCTGATTGGCCAAAGGCAGACAGGAAGTGTGGGCAGGGCTACCAGACTAAGAAGACTCTAGGAACAGAAAGAACAGAGCAGAATGCCAGAGAGAAGCCAGAGGAAGCAGAGGACAACTATGCTGCTTTGAGAAAAGGTACCGAGCCCCATGGTTGAACAGGATAGAGTCATGGGTTAGATTAAGGGTAAAGAGTTAGCAAGTTGTATGCCTGGGCCTTAGGCCGAACATCCTAAAACTATTGTAAGCATCTGTGTGTCTCTGCCAGTCTGTGGGTCTGCGGGTCTAAACCTTGAGGTCAGGCCCGAAAGTCTGGAACAGAAACCTCATACTATAAGGGATAAGGTGAATTATTTCATGGCAGCTCTTGGAATTAATTACTAATTCTATCAGAACTTTCAAAATCCTATCACCTGGGGAAGCATCTTCCCAGACATGCAAACAGCATGTTTTGATACTCTTCCAGGAAGTTCTCATGTTCACAATCAGTATTAACTATGACTAGTGAGATCCCTCCGTTTTTCACTGCAACAAATTTCCTCTCTGGTGAACTGTTTAGTTCCACATGAATGTAAGATTTTGTGGCACTGGTCTATTCTCTTGGCATATGTATTATGTGTTAAGTTGGTCCAAGTGATAAAAAATAAGAACTCATTCTGAATGTGACAACAGTATTACTAAACAATGTTTTAATGACCATGGCATCATTATATGTATAGCTCTTTGTATTTATCACAGTGGACATTTGGATGGTTTCTTACCCACCCCGCTGCACAAGTATTTTAGAGAGGCAATGTGAGAGCAGATGTCATTTAACACTACCATCATTCCACCTGGGTCATAGATGGCGACAGAATGGACTGATCCTAAGCTTATCCCTCATGACTTGGGGGGACTGTCTTAGTCCGGGCCAGAAACCTCATACTACACTACTTTATTCCATAATTTTCAAATAAGAGGCTCAAACTTAAGTAATCAAATGTGAACAAAAATTAAGAGAATTTTCAAAAAATCAAGATAATTAAAAATAACTAAAAATATCTGTAGAAGCCAAGTGCAGGTATTTATAAATTTCTTGAGGAATTTAGATCATACTGAATGAACTAAGCAAGAAAAATAAAGACTAAATGAGTTCAGGAAATTCACAACATAAAAGGAGCATGAAAGTAGCACAAAAACAGTCTGGTGGTGCACACCTTTAATCTCAGCACTCAGGAGTGGAACTCTCCCTGAGAGCACAAAGCCAGCCTGGTCTACAGAGTGAGTTCCAGGACAGCCAAGACTACACAGAGAAACCTTGTCTTGAAAAACTAAAACAAAACAGCTTAAGAGGAAGAAAAAAAAAAAGAGCAATACAAAAAGACAATAAAATGTAGCTCTGAAAGCTACAATATAAGGAAACAGGAGAGAAATCCACAACTTTGAGGAAGGAAAGAGGCATCACTTAACATCTCCACTAATCCTACCCAGCAGAACCAGAGGACACATTGAGAATATTTTTGAACTAACAAAAGCGGGAAGACCTGATGAGCAGCAATAGAAATCAGGTATGTCCTCTCCAAAGGTGGTTCTAAGACAAGGTCAGAGAAATTCACAGCAGTAACATGGAATTTGACAGCAGTGTAGAGATGAAGGTGCAATGCAGCAAGATCAAAAGCTCCAGTGAAGAGCACCACATGCAGCCAACTCTCCTCAGAGAGCAAAATGTGTAGCTTTTAGTACCCTAGAAGCTCAAATGCAAACCACAGTACAGGAGTGTGACAGTGAGAATGTCACTGTGTTTGTCTTCAGCACATTTCACATATGAACAGCATGGAAGAGTTTGTTGTGTGTAACAATTAACACAGAGCCCTCAATCCAACTTATTTTATTAATGCAAATGCTGAGTCCTGCTTTGTGTTTATGAACTATTTGGAGTAGGAACATGACCTTTCTATGTTACAACAGACTGATCAGTTAGAACTGAGATCTAGGGTCTGTGGTGACACCTTAGAATAAGAAGTCACTTTCCTTCCATCATAAACAGTTCTGTTGATGAACTGATGAGTGACAGCACTTTCCTGTATGATGTGGGCTGTCTTTCTGTATGCTGTGAATGTCATTAGATAATAAAGGGACTGTTTTGACCTGTGGAAAGACATCTTAAAAGCAGGTGGGAAATCCAAGCACAGATACAGGGGAGTGATGGCGGAGTGACCGGAGAGGAGATCCAGCTGCGAAAAGAGCAATATGTAAAAGTACAGGTAAGCCACGGGCCACATAGCAAGACAGATTAATAAAAATGAGTTACATTAAGATGCAAGAGCTAGCTAACAATATACCTGAGCAATAGGCCAAGCATAATAAGGTTAATATAAGCTTCTGTGTGCTTCTGTGGGACTGGGGATCTGTGAGTTTGGATCACGGGTCTGACAGACCAGAAATCTATTATTAGACCTGTATAATAAATTCTTTCACAATTAAGGTGGATTCTTTCAAAGGTACTACTGTATTCCTAACTACACAACCAAAATGGTAAAACCTCAGTCCATAAACATAAACAACTTTATTTATCATACATAGGGATCATTCGTAACTTGACGACCTGAGGTGTCAGCAATCCCGCCATGTATCCATGGAGGCCAGGAGCCTCTCTCTCTAATGATGACAACTCCAAGTTCTTCCTAGACTGTGATTTTGAATCCTTACATAATACGTCCAGATTGTTTATAATTTCTTCTTCTAAGGTTTATTTATGTTACTTGGATGGGTGTCTCTGTTTGCAATAGATCTGTGCACCTCATGTTGCAGAGCCTGCAGCAGCCAGAAGAGGGCAATAGATCCTGGAACATGAGTTCCAGGAAGGGTGTTAAGTCCCAAGAAAATTACACGGAACTGAACCTGGAAAGTGCAGGAGCAGCAGGTGCCCTTAACAACTGAACCACCTCTATAGCACTAGCTTTATTATTCCATAATTAACCACTGTAGAGACCTAAATCAATGAACAGTGAGGCAGTATTCATGGATCATTGAGGACACTTTTTTTTTTTTTAAAGAGTGTCGGGGTGAATGCCAGCTCATGAAAGACAAAACCACACAGAAGTTGGATGACAAGGACACATTGAGAAATTTTTGGCAGCTAGAGGCACTGGGTTATAGAAGACATTTGTCCTTAATTATGTACTTGAGGGCTTACAAGCAGAACAAGTCATTCTGAAATAGTATGAGAAGGATGTTAGTAAGGTTAGATAATGCAGTGATTCATCATAACAGACTTGTTTCTGTGAAGATACTATAGCACTAACAAAGCATTGTTCACCTAACTAAAACTATAAAAGTGAATCCATTAATATGAGAATGGGAGCTAGAAACGGGATATTGACATGTATGGCAGTAATGTCAGTGTCACCTTATGGAGAGCTGAGAGTCACACACACAAATCAGGACCACAGAAGAAATGATGAGCTCCTAGAAACAAGTGAGTAATCAACCTCCTTTATTATAAATCTAAACCTGTATGAAGCAGAGCTCAGACTGAAGCAGTAGAGTTTCCTCTAACAGTGTCTGAGGACTGCACAGATTCAGCACACAATTCTTCTTTCCTCTGGACAAACTTTATTCTAATGTCAAAAAAAAAAAAAAACCACAAGTAAATAAAATACTTAAAAAAAAATGTATGTTATAAAGTCACCACAAAGAGCTGGCTTTACCTTGACACCCAAAGCAAATGAGCCCAAATGAATATGTGCAAAGAAAAACCACGGACTACTTGCCAGGAAGGAAACAGACGCAGATATTCTCTCTAAATTACAAAAAAAAAAATGGAAGGAAAAATGAGTCCACACAAAGAATGCAAGACCTACAAACTAATCAATGTAAGACACCAAATATGTGAACCCAGTGAAGAAAAGAGACTATGTCAATAGATCCATAAAAGCCAAACCCAACACTACAAAAGGAGGAGACCTGGAATCATTCCACTTGAACCAGGACTAACAACACATGAGGGGAGCGGGTACACAATTCAAGAAAGACAGAGAAAAATCTAAAGATCACATAGGAAAGTCAGAAAGGGAGTAGACCATCCTGAGAAAGGTCAGATCAGATCACACTGTCTACAGATACCCTGGACTCCCTGATTATAGCATTCATATTGCCAAAAAGTGTTACGCAGGCTGGGTCAGGAGGCAGAGTTATCAATGGACATCCCCAAATTTGGATCCTGGGTGCAATAATACCAATGTGTCAGGCAAGGCACTGCCCACTGGTGTCATAGAGACAAGACTACTTTATGTGAACCAGAAGATTTCTGGTTCAATGAGGCCAGCTCCAGTGAAGGAAATACACAGATCTACGGGGAACCTGACCAAAAGCCAATGAAAAGAAAGGCCACAGACACTAGGCAGGAAGACACTACTGCTGTTTGCTACGTGTACAAATACTCAAACTGCCTTTAAATGGCTCAGCTTACCCCATACCCAGGGTGCTGCTTTCAGCCTGAGTCAAAGAAACTTTGGTTTCAAGGGGCAACAATTCTTTCAGCAACTCCTAACTCATCAAATACTGCAAACAACCGATTGCTCATTACACAGTCAACATTGGGAAATCCATCTAAGATTATTCCCAGTGAGAATTTCCATAATCATTAATGAAACAGAACCTGCCAAACCCAATTTCATTTCCTGTTTCAACTGTCACTTGAGGCCTACCTCACCCTTTCTCCATCCTTGTAGCATACCTGGATCCTTTGCTATTATTTCTCCTCAATTCACCTTCCAGGACTCTTCATTCTGCATCACAGGTGAGCAGGACTGACTAATGTGAGAATACATATAGGAAAGAGATTCTTCAGAAACACCTGGAACTTTTCATGGAACAAAACCTAGATAACACCTGCCGAAGGATAAACACGAAGAACAGAGAAAATATCACAAAATATCTCTTGGTCTCTGAGGACTTTACTTTATGAGATGTGAAACTTCATTCACACACAGCTCACACACACACAGAGTAGTTTCTCCAGGAACGGTGAGAAGCAGCAAGGGAGACTGCAAGAAAACTATTTTCACCCTCAGAACCCAAACTGCTGCACTTCTCCAAGAGGGGGTCTCTGAAAACCCCCCTGAGAGCAGGGTCTAGGTATTCCCACTGCTCCTACAAGAAATTCAGTCACAGCACTGAATATCAACAAACCCTGAAATAAAAAAGACTTTCCACATGTATGTGGGCAGAGTCCATTATTGAACCAAAGAGACATTTTTCTGATATAGGTTTGTTATCATAAGTAGTCAAAAGGTGTAAGTTTCTATCTATAAAAAGTGTGGTTTGATAGCATCTTCTCACAGCATGTATACTGACTGGCCTTGCCTGGCCCTTCTTAGGAATCAAACAACTCCTGACAAATGACTGAGGTGCCTATTAACATGTCAAAGCAGGCATGTTTCCCTAGGTGCTCTTTTGGCCTCTGGGATCCAAGTTCCTTTCTGGGCCTCCACCTCTCTCCCTTTCTCTCCCCTTTCATGGACCAGGTCAGTCTGGACCCTTCCAGATGCCTCTGGCTATTTTCTCCCTCATAATTACAATAAACCTTCTCAGCCACATCTTGGAGCTGTCTTGTCCTCATTTTTTATTCAGATCTAAGGTGTAACACCAACAACCAATCATACGAAGACAACAGGGCGCATACTAAAACTAAAGGGGAGGAAAACTAAAGGGGAGTAAAACTCTGTTTATTAAATGATAATATTTACAGCCATAGCTGTGGTGCTTTATAACGTATATTTTCTGGTTCAATCAAATCTACAGAGATTCATGAGTAATATTTACAAAGCTTTCCTGGGACGTTTAGTCGTTGGGGCAAATGCCACTCTTGACTCGGCCAGAGGAGTTAAGAAAGTAAGGATCTGAACGTGAGATCTGTCGCTGCTTCATATCACCGAGAACCCCGTCTGCAATCTACAGACATTGAGAGACTGTCCTCTGAAAATATTCTGGCGACCGTAAGATGAAAGAAAAAAATCAAAATAAACCCCACTCCATAGGATCTCAACATTATCGACAACCGAAAAGAAACGCACAGACTTCCCTGGCTCTGTCCCCCGGAGCAGCCCCAGGAGCCCAGCCCCGCTCCCCTCCCTCTGACCTGGGAGGCTCCAGGGCCGCCGGGCTGCGGTTCCCGCCTCTGCGCTGCGGACGGCGGCGGCGGCTCCGGGGGTCTCGGGTCCCGAATACCCGTCGGGTCCTCACCCGGTTCTAGACACTCGTCTCCCGACAGGCAATGGTGGAATTTCCTGTCCCTTCAGGTCGGTTCCTCAGAGCGGCTGGTCCTGGCCCCGCCCAATAACCCCGCTTCCGGTTACGTGTTTCCTATAAACTCGCTTCCCGTGGGCTCTTTTTATTAATTTCTTTACCGAGTTCTCCCCGTGATCGCTTTTTCCCTAAACTCCTCTGGGTGACAGATGGCCCCGCCCCCTGAGCCGCCCCGCCCACTGTGTCCCGCTGTCCGGGACCCTCTGCGCAGCCTCCCCACATGCTGGCTGCGGGTCTGGACCAGACCTGGATCCAGGAGGACGCTGCACCCCTGCACACACACACGCACTCACACACTCACACACACATTCATATACAACTTATCCTGCTTCCCATCATGACATAACCAGCCTCCTGGGTTAAAAACACAGCAAAAGACAATAAACTAAATTCTGATGCCCAAGTCCCATTTCCCAAACAAATTAAAACGAAGATAAAATCACCCGTCGCTCAAAGCACAAACCATACCTGTAACCCCTAAGGAGACAAAGTTAAATGACATCCAATATACAGAACTCAAAAAACAGAGTCATGTACAAGATGGTCAAAATCTGAAAATCATGCGTAGTAAATTCAAGAAGGAACAAGATGACTCGTGGGCAAGAAAACAGTAGCAGATGCCTGAAGGGCGCGAAGACACTCTTGGATGTGAAAAGTGAATTCAATAAGTGGTAAGAAACACCGAAGGGGAGGGGAAGAAACTTGAAATGGAACAAGAAATGAAAAGTGCAATAAGCCTAATAATAAATCACATAAATCAATCAGGTAGGAACAGAATATTAGGCTTGAAGACAAGGTAGAGGAGCTATATGGCTCAGTCAAAGAAAGTAATGGATTAAAATAAAAATGATCCATGCAAGTATCACCAGCTGAAGGTGAAAGTGAAATTCCATTTGTATGTTCTACACCTACTCGAAACATTCTAAATTATTGAGACAGTAACTCACTTTGGAGAGCTTCACAGGAAAGCTGGATAATCATTACCATCACCATGCAAATGAAGTGACACTAAAATGTCATCTTTATCCTACACTGACAGACCTCCACTATTACCCGGAATTACAGTATTAGCAACGTGGACTTGGGGGAAGACATTTCAGAAAGTCGGAATTTAGAAAAGAAATAGGTGTCTCAGGAAGTCTGGTCAGTCAACCTACTGCTAATAACCTAGTTCTGAATTCATCCTGCGCTGTCAGATGATAATGTGGTTGTGCTAACTCAGAAACAAGTTTTTCTACTGGGAAGCAGACTGAAAGTGCTTTCATGGAAAACAGAAAATTCCAGTTGAAAACTCAGATGCAAATGTAGAAGCTTATGTTGGTCCAATATGCATAAAATATTGATGTAAATGAGCACAGCCTTAAACAACGCAGTTGTACTATCCCATTCACTGCTCTGGGAATTTGTAGAAGAGGCAGTAGGGAAGAAATAAGAAATGAAAGATGTGGAAAAGTCATGACATGCCATTCTCCACATTCCACAAACTCATAATCAGTAACCCAGACCTGTACTGAGACTTTTTCCTACAGTGTAGGGAAAAGAAGGTATTTTTTTTTAAAGTTCTTATTTATTATATCTACAGTGTTCTGCCTGCATATATGCCTGCAGGTCAAATTTCATTGCAGATGGTTGTGAACCACCATATGGTTGCTGGGAATTGAATTTAAGACTTCTGGAAGAATAGCCAGTGCTCTTAATGGCTGAGCCATCTCTCCAGCTCTGAGAAAAGAGGTATTTTGTGGTTGTTTGTAGAGTTTTTAACAAATAAATCATTGTATTTTTGTATAGAGATATGAATGCTTCCCAGACATTGAATTATAAGGGTCTAACCAGGATTTCAGTGTCATTCACTGATACATCACAGTTTGGAAACTGTGTGTCGCTAACACAATTTTGTAGCACACTTCCATTCTGTCTTCTGCAGCCTCAAAACCACCATCTTCTGTCACCTTGTATGTCATAACAATAAAACCATCTGATTTGGGACACACCACATTTCATTTTTTATGTTAGCCCAAGAACTACATCATTGATTAGTGTGTTTGTTTTTTTCCTATAGTGTGCTATGTTTATTGCTATAGGCTTTTATTATAATGTCCCAAAGTTCCTTTATTACTCGGGTTTGTTTTGGCTATCCTGGGTTTTCGTGTTTCCATATGAAGCTGAAAATTTTCCTTGTAGGATCTGGGAAGATGCCTACAGTGGTGCCAGCCTTTAATCCCAGCACTCTGGAAGCAGAGGCAGGCAGAGCTCTGAGTTCAATGCTAGCCTGGTCTTCAAAGGGAGTTCTAGAACAGCCAGGGCTACAAGGAGAAACCCTGTCTTGAAACATCAAAAGCAATAAAGGAAGAAAGGTGGAAGGGAGGGAGGGAGGGAGGGAGGGAGGGAGGGAGGGAAGCAAAAGAAGTATGACCGAATTTTGTTGAGGCTTGTGGAATCTGTGGTTTACTTTCATTAAGGATGGTCATGTTTTCTGCATTATTCCAAATGACCCATGAGCATGAAACATATTTTCATCTTCTGAAATCTTCAATTTCTTTGTTTAATGACTTGACCTTCTTTTCTATTATGAAGTATTTTCCAAACAATGTATTTTGATAAATTTTACATTCATTTATATCTTCCCAAACACTCCAAATAGTCCACAACTATTTATGAACTAAAAATTATGTTTTTTCTTTCTCCTTAAAAAGAAGCAAAACAGGAAACAAAATTACAATACCTCAAAGTTGAAAATTAAAACAAACCAAAGATTAATGAGCCAGAACTAAAGATATGTGCCACATTTCTATTTAATTTTTATTATTTTGATATCTTTATTGGATTTCTGTCACACCCTAAGTGCATTCCTTATGATAGACAAGTGGTTGAGAATTTGCTGAATTCCAGCTGCAAGTGATGGATACCCTCTTTGATATTATGGTACATTCTCAAAACCGTTCTTTGAATTTTTGTTTAGTATGTCATTGAGTTTACTCTCACCTAAGTACATGACTGAGGCAATTTTAGTCATACTATATTGATATATTGATTGATGTGCGTCTTTTGTTTCTGCATTGAAATAGGCAAACTTGGGGGTAGGACATATATGGGTTGTTTTTATTCTTCCATTTCCTTTCACTTGATGGTTTGGTAATGCTGAAATGGGGTCTGTTTGGGCAAGCTTGAGATTTACTTCTCTCCTCTGAAGTGCCTTTGCAGCTCAGCAGCTAATGATTCTCCTTATTACTCTGAGAGGATTGATTTTACTATGTCTGAGTAACCTGAGCTAATCACTTCAGATTAAACCGCAGGCTTTCCTAAAGCTAAAGCCTTTTCAAGTCGATAACACACAGCTTTGAAGCCAGGCAGCACTGAGTGAATACTACAAAGTCAGACACATTAGAAATATACCTTAAAATTCCCAGGGAAACACAAACTAGTATTTTATTTGCAACACTCCTGAAAGGCAAATGTATATTACTACCAGTAAGTTTTCACTCAGATAAAGAAGCTCAAACATTTATTTGTTTAAAGGATCTGCGCAAGAAGGAAGAGGTAGGCAAAGGTACAGTCATCTGCTGAGCAATCCCCCTATGGGCTAGGGTCGGGGCCCAAAGCGATGGCTCAGTAGCATTTGAGGAGGAGGCAGTTTTTGTCCACAGCGCCTTCCAAATTGGTCAAAGCTGTCTCCATTTCCGGGAGACCTAAATAACTTTTGTTGCACTAACTATGTGTATCTACCTTCTTGCTCTCTACACGGAATAACTCGTATTTCAAGGTTTCAGAACTGCTGGGCTCTCAGATCCAGGGGTGCAGCGTCCTCCTGGATCCAGGTCTGGTCTAGACGAGCAGCCAGCACATGGGGAGGCTGCGCAGAGGGTCCGGGACAGAGTGGGCGGGACACAGTGGGCGGGGCGGGACACAGTGGGCGGGGCGGGAGGTCCCCGATGGGGCTGGGACATCACGTCATTATCAGGTTTAACCGGAAAAAAACTGCAGCGAAGACTGGGCCCGAGGTTGATGTTTAGAGGAAATACGTAACCGGAAGCTGTGTTTATTGGGCGGGGCCGGGACGAGCCGCTCGAAGGAACCAGTCTGAAGTGACAGGAAATTCCGCCATTCCCTGTTGGACTCCGGGGGCCTAGCGGTGCAGACCCGGGTGAGGAAGACCAGGTCGGGTACTCGGGGACCCGAGACCCCCGGAGCCTCCGCCGCCGTCCGCAGCGCAGAGGCGGGAACCGCAGCCCGGCGGCCCTGGAGCCTCCCAGGTCAGAGGGAGGGGAGCGGGGCTGGGCTCCTGGGGCTGCTCCGGTGGACGGAGCTTTCCCTAGTCTGTGCATTTCTTTGCGGAGCCAGTGAGGTTTACATCCTATAAAGTGGGCTAATCGTGATTTTTTGCACGTACTGTGTTGTGATATGAGCACCCTGGAGCAGGCTACTTGAAGTTTGAGAAGATTGCTTATCTTCTGCTCTTGTGTGGATGGTCCGCTGCAGGCGTGCTAGACATTGGTTTTCTGTGTTGTCCGTGGTCGTCTTTCTCAGTGGTAGACGTTGAAGCATCCATGCATTCCTGTTGCTTCCTACAATTCTCTCATCAGTTGCTTCATGTGTTTGGAAACTATTGTGTGAAATGCGTTCATACAGATCACAGCACTTTCTGGAAATGGACCAATTGTTACTATTCATTGTTTTGTGTGTTGACAGATTAGGCCTTTTCTCTTACCTACCATAATTATAACCAACACTCTTCACAGAAAATCTTTAAGAAATATTTCTTCACTCTTTGGATGCTTACATTTGAAATAAATACTTTTGTTGAAAGTATTTATTTTGATATTAGTGCGTCCTTTTTGAAGCTGTATAGTATTTTCATGTTTTGTTTGGAGAACTTCGTTCTTATATATTTCAAAAAGGCACTGAAGGAAAATATAAACATACACCATTCTATTTTTTTTTTGTCAATTTCTTATGTCTTTTTTTCCTCTCTGCATTTCTTTCTCTATAGTTAATATTCAGGTGTATGTTCAATTCCTTGGTAAAGCTGATTAGCATCTACTCTTGTGGGTGGTTTTTTTGTTTGTTTGTTTGTTTGTTTTGCTGGTTCATTTAAGAAGCTGCATGCTGACTCACCTGGCTGTAGTGAGTTGGGTTCCCACTGACTTTGTAGTAAGAAGTTTTTGGCCTGTGGTCTAGACTCGTAGTCCAGTAGTCTCACAGAAACACACAGACTCTTGTACTAATTATATGTTGTTTGGCCTATGGCTATAGTGTCTGCTATTGTTTAGGACCTTGAGTGTGGACACAGACTAAGTAGAAAGGAGATCTCAGTGTAACATTAGATAAGCATTATTATTATTATTGGTGACTAAATGTGTGAAGCATGTACTGTGTACGTTTTGGCTGTTTCAACTGCCATTGAGCATGATCTGTTCAGTTCATTTGCTTATTATTGATTACAATGTTATTTATTTGCTTTGTGTTTTTTCTCTTAATTTTGATAAATTCTGGATTTTTTTTGTCATACAGTGAAAAGTTTGTTCATACATGTATATTCTGTAGACTGCTTCTCCATACATTAATTATTGCTATTTTCATGCAAGGCTTTAATTGCACGCAGTCTCGTTTGTCAGGTCTTGCTCTTGGGTCCTTATTATTTATAGCTCCATTTAGAAACTAGGTCCCTATGTCTATATACGGATGCATTTCTCCCTGTGTGGCTTTACAGGTTTCACAATTCACTGAATTGGTCTGTTTCATTCTTTTACATGTGGGTATTTACTTTTCTGATACTATTAATTGATGAGGCTGCCTTTTATGTAATATACTTTATAGGTGTTTAGGTAAATTTCAGATGGTCACAGTTTCTTGGGCTCATTTTCATCTACTGCTCTTACAGCTTTAGATGTCTCCTCTTCTGCCTCTCCCTAGGTGCTGTTGTTTGTGTGGCTTTGCACTGTTATCAGAAATCTTGGAGTGTGTGTGGGGGGTTGGAGATCAAGCTCTGCTCTGTGTGCCTGGGCTTGCTCTGCACTCACAAAGTCTTAGTACTTCCATGTAAAATTGTAGGATTCTCTTTACCGTATCTTTGAAGTTTATCATGGGTATTGTTGGCCATGGATTTTGAATTAACCATATAGTTACACTTAATATTGTGATTTTGACAATATGTCTTATATCATGTACATGCAGCATTTTTCACTTTGAAGTATCATCCTCAATTTCTTCACTGAACTCAAATTTCCATTTTAGAATTCTCTTTTTAAAAAGATTTTATCATTTCTGTTCTGTTTTAATTATCTAAATAGAAGCAATAGTTCACATAAAGACTGATTAGATGATTTTTAAAAAGTTCTGCCTCCTAGGCATTGATAGCACCTCTGCAGTTCTATTAGTATGCTTTTAATAATTAGTGACTTTTATGTTTAATAATCCCATCAACTTATTCACTTACCAGTACACCCTTTGTCCCATTCCTGGTTAGCTCATTTTCTTCCCATTCATCCCCCTCATATTTTATGTGTTATTTTGGACAAGTTTGGACCAGATACTCTGGTGATCATAAGTTCTTTGTTCCAACTGCCATGTCATATGGCAAGATTTCTTCATAAGTCACTCCATCCTCCAGCTCTTATAAAATTTGGCCTTCTCTTCTGTAATGTTCCCTTCAATTTAGATGTTGGAATATTGGTTTCCCATTATAGGCTATGCAGTAAGCAGTCCATTGTTCTCAGTATTTGAAGAGTAATGAGTCTCTGACATAACTGTTGTTCATTGAGTTCAAAGTTGGTTTGTTTAAATTTGGTCATAAGAAATTTTCAGCTGTCTGTTATTTCAGTGTGAGGAAAATGGGTAGGACAGTCCCCCCAAGTCATGAGGGATAAGCCTAGGATCAGTCCATTCTGTCGCCATCTATGACCAGGTGGAATGATGGTAGTGTTAAATGACATCTGCTCTCACATTGCCTCTCTAAAATATTTGTGCAGCGGGGTGGGTAAGAAACCATCCAAATGTCCACTGTGATACATACAAAGAGCTATACATATAATGATGCCATGGTCATTAAAACATTGTTTAGTAATACTGTTGTCACATTCAGAATGAGTTCTTATTTTTTATCACTTGGACCAACTTAACACATAATACATATGCCAAGAGAATAGACCAGTGCCACAAAATCTTACATTTATGTGGAGCTAAACAGTTCACCAGAGAGGAAATTTGTTGCAGTGAAAAACGGAGGGATCTCACTAGTCATAGTTAATACTGATTGTGAACATGAGAACTTCCTGGAAGAGTATCAAAACATGCTGTATGCATGTCTGGGAAGATGCTTCCCCAGGTGAAAGGATTTTGAAAGTTCTGATAGAATCAGTAATTAATTCCAAGAGCTGCCATGAAATGATTCACCTTATCCCTGTGCAGTCCTGTAAAGTCTTTTCTCCTTGTCAGACATCAGCTGGTTTCTGACATGCCTCTTCCTTGATAATTGTGCTTTGATATTGCCTAGAACATTTAGCACAAATCATTCCATTTAAAGATAAAAGTTAGCTAAACTAATAATATACATATAAATGCATTCACTTGGGTTACAAAGGATTCTTATTCCCACACAAAGGTTTGTATACAACTTAAGAACACAACCCCACTTTGAGAGGAGACGTTGGACAGGTACACTTTACATCAGTGAACAGTGTACAGTCTGCTTAAACAATGATGAGAACTTAGTAACTAGAACTAATGACAAGTTTATGGCATTGAGAAAAAAGCATGACATTTGGTAGACAGACTGAGCCATTGCGTGCGGTGTCTGTTCTCCAAGACAGTATGTTACACATGATAAATAAATGTACTGTATGTGCCAGGAAGAATGAAATGAAATGTAATCAGTCAGATATTGTCTTCTAGGTATTTCCTACCACCTAGAAACGCTGACAGCAATGTGAATGATAGAATATTTTAGAGCTCCTTAAGGCTTTTTCTTAGGAAATGACTTATCTGGGATTATGACTGTCTTTATATTGGAGGTGATTTTCCTATATTCCTCCAGTGAACCAACAATCTTCCCCTGCTCTAGGTCAGTGTGGGAGCAGTCCTTTGCATGAGTTGTGAACCTGTGATACTTAAAATTGCAGTCTTGTCTGATTCCATATGAAGAACACAGTGCTGACTTGTTCTATTCATGATGTTCTGTTACTTCAAGCTTGTCTAATGGTTGGGGGCTGATCCTGCTGTAAACTTAATTACTGAATGGCAACTGTTGTCACCTGCCCTTTGTGGTGCAACCAAAGTCAGTTCTCTAGTACCGGTTATTTTTTCTTCTGAATTTCACTTAGAGCTTCTCTCATCTCATGATCCTCTGGGTAGATTGTTTAATATCCGTGTATGGATGTTAAGTAGCTCTTTAGAATGGTGCATAAAATAACCACTTGTGTGAAGGAAACCTGTGTTACAATGGGGTTTCTTGGTCTCGGGTGGCCAGAGGCCCAGACCTTGTCGCGCCAGACCCTTAGCCGCCAGCCGCTGTTGCTCAGATTCTTAGAAATGACTCGGACACTTATATTAACTTTATGCTGTTTGGTCTATGGCTCAGGCACATTGTTAGCTTGCTCTTACATCTTAAATCAACCCATTTCTATTCATCTTTCCTGCCACGTGACCCGTGGCTTACCTGTGTTCCTTACATGTTGCTCCTTTGGGCCGCTTGCTCGATCTGCCTGACTCCGCCCCATTTCTACCTATGCTCTGATTTCTCCTCTTACTTCTTCTATGGTGCCTGTCATGTCCCAAAACAGCTCCTTTATTTAAAGATTGATATTCACAGCATACAGAAAGGCATTCCCACATCAAACCTGCAGTGTTACCATTCAATCTTCTTGAACCTCAGCTTTTTCTCTATGGAATCCCCTTGTCATTTTTCCTGGTTAATTTCTGTGCTCCTGGAATCACTTTCAGACACTGTTTGGTTATTTCGGAATTAGTAAACATTTAATCAGGATTTCCTCTAGTACTTTCAGCATTTCAAGTTTTCCAGGAAGTTCTTTGAAGTAGTTGCATTGATTTTTGTGTAAGATAAGAGATATGGGTCTAGTATCGCTCTTCTGCACATGGGCAATCCTTTTCCCAAGCATTGAATCCTTAGAGGGTCTGTCTTTTGGGGGGATTGTCTTTGACATATCTGTCTTATATTACTCTCTGCTCTATGTTCTAGGCTGTCTGTTCTGTTTAAAGTTCTCCATGTTTCTTCATGTGCAGAATGTTTCTGAATATTTGGTCATATCTTATGAGAGCCCCAGGAGTACTCTTTCTTTCTTAGGTTAGTTTTGACATTTTTGATTTTTTAGTTCTGTGTGACTGTTTCCATGTCTACTTTAGGGGGAATATAGCAGTACTTCGTTGCTGGGAATCGCACGGATCCTGCCAGGTGTGGGTAACATAACCATTTCCATCATGTTTGTCACTCAGGCACACAGAAAGCCGTCTCTTTGTATCCTACTACTTTTCTTTCTCTTCCCTTAAGCGCCATAAGAATCACCTCATAGAAGGTAGCTTGTGATTACTAGCATTGTTTCTAGATCCTTTTAAAGCAGTCCGATTGGGTTAGATTTTAATTACTTCACAAACTGTCATCATTGGTATATAGAGGAAGTAGTGACCTTGTGTAGTAGTTTTGTATTTTTCAGTAGTACTCAAAGCATTTATCAAGGCTAAGATTTTCCAATGGTATTTGTGTGGCATTTTGCATATGACTTATCATTATCATGTATGGCATTTATTATCTTATATTCCTCCCAGTGTTGCCTTTTTATCCTTTGTCTATTCAGATTTCTAGAGAGCACAAGCATCTTCCTCTCCTGTGGTTTTCCTACTAATGCAGTTCATTTTTGTCCTTGCCCTGTATTTTTGGCCTGTGTGTGGCACTTGTGCCCATTATTGTGTTGAGCCATGTTCCGTTTCTTCCTGGTTCCTTTAAGAGTTCATCACAAAAGCTCGTAGAATTTTGCCTCTATGACACTTTCAGTTCACTGGTCCTTTCTTATCACGTTTGTTTTAATATCCTGTGTGCTTGATTTTACTCATAGTATTTTTTTCCCTCCAGATTAAAATAACGGTTTTCTGTGTTTGTGTGTTGGGCATGGTCACTATTCCTCAGCTGTCCTCTATCTAGACCTTATGTACAATGTCTTATTTCCTGTGTTCCTGTTGGTAGTGTCTTTCTGAGTTTTCTATGTATACTTTGCCTCTAGTTATGAACTACAGTGCTGTTGAGTAGTGTGTGGCCTGTGTTATTTCATAGCTTTCATCTGTAGTATAAAGTGTTTAGCCCAGCCTTTCCGCCCTAGCCTTAAGGTTCTGACCCGCTGTCCCACAGAAACACACAGACGCTTGTATTAATTTTATGCTGATCAGCCTATGGCTCTGGCATATTGCTAGCTAGCTCTTGCTCTTAAACTAACCATGATGATTCTTGTCCTGTGCAGCCATGCGGCTCGGTACCTTTTCTCAGCCGCATTTCAACTTTTCTCTGCATCTCAATGGCATCTCTGCCCTGTTCTTCCTGTTTCTAGAGGTTTGTTAGTCTGGTAGTCCCACCCACACTTCCTGTCTGCCTCTGGCCAGTCAGCTTTTAATTAAGCCAGTAGGACAGACAAATATTTACAATGTATCAGAACATACTCCCACAGCATTCTTGAAAAAAAAAACAAAACAAAACTTCCTTCTCCATGAATTTTAAGATCCCATGTTTCTGAGTGCAATCACAATGTTCAGTTATTTTCTCTCACCACTCAATATTCTCCCCTTCCTGTAGGAATATTGAGAAAACCTTTAGTATATTTTAGGGTTTGGTGTTCTTATGTGTTTTGGCCTGGTCTATAATATTGTATTAATTTTAGCTTTCTATTTTTGATAACTTGATGTGAAACATCAAGAAGAGTTCTGGTGTTTGTTCCTGAGACAGAAACCTGAGAAGACCAAGGAAGAATGGGTGATTCTCCTGCAGATGCACTCCAGGTCAGTGTCATGCCCACATTGCTTTGAAAATTCTTGTTATTATTAATGATTACCTCTGGTAATGTCATTTGTCTTAGAGTTTCTGTTGCTGTGAGGAGACACCATGACCACAGCAACTCTTATTAAAGGAAACGTTTAATTGGGGCTAGTTTACAGGGTTGAGAGGTTTAGAACTTTATCATCATGGCAGGGAGCATGGCATTGGGCAAGCTAACATGATGCTGGAGAAAGATCAGCATGCAGCAGGAAGAGAAAGACATGACCTGGCTTGAGCTTCTGGAACCTCATAGCCTATCCGCAGTGAGACACTTCCTCCTAATAGCTCCTGTTCCTGCTGACAGTGCGTTCAAACCAATGAGCCTATGGGGCTGTTCTTATTCAAATCACTACATCATTTAAAGTTATTTTCTAGGATTCTTCTTTCGTTTTCTGATTGTCAAGATAAAGTCTTTAAATCTTTCAGGTCTATAGTACAGCCTTGTCCAATGGGCCTTTTTTGGTTATTTCTGAGGACATATGTTTTTCAAGGGCTTATGACCTGTAATTTTGAAAGAGATTCCATTGTAATCGATGATCAAAAAACTATAGAGAATGGACCTGTGTCCTTATAGATTTGTGAAGAAGGAAGGTTTCATGTACAGCATAGATTGCATGTCAGGTTTGGTCAGTTTTCCATGGCCATGCAAATATGTGAAACTTTGGCTGACATCACTGAGTAATTTATGGAATTATAAGAGATACATTGTCTCAAATCCTAGTACTAAATATTTCAGCACCTTAGGAGCTCAGATGATGGAAGCAGTGTGTGGCTTGCTCTTGTCATAAAAATTGATATTTTTGTAAGGAGATGCAAATTTCAATATACTGGATTTTCTTTTGCATTTAATGTCACACAGTGATGATTGATGTATTGACACCTGAAATCATTTTGTCTCAGGAGAGATCCTGCTTATATCATTCTCTAGATAAATGCTCAATGCAAAGTTCTCAATAAACAGGGTAGCATGTTTCTCTTTTTCTTTCCTTTTTCAAACAGGGTGTAAGCACTGTTGTCTTTATCTCTATATTAAATAATGTTAAATAAAATACAGTAAGAATTTTTTAAAGAGCATTGAGTTGGTGCTACACATAAGCCATCAATTTTCAAGTGCAATGAAAGTCCCTTGTAATGACTTTATTTTCTTCTTTTGGAGGAAGAAGGCTCCCTGACCCATGTTTTTTCTTTTACTGAAGCTATAGGTTACATATGTAGGGACTTAGAAGAATTGTTGCAAAGGACAGGTTTCCTTTTCATTCTTTAAAAATATTTTAATTTTAAGTATGTGAGTGTTTATCTGCATGTTTTTCTGTGTACTGCATGCCTACATGATTTCTGTGGACCCTTAACACTTGGCACTAGAGTCAGATACTATATTGAGTTGCCCAGTGTGTAGAAAGAATGAAGCTTAATTTCTCCACAGGAACAGCAAATGTCCTTTCCTTCTGAACCATCTTTGCAGCCCTCAGATTTACATTTGTGGTGCACATTCTATGTAGAGCCAGTCTATAACCTTGTCTCTTCTATTTTTGGAAAAATGAAGGAGATATCTTTGAATAATTTTTATCAATGCAACTCAGAATCCTGTTGGACAATTCAGCTAAATACTGAAGGATAGAGTTGAAATTTAAAGATTGAAATTTTCAATAGCGCAAATCTCATGAGTAATAATATATTCAAAACCAATAGTGAATTAGAATAATTCTCACATAGTACCTTCATTTAAAGCACATAAAATCTTGATACATCTCTAAATATGTTGTTACTTACAACATTTATTTGTAAACATTTTTCTCATTCTGTGGTGAAACTACATATGGAATTTCATCTGTATTGGTTGTGTACCCCACAGTTTCTGAAATTGTTATTTGTCTGTATTAGTTGTGTCTACTTTTAGAAAAAAAATAGATAATAACACTAAGCTGTAAGCATTTTCATAAAAAAGGTCACAGAATAGTTGATCCTATGGGTTGTTTAGAATGCTGGATATATACACAGGTATTATAATGTTTACTATTTAAAGAAAAATCTCTGACTTTTAATTCATTCATGAATTAATTCTGCATTCCATAATTTACCTCTTTGTTCTAGAAAGTGTGCAGCATTGTACCTAGGGCTCAGGATCTGAACTAAATGTTAGAATAGAGTCATGTGAGGTCCAGCTGCAAGAGGCTTGGTACAGCATCCATATCTGAGCAAGGTTGAGATTTATAGACTTTGGCAGCACAGTTTTGCTCATCCTAAATTTTTCTTCTGAATTATGACTCTGTGATCTTGTTTGATTTCAGGACTGCCTTTGTAAAGGTACATATCCAGACCTTATGTGTGTATCTTATTTTCCTTACAAATTTGCTATTTGTGATGTTATGTCTTCCTGTTTTCACAGAATATGAAATACGATAGAGTATTCTAGAAAGTATTTTATTAAAACGAACTTTAAGTTTTATCTTATGTGTATGAGTATGTTTGGCTTAATACATGTATAAGTGCTATCTGTCTCTTGCCTATAGAGTTTAGAAGAAAACATTTGTTTGCACGAAACTGGAATGGTGCTGTTTGGGTGCTGGGAGCCAAGCTGTGGTTTTCTGGAAAAGCAGCCAGTGCTCTTACTGTTGACCCATCTCTGTAGCATATTTAGAAACTTGTGTTTGACTGATAGTCATACCTCACCTGCATCACAAAAGTATCTAATTTTTTAGTGTCTTTTACCTAGGAAAGCAGTTTGTCCAGCAGCTTGTGGCGTATTTGTAACTTTCCATTACAGGATCTGCTGACGTTCTGGGATGTGGCGGTGGACTTCTCCCAGGAGGAATGGGAATGTCTGGACTCTGCTCAGAGGGCTTTGTACTTGGATGTGATGTTAGAGAATTACAGCAATCTAGTTTTTGTAGGTAAGAATGCTCTTGTAGAATCCTGATTTCTCATGTGTATTTACATATGTGTGTGTTTGTAACTCCCTGGACTATCTTGAGACTTGCAGAAATAAGGGAAAGGCTGGTTATCACCATAATCTTGTCATGGTGCTTCATTTCCTGTCACTTCCTGTGTCCCTGGAGGAGTAATGTGTGTACACGCCTCATCTCCTCAGTCCTCATCAGTACACTGAGAAACTCATGCTTTGGTTTTACTGTAGGATTAAACTGTTCTCCTGTTTCTGATTTGTCTTTAAGGCGTTTCCTTCATTTGTTTTATTTTCAGTTCTCTGGTCACAAGTTTCCCCTCGCTGCTCTCCTCCTCTCTCCCCCAGAGCCACTCCTGCTTCCTTTCATGTAAGAGCAGGCTTCTCAGATATCTCAACTGGACACAGCAGAATAAAAATAAAGTTATGTACAGCAGGGCAGTGGTGGCACACTCCTTTAATTTCAGCACTCAGGAGGCAGAGGCCTTCATATCTGTGAGCTCAAGGCCACTCTGGTCTACAGAGTGAGTTCTAGGACAGCCAGAGGTACACAGAGAAACCCTGTCTTCAAAACAAAAACAAAGTTAGACACAATCTCTCACATTGGGGCTGGATGACATAACTGGTAAGAGAAAAGGGTCCCAAAAGCAGTCAAAAGAGTCAAAGATTTCTCCACTTATACTGTTAGCTAACAACCATAACATACATACAGAGAACTTTGAGCCGACCCATACAGTCTCTGTGATTACCCCTTTAGCCTCTTTGTGCCCTACCTAACTGATGTCTATGGGCCATGTTCTCCTAGTGTCCTTGACCTCTCTGACTCCCATACTTTTCCCTTTTATCCTTGGTGGTTTGCTGAGCTTCAAGGGGACAGACCTGATGGAGATTTCTAATTTGAACTTTCCTTAATGTTCGGCTATGGGTTCTGCATCTATTCCCAGCAGATGCTGCTGGTAGCTTCTCTGATGATGATTGGACTATACACTTATATATGAGTATATAAGAATTTTATTGATTTTTTTTCTATTATATGTCTCAGGGCTATCTAGCTTCAGGTTCCTAGTCATCCAGTCAGTGTTGGGCATAGGCTTTCTTTCCTTATGTGGGTCTCAAATTAGACCAGTCATTAGTTGTCTAGTCCCACAAATTGTGTATCCCCATTGCCCAGCACATCTGGCAGGTGGGATAGACTGTAGGTGGAAGGTTTGTGTCCCATTCCCACTATTGTAAGCTTTACCTTGTTACAGACAATAGCTAGCTCAGACTCTGAATCTTTTGTTTCAAGTTCTGTCTGGGGTTACCTTCACAGCAATCTGGGAGTTTCTACTGCACTTAAGTTTACACACACACACACACACACACACACACACACACACACACACCACATCACCACATGCCAGTTCTGTCCAGTTCCTGTTGTCTCTTCCCATGTCCTCTCTGTTTATTCTTGCCCCCCAAACTGACCTCTCTTGTTCCCATCCCCACCTCATTCCACTTGAAATATCCATTCGATTTTCATTTTTCCAAGAAAATCTTCCCCTGTAAAGCCCTCAAAAGGAGAAATTTTAAATTAGAGAAAGAGCTTATGGTGGTGAGAATGTTGTTGTTTTTATTTATTTATATGTTGTTTGAGATGTGGTCTCATATTCTGTCTTGGTATATAACATTAGGGAGGATGGAGTAAGATGTGAGTTTCATTCTAGCTGGAGTTATACAGTGAGTTTCTAACCAAAGCAGGCAACATGATATGGTTGTTTCTCAGTACATATAGAACAAGAAAATAGGCATCTTCCTTCATATGCTCCTTCAAAGAGTTCCTTTCAGAGTTAATTGTTGTTCTATCACTTATTTGTTTGACCTTCTACAAGGTTTAGATAAAAATGAGAAGGTCATTGAGTTTTCCTTGCAGTTTGAGTGGAGGTTTTGCGCTTTCATATAATGTAGTTAAATGAAAAGGGCATTTAGTCAAAGCTCTGTTCCTAAGAATTATTAGTTTACCTTTCTTAAGAAAAATTCAGTTACTGAATCTTAATTGTGCTAATTTTCCAGATAACCATCACGTTTGTGTTGAATATAAGAAGGACCTTCATCATGGATCAAAGGATATTGTCCACAGTTATGTAAATATCCAAGAGAAGCCTTTTAAATGTAATAAGCTTTGCAAAGTTATACATTATGACACAAGCGATATTGCAGAAAACTGCAAAAAGTATGAATTTGGAAACCAAAGAGAAGCCTCTAGTGAATTATTAAACTCAACCAGACAAGGAAGTAAGAGCATGGGAGAAGAACCTTGCAAATATAAGGACTGTGTAAACTGTTTGAATTTGTTTTCCATCATTAGCCAAAATCTACAAATCCACACTGGAAAGGAAGAACACAAAAATACAGAGAATGATAAATCCTTTGACTCTAGACATAAGCTCACACTGAAAGGAATCCACATTGGAAAGAAACCACAGCAATGCCAGAAATGTGAAAAATTCTTCAAGGCATTCTCAACTCTTAGTAGGCTTAAAGGAGCTCATACAGAGGTGAAACCTTATAAATGTGTAGAATATAGTAATTCATTTCTGCCTTTATCACAACTCAAAGTACATAACAACCTCCATTATGGAAAAAAACCCTACAAATGTACTGAAAGTAGTAAGTGCTTTTGTGGTTCATCAGAATTCAAAAGACACTACATCCATGCTGGAGAGAAAATTCACAAATTTACTGATTATGGCAAGTCCTTCATTTGCTGCTCAGATCTTGAAAAACATCAGGAAATTCATGGAGGGGAGAACGCTCATGAATGTAAGGAGTGTAGTAATTTAAACATCTTGTCGCATCTTGAATATCATGATAGAAGCCATAGTGGAGAGAAACTTGACAGATTTAATGAATGTGACAAATTTCTTTCCACTGACTCAAGTGTTAAAACAAATCGGAGTATTCTTGCAGGAGAAAAACCTTACAAATGCATTGAATGTGGTAAATCCTTTATTCAGAAAGCCAAACTTAAAACCCATCAAAGAATTCATACAGGAGAGAAACCTTACAAGTGTGAGGAATGTGGCAAATGTTTTACCCAGCAGACACACCTAAAAACCCATCAGAAACTTCATACAGGGGAGAAGAATTACAAATGTGGTGAATGTGACAAATCTTTTTTCCAGAAAGACCATCTTAGGAGACACCAGACAATTCATACTGGAGAGAGGCCTTATAAATGCATTCAATGTGATAAAGCCTTTGCCCGCAGTTCATATCTTAGATTGCATCTAAAATTTCATACAGGGGTGAAACCATACAAATGCAGTGAATGTGGGAAAGGATTTACTAGTCGTTCATCTCTTCGATTGCATCAGAACATTCATACAGGTGAGAAGCCTTATAAGTGCAGTGAATGTGAGAAATTCTTTACCAGTAGTTCATATCTTAAGTTACATCAGAACATTCATAAAGGTGAGAGACCTTACAAATGTAATGAGTGTGGCAAAGGCTTTATTCAGAAACAACAGCTGAGGAGACATTTGACAATTCATACAGGAGAAAAGCCCTATAAATGTAGTGAGTGTGAGAAATCCTTTTCAGTTAGTTCAGATCTTAGAAGCCATCAGAAGATTCATACAGAAGATAATCCTTACAGATGCAGTGAATGTAAGAAATCCTTTAGCAGTAGTTCGTCTCTTAGATTGCATCAGAAATTTCATACTGGTGAAAGACCTTACAAATGTAATGAGTGTGGCAAAGGCTTTATCCAAAAACAACAGCTGGAGAGACATCAAACAATTCATACAGGAGAGAAGCCTTATAAATGTAATGAATGTGACAAATCCTTTTCACTTGGTTCAGATCTTAAAAGCCATCAGAAAATTCATGCAGAAGAGAATCCTTACAAATGCAATGAATGTAAGAAATCCTTTAGCAGTAATTCATCTCTTCGATTGCATAAGAGAATTCACACAGGTGAGAAACCTTACAAATGCAGTGAATGTTACAAATCCTTTATCCAGAAACATCAACTTAGGAGACATCAGACAATTCATACAGGAAAGAAGCCTTATAAATGTAGTAAATGTGAGAAATCCTTTATCTGTAATTCATCTCTTCAGTTGCATCAGAACATTCATACAGGTGAGAGACCTTACAAATGTAATGAATGTGGCAAAGGCTTTATTCAAAAACAGCAGTTGGAGAGACATCTGACAGTTCATACAGGAGAGAAGCCCTATAAGTGTAGCGAGTGTGAGAAATTCTTTTCAGTTGTTTCAGATCTTAGAAGCCATCAGAAAATCCATGCAAAAGAGAATCCTTACAAATGTAGTGAATGTAAGAAATCCTTTACCAGTTGTTCGTCTCTTCAGTTGCATCAGAGAAGTCATACAGGAGAGAAACCTTATAAATGCAGTGAATGTGAGAAATCCTTTGCCAGTGGGTCATATCTTAGAATACACCGGAAATTTCATACAGGAGAGAAACCTTACAAATGTGGTGAATGTCAGAAATCCTTTACCACTGGCTCATATCTTAGACTGCATCAGAAAATTCATAGAAATGAGCAACCTTACAAATGTAGTGAGTGTGATATATCCTTTATCAAGAAACAACATCTTAAGATACATCAGAAAGTTCATATTCGGGAGAAACTTTATGAATGCAGTGAATGTGGCAAATGCTTTAACCTGAAAGTCAAACTTAGAGAACACCAACAGATTCATACAGAAGAAAAACCTACATGTGTAATGAATGTGGGAAATGCTTTATGTAGAAATGCCAACTTCGAGCCCATCAATGAATTCATAGAGGAGAGAAACATTACAAATGCGGTGACTGTGACAAATCTTTTACCAGTGGGTCATATGTTAGAGTACATCAGATAATTTATGCAGGAGAGAAACCACACAAATGTAATGAATTCAGAAATCCTTTTCCAGGGGCTCATACCTTAGATTGCATCAGAAACTTCTTACTAGAGAGAAACCTTACAAATGTTAATGTCAGAAATCCGTTACCACTGACTCATCTTAGGCTGCATCAGAAAATTCATAGAGGTGAGAAATCTTTCAAATGAATTGCATGTGGCAAATACTTTCTGCCACTCATGTGTAAGAAAACATTAAAAAAATACATAACTGTAGAGAAAAGAGTCTATAGTAAATAATTTGGCATGCTCTTTAAGTTATGTCCTTAGGGATCACTAGACCTCCATACTAGAGAATCATTGTGAACATGAAAAACTTATGAAACCCTTTAAGCAATGTTACATCTTAGAAAATAGGAAAATTTCCTACTAAGAAAAAAATTCTGAAAATGTGACAGTGTAGAAAAAAATGCCCATAATACAAACATTTTCAGCTTCAAATTATAATGAATACAAAATGGAGAAACCTGATGAAAATGCTGTTGTGTAGCCAGTTCCTGGAAACTGAAGCTGATTAAGACAGACTAAACACTCAGTAGCTTCAAGAAGTACCTGAATCTGATAGGATTCATTGTGTTTAACTCCCATGAAGAAACTCATCAGTCATGCTGCTTAGATGAGGCTTTAATGAACTGAGCCATGAAGATCGGCTACTCTTTAACCTGCCTCCTGTTGGGCACTGTGTTCCAAGCATGTAATCTACACCCCGTGCTAAGTTGGAGTTTCATGGGGTAATTATCTTTGAGTCCCTTTAAATGGGTCGTTGATAGCTATATTTTTCTTTTGGCCACTAGCTTACATATAATGGCACAGAGACTTATTATTAATTATGAAAACTCGGCCTTTTCCCTAGGCTGGTGCTTAACTAACTCTTATATCTTAAGTCGTGCTATGTTTTTTTAATCTATGTACTACCACACGGCTTTTTACCTTTCATTTTGTACCTCTGACTTGTTCTGCATTTTGCTGGCATTTCCTTTGCATGCCTAGATCCATCTCCAGTTCCTTGTTTTCCCTGAAGTCCTGCCTGTTCTTGCCTAGCTGTTGGCCATTTAGCTTATTAAACCAATCACAGTGACATGTCTTTGCACAGTGTAATCAAATATTTCACAACACTTCTCCATATTCCTGTAATTAATCTCAATAAAGCTCATTGATTCAACAAGATGGATTTCGGTGGCATCCATGTTTTGTTAGTCCCTATTTAGGTATGTATTTTACATTTCCCCCACGAATCATTCTTGTGAACCCTGCTAATTCTATTTGTTGTTTTCTCCAAATTACATGTGTGTCCATCAGAGAAAACTGATATTAGAAAAGCATTTGAGTCAACAAGATTTGAGGAGATTGTTGGTGCTCACTGCTTCAGGCCTCCTGCCATAATAGTACCTGGTCTAGTTAGAGGAGCTCAGCACAGAACATACAGGCTTAGGGAACCTCAGAGAGGAGGCTTCTTTCTGTTTTGTATTCAGGGAGGGGAGAAAGCAGGGAAGGGGGAGGCTAAAGATATGTCATAAACTGTTAGAGAAATATCCAAGATGGACTGTGTCTATGCGTGCCTCTAAATGCTAAGACCCTGTGATTCAGTCATGCTCCAATGAACTTCAGAACACTGCTGCCCATGAGCAAATACTGAACAGCATTGTACACATTCTTGTTTCCTGTTTTACCTAGAAATTCTAGTCTACAAGCTCCCTAAAATGATTGGGTTTTAACTTAAACAACAGTAATATGGTAGACATACCAGAACATTTATAATGAAATAAATCAAAAGAAGATGCTTTACTAAAGACAGCTTTCCTTCATGTCTAAATTGATTTATACAAATGTCAGCAAATTATGGAACGTTAAAGAGATAACTTAACGAACAAGACAGTGTGTACATTCTCATGTTTGCCTTAGACATCCCCAGGATTGTGTTTGAAAATCATTTTGAAATACTTAGATGGTGAAGTACTTATTCCAACTCTGAAGTACTATATTAGAATATTGATACTACAAATAGATTCAGAAACTTTAGGCATAAGCCATAAAATGTGTTGCAGTATATTTAACCATGCCATTATATAAATGTTTCAGGGATTTCAGTGCAAGATGATAGTCATATCCAACTGATGGGAAAATACTGTGTGTAAACATGAAGGTGTTCTCAGTATTGTTTGTTGAAATGTAAAATGGTTAGTACAACCTGTAGTGAGGGCACTCACTAGACAGAGAGAGAATCTTGGTATACATTAAGTTAATATTGTTTTCATGACTACTTTTGTAGCATAGAGTCCAGACAAGATTGGTTTGTGGATAGGTCGGTTGAAAACAATGTGTGCCAACTGTAATGAATGCTACTCACTGAGTGACTTTTCTGGACCCCAGTTACAAAAGAGGGAGGCAGGGAAGAACAGAAATGCATATTGGACAAACTCTAATGAATGCATTAAACAGATGAATGAGTTTCCCCTTTGTGACTGGAAATGTGAATGTGTATGTGCAAACTATGTAGCAGCATCAGGGAGCCTGGTATAGGAAGAGCAGAGTTATGATCCTACGATGTTGCACCTAATTCTGACTTAATCAAAAGTTTTTTAGGCAGGGTCTGGAGAGATGGCTCAGAGGTTAAGAGCATTGGTTCCATGGAGTCCACAGTACAGAGGTGCTAAGTTAGCCAAAAGTGAAGAATCTTTGAAATAGATAATGTTGATTTACTCAAGCTGTTTTTATACAAGTTCTAATGCATTCAAGCACCAGCAATTGCAATGCCTTTCTCTTTAATCATTTTCCAGGAATCATTAACATTTAACCATTTTAGTTTCTTTTTCTCTTCCCCATTCCCTTGATATCATGGACCTTTACCCCATATCATTCATTTTCATAGTGCAAATCAAATATGTAGTGAGAAACATCTTATGCACACTGTGCCTGAGCCAACAACAAACATGCAGTTTCAAAAAGAGATTCAAGCCTTAACATTAGTCCTTAACAGTGTGATACTTTTATATTTTTGTAATCGGCTGAGTGATGTCATACCTAAGATAATATTTTCAGGTGTAAGTTATTTCTAAATCTGTGTATCACTTTCATTTCAACAGTTATAATCCTAATCCTTACTAAATCTCAAAATGGAAATATTTACTTAATTCTTTACCTAATAATACCAAGTTTCTATTCTTCCTAGCAGTTTTTATGTACTTTTTACTTGTAAGGGAACTGAGAGTTTTAACTGAAAAAGTAACCATTTGTGTCCTGGCACCAGAGAGATGTCTGGCCTTTAATATCCCTTTCCTTTTCCTCTGTGTCCCTATGAGTTTTTAATGTCCTCTTAAAAGAAACTATCTCCCAAGTTCTTAAGATTTTTGGAATATAGTTATCTCTTAACGGATAGTTAAATAAGCAAGAATCATTAGTTTTAGTGAGTTCTTCCTTCCCACTCATAATAACAGCAAAGACAGGAGTGACTCAGTAAACCAGTTTCTGTGAATGACTACAGAGAGGCTTAATTTCTTTGTAGAAACTTTTAGAAAAAGTTTTTGTTCAGCTTTTGGTTCCAGTAAACTCAGCTACAATCACAACTGACAAAGCTAAACTAAGAATTACCATGAGAATAAATGTAATAAGCCTGAAGCCCATGAGCTCCCTAGACTCAGCATGGGAGTCTGCAACATTCACTTCCACAAGTCAATGCCAGCTGGATGGTACTTTGCAAAAGGCCAGGTCATAGGAGCTGCATTCAAAAAACATTTAAGTGCCAATTCCATGGGTGACAGCATGCCTTCTACTAGCTACTCTTGCAGAGATCCTGAGTTCAATGACCAGCAACAACATGGTGGCTCACAACCATCTATAATAGGAACTGATACCCTCTTCTAGCATGCAAGTATATATGCAGAGCATTCATACATAAAAAAATACAACTAAATGACTTTTTAAAAAAACATATTCCTGGGGGTATCACAGGAGTTTATGCAGATAATCAAAAGGCTGTTGCAGGAATAAAATCAGGTCTTTTCATCTTTGTTGCACAAATGAAGGAAACTCAGGGCCAGATCTCTGGGAAAGGTGGAGATATCAGAGAGAGAGAGAGAGAGTAAACACCACAGTCAGATCTCACCCAGCTGTCTTCCAGCTTCCTCAGCCTTGCTCCTCCTAGCTTCTGCCTGCTCTGTCTTTCTATGTCTGCCTTAAATACTTTCTCTGTTCAGTTAAGGCATAGCACCACCACTACCTGCCTGGGAGCCTGGAACTCCTGTAAACTAAGATGACCTCGAACTCAGATTTGATTAAGGGCATAGGTCACCACTCCTGGGATATTTCCTGTGCTAGGATTAAAGGTTTCTGATCCTCCTAGACTGACAGTGGGGTAGATAGATCCTCTGATATCCCTGAAAGTTTTTATTACATTTGAAAATATCCCCACAATCTTTTCTATGGCTGGGATACTTTAACTAGTTACCTGTCTGAACATTTATGGGACTTACTGGCTCATCAGCAACTCATTAATGAATGGCTCCACCTTTGTAACTGAGACCCCCCTCCACTATCTGCTGTGAATTGCCAATAGACATTCAGAAAAGGCCTCAACCTCCAGCACCCCTCTCTCAGCCATAACAAAATGTTTGTGGCCCCATTCTCAAGAGGCCTTGTGTAGATGAACAGAGTGGCGTGGTACACTGCATTATTCCCCTGGCTCTGGCTCTTCCTTTCTTCCCATTAAGTTTTGCAGGATGTTCCTTTGACCTGAAAAAGCAGGTCATTCTTCAGTGACAAGCTCCTGAGATGAAAGGCCCAGGGGATTAGAATAAAAAAACAATAAAAAAGATGGGCTCAAGACATCTTGCACAAATTATGTCTTATGCCAATAAAGTTTGTTTAAAAGTATAGCTCTTAACATAGGTTTTCCTGGAACTAAAAATAGGACATGTCAACAAAAGTCTATATAATGCAGTGAAGTAAACAGGAATCACTGTTATGTCACGCTCACCCTCGCCCGCAAGGATGACACGACACCAGGCTCTTCTTTCAGTGGTTTATTCAGGACCTTGAAACTTCCGCCGCTTCTCTGCCTCTGCTATGGCCTCTCCAACTGGGGAAAACCCGCTCCCAGCTATATACCCTCTGGACTGCTAGTCACGGGGTGCAACGTGGGCCATGCCAATAGACCCAGGTGCACAGAAGCAAGCCACACCTGGAAACAAGCCACGAGCTTAGCCTTAGCCAAATGAGGAGTTGTTTATCTCAGAGACCTCTCACCTCGGGAAGGTGGAAGGTGGAAGCCAGCACCATCTTTAAGGTGTGGCCACGTGGCTCTCTACACTGTTACACGAGATTGAACAATGTAACTCAATCGCATTAGAGGACAAAGGTAGCAGCCTTGAAACAGGTCACCTCAGCCCCTTATGATGGGAAGAGATAGGATCTCTGGATCAGAAGACATAATTCCCTTACCTCAGACCATTCTTGGCTCTGCCAAGCATATCCTGGGTTTAGAGGAGGAACTGTATTCTTCATACATTAAGGCCTCAAGGAAAACCTAATGTTCATGCAACCTGATGAACACACTTTAGAAAAAAATATCAATTTAGAAAATATAATTTGAATTTCGTATTTGTTTTTTTATCTTTGACACAGGTTCTTACTATGTAGCCCCAGCTGGATATGGACACCAAGCTGGCTTCCAACTCAGATTTGCCTGCCACTGCCTCCTTACGTTGGTATTAAAAACTTGAATTTCACTTTTATTTTTAAGTATTGAAACTAGAATTGAGTTTTGATTTTGTTTCATCTATCATTTCTTTGATTAAATGATCCAGTTCCTCTGTCTTGACTTCAAGTTCTGATGTTCGTCTCTCTCTCCCATATCCTGTTGAACAGCTTTTCAACTGAGTTACGATTAGGCTAACTGACAGTTTCATTTCTCACTTCAGGTTGAGGTTTCCTTAGGGTTTTGTTTTTTATCTAGAATCCATAGTTCCTGAATCCTATTTCATGTTCATGATTTCCAACAGCTATTTGTCTGAGTTTTCATGGCCTTCAGTCAGTGTGCTCCTGTTATATTTGAGTTCAGGTGATTAACTTTGTTGAATAAGATTTTAACTGTATTTTGAGCTCTGTATCAGGATTTCATTCAAATTGTTCTTTTTATGGAGCACTGGTAATTCATTGGTGGTGTTGGATGGGTTATTCTATTAATCTTTGTCAGACAGCTTTGCAGTTAGCCAGTTAGTTGTCTTTTGCTATGTGTTTTGAGGTCAGGAGGCTGAAATCTCAATATCAGTTGTTAGGCCCAAGTGTTGCACACCCAGGTTTGGGTCCAGTTACTGAGGTGAAGCATTATACTACATACAGCTCTGGTCTAGGCCAATAGCAAGCATGTGGGGAAGCTGTGTAGAGCAGGTCTCCCACAGCTTGACAGCTGGAGCTATGTTGAAAGCAGTCTGAGCCAGAGTGGGTGGTGGATTAGAAAACTTAATAGTGAGAGAGGAAATGTGTAGCAAGAGCTACTCCTGAACATGTATCGAGTCACCATAGCAGAGAAAAAAATTGCTCATCCGTGTTTACTGCAGAAATATTCAAGGTATTGAAGCAGTACAGATGCTTGTAGAAAAATTGGTGCTTTTCACTGGGGGGAAATGTCTTTAACAAGTGGTGCTTTTCAAAATAGATGGGTACAGGTAGAAAAATCCAAACAGATCCATAACCCTAACATAAGGCCAGATACACTGAATCTGGTAAAAGAGAAAGTGGGAAATAGCCTTGAGCTCATTGGCATGGTAAAAGTGACTATATGTAGGAACAGAACACCAACAGCACAGGCATTTAAGAACAACAATTAATAAATGGTACCTCAAGAAACTAAAAGGCTTTTGTATGGCAAAGGACATCATCATTAAGACAAAGAGAGTATAGTATGGGGAAAAAATTTAACCAATCCCTCATCTGATAGAGGGCTGTCTTAGATAGGTTTCTATTGCTGTGAAGAGACACCATGATCATTGCAACTCTTGAAAACATTTAATTGAGATAACTTGCATTTCAGAGGTTTAATCTGTCATAATCATGGCATGGAACATGGCAGCATGCAGGCACACTTTATGCTGTGTTCATCTTGATCAGAAGACAACAGGAAGTGAATTGTGACCCTGAGAGTAATTTTAGCATAGGAGACCTCAAAGCCCACTTCCCCAATGACACACTTCCTCCAACAAAGCCACACCTCATAATAGTGCCTCCCACTTTGTGGCTGTTTTCATTCAAACCTCCCATAAGAGTTAATATATTATTGTTGCCATGAGGACCATCCTTCAGCAGCTCAGGAATTGAAGGTGATCCATGGATTTGGCAAACAATTCACTCAACTTGCCTTTTCTAGATGAGGGAGTAAAACAACTTTTGGGGGACTGGCAAAAAAAGGAAAACAAACATGTACACATACACCTCCAACATTTCAGGAACTCACCTAGGGTACTGATAAATGGCAAGCCTTCAGAAGGTCAGAAATTGGAGAGGAAATGCAAAGCAGGCAAGCTCTTGGACAAAGTGACCCAGGAGGGATTTTCTAAAGGCAAAAGCTTAGTTCTTCATTTTCTTATTCTTTCCAGTGCTTGTTCTCCTTTATTCTTTTGATGTTTCTCTTCTGTCTATTGCATGAATTCTAGTTGGTATTTGACGAAAAATCAGAGCCAGATATTGGAGGAAAGGTGGGATAACAGGAAACAGAGCACAGTCAGTTCTCACCCAGCCATCTACTCAGCCTGAACCGGGTAAATGCTGTCTTCAAGAATCCTCTGCCTGGCTGGTCACTTCTACAGAATCCCTGAATGTCTGCCTATGTCCTTTGCTACTGATAGGCTGACCTCCTAAACTTCAGTCGGCACCTGCTGCTCCTCTGACATGGCCACCAGAAATATATTAAGAACTAAAAAAATTAGACATGAAGAAAATCTAAGCTGAGCAGTGGTGGCACATGCCTTTAAAGCCAGCATAAGGAGGCAGAGGCAGGTAGATCTCTGAGTTTGAGGCCAGCCTTCTCTACAGAGCAAATTATAGGACAGGTAAATGGGTGAATCTGGAGAGTATTATCCTGAGTGAAGTAACACAGACCCATAAAGACAGACATAGAATGTAATCACTCATAAGTAGATTTTAGATGTAAAGCCAAAGATAATGAGGCTACAATCCACACTCCCACACCCCCCAGTAGCTAGGTAACAGGAAACATAGATCCCCCTGGAGCAGGGAAATAGAGAAGATCTTTTGATAAAATTGCTCTCATGTTGGGGGTTAAGGGGAGGTAAGAAGAAAACATAACAGAATGGGATGGTAGAGGGGAGAGCAACAGAGAGGGTGAGCACAAAAGTGGACGTCCTGATAGAGGGAGCCATAGTGGAATTAGAGGGAAGCCTGATACTAGGAAACACTCATCCACAGGATGAGTCCAGCTAGGACTCCAAGCAATAGTGGACAGGGAGCCTAAACTGGCCCTTTTCTATTATATGAATGACCACTCTAATCGCCATTATAGAACCTTCATCCATCAGCTGATGGAGGCAGATGTAGAGATCCATAGCTAAACACTGGAAAGAGCTACTGGTCCAGCTGAAGAGAGGGAGAAGAGACTACATGAGAGGAGGGATCAGGAACATGATGGGGAAACCCATGATGTAGGCAGTGCTGTGCTGTTGGGAGTTTGCAGACTCTGAAATAACAGTTGACAAACCTTCATGAAATGGATCTGGACCCCCTCCCTGAATGTGAATGACAGTCAAAAGGTGTGGGCAGTTTCTGGAGCCTCTTGCTGGGCCAGAGTCTATCCTTTGTCCATTAACTGGCTTCTCGAAGCCTATTCCGAGAGGGAAAACACCCTTCTCAGCCTTGATACTTTGGAGAGGGACTCAGTCCTACTTCAAGTGGATATGCCAGACCAAATTGACTCACCTTCGGATTCCTTGCCTTCTCTATGGAGTAAATAGGGGAGAGGGAAGCAGTAGTGGGTATGGCAACTTTGAAAAAATAAATAATTAAAATTACATAGTAATAAAAAAGTAAATTTCACAGATACAAAATGAATATGTACTACCTTAAAAAAATCTGTACAACTTAGTGACATTGGATTAGTGGGAAATTTCTTCTGAATCATTTTTGCCTTCTCCCAAGAGTACTACATTTAAGGTTCCCCTGGAATGACCTGAGCATACTACTTTTACAACTTTTAGGGACATATCTTTATCTACTTGAAGGTTTTCCTTACACCTTGGAGGATGTTACACACATAAAGAAGCAAGAAATCTGTTTATGAGGCAGTGTTATATGCTGCTCCTGTACCTACTCAGGAATAAATAATCCAAAGAAAGTAAGTTTACAAAGGTCAACAAGATTCAGTGGGCTAGAGGAGCTGGCTGAAGAGCAGATCATAAGCCTTTACCCACTATACACTCAGAAGATTATGTCACATATTCAGCGACAAAGTTAGATTGGCTAAAGTTATTGCTACGCACAGTGACTTATTCTGACGGACAAAGAATAGTGTAGGAAAATAAAAGAATAAGGTGGCAACACCTCCCTTTCTTAGAAAATTTAGCTCGTGCAGAGTCACTGCGGTGTCATATGATCAGGAAACAAAATAATGCTAGGATTAGATATATAAACAAATTCTATAAAGTCATAAAATAGAAACATTGTATTATGCTAGAATTGAAATAACAACTGCAAAATCTTTAACCTGAGGATCTTTATTGGACACTAAGGTCATTAAGATTTAATATTATACAGCTTGGGACATGACAGTCTGCTTGCGCTGGTTTTGAGATTTTCTTTCCTTGAAACTGCAAAGCTGCCAGCCTGAAAGTGGGCTGTCATAGAACTGTAAATACTTAAGAAATTGGTTATGGGGTTGATGAGTGAAACTGGTTCTAAAAGATAAGTGTTTATCAATAACTGGAAGTAGAATGATTGTAAAGGGTAACTCTGTTCTGTCATTCTGTTTATCAATGATGTCTAAGGATATGTAAGAGGAAGTGAAACACTCGTCTGAAATAAAAAAAAAAGATATGAAATATGTCCTGGAACAACATGAACATATTTCTGCTTAGTGAATTCTATATAAATAAAGAAGCACCCTGACTCTTAAGTCAGTCATGCTGAAAGATTCTCACTCCCACCATGCCTTGGTTCACTTTTCCCCTTGTGTACTCCTTGTCATTACCAGGGCTGGCATCTGTTAAACATTGAATTTTAAGTGTTCAAAAAGATTCAGAGAATATTTAGAACTACGAGCCTCATCTCAAATATTAAATAAGACCTATCAGGTTACAAAAAAGAATTGCCATACATTTGTACAACTTTCTTTGCAGTGTGTGTCAACTTAAAGGAATTTGTTCAGCCCACACTCATCAGTACACCTCCCTACTGGTAATGAATATTCATTGAAGCAAAGAATATAAGACAAGGAAAAATGAGTAAAAAACAGTTCATATATTAAACATAAGGTTCCTTCCCAGCCACTACTGGGTTCTAAGGCATGGAGACACAATGTGGGAAGTCAATGACAAATGTAACATCACAAGGTATTAATCTGAAGGTCAGTAAATGATGTCCTGTTTTATAATACAAATACAGGGATACCGAGGAGAGATGGAATGAAGTTCTATGATAGCTTAAGTTGGAATCATGAACCAGGAATGTATAACTTGGTTGTGGAACTGGAGGAAATGTAGAGAAGATAACACGGGCATGAATAACCAGCACTATGAATACCTAGACTATCAATGCTTGCTAAAATACTGTCCCAGTTAGAATTTATATTGCTATGAAGAGACACCATGACAATTGCAACTCTTAGTAAAACATTTAATTGGGGTGTTTTTTTTTTAATCATTTCAGAAAGTTAGTCCATTAACATCATGAGGAGGAGGCAGACACGGTGCTGGCTCCACATTGATCAGAAGGCAACAGAAAATGCACTGAGGCACTGGGCATAGCTTGGTCATATATGAGACTCAAAGCTCACACCCACAGTAACATACTTTCTCCAAGGCCGTACCCACTCCAACAAAGCCATGCTTCCTAATAATGCCAATCCCTTTGGGCTTATAGTGATCAACTACATTCAAGCTACCACAAATACATACATACATGCACAAATATTTTTAAAATATTTAAAATTGAATTACATTGTAACAGGGCAAAGACTCCTACTAGACACTATAGTCTAGAGTTAAGCAACATTTTAGGAATATAAAACAACTTGTTACTGACTTTTCCCTCTGTTTCCCCTTTGCAGTGATTATTCATCCTTCTCCTACAACCTGTGATAACTCAGGCATATTTTGGCTGCTTCCCACACCTGAAAGTTACATTTAAATATTTGCATTTAACACATTTTTAATTTGAAGTAGTATCATAGATGTGCCAGGTCTTAGTGTTCTAGTAAGAAATGTCAATTCAGAAATCATTTTTAGAATCTTCTATCACATTTTCTCTTCACCTTTTGATCAAAGCCTAAATGTTAGACAAAACATTGGCCGCTAACAAATCCATCAGGTGCCATGTGTTGTTTCTAATACCTAGGTAATATTATGTCTAAGCCCTACTTGCTCACCTCTCTGGGGCAAACTGATGAAGCTGAAATATGAGGACACAGCAAACAGTAGTCAAATACCCAGACATGTCAGAGTGATTGAGACAGGGCACAAGTGAGGAGGTCATGTGAGAAGATGTGGGAACAAATAATGAGAGGAGATGGTTGAATGAGAGGACCTAACATAAAAAATGATTTAGCCATATATTTGGAGAATATCCTCCTGAGCGAGGTATCACAATCCCAGAAAGAGAGGCATGGGATGTACTCACTCCTAAGTGGATTTTAGGCAAAAAGCAAAGAATGTTGAAGCTGCAAACCACAATCCTTGAACATCTTGGAATCAGAAAGAACTTAAGAGAGATATCCAGAGATTCCCCTAGGAAGAGAAAAATAAAAAGTATCCCTTAGCAAATTGGGATCATAAGGGGTTGTAACAAGGATGTGGGAACAAATCATGAGAGGAGATGGTTGAGTGAGAGGAACAACAAAGAAGTAGAAAAAAAGAGATGGATTTCTTGATAGAGGAAGCCAATGTGGGGTTGGAAAGAGACCAGGTGCTAGGAAAACCCCAAGAACTCGCAGCATGTCCCTGGCCAGGTCTCCAACCAATATGGAGGGGGTGCCTAAATAGGACTTGCCGTAGAATCACATGAATAACCACCCTAAGTGTTCTCACAGAACCTACATCTAGCAATGAATAGAGTGGAGGCAGAGATCCATGGCTGAGCACTGGGCCGAGCTCTTGGTCCAGCTGAGAACACCGGAGGAGAGTCTGTATGAGTAGGGGATAGGGCTTATGAGAAAAATTCCTACAGTGATGGCTGGCTAGACCTCTGGGGAGCTCACTGAATCAAGAACAGCCACTGGGAAACCAGGAAAAGGAGCTAGGTCCTCCAAGGGTAGACAACTGTGGATTGCCATGGGCAGTATGTGAAGCCTCAAGGGGTGTGATTGGACTGTGTTCCTGTGCTTGGGCTGGCACTTTGGAGCCCATTCCCTGCAGAGGAACAACTAACCCAGTCTTACTATAGGGATGAGGAAATCGGACTTGCCTGAAGTGGATGTGCCATGCTGAGCTGATCCACCCTGGGACTTCTTGCCCTTTTGTGGGAGGGGATGGGGGGGGGGATGCTGAAGGCTGACTGTGAGGGATTTGCAGGAGAGAAGAGGAAAGCAAGGGGATACATGGGAAAAAAGACTTTTTATAAATAAAAAAATTAAAGGTACATGATTTCATGTTGTTTCATAACTTTTGGCTTTTTTGGTGTATGTCCTAGGCTTTTGGCATATCACTGAGGAGGAACAGGGAGGGAAGGTTGAGGGAATCTCACTGTCACTGTGGTGCCAATCTTTGCAGTCCTTTAGAAAGTGATTAAATCAAAGTTCCAGAACATAAAAATCTTTACACTGAGATAAACCCTGAGCAGCCCATGATAATTAAAAACAAATCTTTGCTTGTCTATAGTAATTCAATTTGCTCACTTAGATATAATTGATATTGTTCACCACTTATTATCCAAGAAGAGTCACTAAGGGACTTTTAGAGGCTAAAGGAATTGAGCCAAAGATCCTTCATATTTTGAAATGGGACAAAATGCCATGTTTTCTCAAAAAACGAGTAAGTCTTCCCTACAAATGTATTGGAAAACCCAAATGAAGTCAGGAAATAAAGATTTCATTAGAGGTAACTTAGAAGGGTACCTCATGCCTCCTCGGTGACCATAGGCAGATAGCAGGACCTCTCTTTCAATTTCCTCTTCCCTAAAATAGACATAAGCACTGTATCCATCACCGCGAAGCTGTAAGCACTGTGCTACTTCTAACACAGTCCTTAGGACCGTGTGTGGTCCACAGTGGCCCCTGCCTTAGCCTAACTCTTCATTGTTGATTGGTGGTCTTTACAAGGAATAAGAGTCATCATCAGCCTCGGTACTTGTGTTGTTTTCCTCACACATCTAGTTCCTATCCATATTTTACATCCAAGGACTACTGTGAGCCCCCCTCCCCCCACACACATTGTGAGGCATTTTTAATTCTCCTTTGGAAAAATAAGTAATCAAAATAAAGAAATATTAAGTTCATATTTGCCATGTGGCTTATATGGTAACAAGTGATTGCGCCAAGACACTTTTTTCTTTCAGTGACAATTGGTGTCTGACCACCAATGGGGAGAAATAATAAAAAAGCTAGGATGTGGCAGTGGGGTTTCTTGGTCCCAGTTGGCCAGAGGCCCAGACCCACAGACCTGCTGCCTGAGACCCCTTAGTAGCTCGCTGACACCGCTCAGGCCCCCAGAAATGACTTAGACGCTTTTATCAACTTTATGTTGTTAGGCCTATGGCTCAGGCACATTGCTAGCTAGCTCTTACATCTTAAATCAACCCATTTCTATTAATCTGTCTGCCACGTGGCCAGCGGTTCACCTGTGCCCTTACATGTTGCTCCTTTGGGCTTCAGCTTGATCTGCCCCTGACTCTGCCCTTCCTTTCCTACCTATTCTGATTCCTCCTCCTACTTCTATGGTGCCTGTCATGGCCCCAAACAGCTCCTTTATTTAAAGATTGAGATTCACAGCATACAGAAAGGCATTCCCACATCATATCCCCTTTTCTCTTCTTAAAACAAAAAGAACTCCAAATCTAATATTTCCCCCCCTTATATATAACAACTTATAAACAACACTGTAAATAAACACAAACATCCATAATCCATGTTTTGGGAATGTGGGCGTTGTTCTCTAGGCTACTTCCTGCTGAATGGGGGACGTTGGCAATCCTATGGGAATCCAAAGAAAAATTTAGGATTATGCACAAGTCTTTAGTCAAGTAGTCTCTAAGGCTGGGTCATCTCAGCCAGTCTCCTAGAAATTTTTCTGGATACAGAGCTCTGGAAACTTCAACAGAGGTGCTCTGAAATGCTGAATCATCTGGGCCATCCATTTCCATTGGAGATTTATTTCTGGTGGTCTTCCTCTATCAAACTTTATGTTCTTTATCCAGAAATAAATCCACAGTTTCTCATTTTCTGTGAAAATAAAAAGAAAACCTCTTCTCCAAAGTAGCATATCTTTGCATTTCAATTTTAAAGTCAACTCATTTACAAAATATATAGCTTGAATTAAACCAACAGAATTTATAATCAGCTGTTTCTTAGCAGCTTTCACTATTTCACTTTCAGTCAAGAAGCTTAAAGATAAGACAAGAATATACAGTATCCATACATTCTTTATATTTTCCATATTTATGTGGCTTATTTTTTATTTATTTATTTTACTCTATTTCTGCTTTAAAGGCTTTCTCTACCTTTTCTTTTCTTTCTCTAAGCCTATGTATCTATATTTTCAACACACTCTAAACCACTTAAACTTTTTTAAAAAACTGTCTTTACTGTATATTTATTTCTTAACTTTTTCTGTCTCTGACCACACCTTTGATTGCCTAGGGCGATTGACTCCACCCAGATTCTTCTATTTCTTTCAATTTCTGAACATACCTTTAATCTGCCAAGAATTCTTCTATTTCTTTCAATTTCTGAATACACCTTTAATCTGCCAAAGTTCAAGGTTGGTAGGATGGGTGGATGGCTCCACCCAGCTCCTAGTCTAATTTCATAGTATGTATCTTTTTAACCCAGGTACTCTGGGGAATTTTAGGGTCCATATAATCACCAAGTAAAGCTTTGTCATCTGCTGCTCTTTAACTACATTTAAGTATTAGGCAGCAGAGCCTCTTAAAAACTCACAAGTGTTTTGCCTCTAAGGCTGAATCAGGAAGCTTCTCTTTAAAAAAGCCAAGCCTCACTTTGCCTCCAGCAAACAGAGCTGATCCATGAAAACATTGACACTAAGAAGCCATTTTGATTCTGTTCTTTTTTTCTCCTTTTGAACATAAATCTTAAATAAATCATTTATAAACTTTTCCTTATATTGAGGGTCCTGTGAGACTTCAGGAACCAGCTATTTTACACCTTAAGCTGCACTCCAAAAGCCCGCCATTGTAGCTCAAGCGCATGTGCTTCACCAGGGTGTCTCTGTACCATGACTCACATGGGAGACACAATTCAGAGGCTGCTTTGGGTTCTAGACCATTTTTTAAGCTTCGTATGATCTTATGTGGGTATATTTGACCCATGTTAGGCTGCCATTTGTAGTAGTAGGTTTCTGGCCCTGACTTTCTGGTGTAACCTCAAGGTCTAGGCACACAGACCTGCAGACCCACAGACCCACAGACTCACAGAGACACACAGATGCTTTCAATAGTTTTTGGCTAATTGGCCTAAGGACCAGGCATATCACTTGCTAACTCTGTACCCTTCATCTAACCCATGATTCTTCCTGTTCAGCCATGCGGCTCAGTACCTTTCTTTAGAGCAGCATAGTTGTCCTCTACTTCTTCTGGCAGCACCTCTGTTGAAGTTTCCAGAGCTCTGTATCCAGAAAAATTTCAAGGAGACTGGCTGAGATGACCCAGACTTAGAGACTACACCACTAAAGTCTTGTCCATAATCCTACATTTTTCTTTGGATTCCTATGGGATTGTTGGCATCCCCATTAAGCAGGAAGTAGCTTAGAGAATGATGCCTACACTCCCACAACATGGATTATGGATGTTTGTGTTTATTTACAGTGTTGTTTATAAGTTGTTATAGATAAGGGGGAAAAGAATATTAGATTTGGAGGTTTTTTTGTTTTAAAAGGAGAAAAGGGGATATGTAGGGGTATTGTGTTGTTTCATGGTAAATAATTGTTCTACCCACTGGTTTAATAGAAAGCACTGATGGGCCAAAGGCAGGCAGGAAGTGTGGGCAGGGCTACCAGACTAAAAACTCTGAGAACAGGAAGCACAGAGCAGAATGCCAGAGAGAAGCCGGAAGATGCAGAGGACAACTATGCTGCTCTGAGAAAGGTACCCAGCTGCATGACTGAACAAGATAAGAGACATGGGTTAGTTTAAGGGTAAAGAGTTAGCAAGTTATATGCCTGGGCCTGAGGCCGATCCGCCTGAAACTATCGTATGCATCTGTGTGTCGCTGTCTCTGTGGGTCTGTGGGTCCTAAACCTTGAGGCTAGGCCTGAAAGTCCAGGCCAGAAACCTCCTACTACAAAGGACTGTTTTGGCCATGGCAGACACCCTAGAGGTAGGCAGAGGAATCAGAGCATAGGCAGGAAAAAGAGGGTGGAGTTTGCGACAATTCATGCCAGATGCCCCCTCCCCAAAACCAAGACTTGTAATGGCTTTTCCATATCCAAATAGTCATCTTAAAACATACATAAAATGGAATCAGTTGTGTGTGAAAACCTATAAAAAGCAGATCATTAATTTGATTTTGAGTGGCTGAATATGGGGAAAGTAGGAGGATAGAAATATGTGAAAAAATACAAACATAAAATTAATGTATGAAAATTGCAAAAAAAATTAGTGATGTCCCTGTGCCATTTCTTCCTATGATATTGGGAACATCCAATTCCTTAGCTTTAGTCTTATCTATAAGAAGAAACAATCCTATAAATGAAAGGCACAACTTCTGTACATAATTAGGATCAAGGAGTCTTATATGTTAATATCTTTGAAATCACACAGCCCCTTCCTCCTTCTGTAAGTTCTTCTAAAAGTTAAGTTTTTTATAAGATAGTTTTTCCGTTAAGTCAGCCTTCTTTCTTTGTTTATTACTTCATCCACTGCAGTCCATCGTGTAAGAAGCTATTAACATGGTGCTCACTTCAACCGTCTTTTTTTTTTATTACATTTTTTAATAGTGAGAAGCCAAAGCTCTAGACAGCAAGATTTATTGTCAGATAAGGTACTGCTTTCTAGGTCATGAAATGAGGACATAATTTTCAAGGTCCATCGTATAGAAATTAAGAGATAAAGCCATGTCCTTGCTTCTGTGCAGGATGGCACAATCACAAGAATATGCTATTTTCTACCAGAAGCTTTGAGTCCCCACTGGAATACACAAATCTCATATTCTTTCATTCTTGGTTTCAACATAGGACATGGTGTGGGAATTAAATTGCAGTTCATGTTTGTTTGCTTGTCTTTGAGATATTATTGTTGTAGAGTTGTTCCTAATTAGTAATATGATTTGCTTCAACTAAAAAACTATGGATTTCCTCTGGCTGTGCTTATTTCTGTAGAAGAAGTCAACAGGAACCTGCTTCTTTCCCCCAAGTCTCTAGTCAGTAATGCAGGTAGAGTATCTGCAGATGATCACCTCTAGAACAGAAAACTCAGAGGCAAGCCTCACCAACAGACTTAAAAACAAGAAAGAGAATCTCAGGCATTGAAGATATGGTAGGAAAAATGAATACTCTGGCCAAATAAAATATCAAATTTAAAAGAGATCATGTTATAAAATATCCAGGAAATGTGGGAAACTGTGAAAAGGCAAAATCTAAGATAATAGAAAGAGAAGAAATCTGTCTCAATGGCACAAAATTATTTTCAATAAGATCATAGAAGAAAATTTTCCTAACCTAAAAAAGAGATACCAAGCTATAAAAATTAATGTATTTCATTTTGTATTAATCTTATTAGGGTGACACTGCTCTCATAACTAGATCTGGATGATCCTTCAACCACTTCTATTTTAAAAAGTAGTTTAAGATCATTTGTTTCAGTTACTGGGAGATCTGATTGAATCTAGTAGTGACTTGTACAGTTTAGAGGATTTTCAGTTGGAACTGTACTATTTTGTTAGTGCTTCAATCCCAGTCCTTGGGTATATTTGCTTAAAGCGTCTGTCACATCTTGTTATATTTATTCTACTAGTTTTTTTTTAAAGTAAAAGCAAGACTGTCACAATTCTCAAAAACAAAATGGAAAATAGTGCTAATAAAGGCAAGTTAAAAAACCTCTATGACCCTGACAGCAAAACCAGATACAGATTTATCAAAACAGGAAAGAGAAGGAAATTATAAACCAACATCTCTGATTAACCTGTATCAAATATTCTCCAGGTAGTACATGCAAACCAAATGCAAAAGATCATTCATTTATCATGAACAAGGTAGCGTTATTTCTAGATTGGAAAGATTGTTTGACACACATAAATCAGTGAGTATAAAAGATCATTTTAATAGACTCAAGGGCAGAAATACCATGATCATATCAAACAATGCAAAATAGGCACCTGACAATCTTTAGCATCCCTAAAATACAGATGCTAGAAGGAAATTACCACAAAAGGATAAAGTGCTGCATCCACCGTGCCTCGGTGTAAGCTGCAATGCCTATCAGGTGGCCCTCATGGTGGAATGTTGGTGAGCCAGAGCTTCTTGGAGCGAACGGTTCCCCGGTTCCTTGACATGGCGCCTGTGAAATGACCTCGTCACCCGTTCTCGGCCATGACGCACCTGGTCTATTTTTCCTTAATCTTTTTCTTGTTTGCTTTGCTCCTGCTAATTGTATCATGCCAGAGGCTAAATGTACCCATTTATAATGCCAGGAATAAAACTAGCACAGTCAATGATGAGAAACTGTAGGAAGCACCTCCTCCTTTATTTCAGACAATTAAAAAGGTTCTTAAGAAACCAGTGACTTAGTGGAAATAGAACAACTGATAAGAAATTCTCATAAACAACACAGTAACTCAGAAAAACAAGCGTTAGCAAAAATCCCCTCCAGGGCTCTCCCAGGGGGATATGTACAGTATAAGATTAATGGCAAATAGTAGACAGCACCTAGGGCAAAACTAATGAGACTATTCTTAAGAGCAACTCAATATAATAGAGTTTATGATGAATTTGGCAACAGGTGAATAGTGCACAAAGGACAAAAAAGAAACTATTACTTTCCTTTTTTAAAAGATTAAAGCATATGCAAAAACCCTGGTGTCTGCTTAACTCAAAAATGGGCAAACCAGTTGGCCCCTTTTTATCAAAAGCCTTTTGGGGTCGTGTCCTCATTGTCCATTCAGCTATGAAGAAAAATGGGCATACAAAAAAACTTCTCAAAAGGACACAGTCCATGCCCATGTAAGATTAATAAGTAGTTGTAATCATTTTCTTGAAAATCATTAACCATGCCTCGCCTACCCCTAACCACAAGCCAGCAAATGCTTGTTTACAGCTACCCACAAGGGGTACTCACAATAGATTCAATGTATGGCACATGTCCCATATTGTTCTGTTCTCATAAATGTCGTGGTTATTTGCCTTGCCAATTTCCCTTTTGCTTTCTGTATATAATCACCTGAAAAATCAGTAAAGTTGCAGCAGCATTAACTCAACCCTCTGAGTGTGTCTGTCTGTCATTTACTCGCTGAATCCCATTCTCCTCTCCTTCGATCCCTGTCCTCCCTCGGTCTCAGTGCCCCAGGAGGGCCGGTCCGCAGCAATAAAGGATACAGACAGTAAACCTAGATCCAGCATTATACCAAATGACAAAAATAACCTAATATTCAGTGAAAGGAGCCATTTGCTTGAATAGGCAAGTGATCTAACAGTGGAGGTAGAAAGTGCTGAAGATGAAATTCTGTGATCTTTGTCGCTGCCACAATAGCACGAGAACCATGTTTGCATACCAGAGATAATACAAATTCTCTTCCATAGTATTCTTATGTAAATTGCTTGGCAACTATAAGATAAAGAGCTCTGATAAGCCATATTTCATAAGATCTGAAGTTTATTATCAGGGAGAAATGTATGCACAATAGAATTTTCAGAGTCCATGTTCCCTTGCTCAGCAGCAGAGAAACTGATCACACTTCTGTTCCCATCCAATATGCCCATTTCCCAGTCATGCAGCTTCACTGGGTTCTTGTTTATCTCAGGGCAGAGCTGATTAATGACATTCTCAGGCTGTCCCACAGGATGTCATGTAGCTGAAGTGAGTTTATCTGTGCCTGTAAGGTCCTGAGTACTATTTTGTTCCTAAAAATATATGCCCTGTATAATCTGTCTAGGAAATCCCATTGTACTATTATGATCTGGCTCTGATCATGTTCTTGCAAAAATTCTTCTAAGTGTTTCAATTTCACTTAGCCTTTGGTTCACTTGTCATGACTTCTCATATACAGTGATTATGCCCTACTGATTTGTATGTGCCCCCCCCTTGTCCATGCACTCTTCCACACAGCTCCAGATTATAGGCTGCTCTGACAGGTTTTATATAGCCTCACCACAGATTGCTGCTACCACAAACAAGAATTATATGTGACTATAGCATAAAGAAATTATACTTTGTGGGGTACAAAGTGAGAATTCTTTTCATGGTGCATATGTTTACAAATTTACCATGACACCAGAAATTTATGTGGAATTAGGTTAATCATCTAAAATGAAGCAGAAGATCTTGATCCATTGGACACCTGAGTTTGGAATACCCAGTCTGTCCATCTGGTTGTAGTCTCTAGATTGTTAAGGTCCAGTCCAAAAGCTTTACTCTCCACTGTATGCTGTCTCAGATCCAACATTCCTGATATAGCAACAAATGATAGAAAGAGCTATAATTTGAAAATAATATTCAAAATTTACTAATGAATATATTAACTATGAGGTCATGTTGTAACAAATTTCAACACTAAGAACACCAAACTATTCTCAAATAGTAGTTCCTCATGATTTAAATATGAAAATTTCTTCTTGTATTAAAATACGTTGAAAAATTAATCTAATGACATGGATTTGTTCACTGTCTTTGGTATAAAATTTCTGAGTTTTCCTGTATTTAGAATTAATATTCTGATATAACTCTTTGGACTTACAGTAAATGTCTTTTTCATCTTTTTTCAGAACTTCAGCTTGATTTTTTCAGCACACTTTTAGAATTTTAAATGATACTTAAGTGCATATTCATTGTGTCTTGTCAATAGAGTATGTCTTTAAGGCTTCTTGATACTTGTATAGAGACTCACATGATATTAAGCTGAAGATGAGCACTTAGCTAAGTCCTTCATATTTTTTTAATTTATGATGATTACTCTGAGATGTCTACAATATTAATATTGTTTAAAAGATTTAACAAAATAGATTTGAAATTTAATTCACCTCTTGGGACTGTGGAGTGTTAAGATATAGCAGTACAGAAAGACACAGCAACAGACTGTAGTATTTGACAACAGGAAACATTGTTCTGATGTTCATTTGAGTTTTGTTGAGTGATGGGATATTAGCATGAGTTCAGAGCCATTCTGGGACACAACTCAATTTAGATGATGTCTGTCACAATTTGAAGGTATATTCATTTTTTTTCTTTTGCAGATATCTCACTAACTCCTCCTTGAATGTAAGGGAAAGAGCAGCCTTCTGAAACTGGATCCTTTACATTCTGTATGCATAGCTTTTTGAACTTAAATAAGTACTATTATGGCAGTAAGCCTAGAGCACTGATCACAAACTTACCCATATCAAATCTCAGAAGGCTTTTACTTAATACAGTAGTTCAAACATTCCTAATACTGCAAACCTCCAATGCAGTTCTAAGTACACCTATGTGTGTATCTAGATGTGGGCAGAACCACCTATAGTGAGATAGAAAAATGGTGTTTCAGTTCCTAAGACAATTGGAAATATGTTTTCTTGTATCTTTGGCAGCCCCCATGAAAGTGACACTGACATGTTCATAACTGCTAATGTAATACCAACTATCTGTTTACAAGTTTAGAGGAACACCTAAAGGGTGCAAGCATGTTTTTTTGAGAGACCTTTCTTGGGAAGACTCGACATACATGTGCATCTACTCACAATTGAAAAATAAAAAGGGAATGAAGTCCAACTTTGTGAACCTATGAGCTTTATTGGAATTGCTTACAGAAATATTGGAAAGCAGTTGCTCACCAAAACACTACAAAGTCAAACACAATTGCTACCATGAAATTTAAAACCAGCACGTAACAGAGCTCATGAATAAGGCACACCTGGAGCACACTGCATACTTGTAGGCATATTGGTTAAAGAACATTTAATCTTGATGACTCAAATTATCTCCTCCTAAGCAGCATGGTTTGTCTGTTTCTTGATTTGAGTTGAGCATACTGAATCTTGTCAGTTTCAGGGATTTCTTGAAGCTATTTTGAGTGGTGCATTTCCTGTCTTAATCAGTTTGCCCTCAGAATGAATCATTCCAGTCTTCAAGAAACTGTTGCATAATAGCATATATTACAGGTTTTTCTATTTTGTCTTTATCATGAAGAATCTGAGATTGAACAAGTAAAATGCCTTAAGAGAAATTTTTATACATTGCCCATTTTTCAGAATTTCCATTCCTGATTGTATTTAAAGATTTGAAAATTACTGAAAGTATTTCATAAGATTTTCATGTTCATAATGATTCTATAGTGTGGAGCCTCAAGCATTGCAAAGGACTGAGGTTGGAAAAAGCACATGCCACATTGGAAACTTCTTGCTGGTATGAGTTTCATGTTTTCTTAGACATGAGGGGCAAGTAAAGACTTTTCCTCATACATTCCTTCATTAAGTTTCTCTCTAGTGTCAAGTCTCTGAGGTGTTCAAAGAAGTTAGCCAATAGTAAAGGATTTGTCACATTCACTACATTTCTAAAGTTTCTCTCCAGTACATAGTCTCTGATGAGTTCTAAGCTTGCCATTCTGCATAAAGAATTTCTTGCATTCACCATATTTGTAAGGCTACTCACCTTGCATGAGTTTTCTGGTGTGAGAACTAATATACCTGAAAGTGATTTGTCACATTCACTACATTTGTAAGGTTTCTCTCCTGTATGGATTCTCTGATGTGTTCTATAAGATACAGCACACCTAAAGGATTTCTCACAAACACTACATTTGTATGGATTTTCTGATGAGTTTTAAGATGCTCTTTCTTAGAAAACAATTTGCTACACATACTACATTTCTAAGTTTTCTTTGCTGTATAAATTTTCTGATGTTTTCCAAATTCTGAGTCAAAAGAAAAAGATTTGTCACATTCACTACATTTGTAAGGTATCTGTCTTGTACGAATTCTCTGATGAATTTTAAGATGTCTTTTCAGGGTAAAGGATCTTTCACATTCACTACATTTGTAAAGTGTTTCTCCCGTAGAGTTTTTGATGACTTTTAAAATGGTCTTTCCTAGAAAACAATTGGTCACAAACACTACAATTGTAAAGTTTCTCTCCTGTATGAATTCTTTGATGAGTTTTAAGATGGTCTTTCAGGTTAAAGGATCTGTCACATTCACTACATTCGTAAAGTTACTCTCCTGTATAGAGTTTCTGATGAGTTTTAAGATGGTCTTTCTTAGAAAACAATTTGTTACATATACTACATTTGTACGGTTTCTCTCCTGTATGAATTCTCTGGTGAGTTTTAAGATGGTCTTTCTTAGAAAACAATTTGTTACATATACTACATTTGTAAGGTTTCTCTCCTGTATGTATTCTTTGATGAGTTTTAAGATGGTCTTTCTTAGAAAACAATTTGTTACATTCACTACATTTGTAAGGTTTCTCTCCTGTATGAATTCTCTGGTGAGTTTTAAGATGGCCTTTCAGGCAAAAGGATTTGTCACATTCACTACATTTGTAAGGTTTCTCTCCTGTATGAATTCTCTGATGAGTTTTAAGATGGCCTTTCAGGCAAAAGGATTTGTCACATTCACTACATTTGTAAGGTTTCTCTCCTGTATGGATTCTTTCATGAGTTTTAAGATTGTCTTTCTTAGAAAAAAATTTGTCACATATACTACATTTGTACGGTTTCTCTCCTGTATGAGTTCTCTGATGAGTTTTAAGATGACCTTTCAGGCAAAAGGACTTGTCACATTCACTACATTTGTAAGGTTTCTCTCCTGTGTGGATTCTTTGATGAGTATTAAGATGGTCTTTTCTTGAAAACAATTTGTTACATATACTACATTTGTAAGGTTTCTCCCCTGTATGAATTCTCTGATGAGTTTTAAGATAGCCTTTCTTAGAAAAAGATTTGTCACATTCACTACATTTGTAAGGTTTCTCTTCTAAATGGATTTTCTGATGTGCTCTAAAAGAGGAAGTCTTCATTAAAAAATTGTCACATTCATTAGATTTGTAAGGTTTCATATCCTTATAAATTCTCTGATGAATTATAAGATAGAATTTTCCCATAAAGTTTTTCTCACCTTGATTATATTTGTAAGGGTTGTCCACTGGGTGAATTCTCTGATGTGTTTTCAGACTTGAGGAGACTGAAATGGATTTTCTACATTTATTATATCTATAATGGGGCTCTCCCATATAGGCTGTGCAATAATTTTCAACATGTGACAACATATAGGATGAATCAGTATCTTGCTTAGAGTCATAAGGTCTCTCTCCTTCATGAATTTTTTGATGTTTTGTAAAACCTGAGCAGCAGTGAAAGGATTTGCCATAATCACCACATTTGTAAGTATTCTCTTCAGTGTGGACCTTGCAATGTCTTTCGATGTCAGGTGAATGATAAAAGCACCTGTTGCAATTTGCACATTTGTAGGGTTTTTCTCCACAATGGATTTTGTCATGGACTTTAAGTTGGGACAAATGCAAAAAACATTTACTAAACTTTGTACATTTATAGCATTCCTCTGTCATATAAGCACTCTGAGGTATACTAAGGCTTGAGTCCACTGTGAAGCATTTTCCACATTTCCGGCATTGGTGTATTTTCTTTCCACTATTGATTTCTTTCAGTATGGTTTCAGTCTCAGAGTCCAAAGTTTTATCAGACTCTGCATCTGTGTGTACTTTCTTTCCTGTGTCAATTCTTTTATCCTGATTAATGATGGAACACAAATTTAACCAGTTTACATACTCTGTACATTTGCAAGATTCTTCTCCAATGCTTCCCTTTTCCTGTCTCTTCAGATATGTTTCAACAGAAGCATTTCTATGGTTACAAAATCTGTAGATGTTGTAATTTTCTGTAGTATAACTTGTGTTATAAAGTATATATTGGGAGGATGTTTGAATTATGTTGTCAAGATCATTACATTTATAAGATTCCTCTTGAATATTCACATGCTCATTGACAATAGGCTGTGTGCCTTGATCCAAGTCCTTCTCATAGTTACCACATATGTGATAATTCTCTGGAAAATTAGTGCAATTAGAGATAATATGGATTAATACATGAGTACAATATTTAATAACTGATAGTTACTTAGAAATATAAATTAGCAGTTCTCAGGGACAGAACTCACAACATAGTCCTTTTCTGTTTCACAATCATTAAATGCATGCTATTAAGTACCCTGATTCTGATCTATATAAAAACCACAGGGAACAGTAATATCATTCTCATTTAAACACTGTATCTTGCAACAGGTAGGACAAATAGGTGCCAAGTAGTGAAGAACTTTGAGAAAGAGGCTTTCTGGAGGACGATATGAACAATATTTTCCCATTTCTTATGCTTTGAGACAGAGCCACATAGTGTAGCTTTGGTCAGTATGACATAATCATGTAACCCAGATTGGCATGGACCTCACAATATCCTCCCTCTTAATGTGTAAAGATTGAAATGATGCTGTCAGTAGTAAATATAGCAACCATATCTCAAAAATAAACAAAACAAAACAATATTTTCCACAACCAACAACTCTTTTTCTGTTTAAACCATTTGCAACATTTAGAATCAGAAATAGGTGAATAGCTTAAACTAGTAGTAAATAAAAATATTCTAATTATGAGTACTGCGATATACTATCTTGATCAGAATATGCAATATTCTTTGAATTTTGAAGTTTTCTTTATATATTATGTACAAGGGCTGAAGAGATCACAGAGAATATAGCACTGTGTATTCTTTCAGAGAACACAGAAAATGTAAATGAAGCAGCCATTAAAAGTTATACTGGGAACCAGTACTTTCTTCATTTCTGGGATTCTCTAGGTTCAGAGTGTTTACATATAAACACAGTAAGAAGTTACAAAGGGTGAATCAGAAATTCCATAAGTAGACAATTCTTACCCACAAAGACTAGATTGTTGTAATTCTCCAGCATCACATCCATGTACAATGTTCTCTGAGACCAGTCTAGACTTTCCCATTCCTCCTGAGAGAGGTCCACAGCCACATCCCTGAATGATAACAGACTCTGTAATAGAAACAGTTACCATGTGCTGCTTAAGAAAATTATTTTATTATTCTTTTTTTTTTTTGTAAATGAGACTGACATAATTAGAGACTCTATAGATGAGGATGGCAATTTTTCCAAGACCAAAGTTTTCTAGAAGTGCTGCAGAGATATGTCAGAACTTAAGCACTGCCACTCTTCCAGAGACAGTGGAGAGAAAGACTTACTGCCTTGCTTACATTCATAAGGTCTCTCTCCACTGTGAATTTTTTGATGTCTTCTAAGACCTGCAGAGCAGATCAAAGATTTTCCACAATCATTACATTTGAAGGTTTGTATTTAGATTACATTTTATAATGTTTTAAAGTCCTCAAAAGTGGAGTTTGGTACCCAGCACCCTCATGGCACTACAAAACAGAATTTAATCTCAGATCCATAAGATCCACTATTTTCTGATGAACTTTATAGGCAGGAGGTACAAATGTACACATTCAGGCAAATATTCTGAAATACAATAAAATTACAATTTAATTTTAATAAAAGATATTTTCTAAAATATACATAATCTTTATTCTGTCTCTGTGAAAACAGGATAGCATAACAGTCCCACAATCAACATTCTTTAAAAACTACAATATACACATTTGAAATCTAGATGTACCTTTGTAAAGCATAGGCTGATCCCAAACAGGATCCCAGTGTCACATCTCCAATGATCAAGTTATAATGAGCAAAAGTATGTTAGATCAATCCTGTCTGAAGCTGCATCATCTGACTCTATTCTAAAATGCCCAGTTCAGATCCTGAGGTTTATGTATAATGCTGTACTCTTTTTAGAACATGGAATGTACAATTCATTGATGCATTAAAAGTCAAAATTTTTCTTTAAAGATAAAGAAGTGTAAAAATCAGGTGCACATCCAGCATTCCAAATACCACATAGAACCAAATACTTTGAAGTTATTTTATGAGAAATTTCATATCCACAAATTAAATTGAAAAAAGTAGACAATATTGCTAGTTGAATTTTTCTAAATGTTGACACAGCAAAAATACTGAAATAACAATTTCTTGAATTTCATATGATGTTTTACTACAGAATAATAAAAATTTATGTGTAAATAAGTGGCCTGTGTGACAATACAATCAGATAAAGTAGAAACACTTTATATTATCAAAATAAATGTATTCAATTGACTGAGAAATATAACAACTCCTCCCTAATTTTGAATGTGTTAATGTGATTGATTCAACTGAAAATTTAATTGCTTTAATTTTAACATTATTAAGCTCTTCAGTCTTTGAGCTTATTCATCTAACAGGATTTAGGCTGTGTAAATAAGTATATATACTGTTTTTGTCACATGTTTGCACCATAAACGTAAACCTGTGGCTTAGAGAAATGGTTCACAGGTAAACGACACTTTCCTGATCCTGAAAACAAACTTAATGTAATTCTCTCCACACATATGGCAGCTCACTACAGTGCCTGAATTCAGTGAGAATGGACTGACTGCAAACAGGAGCATAATGCATGGTGCAGTGTATACCAAACGATGCAGATGAAAATCCATGCACATAAACAAAATACTTTTGTAATGAAAGAAACACATGGACACAACTTTTCAGGATTTCTACCCCCAGAATACAAAACTTCAGTGGAAGGCAAAACAAAAGGTAGAGGGAGCCATCTTTCTCCAAAGAAAAGAATAAAGTAATTAAGAAAAATATTCTTTTATGCTTAAACCTTTCCTGAGACAAACACATTTATTACTATGTGACGCAAAATGGCACAAAGAGAAACCAGAATATTGCAATCTGCATCTCCTCACAGACACCGCCATTTTCTTGCAAGAGCAAAAGCTAAATATGTTGGTTTCAGTCCAGTGAGCCTCTTCCAATTGTACTTTGCCACAAATTCTTCAGTGCTGACAGTAAAAGGGGTCCAAATATTAGCATGTCCATGTTCAAGGCCTGATTCTGGAAAGCTGACCATTCCAGAAATGCTAATCATGGTACTGTAATAATGGAAAAATCCCGTTTAACTCTTTCCCCCTTAACTCTCTAGTGTCACAATAGCTGTTTGCCCACCCCAGCCAAAACCCCCCTCACCCCTCCCTGAGGCCCCTGAAGCTGACTGAGGTTGGCAGAGTTTCAGTGACTGACTGCTCAAGGACTCAGAGTCTTGGGAAAAGATTTGTTTACAGGATTTCCCAGCTGTATGAAGGATGTGCAGTCTAAACAAAGCTTGTTTCTTCCATTCTTGAGACATATCACCCGGTCAGCCTGATATGCACGTAGTAACTCAGGCGAGACCACCCTGAGTAACCATGAGAACCGTTGCTACTTCCCCCTCCCCTACCTAGAGTGCTGAATAAAAATTCTACCCTGAGAGCATTCAGGGCTCTTGGCTATCTTCCTGCCTTGAGCCCACTCGTGGGTGTAATAATTTTTTTTTTTTATGTTATAAGAAATCTGGGTCTGGGGTCTTCTTTGTTCTGGCCATCAACAGTACATGAAACCTCCCTTCCTCACTACTATAAAAGGACTCAAGCCCATTCTATGTTAAAAAAACCCAACAACAACTGGCTATCAATATATTTCTTTGAGCCTCATTTATAATAGATTCTGTTTCAAAACTGCAAGTCTTAAGTCCATGGAAATTCATGTTCTCACAGTATAAAACTGAGTGGAAATATAAACAAGTGTTTGTTATATAGGTAAAAGACTGAGAGACTTAATCTTGATTATCAGAGAAGACAAAAGGTAAGAGAAAAGGAACGCTTCCATTAGCATTGCCTAAAGTACAGAATTGAAGTCTTGAATAATTTCAATCATAAAACCGAATTTCAAAGAAAAGTGGACATGACACTGACCTGTGCAGCCTTTACCACAGAGGCATTCATTCTTCTTGGTGCTGTCTTCTGTGCTCCTAAGAAACAAAGACTGAAATCTTGGTTAAACTCACATCGGGGTGTCAAAAATACAAAGCTAAAACCAGTAAAACTCTGTTCTGGATAATGGCAAACTAAAAGACCCCCAAACCAAAATAATAGCACAAATCCTGTCAGGCTTCCTATAGACTAGAGAGCACATGGAAGGATAGATCTAGAATGAGAAAACAAAATGACTGTGAACCTTATGATTGCACACAGTATGTGAGCTATTAAAATTCACGGAGAAAAAAGAGCACATGAAGAAATTTATAAAATAAAAAAGATCATTCAACCAATAAAGCAGCTTTGCAGATCAAGATTAGAGGCAAAGTCTACACAGAAAACTCAGAGAGACGTTAGCATGAAAACAAAGGGAATGAAGTACTTTATATAAGGAAGATGAATAGGAGAGCTGGGGAGTAACAGACTGTATCCAGCACACAAAATCAGTAAACTACCATTTCTCCTAGAACGCAGCGAATTAATAATACCCCCTGATTTTACCCACCAGAATATTAAAACACAAATAATGAATAAAAGACCCATCCTATGAAAGTCTCAGTAAAAATGTCACAAGATAAACTTCAACAAATTTAATGATAAATGTCTAAGGCAAGAAGAAATGGAACAAGGTGAACCCAATCAAGGGCAGGTATGTTTCACTGAGGCCATCAGTACAGTGCAGAGAAACATGAACAGCATTAGCAGAAAAAACTATAAAGAGAGGATGATGCAAATACTTGCTGGGTGAATTCTGGTTGTATTAAAAGAAAGTCAGAACCATATATTGGGGAAAAGCTGAAATATTGAAGAGAGGAAACACCACAGTCAAATCTCACCCTGCTGTCTTCCAGACTTGCTCCTCCTCTCTTATACTGCTTGAATCTGTCTTTCTATGCCTGCCTTAAATACCTTCTTTGCCCAGTTGTTTCACATCCAGGTTAAGATTAAAGGCATGGGCTACTACTATTTGGTACTTAGCCTTGAACTCACAGAAACACAGAAAGATCTCTGTCTCTGGAGTTATGGGTTAAAGGCCTGGCACCACCACTGCCTGCCTGGGAGCTTGGAACTCCCCCTGTAAACCAAGCTGCTCTCAAACTCAGATCTTCTGGGATTAAAGGTTTAGGCCATCACTCCCAGACTTTCCCACACTGGAATTAAAGGTGTGAGTTGTCACGCCCACCCTCGCCCCAAGGACGACACGACACCAGGCTCTTCTTTTAGTGGTTTATTCAGGACCTTGAAACTTCTTCTGCTGCTTCTCTGCCTCTGTTACTGCCTCTCCCACTGGGGAAAACCCGCTCCCAGCTATATACCCTCTGGACTGCTAGTCATGGGGCACCATGTGGGCCATGCCAATAGACCCAGGTGCACAGAAGCAAGCCACGCCTGGAAGCAAGCCACAAGCTTAGCCTTAGACAAATGAGTTGTTTATCTCAGAGAGCTCTCAGGTGGAAGGCGGAAGCCAGCTCCATCTTTAAGGTGCGGCCACGCAGCTCTCTACAGTGAGTTACCACTCTCTTATCCTCCTGGATTGACTGTTGGCAGATCTCTTTTCTGATATTTCTGACTGGTTTTATTAACATATCATCACATATGCTCTCCAGTCCTAATGAATCTACAGACTTAGAGTGAACTAGACAATTTTGAGTAAGAAAAAAGAATTTAGGAGAAACAAGTAGGAAAGGCACTAAGTTCTTTTTTAGTGATGATGTGATCATACAAAAACTCACCAAAGTCACTACAAGTATATCTTAAATTTGTTCAGTGCTTCATTAAATATTAAAGCATACAAAATTACTACTTTCTATATTAATAATAATTTGTAAAGTGATTTACAAATTTAAGCCATTTAGGTTGCTTCCAAAGATCTTAGGAACAATATGATAAATTTACTTATTTGAAGTTTTTTTCAATTTTATTTTCATTAAAAATGTCATCTCCATAAATGTACCCCCTTGCTCCCCCTCCCTCCCTCCCATCCCCCTTCCCAATCCTGCTCAGCCATTCCTCAGCCTCGCCCCTCCCCATCCACCCATCCCCTCCCCCAAAAGGACAAGTAGACCCAAGGTGGGCCAGCTCAGTGTACCACATCCAGTCCAGGCAAGTCTGATTCACTCATCCCAAAGTCAATGCTGAGCTAGTTGTGCCTCTACAGGGAATGGGCTCCAAGGTGCCAGCCCATGATCAGGAAGAAACACAGTCTGATCTCACACACGGCTCATGCCAGTCAAAAGCGGCCTACGCCAGGAGGGCCCAGCTCCCCCTCCAGATGGATCTCTAGTGGAAATTCCCTCTTCAGTGATCTCCCCAGAGGTCCAGCCAGCCATCACCATGAGAACCTTCCTCATAATCCCTATCTCCCTGCTCTCAGCTGGACCAGGAGCTCTGCCCAGTGCTCTGCAACAGATCTCCACCTCCACCTCCATTCCCTGTTGGGTGTATGTTCTGAGATGACACAGAGTGTGTTTGCTCATTTGATTATAGGGGAAGTCCCATTTAGGCACTCCCTCCACCATTGTTTGGAGACTTGGCCAGGGGCATCCTGCGAGTTCTTGGACATCTCCCTAGCACCAAGTCTCTTTCCAACTCCACATTGGCTTCCTCTATCAGGACATCCATCTCCCTCTTTGCTCCTTACTCAACCATCTACTTCTTTCAAGTCTTCTTGGTTGCAACCCGTTATGATCCCGAATTGCTAAGGTGATCTTCTCTATTTTGTCTCCTTAGGGGAATCTCTGGATATCTCTCTTAAATTCCTTCTAATCCCAAGATGTTCAAGGGTTGCAGTTTGCAGCCTGGGTATACTTTGCTTTTTGTCTAAAATCCACTTATGAGTGAGTACATCTCATGTCTATCTTTCTGGGTTCATGATACCTCGCTCAGGAGGATATTCTCGAAGTCCAACCATTTGCCTAAAAATTTTAGGATGCCTTTTTCTGTTGATTAGTACTCCATTGTGTAGATGTACCACAGTGTGTTAATTCATTCTTCAGTTGAGGGGCATCTAGGTTGTTTCCAGGTTCTTGCTATTACAAATAATGCTGCTATGAATATAGTTGAGCTAATGCCTTCGGGGTATGAATTGCATCCCTTGGGTATATACCCAATAGTAGTACTGCTGGATCCTTAGGGAGATTGATTCTTGGTTTTCTGAGGAATCACTATACTGCATTCCAGAGTGGTTGTACAAGTTTACACTTCCATCAACAATGGAGGAGTGTTCCCCATTGCTCCACATCCTCTCTAGCACAAGCTGTCATCTGTGTTTTTGATTTTATCCATTCTGACATGTCTAAGGTGGTGGTATCTCTAAGCTATTTTGATTTCCATTTCTCTGATGGCTAAGGATGTCGAGCAATTTTTAAGTGCCTTTTAGCCATTTGTACTTCTTCTGTTAAGAATTCCCCATTTAGCTCTGAGCCCCATTTTTTAACTGGGTTATTTAGGTTTTTTGGGCTCTAGTTTTTTGAGTTCTCTATATATTTTAGAGATCAGTCCTCAGTCAGGTGTAGGGTTGGTAAAGATCTTTTCCCACTCTGTAGGCTGTCATTTTGTCTTATTGACTGTATCCTTTGCCTTACAGAAGCTTGTCAGTTTCAGAAGGTCCCACTTATTGATTATTGTTCTTAGTGTCTATGCTAGTGGTGTTATGTTTAGAAAGTGGTCACCTGTGCCAGTGCATTGGAGGATATTTCCCACTTTCCTATCAAGCTCAGTGTAGCTGGATTTATGTTGAGGTCTTTGATCCACTTGGATTTGAGTTCTGTGTAGGGTGATAGATATGGATGTATTTGCATTCTTCTGCATACTACCATCTAGTTATGCCAACACCATTTGTTGAAGATACTTTTTCCATTGAATATTTTTGGCCTCTTTGTCAAAAATTAGGTGTTCAAGGTGTGTGGGTTAATGTTGGGGTCTTTGATTCACAAGTCTGTTTTTGTGCCAGTACCAGTCTGTTTTTATTACTATAGCTCAAAGTTAGGGATAGTGATTCCTCCTGAAGTTCTTTTATTGAGCAGAATTGTTTTGGCAATCCAGGGTTTCCTGTTATTCCATATGAGGGTGAGTATTGTTCTTTCAAGGTCTGTAAAAAAAAAAAAACTGTTGGGATTTTTATGGGGGTTGCATTGAATCTGTAGATTGGCTTTGGTAAAACTGCCATTTTTACTATGTTGACCCTACCTATTCATGAGCATGGGAGATCTTTCCATTTCCTAATATCCTCATCAATTTCTTTCTTCAGTGACTTAAAATTTTTGTCAAAAAGGGCTGCCACTTCTTTGGCTAGAGTTATGCCATGATATTTAATGCTCTTTGCAGCTACTACAAAGGGGGATGTTTCCTTATTTCTTTTTCAGCCCTGATCATGCTGGTCATTGTATGGGCTGAGGCTTTATTGATTTGGGAACTCCTCTGACCCCTTTCCATCTTATTAAAAAAAAAAAACTGCTCCAAATTTCTTCTGACAAAATATAACCAATACTAAAAACTTTTCAAATGACCCAGATAAATGAAATACCAAAATCTCTAAAATCAATGATTGTTATTTATTACACTAAGAATTCGAGAGGTATTCAATGTGTTAAGCAAGAAGAATGCCAACCAAATGAATAAGGATACTAATAGTATCATTAAGAATATTAAGACAATAAAAAGGAAACTAGTTTATATCTCTTACATTTACAATATGAAGCAACAGATGAGAAATTATCAAGTTTGATAACAGAAAACAGATAATTCACCAGCTTCACTGACACTACACAGTAGAAACCAGAACACAAGAATAGAGAATTCATTGTTTTAAAACTGATAAAAGGAGAAGGACATGCCCATTCTACAGGTGGTTCCACAAGACAATCAGTGGAATTCACAGCACAACATGGAATTCAAGAGCAGTGTGGGAGATTAACGTCAAATACTACAGGAATGAAAGCTCCCAGTGAATAACACATGAGGCCAAGCTTCCTCAGAGAAAATCTGTACGTCCTTCAGGGACCTTAGAAACTTAAATGTAATCCACTGTACTTGATGTGATTTGTTTCTCACTAAGCCTCATATATGAACCATGTGTAAGAGTTTGTTCAGTGTGACTCAGGGAAAAATTCACCTGCCTCAAAACATACATGAAATACAAGGAATGAATATAACAGGATGAAAATGTTGATGAGGGATGAGATAGAGAATGATGAGAAGGTAACAGCACATTTTCTAAAGAGCTCCAGCAGCAAAAGCCACTCTTTTGAAGATACAAGTGGTAGAAGAGAAGAATTAGAAGCATGGATAAACATAGACTACAAGACCTTTGTAATAGTTACAATAGCCAAAAAAATTGCAAAATGAAAAATACCATAATATTTCTCTATAAATGTTTTAACAACTTTCATATGAGTGAAAACAACAGAATGTATCACAGTTCATGTGAGTGAGAATTTAGTACCTGCACAACAGAATTTTGAGAGTCACAATAAAATAAAATGCTGTTGTGAATATAGAATATTTAGAATCTCAGGAGGCAGCGGCACGTGGATCTCTGTAAATTTAAGGGCAGTCTGTTCTAAGAGCAAATTCTAAGAGAGCCAGGGCCATAGATAAAAAACTTGTCTCAAAAGAGAAAAGCATTAAACATGAGTTACCCATGAAGACACAGGGTAGAATACATTTTATGTGCAGAATGAGTGAATAGCAGAGAAATGGGAAGCAACACATCATATACAATGCAGAAAACACTAACCCTCTCTGGGAATGCAGAACAACATGAACAGTAACTTACCAGCCCCAATACCAGCAAGACCTTCTGGATTAAAAACTCTAAGAAATAGAACTTCAGTAAGAAGAAAATTTAATCAGTGGGTATCAAAAGTCTTCACTGTAAACTCTCTATTACACATTGGAATAGATGAAACACATCAACATAATAAAGAAGTATATTTGCCAATCAAGGTCTGCAATTCCAAGGGAAAAAATGTACAGTATTGACCTGATACAGTTGACATTCTTTCCTATTGTGTTAACATAGTTCTAACTTAGAGGGAATGGAGTGAGGATTGGTGGCTGGGAGCACTGGCTGTTTGTTCTTCCAGAGGACTGGGGTTATAGAGTAACAAGCAAATAGCTCATAAAACTGTAACTCTAGTTCCGGGACATCCAAATGCCATCTTCCAGCCTCTGTGAACACAGCACATATGTGGTGCACAGGCGTATATAGCCTGAAGTTTGACTGTCTTGCCCAGCTAGTCCAGCTGGGCAACTTAGTGCCTAATAAACACATGGAGGCTTATATTAATTACAAGCCATTTGGCCTATGGCTCAGGCTTAGGACTTGTTAACTGTTGTACTTTAAGCTATTTCTTTTCTATGTTTAGTCACATGGCTTGGTACCTTTGCTCAGTGAAGCATTTTCATGTTCCTTCTCCTGTGTTTGTCTAGTGACTGCTCTTCCTCTTTCCTCCTTGTCTGGTGGCCCTGCCTAAACTTCCCATCTGCCTAGCTTCTGGCCAATCAACATTTTATTAAACCAATATGAGTGATAAACATTTATAGTGTACAAAATCATAGTCCCATAGCAGACATATATGCAGAAAAATCATCCATATGCATGTAACAAGAACAGAAAAAAATAGCTACAGAAATCTGAAAGAGAGAAAGAAGCAAAGAGATATAGTAGGAAAGGAAGAGAATTCATGCAACGATTTCAATGAAGGTTTGATTTCATATATAACCAAAGCACACCATTAGAAACCTTCACACTTGACAACAGCCTTAGGAATGTTGAAGGATGTAGAAGAAACAAATGCGCATCACCAGCTCTCTTCACACCAATAATAAGTATGTCAAAAATAAATTAGGATAAGACTTCTAGTGCCCTCCAGTCATAAATAAATTCATCCTCATTTTCCTTAAGGGAATTACAAACTTGACATTCCATCTCATACAAGCCTGAATGGCTAACACACACACACACACACACACACACTAAAAATATTTAAAAAATTGGTGGATCAACAGATGGTACATGGGTAAAAGTGGTTACAGCTCTTTCATATTGTGCATTTGAATCCCAGAACCAAAATCCTGGCTTACAACCATCTGTAAATTCCTTCCTAACAGATCTAATGCCTTCATGTAACATCCACAGCCACTAGGTACATGGTGCACACACATGCATTATGCCAAAACACTCTTGTACATAAAAGGAAATTAAAAAAAAAACTAACAAGAACAAGAAAACAAACAGAACCAAGTCTGGTGGGCACAACTTTAACCTCACCACTCTGGATGCCAAGGCAGGTGTTAACTCTGTAATTTACTATTATACTTGTCTACCTAATATGCATCAGAGCAGCAGCAGCCATATACTGAGACTTCTCAAAAAATAATACACACACACACACACACACACACACACACACACACACAAATCCATTGGCTAAAAATGCAGATGAGGAAATGGGAAATTTCAACCGTAGCTTATTCTAAATTCTGGTGGCAATGCAAACAGGAGAAATCCCTTTGGAGATTTACTGAAAGGGCATATGTGCTCACCACATTACCCTCCAGAGCTGAAAGATTTAAGCTGGTTTCAATGTGTACAGACATATCTATTTAAGACAGCAAATATCCAGACACTGATAGAAGGAACATGATCATTTCCATAAATCCATAAAAGAGAAATTTTACATTTGCTCCTTGTGAAATATTTAAAAAACCTTGGAATAGAAAGAACACACATTGGCATAATAAACAATAGAAGCCAAAAAAAATCTAAAATTTTACTATATGAGGAAAACTGGAAGAATTAAAATGTCCTTGGGACAGGGATAAGGGTGTGCACATCAACTCAGCATGGTGGATCTATTTCTTACTAAAGAAGAAAAGATGATAAAAAAAATCTCACTTTAAAAGTGTGAACAGATGTCAGACAGCAAGTCATTCCAAATTGTAATCTTTGAAATAAGCCTTAAAGTCCACGGTTTAAAACAGCTGGTGTCTTATATATCAAAAGATCACAGTTGGACAGTTGCTTTCTTTGGTTTTCTGAAACAGAGCCATAATGCAAAGACAATTTTCTGTGTAATGAAATACTATCTGATTACATTTTTTGGCTAGATCCAGAGAAGGGCATATGTATAATACACAGGAAACCTTGCCAAGTGCCTAAGAATGGGACTCCACTCATAACATATACAAATACACAAACAGACTTTACCTTGTTCTATTCACATTATAGCCTGACAACTACTTTCAGCCTATGTCAGAGCACTTTTGTATACAATGGGCCATAGTAATTTCATGGAATCCTCAATGAATTCATTCATACAGAGAATGAGTGACTGCTGACTGCACAGCCATGAGGAGGAAATCTACATGACCCGGTATAAATACCAGGGAAAATAACAAAATAGGGGACAAATATTCTGTTAGCAAAGAATAAGGATATTATCTATATACTTCACAAAACATAGGAAAAACTGACTCTACATTAAAGCGCACAAAAAATTTGAGTATACAGAGCAAACCCTGGTACATAGCAGAGAGTTTGAATTATTTTAGCTGTGACTCCAGATGAGATTGCAGAGTCACAGAACCACCAGACCACGGGAGTGCCAGAAGAGTAGATATACAACAGAGCAGTGGAGCCATAACAGAACACTGAACAAGTGTGAAGTCTGTGTTATTTTGTTGACATTCACATGTGTATAAAAAACAGCCTGTAGAGTAGGTACATTTATTATCAAGCTTTTCATTTCATTTTCATAAAATTATTAGCTAGCTCTCATGGTATGAAAGGTTAGTACCAAAATATATCATAAAATAAAGAGAAAACAACAATAAAGAGAAAGCAACGAAACAATAATCACTTCAATCAAGAAGCAAAGATTTCAACAGATTGTGCTATAAAGCAGTTACAGTGGTCAATAAGCACACATTAAAATTGTTCCACATTGTAAGGCATGGAACAAGTGAGTACTGAAATCCCCCCTGTCCACACTCAAGGACTTCTATGACAACATAAGAGAAACAATCTCAGAGAAACTGTCAGTGGAAATCCAACTTACCACACCCACCACAAGTCAGTGTGTAGATTCCATAGCAACCATACTAGCAAAAATTCATATACGATTCAACTACAATATACATGTGGTCTTATATAAAATGACTAATTATAGTACATTCTTGCAACAATAAAGTACTCACAGATAAACATGCATGTAAAAAGGTAGCACCTGATTTAAAACAGAAGAATATATTTGTAACATGTCAATATTGACAGGTGGCTTTCATGTTCTCACTCAACTATGGGAACACAATTGAAAAGGGGCTTTCTCTAAAATAAGAATTCTAAGTAATTAATTTAAACAGAAATGAGGAAATTCAGCAAAACAAAAATATTATGCTAAGTTGATATGAAATCTGGAAAAAACAGAGTTCAAAAACTTTCAGAAAAGCAAAACAAGATTTCAAAATCTATTAAAATTGTAACAATAAAAACCATTGAGTCTTGAAGACAAGAGGCAATATCAAAGCTGCTGTTATATTTAAAAGTAGTCTTCTGTGATAGTGCATTCAAAGCTGTTTTCCAATTACTCTTCTATCAGGTTCTATATAACTGGATTTATGTTGAGGTCTTTGGTCCACCAGGACTTGAGTTCTGTGCATGGGATAGATAAGGATCTATTGCCACTCTTCTACATGCCACCATCCAGTCATGCCAGTACTATTTGTTGAAGATGCTTTTTTTTCCCCAGTGCATATTTTTGGCTTCTTTGTCAAAAATCACATATTCATAAGTGTGTGGATTAATTCAATTCCATTGATCCACTTGACTGTTTTTATACAAATATCAAGCTATTTTTATTATAGATTTTTAGTGGAGTTTAAAGTCAGCCATGGTGATGCATCCATAAGTTTCTTTATTGTACACGGTTACTTTGGCAATCCTGGGTTGTTTTGTTTCCATATGAAGTTGAGTATTGTTCTTTCAAGGTCTGTGAAAAATTATGTTTGGGACTTTGATGGGAATTGAATTGAATCTGCAGATTGCTTTTGGTAAGATTGTCATTTTTACTATGTTGGTCCTTCCTATCCAGGAGCATGGGAGAGCTTTCCATTTTCTGATATCCACTTCAATGAAAGTCTTTCACTTATTTGGATAGAGTTGCCCTAAGATACTTAGGTTATTTATTTATGGCTATTGTAAAGAGTAATATTTCTTTCATTTCTTTTACAACCCATTTGTAATTTGTATATAAGAAGACAATTTTTGTAAAAGTTAATCTTGCATCCTGCCACATTCCTGAAGGTGTTTATCAGCTTTAAGAATCCTCTGGTAAATTTTTTGAAATCATTTATGTATACTATCATATCATCTGCAAAACACAAAACTTTGACTTCTTTCTTTCTAATTTGTATCCCCTTGGTCTTCTTTTGTTGTCTTATTGCCCTAGCTAAAACTTGAGGGGCTGCACCAAATATATATAGGGAGTAGACAGCTTTGTCTCTTGTCTGATTTTAATGAAATTGCTTTGAGTTTCTTTCCATTTAGTTTGATGTTGGCTGTCAGCTTGCTGTATATTGCCTTTATTATGTTTAGAGATGTTTCTTGTATCCCTGATCTCTCTCCAAGACCTTTATCATGAAGGGGAGTTAAATTTTATCAAAGTCTTTTTCAGTATCTAAAAAGATAATCATGAGGAATTTTTTTCCTTTAGGTTTTTTTTTTTTAAAATAAAGTCGATAACATTGACAGGTTATCGTATGTTTAACCATCCCTGTACTTCTGGTATAAAGCCTACTTGAGCATGGTGGATGGTTCTTTTGATGTGTTCTTGAATTCAGTTTGGCAATGTTTGAGTATTTTTGCATCAGTCTTCATGACTGGTCTGTGATTCTCTTTTTAGTTGTATCTTTGTGTGGTTTGAGGATCAGGGTAACTGTGGCCTTATAAAGAGTTTGGTGATGTTCCCTCTGTTTCGATTGTTTGTTACAGTTTGAGAAGGATTGGCATTAGTTCTTCTGGTAGAATTCTGTGCTGAAAGCTTTTGACCCTGGGTTTTATTTCAGTTTTATTTGGGAAAATTTTAATTATTGCTTCTATTTCCCTCAGAGTAACAGGTGCATTTAACTGGCGTATCTGGTCTTGATTTAACATTGCTAAGTGTTATCTATCCAGAATATTCCACATTTTTTTAGGTTTTCCAATTTTATGGAGTACAGGTTTTTGAAGTATGACCTCATGATTCTCTGGATTTCCTGTGCCTGTTATTTTCCTGTTTTCCATTTCTGATTTTGTTAATTTTGACGTTCTTTCTGCCTTTTGGTTAGTTTGAAAAAAGGTTTGTCTATCTTGTTGATTTTCTCAAAGAACCAACTCTTTGATTCTTTGATTGTATTGCTCTCTTTGTTTCAATCGTTATTGATTTTAACCCTGAGTTTGATTATTTCCTGCCAACCATCCCCTCCTGGTGAGTTTGCCTCTTTTTGTTCTAAGCTTTCAGGTGTGCAGCTAAGTCACTTGTGTGAGATTTCTCCAAATGCTTTTTGTAAGCACTTTGTGCTAGGAAACTGATTCTAAGTACTGCTTTCATTATGTCCCATAAGTCTGGGTTTATTGTGGATTCATTTTTAGTGAATTCTAGCAAGTCTTCTATTTCCTTCTTTATTTCTCCCTTGACCTAGAGGTGGTGTAGTTGAGAGCTGTTCAGTTTCTACGAGTTTGTAGGCTTTCTGTAGTTTGGGTTTTAAATGAACTCTAACTTTAGGCCATGTAACCAATAGGATACAAGGGGTTATTCCATTTTTTTTGTATCTATCAATATTTGTTTTATGTGATCACTTTTGGAGAAGGTTCCCTGGGCTGCTGAAAAGACATATTCTTTTGTGTTTGAGTGGAATGTTCTGTAAATAGCTATTAAGTCCATTTGAGTTATAACATATGTTAGATTCCTTATTTTTCTGTTAAGTTTCTGTCTGGCAGACCTGTCTACTGGAGATTGATGTGTTGAAGTCTCCCATTCTTAGTGTGTGTTGTTTGAGGTGTGATGTAGGCATTAGTAATGTGTCTTTTAAATATGTGGATTCCCTTGTGCTAAGGGCATAAATGTTCGGAATTGATACTTTATCTTGATGGATTTCTTTGTGATGAATATGTAATGTCCATCTCTCCAGCCTCTTATGTATTTTAATTGTATGTATGTGGATGTTTGCCTACAGAAGATTGGTGCACATCATGCAGAAGTGCCTTCAGTGGCCATCAGTGGGCAACAAATCTATTGGAATATGATTAAGTCACCATTCATGTACATGGAACTGAATCTGGAAACTGGAACAGCAACAAGTACTCATGACTGCTGAGTCACCTCTATGGTGCTTGCTTTATTGTTCCTTAAGTTGCTGTAGTGAAGATTTAATCCAATGAGAAAGACAGAATGCATGGAGTATTAAGGACAAATCCTTAAGAGTGTTAGGTTGACTGTTCACTCAAGAAAAACAGTGACAAAAACATGGGGTAACAAAGATACATTGAGAAGTTTGGGCAGCAATGTCCCAGTTGAAAAAAGACATTTGTCCTTAAGTATGTTGCTAAGGGCATACAAGCATTAAGAACATGTCAACCTGAAATAGTACATTGAAAAATATTAGAATGATTGGGTAGAATGAATTAAATAGAGACTCAAAAAGTCAAGAGGCTTTTCTATAAAAAGACACAAGTACTGATGAACCATTTTTTACCTAATGAAAAGAATGAATGCGCAAGTTGAAAGGTGGACATTTAACTGTAGGGCAATGACATCAGAGCTACCTTATGGAGTGGTATAGGAAGTCACATGCAAAGAAGTTGTAATTGAAGATGAAAAGGACAACCTCCTAGAAATAAGTGAAGAATTCAACATTGTAAATTACAAACTAGAAAAGGGATTAAGCAGAGCCGAGACTAAAGGAGAAAGCTTCCTCTAATACTGTCTGAGGACTGGACAGAATCAGCACAGAATATTCCTTTCCTTTAGACAATGCTATACTAACATCCCAAAGATAACAGTAAATAAAACAAGAAAATAAATGGTAGACAAATTGTAGAAAGTCGTCAGAGAATGCTAGCTTTATCTCAACATCTACCAAGCAAATATATGCCAAGAAAAATCACAGGGCAGTTTCTAGGATGGACATAGAGATGGTCTCTGAATTACATAGAAATGCAATGCCAGCTGATTAAATGTCAAGAATGCAAGACAGACCCAATCCCTATAAACTAAGCAATGTAAGATACCAAATACAGAGAGCGATTAAGAGAAGAAACAGGATGTCAATAGATCAATGAAAGAAACATCTGTGGGGGAAAAATGACATTTGCTCATTATAAAAGCTCTGACAAATGTGGGAATGGATGGCTTCTGGTTTGATCTGAAGCTGGCTCCACAGAAGGAAACACATGCATAGTACAGGCATCCTGTCCAAAAGCCACTAAAAGGGAAGGTCACAGGCCTTAAGAGGCAACCTACTCCTGACACTTTGTTTGCTACATGTACAAAATATTATTTACTGGATCTGTTCATACCACAGCTTGGTGTTGCTTTCAGCCTGGGCTTAAAAACCTTTTTTCCAGTGGACAACAGTTACTTCAGAGACTTATATTTCATCAAATAACAAGAACTGACTGCTTCCTGCACAGGCTATGATCACATAGCATCACATCTAAATTGCAGGGAACATTATAGAAGAGGAGGTAAGAGATTATAAGGGCTGGAGGATGGGGAGGTGACATATGATAAACATATGAAATGTCAGTTGAAAATGACTACGGCAACTGAGAAGAAAGCTGGTCTACCCAGGGATGCGTCACAGGGTGACCATAGGGTAACAGTGAATGGAAAAACCTAAGCAATCATTAAATACCAATATGTATTCATTATAAAAATGGAACAAAATTTATAGAAATACAACTTAAGGCGAAATATCAATGTCTATTTGGACACAGATCTTTTGTTTTTATCATCTCTATAATGAACCAGTTAGAAAGATTTATACTTTCTGTTATTGCTTCTGTTTATTTAATTAAATCTGAACAGTAAACAACAACAATAGTGTAAAAAAGAAACAAAAGGAAAAGCTAACCAAGCACAGGAGAGACATGTAAAATATAAACGTGAATTCACTGAAGGAACCGAGGATGACACTGGAAGATGGGGAAATGTGTACATACACAAACAGAATGCAGTTCTGTGAAAATGATGTGTTAAAGGATTTATATGATTAACTCAAAATCCATGGCAATGCACAGGTACAGTCAAGAGACAACTACAGATGTACATGGAAGCACACAGACCCCAAGAGTGCAGAGAAAGCCAGCCAAGCTTGTGTCATCCCAGCTATAAAGTCAGAGGACACTGGAACCCACAGGAACAAGACCACCAGGGATGTGAAAGAAAAGCAGACCCCCAAGGCAGTAAGAACAGCAGACCCAGAACACCTTATATAACAGAACAGGCAGCCTCCCCAACCAGTGTTGCAGGAAGAGCAAATATCCACATATAAAGGAAGGGAATTAGGTCCAAAGCAAAGGATTAGATAAACATGACTACATGCAAATGAAAACATGCACAGAAATTCTATACCTGAAGATATGAAGAAGCAGCCTACATAAAGGATAAATTTCTTAGCAAACTTCCTTAGTACAATACATAACTACCCACACTTCAACAGGAAGTTTAAAAAGAAGCACAAAGCAAATAAATAATACTGCAATCAATGAGTAAGTGGAGAAAAACAATGATGCACAAAATAGGTAGATGAAACAGGGAAATACACAGTACATTCTCCACACTTTGTGTCATGAAGAAAATACCCATCTCATGGACACAGAGATCTCCTCTCTGCCTAATCTATGTCCACACTCAAAGTCGTAAACATCAGCACACACTGAAGAAAATGCAGGAGCAAGAACAGAGACAGTTTCAGTGAGAATAATCAACTCACTGAGGCCACAGGCATGTTAGTGTATAGCAACTTGACCAACCAAACAAGCAGAAACAGAATACCCAGAGAAGGTGCGACTCAAGTTTCTAAAGGAATGAATTTTAGTGCAAATACAAACAGCATAGGAAGGGACTCAAAAAGAAGAGAAGAAACACAACAGAGAAAATGGTTTGTTTATATTTTCCTTCAGTGATTTCTTCATGTACATGGGTGATATCCCCAAACCAAACATGAAATTGGAGACAGATTTAAAAGAAAAATAGAAAACATTCTAAAATAAAATATTTATTTCCTACAAAATTATTTGCTTGCAATGATACACAGTACTAAGAAGAAAGGACCTGTAGGGGGATTATGTTGTTTCATTGTAAATAACTGTCCCACCCACTGGTTTAATAAAAAGCGCTGATTGGCCAAAGGCAGACAGGAAATATGGGCAGTGCTACCAGACTAAGAAAACTCTGGGAACAGGAAGAACAGAGCAGATGATAAAGAGAAGGCAGAAGATGCACAGGAAAATTATGCTGCTCTGAGAAAAGGTACCGAGCCGCATGGCTGAACAGGATTAGAACCATGGCTTAGTTTGTGGGTAAAGAGTCAACAAGTTATATGCCTGGGCCTTAGGCCAATCAGCCTAAAATTAATGAAAGCACCTGTGTGTCTCTGCAAGTCTGTGGGTCTGCGGGTCTAAACCTTGAGGCTAGGCCTGAAAGTCTAGGCCAGAAACCTCTTACTACCAAGATATTCCCTGTGCTGGGATTAAAGGTGTAAGATACCACTGTCTGATCCTCCTAGACTGACTGTGGGTAGATCCCTCTGAAATCTCGAATGTTTTTATTGTATTTGAAACTACCCCCACTCTTGTGGATAATGAAAAGACATCTTACACTGTATCCCTTACACTATTGATTTCCTCGTTGTGTAAATATTTATACATATAGTTATTTTCTAGTGGCAGCAAGTATGTAGCGAGGGTGTATAAAATGGATCCAAGTAGTCTGACAATTGTAGCAGTGAGAAGAATGTGGATAGAGAGGGTCATATGCAAATCAGTGGGACAAAGACACTAACCCTGTCAGAGGAGTAATGTCAAATAAAGAGGAGACTCTGTGGGATTAAAGCTGAGCACACAGGAGCACAAATGCAAAGATAGGGGTCTGTTATTAAAGCATAGAGTTCTGAGCATATGGGCATTTTCCAGGTGACAGAACTGCTTGTTTCACACAGTGGTAAATTCTATTGTTTCCCTGGATATGGAAAAAAAGATGTCACCTGATGTGGGAATGCCCTTCTTTATGCTGTGAATCTCAATCTTTAAATAAAGGAGCTGTTTTGGGCCATGGCGGGCACCATAGAAGAAGTAGGAGAAATCAGAGCATGGGTAGGGGAAGCGGGGCGGAGTCAGAGGCAGACCGAGCTGAAGCCGCCGAAGGAACAACATGTAAGGAGCACAGGTGAGCCACGAGCCACGTGGCCAACAGATTAATAGAAATGGGTTGATTTAAGATGTAAGAGCTAGCTAGCAATGTGCCTGAGCCATAGGCCAAACAACATGAAGTTAATAGAAGCGTCTGAGTTATTTCTGGGGACCCGGGCGGCGGTGGGTTCCTAAGTGGTCTCGGGCGGCGGGTCTGTGGGTCCAGGTCTCCGGCCGCCTGGGACCGAGAAACCTACTACAACAGATGGCGCATCCAACGTGGGCCGATTATCCACTTAAAGCCTGAGAAAGATTAGAAAGGGTTCTAGATCGCAGAAACTGAGCAAAGGCAGCTTCCAAATTGTATATGTAAATCGGGTCTTTGTACAAAGAAAGCATGGTCCGGGTCACATTCAAAATGGCGCCAGCGGCGGGCTGGCGGCAGGCAATGTGAGCTGCAATCAGGCGGGTTCCTGAAAACTGACAAAAGACTCAGTAACATGTGATTGATTTCAGATTTCTGCTTATTTTGAACAAAAGAGAAACAAATTTTCTTCGTGGCAGCATTTTCTTGGGTGTGCTCTGTTTACGGTCCGTTTAAGAAAACTTAGTGATTCAGCCTAATTTGCAAAAACTGTGCTTCTTTTTGGAGAATGTATTTTAAAAGCTCTTAAGGTTAGAAGATGATTAAAGATTCACAATAAAACAGATTCAGATAAAAAAGAAAACCTGTAAACGGGTTACAATGTTTGTAAAAGGTACATAGGCTTCAGAGAGAAAAGAAAGAGGTTAGAAAAAGTTTTTAAAGCAAGAAATAGAGTAATAAAAATATAATAAGCCACGTAAAGATGGAAAATAGACACAAAATCTGGATTTTGGTTGTTATTGTGTTTTCTTTTAATTTTTTAACTGTTAATGAGCTAACTGCAGAAAGACAATGGATTGCAAATACCAAGGCTACTAAGTTAAACAAGAATGTATTTTTTAAAGGTATTTTGATTTCAAAATTTGTGTCTAAGGATTTATTGCTTCGGAAGAGTTCTGATTTTGTCTCCACAGAGGATGAGAGCCTGTGGATTGCTTCCAGGCAAATATGGTTTCATCAACCAAGACCCCCTGAAAAAACCTCTGATGAGAAGAGATGGCCAGATCAGCTTCACAGCTGCAGATTATGACCCAGTCTCAACAACCATGAGATTTTCAACGCCCCTTAATCAGCAGGAAGTAGTAATGGATAACTTCGCCCAAATTCCCCAAATATTGTTTCTAAATGTTTGTTTTCATTATAAATGGTTAATGGTCATAGTCAATCTCTTTCTAAGAAAAAACGGGGGACATGGTATGTGAATGCTTTTTTAAAAAATTAGATTATTGAATTTACAGGTAATCAGCTGTTAATCTCAAACTGCTTTACATTGGTATAAATTTTAGTTTATTGATACAAATTTAAAGTCAATTTTATTATGCTGTATATGTTTTTCTATTCTTGTTTAAGGTATGATGTTCATGTAACTGTTTTAAAATTGTAGTGTATAATTAAGAAATAAAGGTTAATAGTCACTTTTGATAATCAAACTTATAGTTAGGTTAGTTAAGATTTTTAAGTATACAAAGATATATTTCAATTAAATAGATAATCTTCAAATACTTCTAAGACCTACAGAATATGGCATTTAAAATGTTTTAAGAGCTTAGACTTTTCTAGACAGTGAGACAGGTCTGTTCCTGGCAGCACTAATTTACTTCAACAGGAAGATGGGCATTGAAGAAACTCCATATAAAATCTCATCTATTTGTGGTGATGGTGAGCCACTGGAGAACAAACTGTTCTTATATTGACTGCTTGACAGTATGCTGTTTAAACTGGACATGCATGTTCCATAAAAAGATGACCTCTGAACTTTGGTAGAACAAGCCTAGATGGTCATTCAGGTTCCTGCTTTACAGAGAAAACTGTCAGACATTCTTCAGGACTCAAGGAGAAGCAACGGATGAACTGTGCCAGAATGGGCAGAACAGATTTCCTGCTTCACTGAAATGAAAAGAGACTCCAGGCCTATAGGCTAAAGATGGAGGGAAGATGGATGCCCCAACTTTATAAAGGAACTTTGGGTGACTGTCCAGGCAGATAGGTGTCATCTCTGTCCTTTCTAGATTTTAGAAGTCATTTGCACTTCTGGTTTACTTGGGTAAATATTATATCCTTCTGTGGTCTTTGATGTAGTTGAAGATTAGATAGTTATATGTACAGTTTTTCTTAGTCATTTGAAAAGTATATTAGATATGAAACTTTATATTCATAAAGATAAAGTAGATGATAGAATATTTTCTTTAATTTTGCTAAATACAAATAGACTAGATATTGTAACTGTAATTCTTGCTTGATAGCTATTTTGTTTGTTATATGTAATTTTGCTATGTTAAAATTGAAACTTCCTTTTTGATTAGAGAGAAAGGGGGAAGTGATGTGGGAATGCCCTTCTTTATGCTGTGAATCTCAATCTTTAAATAAAGGAGCTGTTTTGGGCCATGGCGGGCACCATAGAAGAAGTAGGAGAAATCAGAGCATGGGTAGGGGAAGCGGGGCGGAGTCAGAGGCAGACCGAGCTGAAGCCGCCGAAGGAACAACATGTAAGGAGCACAGGTGAGCCACGAGCCACGTGGCCAACAGATTAATAGAAATGGGTTGATTTAAGATGTAAGAGCTAGCTAGCAATGTGCCTGAGCCATAGGCCAAACAACATGAAGTTAATAGAAGCGTCTGAGTTATTTCTGGGGACCCGGGCGGCGGTGGGTTCCTAAGTGGTCTCGGGCGGCGGGTCTGTGGGTCCAGGTCTCCGGCCGCCTGGGACCGAGAAACCTACTACAACAGTCACCAGCTAATAGGACTCTACATATGTGAATGGATTAAACATATTAGTGATTAGCTTTGTTACAAATAATCCTAGGTGAGTAAAGGAAATAAATAAAAACATTTCTCCTTGGAGTCATTTAACTAAGAGCATTTCCGGATTTGAATTTTCTACTTTAAGTTTTCTGTCCCTTGAATACCCTTGTTCTCTGTTCCATAAGTTTGAATCTGTGCCTGCCTAGAGTGTGTCTTGTGAGTCTCTGGCTGTATAGACATAGAGCTGTGTGTGTGTGATTTCTGTCTGTGTACTCTATATGTATCTATATGTCTGTAACAAAATGTTTTTCCTCTATATTTATTAAATAGTATAGAAAGCATCACATCAGGTAGGTATGAGACATCCTTAACAGATATTATAACCCTGGAAACTGGAATTATAAATGCTTACAAGCCAACATGTGTGTGTTGCAAACTGAATTCTCATCCTCTGCAAGAGCACAACACATCCCTTATTGCTGAACCATCTCTCCAGGAGTCAGGTAACATTTTCAAAACAGGAGTTTTAAAGGTTTGCAGTTTTTTTTTTCAATTTTATTTTCATTAAAAAATGTCATCTCCACAAATGTCTTCCCCTGCTCCTCCTCTTTTCCCTCCTGCCAATATCTCCCAGCCAGCCCTCAGCCTCGCCCCTCCCCATCCACCCATCCTCTTCCCCAGAAGTGTAAGAAGTCCCAAGGTAGGTCAGCCGAGAGTGGCACATTCACTCCAGGCAAATCCGATTCACTCATCACAAAGTCAATGCTGGCTGGATGTTCCTCTACAGAGAATGGGCTCCAAGGTGCCAGCCCATGAACAGGAGGAACATGGTCTGATCCCACCCATCGTGGCTCCGCACACTGCTTATGCCAATTGAAGGCCACCAACCTCAGGAAAGGCTGACCCCCTACCCATGGATCTCCAGTGGCAGTTTCCCATTCAGTGAGCTCCCCAGAGGTCCAGCCAGCTATCACTATGGGAACCTTCCTCATAATCCCTATCCCTCTGCTCAAACAAATTCTCCTCCCCTGCTCAGAGCTGGACCAGGAGCTCTGCCCAATGCTCAGCCATGGATCTTCACCCCCAGCTCCATTCAGTGATGACACTTAGGGTGTTTGATTATAGGGGAGTCCCATTCAGGTATCCCTCCACCATTGGAGACTTGGCTCCAGTCAATCAGTGTACAATTAATACAAGCGTCTGTGTGTTTCATTGGGACTATGGAACTGTAGGCTGGAAAGTCTGGGCTCCAAGGCTAGCTAGGCTGTGGAAAGTCCAGGCCACAAGGCTAGAACAGAAAGACTGGGTCAGAAACCTCATACAACATTCACCTATTATTTTCAAAAGTTCAGAAGACTTAAAATAGAGGAAAAGCTAATGGTTATTGTGATGTTGTATGATTATTTACTTTTTGATATGGGATCTCTAAGTTTAGTGCTGGCATAGAATGACTTTAAATTTTGAAGGCTCAAGTTAGAATATATGTTGAGGTCAAACTGGACTACACAATGTGTTTCTCACTGCACAGTGTGGATGTGTGCCAAAAACAGAAGAAAGTATTCAAACATTCATTTTGGTTTTGCAGGAAACGGTTTCTCTGTGTAATAGAAATGGCTGTCCTAGAACTCACATTACAGACCAGGCTGACGCTGAACTTCATAGATTTTTTTTACTGCCCATTCCTGGGATTAAAGGTTTGTGTCACTGGCATTTGGGAAGAAATGTTCTCATATAATCTTTCAGAGAGCTGCATTCTCCAAGTTTTTTACTTCTATGTCTCCATTTACCTTCTTTCTGCAAGGTACAGCATTTAGGTATAAATGAGAAAGATATCATTTGTCCCTGTATTTTGATATATGTAGAGTGAAGGCACTTATGACCATTCTAATGATTGGAAAACACAGTAATATTCTGCTGAGCTATGTCTCTGAGAGCTGCTAGTTTACCTGAATTGGAAAACTTAAGAAAATATCAGTTATTAAATTTCTTTCTTGACCATTAACTCATATTATTGCTAATTGCACTAATTTTCCAGAAACTAATCACATATGTGATAAATATGAGGTTTTGGATCAGGGCACACAAAAAAAATTCTAAACAATTGTTAAGAATAAAGAGAAGTCTTATAATGTAATAAGCTTGGCAAAATGATTCATGAACAAATACAACTAACCATCTAATATTCATGATATAATTGCAGGGAAAGGCACATTTTATAGGATGATTAATCAGCATGCAAAATATACCTTGAATTTTATTTTAGATATTTTTGTTTTTGAAATAGTGATTCATTATATAGCTCATACTAGCCTATTATGTTTTAGAAACTATGTCGTCTTCCACCTCATATAAACCTTCTGCTTTCTGTGTTTTGAAAAGCATACACTGTAGATATCTTAAGCCCAGAAAATAATTGAATAGTTGCCCTTATTTAATGGATTGTATTTCAGTCAAGAAACAGAACTTGGTAGCTTGGCCATCTCATTCAGGATTTAGAATCAAGACAGGTACAGAAAAGGGATTATAAAATAATGATCAGTAATGGGACCAGGCATGTGGAAAAAGTCCCTGCATGAGGCTAGGGCTGGCCATTTTTTGAATTTGTGAAAATTCCTGCAATGTCTTGAGACCCCATGGTTTGGGAGATGCTAGATCCTTTAGAAAACTGTCAAGAAGACCTGAAGGAAGGAGGATCTTCTAGCCCTCAAGAAGAGTGAATTGTGCACATCAAAGCAAGAAGAGACATTTATGTTCCTTGCAACTGCATATGGAATTACAGGATTTGAACTTGCCATTTAGATCATTGTTCTTGCCTTTTAATATTCTTTCCTATGTTTAGTTTTCTCCATATTATAATGGTAATATATTTTCTAGTGTATGCTTGATAGGTATTTTTACAGGTGGATTACACTTGAGTGACTGAGTCTCAGACAAACTTAGGAATTTGAAACTGTGTTTAGACTGTGAGAGACTGTGAGGATATCTGTGGTCTAACTCAATTTTGTTTATATTAACATGTGGATATAGGCCTAGATAGGCCCAGGAGAGGAATGTGGTAGTTTAAATGATAAAATCCCCCATATATTCTTTTGCTTGAATGTTTCAGGCCTGTTTATGGAAACAATTTAGAAAAATCAGGACATAAAATAATCTTTAAGCTTTATGCATATTAACCTGTCTGCTGTCAGGCACTCTGCCTTACTGATAATAGACTCTCAGGAACTTTAGGTATACTCACACTAAAATATTTCCTTTTATAAAAGTGGACTAGGTCATAGTGTCTTTTTTAGCAACAAAAGTTACTAAACCATGCAGTCATAATATGTAACCTGTGGTTGCCTTGAGCTTTGAAATCTGACTACTCAGTGCTGAAATTTAAGGGCATCCCCCTCCCACACATATCTACCTCCTAGAATGTTTTCATGCAGACATTCAGGATATTCCTTTTTTTAAGCCAACAACACATAAAATATTTAAGAGCATTCCATCTTTTATTCCAAAGAAAAGCAGTTCTGTTAAAAATGTTTTTCCCATAGGTATTAATTACTCCTGGCACAGATGACAGTGATGGTGCTGGTATAAAAGAGAAAATTTGTAAGACAACAGGCAGCAAGCTGCAATGGATGCACCTGTAATCTGCTCTAGTCACAGAATCATGCTCATATACAATCAAACATAAAGGGTAACCCCTAAACCTCTAGGGATTAAGAAAGGGATCCTCTTTGGGTGGCGTGGGTGTGTGTTAAATAGAGAAACAATGAAGAGAATAGGTGTAAGCTGCTTGCCAAAAGGTGTTGTTTTAATAGGTGCCTATGGCAGATTTTACCATGATGAATTAGTGGAGTAATAGAAAGGTCATCAAGGAGAGGGGCCTTGATTCGTGAAGCATTTGCATGAAGAGGAGCTTTGAGCCAGGAAGTGACTAAAATCATCACCAAGCATTTGTATAGATGTTTGGTGCCCACTTCTAACACAGTCACAAAAATGTCCTTTATTCTGTGACCCTTTAGGGCAGACCGACCTGTAGACAAATAGGTATCTCAGTTCATAAGGTCATCAGAAATATAGGTTTACATATAGCTGGGAAAACCCCAATGAAAGAATCATAATATATAATGGGTTAAAACCAAAAGATTGAGAACCACAGCTCTGCTATCTATTTTCTATTTACAACAATTTTCAAGTAACAATATATTAACTGAGACACTTTCTGGGAAGACAGAAAATATACATTGAATCATCTCAACTGGATGCTGAAAACAACCAAACAACTTTTTAAGCCAATGAACTTTATTGGGGCTACAGGGATATTGAAAGAGATGCTTGTTGGAGCACAAGGGAAACAATGTAATTTCAATTATGAAACTCAAAAGAAGTATGCAATACATTTTAGGAAAATTGGACATCTGAGGCACATTGTGCAACTTTAAGTGTATTTACAGATTAAAGAACATCTTATATTAGTGGTCCAGTTTGACAAATACTCTCCTAAGCAGCATTGTACTTGTGCGAGTTTCTTCATTCCTGGTAAAGATGCTGAATACTGACAGTTTGCAGGACTTCTTGAAGCTTTTTGAGTGGTTTATGACCTTCTTTAACTAGCTTCTCTTCAGAATGGATCATTTTAGGCTTTAAGAAACTTAAACACAACAACAAATTTTCAGAACTGTCCTCAGCATACGCTCTTGATGGTTTTAAAGATTAAATATGACTCAAACATTTGTACAAGGTTCTCATGTTTATGATTCTCTAGGATGGAGGCTCAGGTGTCACTAAGGAGAAAACTAGAATAAAGCACATACCACATTATTTCACAGGGTAATTTTTCTCCCCACTATGAATTTTCAGATGTTTGGTTACACCTCAGAGGTAAGTAAACACTGTTTCTCATACATTAGTAAGGTTTTCTCTCCTCTGGACTCTCTGATGTGCTCCGAGATTCTTCGGTGGTAAATAATTTTTCTCTCTACATTTGTGAAAGTTCTCTCGTTTGAATTGTCTGATGAGTTCTAAGGTTGGTTTTTTGAGAAAAGCACTTGTCACATTTGCTACATTTATAGGGGTTCTCTCCTGTGTGAATTGTGATGCCTTATAAGATTCCATTTCTTTGCAAAAAATTTGTCACACTCACTACATTTATAAGGTTTCTCACCTGCATGAATTCTCTGATGCCTTATAAGAGTGCCTTTCTGTGCAAAAGGTTTGCCACATTCACTACATTTGTAAGGCTTCTCTCGTATGTTTTCTCTGATGAGTTCTAAGACGGCTTACTTCAGGAAAGTATTTTTCACACTCATCACATTTATAAGGTTTCTCTCTTGTGTGAATTCTCTGATGCATTCTAAGATTCCATTTTGTTGCCAAAGATTTGTCACATTCACTACATTTGTAAGGTTTCTCACCTGCATGAATTCTCTGATGTCCTCTAAGAGTACCTTTCTGTGAAAAAGATTTTTCACACTCACTACATTTATAAGGTTTATCTCCTGTATGAGTTCGCTGATGAGTTCTAAGATTTGATTTTGAGGTAAAACATTTGTCACATTTACTACATTTGTGAGGTTTATCTCCTGTATGAATTCTCTGATGAATATTAAGATACCATTTTGAGGTAAAACATTTGTCACATTCACTACATTTGTGAGGTTTTTCTCCTGTATGAATTCTCTGATGAGTTTTCAGACTGCTTCTCATGATAAAGGATTTTTCACATTTACCACATTTGTAAGGTTTTTCTCCTGTATGAAGTCCCTGATGTATCTTAAAATACCATTTATTAGTAAATGATCTTTCACATTTACCACATTTGTAAGATTTTTCTTCTATATGATTTCCCTGATGTCTCCTAAGATACCAATCATTAGTAAATGATTTTTCACATATACTACATGTGTAAGGTTTCTTTATGTCAATTCTCTGATGAGTTTGAAGAGATGTGTAGGGTGTTTCTTCAGAATGGGTCCTGTAATGCAGTTTGAGTGGAAACCAATGCACAAAGGATTTGCTACATATTGTACATATATAGGGCTTCTCCTTAGTAAGAGCTCTGTGCTGCCCCGAGAGGCTTGAGTTCAGATTGGAACATTCTGTAGATTTTCTGATTTGTTGTGGTTCCTTCCCACTATTGGTTTCATGTTTAGGGTCAGAAGATTTATCATATGCTGTATATTGTCGTTCTTTCTCTTTCATTTGAATTTTTTGATTTTGGATAAAGATGGAATACACATCTGAACAGTGTATGCTGTTGTTATTTTTGCAAGGTTCTTCTTTGTTGTTCTTATCTTCATTTCTCTTTACATTTACAGTTTCAACAGAAGTAATTTCACAGTTTTCAAACATGAGCTTGTTGCAGTTTCCTGCAGCATCACCTGTATCATAATGTCTACCTTGGAAGGATTCATGAATCACTTTCCCAAGCTCATCACACTTATAAGACTCCTCTTTGATATTCTCACAATTGTGGAGGATTTTCTTTGTGCCTTGATCTAAGACCTTCTCATATTTATTACATAAGTGATGGGTCTCTGGAAATTTGGGAAATTAGGAATAATATGGATTAATGGTCAAGTAAGAAAGTCAATAACTAATATTTTCTTAACTTTTTAAAGGTAACTAAACTAGCAATGTTCAGGAACAGAGCTCTCAGCAGAGTTCTTTTGTGCTTCCCAACCATAAACTAATGGTCATAAGTGCCTTTAAATTATTGATATCAAAGTGCAGGGAAGAATAATATTTTCTCATTTTGATCTAAACATTGCACCTTGAAAAATAAAGAAAAATTAGTGGATCCAGAGTAAAGAACTCTGAGAATGGAGCTTTCTGAAGGATCAAAAGGAAAACATTTGCCTACTTAGTGATGGTAGCACAAAAAATTTAATTTCAGTAAATCTCTGGGAACTTAAAAATTGAGTCCAGGACAGCCAGGCTTTTTATACAGGGAACCCTATTTTGGAAAAACCAAGAAAGGATGTTCTTCTTTTATTTTCACACTTAGTTTTCTAATACAGATTTAAAATTGAGTGAGGAACTCAACTCATTGTGTAACTCAACTTGGCCTAGACCTCACCACGTTTCTATTTAAGTCTCCAAAATTCAAAAATGAAAATCACTCTAGGCTAGGATCAAACATAGATACCATGTTTCGAAAAGTACATAAATAAACAAAAACAACATTCCTATAGCCAACAGCTATCGCTCTATTTAAAACCTTCATTTTTATAAAATAAGATAAATTGTTTAATACAAAGTTAAATTATCATATTCTAATTATTGGTTGTACTGCAGCAGACTAGAAAGATGGCTCAAAAGTTAACAGTAGTGAGTGATCTTCTCAACTCCCAGCACCCATGTGGCTGCTCAAAACTGTCTTTAACTCTAGCTTGAAGGGATCCATTCCCCTGACACAGACACATACATAGGCAAAATATCAATGCACATAATATAAAAATTACTTTTAAATGCATACTGCATTTCTTGATCTGAATATTTCTTTGATCTTTAAGATTTTCATTATAAACTATATAGAAGAACTGGAGAGATCGATCATACAGAATATAGCAATATTAACTATTCCGGATAAAAATTAATTTAAGAGAGGCACCATAAAAATGTCTTGTGTTAACCAGAACTCTGCTTATTTCTGGAATTCTCTATACGATTTGACAGAAGCGCATTCTTACCTACAAAAATGAGATTATTGTAATTTTCCAATGTGACTTCCATGTACAATGCCCGCTGAACACAGTCTAGATTTTCCCATTCTTCCTGCGAGAAGTCAACAGCCACATCCCTGAATGAAAAAAGACCCTGTAATGGAAAATAATTAATTTAACATGTGATGCTGGACAAAATGCTTACCGAGGTAAAAGTGACTTAAGCAAGATATACTTTTGTGAAACAGATGAGGCATACAGAAAAGTTTTCTAGAATTTCTGTAGAAATTTGTCAGAAGTTAAACATTGCTGTCCTTCTATAAATAATAAGTTGAGCTCTACACTGCTTACATTCATAAGATTTTTTTTTCATATAAATTTTCTTATGTTTTATAAGACCTGAGCAGCAGATAAATTGTTTTCCACAATAACTGCATTTGAAATTTTGGTCTCCAGTGTGAATTCTGTAATGTCTAATTTCTTTAAAATTTAGTTTGGTTTTCTCAGCACTGTCGTGGCATATACAACAGATTTTAAGCCCAGTTCTATAAGATACCATGATCTTGTCTGGATCTTAAAAACAGGAGGCATATATACCGCACACTCACACATTTAGCTAACTATATTGAAATACAGAAACCTAAACTACTTTTAATTAATATTTTAATTTGATAGTTAAAATAACTAATTTAAAAAATATACTTTCAAAATTAAGTCAGTCTTTATTATCTTCTTTGTATGTGAAAAAACAGTTCTGCAATCATTTTCAGAAAATATAACATTTTATAACATAATATACATTACATAAAATATAATATACATCTGAGGTCTATGCTCAAAAATATATATTTACAAATATATGTTAGTATTCATCTATATCCCAGTGTCAAATCTCAGATGGTAAAGTTATTAGGAGCAAAATGTTACTTCTGAATTCTACAGCTTACAGATCCACTTCTTGGACATGGCATTACTCCTACCATCAGCTGGGTCTTACTGGGACTCTATTCTAAAATGTTTAATTCAGATGGTGAGGCATAATAAGTAAAATGCTTCATCTTTTCTAGTACAAAGAGGTAAAAAACAAAATGTAGAATTCAGGGATCAATTAAAAGAGAGGATTTTTCTATGAAGGGTAAGAAGTATTGCTATCACTGCATAATCCAATGTTCTAAACAATAATAGATCAAATACTTTGTGAAGTAATTTAAGAAAACTCTTTCCCCAACCATGAAGTAAGGAGCAAAAGGAGAAATAGACAGTATTAATAGTATCTAAACCTTTCTAAAATTTGATGCAAATAAAAATTGTAATAGTAATTGCACAAATTCCATACAGTGTTTTCACAAAAATTAATTAGAAACATATGAGTTAACAAACTGCATATGCAACACTGAATTCAGATGAAGTAGAAACAATCATCAAAAATGTGTTAGGTTTGGTGAGAATCACACTAACTCTTCGTTAATTATGAATGCCTAATTGCTGAGATTGGCTACATTAAAAATGTAAAACTTCTAATTTCAACCTTATTTTGTTCTTCAAAATTTTAGCTCATTCAACTAGTAGGATTTTCAGGCTGCATAGATAAGTATCATTTATGATTATTCTTTTATTTTTTCAAAAACTAGAATGTACAAGACTATATAATGTCTTTATCACAAATGTGTGTCAGAAATGTAAGTCTGGCATCCCAAAAAGTGGTTTACAGGTAAAAGAAACTTTCTGTACCTGTAGAAAATTCTAATATAATTCTTTCTACAGACATGGTTGTTTGATAACAGTGCCTGACTTTAATGCCATGTATTTGGTACTGACCTCTTGTATCCAGGAACATAATGTGTCATAAAGAGTACATAAAATATTCAGATGATCATTTATATATACATATATATACATACACAATATATATACAAGCACACACACATATATAAAATATTATTCTTCAGAAAGAAATAGAAACTTCAATAACATTTGTCTCCATGTACAATACAAATCCTCAGATAGAGGTGAAACAGGTTGGAGAAAGCCTTTGTTTCCAACAGAAAAAAAGCATAAATTTGCTACACAGGGTATTTGTTTATGCTTAAAAACTGATGGCTTATGCAAAGTATCAAGTCATTTCTCACTAGGAAATTTATACTAATATATTCCACATTCTTTAATTAAAACATGGAGGTAGAGTGCTTAAGTAATTGTGAAAAATAGAAGATAATCACCTGTCTATTGAGAACTTACCATTGAATATTGAACAGAAACTATGAGACAGATTTCATGTGTTAACATACCCATAATCATTGGGTGAAATAAAACCACAAAAGTGAACCCAAATACATGCAGGTGCGCATGCGCGCACACAACCCCACACACACCCCCAATGTTTTGGCAAGGAGAAGCCAAACATGCTGAAATATTTACTATCAGGTTCCAACAGCAAGTCTCTACTAATTCTATTTTCCATAAATTTCTCAGTGATATTAGTGAAAAAGTTCATACATGTGCATGCCCACATTCATAAGCAAGTTTCTGGAAGGCACACCATTTTAGAAATGCAAACTATGTGGCACATGAGACCTTTCTTCCTCAATCAAATAAAAAATGCAAATTTATTTTATGTAGAAACTAAACATCAATTTTTTCTTTGAGCATCAGTTATAATCAGAGCATGTTTCAGAACGATGGGTCTTCCATCCAGGAAAATTCATGTTCCCACAGACAAGTCCGTGTTTTATAGGTGAAAGAATTAAAGACTTAGTATTGAGTATTAGAGAAGCAAAACAAAAGATAAACTATGACAAATAGACATTTTCAGTAACACTGACAGAGACAGAAATAACACCTTAACTGGTTTATATAAAAAAATTAAGAAATGTAAGCTTGACACTGACCTGAGGAGCATTTACCAGAAAAGAACTCATTTTTCTTATTACTCTTCTCAGAATTTCTGTGTAAAAAAAATGACTTGAATTATTGAAAATTTACATTAACAGGTAAAATATATAAAGCTAGAATTAATACAATTCTGTCATGGACAATACAAAACCATATAAAATGATACAGAAAAGCCAAATGAGACCAAAAATATTGTCCACGTGTCTAGAGACAAGAAAGCATAGATGTATGCTTTCTTTAAAGTGGAGAAATAAAATGATTATAAATCTTATCATTGCACCAGAAACATAGTTTCTTAAATCTTTGGAAAAGAAAGTAGAAATCAGGAAGGTTATAAAACAACCAAAGTCATTCCCTCAAGCAGCACTACAAATTATAACTAAGAGATAAGTTTACATAAAAAAATCAGAGAAAATTTATCTATGAGAACACAGGAAATCAAAACTGTTACATAAGGGATAATGAATTGAGAAGCTGAAAATACTAGATTATGTACAGCACACAACCAGCAAACTCCGTTTCTAACTAGAAGTAAGTTAGTCCCCTTAGTCTTAGCCACCGAAATATTAAAGTTGTCATTAATTAATAAAGACTCTGTGATAGGAAAATCCCAGAAGAAATAAAAATTTCATGAGATAAATGTCAACAGATTTATAATATGCATACATTTGTGTCTTGCTCCATATTGTTTGAGGCAGTACTCAGGTTACTAATTTAGTAATATATATGACAAGCGTGAAACTCATCAGTTCCTGGAAAGTATGAATTTCCTCTCTGATGATAAACTGTGTAGTTCCACATAAAAATAAGAATGTTTGACATGAGACTCCTGGAATATATTTATATATAAACACATATATACATATAAAAATATACATATACACATGAACATTTTCACACATGTATCAAAATTAAGGACTCATCCTGAATGTTAAAGCACTATTACACATTTACATGACCACAAATCAACATATATGTAGTATTATATGTGTTTCACAGTTTTCTTAATGTTTAATGAACATCTGAAAATATTCTTTTCTTGTCATTGCTCAAGTACTTTAGAGAGACAATGGGTTAGCAGATAGCATCTAACACTAAGACCATTCCACCTGATATTCTAACTTAAAGTCAAAAAGCTATTGAAAGATTCTAGATAAATGAAATACTAGATTCTCAAGAATCCAATATAGATATTTATCATTCTAAGATTTCAAAAGATACTCAATGAGCTCAATGAGAAGATCAGCTAAATAAGTATACTAATAATAACAAGGATATTAAGAAGGCAAAAGAAAACAGGCATGGAGGCTTGACATCTACAACAATGCAATAGATGAGAAATTCTCAACTTGGAAGGAAACAGAGATAATTCAAAATATTCACTAACCATACCCAGTCAGAAACCAGAGGACACAGGAAGGGAGAATTCTTTTTTTTTTTTTTTTTTTAATTCTCAAAAGTACCTGGCCAGGCCTGGTGGCACACACCTTTAATCTCAGCACTCAAAATGCAAATTTCTGTGATTCCCAGGCCAGCTTGTTCTACACAGTGGATTCCAGGACAGCCAAGGCTGTTATACACAGAAACCCTTTCTCAACAAAACAAAAACAGCAAGAAAGGACTTGGTGAGAACAAGGATGCATCCTTCCTAAGGGAGATTTGAAGAGACAAAAAAAAATGGAACACATAGCAGTAAGATGCTTTCCAAGAGCACTGTAGGAAATTAGGTGAAATGCTGTATCAACAATAGCTCTCCATACATAGCATCATATGAAGATAAAATAGCAACCCACTGCACCTGATATAGTTTGTTTCTCAAAATATTTCCCATATGTACCACATGTGAGAGTTTCTTTTCTGGGACTATAGGGAAAATTTATTTCAGCCCTTAGTTCAACTTCCTTCTTAACCAGTTACTGTGTTCTGATGGACCACCAAGACACATTTGGAGAAGAAACATCTTTTCTACATCACAACTGATTGGTATTGCGCAAATTCTAATTGGTCTAGTAATAAAAACCCAGAAACAGATGTTAGGGAAAAATTGAAAGATGAGAGAGACAGAAGTACAAACTGAAATAATAGAGAAATCTCATTTAACTCTTTCCCCTTAACTCTCTAGTGTCAGGATAGCTGTTTGTCCACCAACCCGAAACCCCCCTCGCCCCTCCCTGAGGCCCCTGAAGCTGACTGACGTTGGTAGAGTTTCAGTGACTGACTGCTCAAGGACTCAGAGCTTTGTTTACAGGATTTCTCAGCTGCATGTAGGATGTCCAGTCTAAACAATGCTTGCTTCTTGTACTCTTGAGACACATTGCCGGGTCTGCACGTAGTAACTCAGGCGAGACTACCCTGAGTAACCATGAGAGCCGTTTCAACTTCCCCCTCCCTTACCAGAGTGCTGTATCCCTCTCCCCTACCTAAAGTGCTGTATAAAAATTCTACCCCAGAACATTCGGGGCTTTTGGCTATCTTCTTGCCTTGAGCCCATTCGAGGATATAATTTTTTTTTTTTTTTTATCTTGCAAGAAATCTGGGTCTGGGGTCTTCTTTGTTTTGGCCATTAACAAAACAACAGCCACTTCTTGCTTTGTCAACACCTGGGATCAAAAGGAGTGAATCCTGTCTCCATGAATCCATAGACATCACCAAGAACCATTAAGAAATACAAAGTATCCTTTATAAACCACAACGAACCGATTGATACTGAACAAATCCTAATTGGTCTTATAATAAAAACCCAGAGATAGATTCTGGGAGAAAATGAAAAATAAGAGAGACAGAGGTACCAAACCACAAACACTTCTCACCTAGAAAACTCCTTAGGCCAACGGGGGTAGATCCTGTCTTCACAAATACTCAGGCTGAACAGAAGAGGTAAACACAGCCCCCAGAGAAGAACACTTGTTTACTCCTGCTTTCTATTCCTTTAGGTTTCCAGATTACTTCCTCTCTAAACTTCCTAGTCCTGGGATTAAAGGTGTGTGCTATTACCTTCTGACTCTGTTTCTCTTTTAGAGTGGATTAAGTGTAACCCATTGCAGTCTTCAGAACTCACAGAGATCCAGATGAATCTCAGCCTCTGCCTCTGAATCCAAAATTGTAGGATTAAAGGCATGTGCCACCACTGTCTGATCTAGAGACATCTTTTCTGGCTCTGTCCTCTGATCTTCAGGCAAGCTGCATTAGATATGCAATATATCACTACAGATTGCTGTAGATGTTTTGGATAGTCAGTTTTATGAGGTAAAATTTAATAAGGACATAGAGAATCAAATAACAAAATGAGTCAATGTGCAAGTTTATTGCAGTAAAAAAAAAATACAAAAATAGTAGCAAACCATTTCTCACCAATCCAAATAAGAGTGATTCTCTAAAGAAATATAATTAGAACTGAAGAGGAGACACTGCAAGTTATCTAAATAACCTCAATTTTACCCAATAGAGGACTGTGGAAAGCCTCACAAAATTAATGAGAATTCAAGAAGACAATGGCTTGCTAAAAACAAGTGAACAAATCAATCTAAGTCATTAAATTAAGATAGGCAGTAAGCAAATGCTGAGACAGATGTCTTCAGAGTTTCTGTTGCACGAATAAAGGAAACTCAGGGCCAGATCTCTGTGAAAGTTGGATACTAGAGAAGAAACTCCACAGTCAGATCTCACCCAGCTGTCTTCCAGCTTCCTCAGCCTCGCTCCTCCTGGCTCCTCCTGGCTGCTCTGTCTTTCTATCCCTACCTTAAAGGCCTTTTTAGCTCAGTTGTTTCACATCCAGGTTAAGATTAAAGTCATGGCACCACCACTGCCTGCCTGGGAGCCTGGAACTTCCTCTGTAAACTAAAATGACCTCAAACTCAGATTTGCTGGGATAAAGAGCTAGGTCACCACTCCCACACATTCCCTGTGCTGGGATTAATGGTGTGAGTTACCACTGTCTAATCCTCCTAGATGAACTGTGGGTAGATCCTTCTGATATCTCAGACTAGTTTTTATTAAATTTGAAATATATCCCCACAACCATGCCTTTGGCCCTACATTATGTTATTCAACCTTAAGTTGCAGGTCTAGGCTTGAACGTTATGACCTGTGTCAAATAAAATCAAGCCACCAGATGGAGTCACTGTGGGCTCCCACAAATTCCCACTTATTTATATTTTAAAAGATCAACCAGACCCTTTAGAAGAAGAATGTGCCTGTTTTAGGTCACCTTTTTCAAACATCCAGACTTTCCTATCATTGCTTATGAAATCCACCATTCACTCTGTTTTAGCTTGAAAGTTGGCAAAAAAGACTTACTCACTTTTGACTTATAGCTTTGAAAAAATCTCAAGAAAGTGTGTGGAGCTTAATTCCATGCAGTTCTAAATGAACTTTGCACTGAGAGTTTACAAGTAATGATAATTATAGACAAGCAAATAATGCCCAGCAATACATATGCTCCTATTATCACAATACCTTCTAATAAGATATAAAGGATTACCAGGATGGAGTGTCTTCTGAAATTGGACCAGATGTGTTCAGTTTTTGCCACATCAAAGTTCAACTTTGCCTTTCCTAAATCAATAATCTCCTGAGCCAACAACATCAAATCTAAGATTTCATTGGTTATAAGCCAAAGTACTTAGTTAACACCACAATTCTAGTATGATATAACTCCATACTTTTGGAAGGTTTTTTTTTTTTTTTTTTTTTTTTTTTTGCTAAAATCCAAGTTGCTGCCACCCACTTCCAAGGACATGTGTGAGCTTCTGTTTCTGAGTAACAAATACCAGCAGCAATTCTTTTTATACTCTTCCTCCTCCTCAGGGCATTAAAAAATTAAAATAAAGAGGACATGATTGTAGTATGAGGTTTCTGGCCCGGACTTTCGGGCATAGCCTTTAGGTTGGGACTCTCAGACCCGCAGTCCCACAGAGACATACAAACACTTACATTAATTTTAGGCTGATCGGCCTAAGGCCCAGACATATAACTTGCTAACTCCTTACCCTTAAACTAACCCATGACTCTTATCCTGTTCAGCCATGCAGCTCAGTACCTTTTCTCAGAGCAGCATAGTTGTCCTCTCCCCATCTTTATTTTTAAGCTGGATTTTGAAACTGTCATAGGCTCTTTTCACAATACCTTACCCTTGAGTGTGCAGTCATGTAAACGACATTGGAGTCCTCATTGTAGATATCAGAGGGCAGGAAGTGGCTCTTGATAATGTAGGGAGTTCTTTGATGATGTCTAGAAGAAACTATGGGTACTCCAGGACTGGCAATTATTCATCAGTGTTCATCAGGCCAATCTTATCAGGGTTTGCCACCTCCTGCAGAAAATTTATCACAGGGAATGATAAATGAACTGAAAAGATAATCAGGAAAATATCCCCCTTTACAAAATGTAATATGCCCAGACTTTCTAGCCCAGAAGTTTAGACCCATTTGCAGCCCTGATGCCCCTTAGCCCCAAGTAATCACACAAAGGCTTATATTAATTTCATGCTGACTGACCTATGGCTCAGACATATTGTTAGCTAGCTCTTTCATCTTAACTGATTTCTATTAATTTATTTAGCCATGTAGCTTCGTATCTTTTCTCAGAGCATCATGGTAGTCTTCTTTCCTGTGACTGTTGATGTCTCTGGTGACATCTCTGCTTGGCCCTTCCTGTTCCCAGAATTTTCTTACTCTGGTAACCCTGCCCATACTTCCTGTCTGCTTTCTGCCAATCAGCATTTTTATTAAACCAGTAGGTGGGACAATTAATTACAATATAACAGAACATAATCACACCACAACAAAAGGAACAAATAACATAAAACATGTTGGGGTAACACTCAGCATACAAAGAAAAGACCTGTATGACAATAACATCAAGGATTTGATGAAAGAAATTAAAGATAATATAAGCAATGGAAAAATTTCCTATGCTTTTTGATAGGAAAGATCATCATAGTAAAAATGCAATCTTACCAAAAGCAATCTACAGATTCAATGCAATCCCCATCCATACAATTCTAAACAGATATTGAAAGAACAATATTCGACTTTATATGAAAACAAAAAATACAGAGTATTCACAAAAACCTGTATAGTTGAGAAACCACTAGACATCATCATCTCTCACTTCAAGCTATAATATAGAGCTAAAGTACGAAAACATAGCTTGGTATTGCCATAAAACAGACAGCTGGATCAACTGATTTGAATAAAGATCCTGCCATTAATTCATGTGCCTATGAATACCTGATTTTAAACAAAGAAGCACAAAATATAAAATGAAAAAAGAAAGCAGTTTTCAACAAATTGTGCTTGCATAAATAGTGGTATGTGGAAGAATGCAAATAGATCCATATATATTACCCCTCACAAATCTCAAATTCAAATGATTCAAAGACCTAGATCCAAAGACCTCTCATAGAAGGGAAAGTGGAACCCAGCCTCGAACACAGAGATAGGAGACCCCTTCCTATATTTGACAGTAGCGGCACAGACACTGAGATTAACACTGAATATATGAGACCACCTAAAACTGAGAACTTCTGTAAGGAAAAGAACATGGTAAAGGAGACAAAATGAGAGCCTATAAAATGGGAGAAAATTTATTACTGCTCACAAATCTTTTCCCTGCAGTGTTCCAGCTGGAATGTCCCTTGAAGTCATCCTTAGAATTTCCTTCTGGCTCTTTCAATCAGGCTTTACTATGCTCTCCCACAAATAATGCTGAATGTTGTAATCCTACACAGCCTCTGTTTACTTTTCTGTTAACTCTCTACTATGCCAACTCTTCCTGTCCACTGCTTTGCATCTTTCTCATTCTGCCCAATCTTCCAGATTATGAGAGTACCTAGACATATTTTATACAGCTTCACCATATGCTTGCTGCCACCATAAAAAAGTATGTGATCAAAATGGTCACAAAATAATGAGAATGGTATGATGTAAGGGGTACAGGGTGAGATGACTTTTCATTCTGTAGAAGCTGACAAATAAAATATAAACCACGATAGTGGAAATCTGTACTGATTTAGAACCATAATCTCAAAGTCATTAAGCAGAGAAGCCTTGATCCATTAAACGGGCCAAATTGAAATTCCCAAAGTCTGTGCAGCTTGTTGCTGTAGTTTTTTTTTCCTCTTTGAAGGGATCGGTCACTAAGGTCTCAAATACATGGACACTTATTCTCACTTATGAATGCCCAGCCTTTGCTTGGCCTCTTTCTAGCCATCTTTTCTAAATTATATTATACCATTTATCTGTTTGTTTTTATTAACCCTTCTTTAATCTATATGTTTTCACTTTTTACTTTGTCTCTGGATGTGTGGCTGGCATCTGGTATCCTCATCCTCACCTGTTTCTTATGTCTCACTCTTTTCTACATTTTCCCCTATTTATTCTTTCTGAATACCGGTTTCATCTTTTTCTCTCTCCTGCCTACCTATTAGCAATTCAGATCTAAATTAGATAAATCGGGTGTTCTAGACAGGCAAAGTAACACAGCCATAGAGATTTAAACAAATGCAACATAAAAAATGCAATGTGCATTATTAAACAAATATTCAACAACATAAAGGAGTGAAACACGTTTAAACTAATAATTTACAATAGATTGCAACTTCCAGGTGGTTAACAGCCATTCCAGAAAGACAACTTTCTACTGTCTGCTGGTGTTTAGTATTTCAGATGCAGCGGAAACAAATAGATTATCATTATGATCACTTATTAATAAAAACTTTGAGGTACCAGCCCCACAATGTTTTCTCTCAGAATTCAAGAAGTATGCAAATGCCAGTGTGGTAATAACTATAGAATAAAGAATATTTGCAATACCCCTTTTAATTATTTTATCTTTATTGGCATGACAAATATAACAGGAAAGTCATAGGCTTTTATACTCATGTAGGCAGTTATTCTTTGGCAAGGCAATGCAGGGCTTAAATTCCTTAGGGTCACTGAGAGAGGTGATAAGATTTACACAGGAACAATAACTGTCAACTTTGGTTTATGGCTCAAGGTGGGAATGGCTGGTCAAAATTTTTCTGGTGTAGAGTCAACTAAAGATTAGATAAACAATGCAATCTAATGGGGGAGAAATATGTGCTCTTGTTAAGGTTGAGAAACACTCCATGTGAAAGACGACTTCAAGACATGCTCTCTCATGCAATCAAGCAAGGGGTCAAGCAAGGGGATTTTTATTCCAAGCACATGGGACTCACTGATCCCAGAAAAACAGAAAGCCCTGAGCTGAATTTGAACAAAGCTTTATAGGCTAATTAGACAAGGAAGTTCAGGCATAGCTTGAGGGAGGGTTGCTATATGCAGGAATGTGTGCAGGAACCTCTCAACCTGGGAAACCAGTCTCCTGAGTTTAAAAGGCACAGCCATAGAAAGAATGCAGTGGGCAGATACTGTATTTGTGCACTAACCTTTCTGGGAGCTAGGTCACGGGGCTGCTACGTGCAGGAATGCAGGTAACAGATACCAAATACCTCTAAGGTCCCTACTTGGTGATTCATCAGTTATACAGAGTTTAACAAGATTCTAACAACTGAATATGTCTCACAGGAAAAGTAATGGGCAATAAAAGGTTTGCTTAATGCTTCGAAGAAAATGTGTATAAACCTTAAAATGTATTTTCTGTTTAATCACATCTCATTGGCTCCTCTTATGAACACTGTCTACAATTCTCTCGGGTGATGTCTACACTCAGGGGAAAGGGCTTGTGGGGAAACAGGGCAGTTAGTAAGCTTGCATGAATTTAAAGTCCAGAACAACTGGAACGGCCACAATTCCAAGGAGAACCCTGTTTGCAAACAACAAACAGGTAAGTGCTCTACTAGATTATTTTATAAATCATATTATGAGAGAACGGCCTGGGAACCATAACATAAGTAAAATAATAGCAATAAGACCCACTTCATGGAATCTCAAGTTACCGACAAGGGAATATCGACAGCTGTGCTGTAAGGATGAAGCGGTGAAAACCGGATCCGTCTGGAGGCTGTCCAGAGCGGACCACGAAGAAAACACACCACGTGCAACAAGTTTAGGGCGGGGGGAGGGGTGAGCAAAGAGGACACGGGAGAGGAAGAGCAGACAGAACAGGAAAGAGAGCACCGGGATGCAAGAGACGGACCGTGACGGATGAGCTCTGTAAGGGACGCCTGTGGCGGGTAGAACCTCAGGAGCCCAGCCCCGCTCCCCTCCCTCTGACCTGGGAGGCTCCAGGGCCGCCGGGCTGCGGTTCCCGCCTCTGCGCTGCGGACGGCGGCGGCGGCTCCGGGGGTCTCGGGTCCCGAGGCCCAGGCCGGGTCTTCCTCACCTCGTTCCGAACGGCGCGGCTCCCGAGCCCAACAGGGAATGGTGGAACTTCCTGTCCCTTCACCTCGGTCCCTTAGAGCGGCTCGTCCTGGCCCCGCCCAGCACACCTGCTTCCGGTTACCTGTTTCCCCCTAAGCCCGCCTCCTTCCCGTGGGCTTTCGTCATTTCCGGCCTCTCCCCTACCGAGTCTGTCCCGCCCCCTCCCTCTCCAGCTTTCCTACTGTCCCAGGACCCTCTGCGCAGCCTCCTCACGGTCTGGCTCCCGTCTAGACCGGAGCTGGATCTGGGACAAGGGAGTTACACCACTTCCTGACCCCAACAGTAAGTTCTCACCCCGTTAGACAAACCTCTAATGTCTAACCTCTCAACCTGGGAAACCAGCCTCCTGAGTTTAAAACGCACAGCCATAGACAATCAACACCCTAAATTCTGATGCTCAAGTCCAGTCTCCAAAACGAAAGTAAGATGGATAGCTCAGTAAATAAAATAAAGAGATGCTTCATGCAAGTAAAAGGTTAAAAGTTTAAATGAAGTTCACGAGGCAGTTCTACTTTTATAGGAAATATTCTAAATTTTAGACACAGTGACTCACTCTGGGGAGCTCTCCAGGGAATCTGAATAATCATTTCCACCTCTATGTAAATAAAGTGATAGTAAAAAGCCATCTTTATTTTTTCCTCATTGACCATCAGTATTGCCAGCCTCATATTCAGAATTAGCAATATTTATTTGGGGAGGATATTTCAGAAACTCAGGATTATGAAGGAAATTGTTGATTCAGGAAGTCAATGGTCGTTCAGCCCGTTAATAGCCTAAGATGCCAAGATGCAGAAAATACACAATCCATACTGATGGATTCTGTTTTTGTATCCATTTGGATAGCCTGTTTCTTTTAGGACATGTATTGAGTTCACTGATACTTATATTAATGACTAGTGATTGTTAATTCCTATTATTTTGGGTGGTAGTAAATATGTGTATGTTTCTTCTCTTTGGGGTTTCCTTCTGTGGTATTATCTATTGCCTGTGGTTTCATGGGTGTATGTAGCTTCCTTAAGTTGGACTTTTCCTTCTAGGACTTTCCATAGGGTTGGAATTGTGAATAGGTATAGTTTAAATCTGGTTTTATCATGTCATATCTTATTTACTTCATCTATGGTGACTGGGAGCTATAGTGGGTATAGTAGTTTGGGCTTACATCTGTGGTCCCTTAGTGTTTGTATATGATCTGACCAGGACATTCTGGGTTTCATTGTTTCTGTTGAAAATAAGGTGTGATTCTGATGGTTCTTCTTCCTTTATAAGTTCCTTGATCTGTTTTTCTTTGAAGCTCTTAATATTCTCTCTTTATTCTGTATTTCTAGTGGCTTGATTATTATGTGGTGGGTGGACTTGGGGAGCCTAGTCTATTTGGTGTTTTGTAAGCTTCTTGTATCTTTATAAGCATCTTCTTCATATTGGGAAAGTTCTCTTCTATGATTTTGTTGAATATTTATATTCTATAACTTTGAGCTGGTGTTGTCCTTCCTCTATTCATTTTCTTAGATTTGGTCTTTTCCTGGTGTCCCGGAGTTTTCTTAACATTTTGTGTTATGACTTTCTTGACTTTAGTGTTTTCTTTGACTGATGTTTCTATTTCCGCTATCAAATGTTTGATGCCAGAGATTCTCTTTTCCATCTTTTGCATTCCGTTGTTTATGATTTCATCTGTAGTTCTTGCTTTTTAATCAGACCTTCATTTCCAACTTTCTTTCATTGTATCTTCTTTATAACTTCTATTTCAATTTTCAAGTCCTGTTTCCTTCACCTGTTTGGCTTTTCTTGGTTTAATTGTAGGGGTTTATTGATATTTTTTTCCATTTCTGTTTATCTTTTTCTCTATTTATGGGACTTTTTAATTTTCTCTTCAAAGGCTTCTATCACCCTCATAAAGTTACTTTTAAGGTTGTTTCCTTTTGCTTTTTCTACAGTGCCATATCCAGGTCTTGCTCTTGTAGAACCACTAGATTCTGGTGGTATCATATTGTTCCATATATTGTTATAAGTATTCTTGTATTGACATCTGTTTTTCACCTCCTAGGATTCATGTAAAAGTTTTGTCTCAGGGAGCTGCTCTTGGTCTAATCTTGTCTGGCTGTGTCTGTATCTCAGAGATTCTTCTTGGTCCAATCTGAGCTTAGGTCCAATTGGAGTTAATATGCTCTGTGGTTCAGAAAGGTATTCTTGATCCAATAGGAGCTGACTCTTTCCTGTATTTCTGGAAGCTTCTCTTGGACCAACTGGGGCCAGGTGATTCTGTGTCTTGGGAGTCTGCTCTTGGTGCAGTAGGAGCTCTTGATCCAATATGAGCTGGTGAAATCTGTGTCTCAGGTATCTTCTCTTGATCCAATGGGGGCTGGCAAAATCTCTGTCTCAGTAAGCTGCTAATGTAGAAGAGTAATGGGAGAGATTGTGGGATGAGTTGGGTATTGTAGATTGCAGTGTTTAACAAAAGGGGATATAAATGGGGAATACTAGCCTACTGGACTCTTCCCTGGTGGCCTGGGAATGGGGGAAAATGAGTGGGATGGGAGTTTCATGGAATGTTCTCTGTGGTCCTGGAGAGGGAAGGATCAGAACTGGAAAAATAAATACTGTCTGGGTGTTCTGCACTACTTCAATCTTAATGATTTAACCTTTACCACTTCTAAATGACACCAATGCTGAATGAGACAGAAGGTTTTAAAAGAAACATCAAGACTGTAGTTAACAATAAGGTCACCACACTTTGACAGCTAGACTAAGAGCCAACTGAGAGCCAATTAAGACCTGCCTAAAATTGACCCCTGTGACAACTGGAGACACAGATCCTTGGCCTACAGCCAACTAAGAACTGACTAAGAACAGCCTCTGCAATTACTGGAGACACTCAGTTCCCAGGCTCACAACTGACTAAGAGCTGACTAAGAGTGAGCTGAGGAAGCAACAGGCAGACACTAGCACAAGAATACATATAACAATATAAAGAACAAGACACCACCAGAAGAAGCTGGTGGTTCTACAACATCAAGACCTGAGTATAGCAATGAAGGCGAAATAACCTTAAAAACAACTTTATGAAGATAATAGAAGCTTTAAAAGAGGGTATAAAAAAACTCCCTTAAAGAAATAGAAGAAAATACAACAACAAAACAATCAAAGAGATGAACAAACCCTAAAAGAAAATACAGAAAGCTGAGAAAAGAAAAGAAACAGATGAAAGAAATATTCCAGGAATCAAACAATTGAAATAGAAGCAATAAAGAAAGCACTAACCAAGGCAAAGCTGCAAACAGAAAACCTGAAGAAATGAACCAGAACTACAGATGCAGCATAACTAACAGAATGCAGGACAGAGAAGACAGAATCTCTGCAGTGGAAGATTCGATAGTGGAAATAGATACATCGATCAAAGAAAGCAGTAAAACCAAAACAGTCATAACACAAAACGTCCAGGAAATCTGGACACCATGAAAAGACCAAACCTGAGAATAATTGGAATCGAAGAAGGAGAAGAACACCTGCTGAAAGACAGAAAATATAGTTAACAAAATCATAGAATAAAACTTTCCAACCTAAAGAAGAAAATGCCTATAAAGATACAAGAACCTTACAGGAAACCAAATAGACTTGACCCTCTCAAAATAAGCCACTAAACCTACAGAACAAAGGAGAAATACTAAGAGCTACAAAGGAAAAAGGCCAAATTACCTATAAAGGCAGAGGCATCAGAATAACACCAGAAGATACAATGGAAACAATGAAAGCAAGTAGGTCCTTATCAGACATTATACAGACACTAAGAGAACATGGCTGCCAACCCAGACTAGCCAGCAAAACTATCCAACACCATAGATGGAATAAACAAGATATTTCATGACAAAACCAGATTCAAGCAATACCTGTCCACAAATCCAGTCCTACAGAAAGCACTAGAGGGAAAACTGCAACCTAAGGAAACCAGCCAGATACACCCATGAAACCACAAACAATCAATAATCCCACAGGAGAAAATCCCAAAGAAGGGAAATACATGAACCCAAAATAACAGGAAATAACAATCATTGGTCATTAATGTCCCTTAATATCAGTGAACTCAATTCACCTATAAAAAGACATATGCTAACAGAAACCATCCTTCTGCTGCATACAAGAAACACACCTGAACTTCAAAGACAGACACAGGCTCAGAGTAAAGAAATGGAAAAAGACTTTTCAATTAAATGGTCCTAAGAAACAAGCTGGTGTAGCCATCCTAATATCTAACAAAATAGATGTCAACTAAAATCAATCAAAAATATCAGGATACACATTACTTACTCATCTCAGCAAAAATCCACCAAGATGAATTCTCAATCCTGAGTATTTATGCCCCCAACACAAGGGCACCCACCTACCTACCTATATAAAAGACACACTACTAAAGCTTATACCTCACACCAAACCCCACACAGTAATAGTGGGAGACTTCAATACCCCATTTTCACCCTGGGATAGATCAACCAGACAGAAATTCAACACAGAAATAAGGGATATACCAGGTCTTATGACCCAAATAGACTTAATAGATATACAAAACTGTCCACTCAAACACAAAGGAATATAGAGATTTCTGAGAACTCTGTGATAGATTTGTGTTGTTTCATTCTAAATAATTATCCCACCCACTGGCTTAATAAAAAGCGCTGATTGGCCAAAGGCAGGCAGGAAGTGTGGGCAGGGCTAGCAGACTAAAAACTCTGAGAACAGGAAGCACAGATTAGAGCGCCAGAGAGAAGCCGGAAGAAGCAGAGTACAACTATGGTTGCTCTAATGAAAAGTACCAAGCCGCATGGCTGAACAGGAAGAGTCATGGGTTAGATGAAGGGTAGAGAGTTAGCAAGTTTTATGCCTGGGCCTGAGCCTGATCAGCCAAAAACTACTGAAAGCATCTGTGTGTCTCTGTGGGACTGGGGGCCTGCAGGTCTGTGGGTCCTAAACCTTGAGGTTAGGCTGGAAAGTCTGGAACAGAAACCTCATACTACAAGACCCCATGGAACCTTCTCTAAAGTTGACCACATACTTAGTCATAAAGCAAATATCAATAGATACAAAAAATTGGAATAACTCCTGTATCAGATCAGACCACCATGGTCTAAAGTTAGAGTTCAACAACAACAAAAAATCACAGAAAGCCTACAAATTCATGGAAACTGATCATTTTTCAGTTGAACCACCTTTGAGTCAAGGAAGAAATTAAGAAAGAAATTAAATACTTCCTGGAATTTTATGAAAAGTAATCGACAACATACCCAAACTGATGGGACACAATGAAAGCAGTGTTAAGAGGAAAATTCATAGCACTCGATGCCTATATAAAAAAACCTAGAGGAATCTCACACAAGAGACCTAACAGTACAATGAGGCTGTTAGGCTTTAGAACAATTAGAAGGAAATTCACCTAGAAGGAGTAGACAGCAGGTAATAATCAAATTTAAGACTCAAATCAATGTGAGGATTTAATAAAAGCCCCCAAAGTTTCAGAGATATCAGAGGGATCTACCCACAGTCAGTCTAGGAGAATCAGATAGTGGTAACTAACACCTTTAATCCCAGCACAGGGAGTATCCCAGGACTGGTGACCTATGCCCTTAATCCAAACTGAGTTTGAGGTCATTTTAGTTTACAGAAGAAATTCCAGGCTCCCAGGCAGGCAGTGGTGGGGCCACGCCTTCATTTACCAAGAGCGTGTTTAAGCCTTAAGGTGGGCATAGATAAACAAAAGGAGAGGAGTCCAAGAGAAGCCAGGCTGAGGAAGCTGGGAGACAGCTGGGTAAGATCTGACTGTGGTGTTTACTCTCTCTAATATCTCTGACTTTCTCAGAGATCTATTTCTGAGTCTCATTTATTCATGCAACAAATCAATACAATAGATACAAAGATAATAATACAAAAAGTCAATGAATCAGAGGTGGTTCTTTGAGAAAGTCAACAATATAGCCATGGCCATCGCTTATTTTCTGCATCTTGGCATCTTAGGCTACTAATGGGCGGAATGACCAGTGACTCCCCGAGTCACCCATTTCCTTCAAAGTCCTGAGTTTCTGAAATGTCTTCTCCAAGTCAACATTGCTAATAGTGTAATTCTCGGTATTCGGGGAGTGGGAGAGGAAGATTGAATAAGAGCTCCGGGAGGCGGGCTTAGAGGAAAGAAGTAGCCGGAAGCGGGTGGGTTGGGCGGGGCCAGGACAAGGGGTCCACGTTTCGGGCCAAAGTAACCAATGAGCCATTCCTGTTGGGCTCGGGAGCCGCGCCGTTCGGAACTAGGTCAGGAAGACCAGGCCTGGGCCTCGGGACCCGAGACCCCCGGAGCCGCCGCCGCCGTCCGCAGCGCAGAGGCGGGAACCGCAGCCCGGCGGCCCTGGAGCCTCCCAGGTCAGAGGGAGGGGAGCGGGGCTGGGCTCCCGAGGCTCCTCAGCCCCCGGTTCCTGCCAGTGGGGGCGATGGCTGCTTACGTCATCACTCGTCGCCAGGCGCAGTGGTTTCTATGACTACCAGCTGGGGCGTCTCTATGCACCACAGGCGTCCCTTACAGAGCTCATCCGTCACGGTCCCATCTCTTGCGTCCCGGTGCTCTCTTTCCTGTTCTGTCTGCTCTTCCTCTCCCGTGTCTCCTTTGCTCACCCCTCTCACCCCCCCACCCCGCGCCCTAAACTTGTTGCACGTGGTGTGTTTTCTTCGTGGTCCGCTCTAGACAGCCTCCAGACGTATCTGGTTTTCCACCGCTTCTTCCTTACAGCACAGCTGTCGATATTCCGTTGTCGGTAACTTTGAGATTCCATGAACTGGGTCTTATTGCTATTATTTTACTTATTTTATGGTTCCCAGGCCGTTCTCTCATAATATGATTTATAAAATAATCTAGTAGAGCACTTGCCTGTTTGTTGTTTGCAAACAGGGTTCTCCTTGGAATTGTGGCCGTTCCAACTGTTCTGGACTTTAAATTCATGCACGCTTACTAACTGCCCTGTTTCCCCACAAGCCCTTTCCCCTGAGTGTAGACATCACCTGAGAGAATTGTAGGCAGTATTCACATGAGAAACCAATGAGATGTGATTAAACAGAAAATACATTTTACTGTTTATACACATTTTCTTCGAAGCATTAAGCAAACCTTTTACTGCCCATTAATTTCCGTCTGAGACATATGCAGTCTAGGATGTAAATACAGAATTCATAAATACATCTTCATATGCTGTGTTCTTAAGTTACCCATTAGGCCCATGCAAGCCCAACATGCATGCTGTGACAGTATATCAAGCCACACTATTATATAGTTAGCAACACCCTTGAAACAAAATTATAAAGCATTTTTTGAATAGTAATGATCACTCAGCTGTATCAGAAAAATGTCTCTTTTATCGAAGAAAAGTGTTCTACCCATGCACGTGTGTTGTGGACATTGAGTGCTGTCACCTTGGCCTTCTTGTAGGGGTGGGAATGCCTAGACTGTGGGGATTCAATAAAAGCTTCAGAAGTTTTGAAGATATCAGAGGGAATCTACCCACAGTCTATGTGGAGAGTTAATAAAAGCTCCAAAAGTTCCAGAACTCTAACCAGTCAGTCTAGGAGAATCAGAGAGTGATGATTCAAACCTTTAATCCCAGCACAGGGAGTATCCTTGGAGTGGTGACCTACACCCTTAATCCCAACTGAGTGGAGGTCACTTTAGATTATAGAAGGAATTCCAGGTTCCCTAGCTGGCAGTGGTGGGGCCACGCCTTAATTTACTAAGAGAGTATTTAAGACAGTATGGAAACACAGGAGGGGAAGCCAAGGCAAAGGAAGTGAGGCTGAGGAAGCCTGAAGACAGCTGGGTAAGATCTGACTGTGGTGTTTATTCTCTCTAATATCTCCAACTTCTTCAGAGATCTATCCCTGAGTCTCATTTATTCGTGTGATACTAGTCCCTGCTCACAGGACTTTTTTCAGAGATATTTGTTGGAACTACTGCATGAATTCTACTTAGTATTACAATAAAAGCCTGGAGCCAGATTATTAGGGAAAAGCTGGAATATCAGAGAGATAGGAACAAACAACAGCCAATTCTCACCCAGAAAACTCCTTAGGCTAAACATGGTAAATCCTGTCCTCACTGATCACTCACAGATAAAACTGAAATTCTTCTCCTGCCCCAGTTCTTTCCCCACCCAGCTATTTTACTTCCTGTTTTAACTTCCTAAACCTAGGATTAAAGGTGTGTGCACCCACTGCCTGACGGTTAGGTCTGAGTCTCTGCTTCCCCTGTTATGCGATTAAAGGAAAGGCTGAAATATCAGAGAAATGGGAAACAACCCCAATTCTCACCCAGCAAATTCCTCAGGCCAAACTGTAGGTTCTATGTCCACGTGTCCTCACATTATCTGGGAGCTCCTGCAAAATGAGCTCTACTCCCAACTTCTCCTACTCCTGCCTTGTATTTCTTTCCCCACCCTGCTACTTGAACTTCATTGTTCAAGATTCCTAGAGCTAAGATTAAAGGTGGGTGCCATCACAGACTGGCTCTGCTTGGCCTTGAACTAATAGGTGTGGGGATATGTTTCAAGTTTAATAAAAAAACAGTCTGAAATACTGGAGGGATCTACCCACAGTCTGTCTAGGAGAATCACACAGTGGTAACTCACAGCTTTATCCCAGCATGAAGAAAGACCAGGAGTGGTGACCTATGCCCTTCATCCCAGCAAATCTGAATTTGAGGCCAGTTTGGTTTACAGAGGGAGTTCCAGGCTCCCAGGCAGACAGTGATGGTGCCACACCTTTAATCTTAACCTGGACATGAAACAACTGAGTGAAAAGGGTATTTAAGGCAGGCATAGAAAGTCAGATGAAGCATTAGAAGCCACAAGGGGCAAGACTGAGGAAGCTGGAAGACAAGTGGGTGAGATTTGACTGTGGTGTTTCCTCTCTTTGATCTCTCAGACTGGATTTTATTAATTTTGAAACATATCCCCACACAGAAGTTCTACTTCCAAATAGATATTGTTAACTCCTCTTAAGTTCTATTTGTATAAACTCTGTTCAGTTTTTATAATTAATAGCTATTGATGTTTAATGATTTCAGTTTTATTTGCTCACCATGACCCTTTGTCGCCCTCTGTTCCATCCCCGGGTAGTTGTGTTTTCAACCCAATCGTTTTTCATATTCCATGTATGATTCCGGGCAAGTGTGGCCTGGGTAGCCAGACTGTGATGTGTCAAATCTGATGTCATGTCGTGTGGGAAGAGTTGTTTATCTGTCACCTCCCTTATCTCCCAGCTTTTAAAATCTTGTATGTCTTTTTCTGTAATGTTTCCTGTAGTTTAGATGTTGGAATTTGAAGTTCCCATCAAAGCCTGTTCAGTAAGTGGTCAGTTGTTCTCAGTATTTATTGTGGGACTCTGAAATAAATGTTGTCCACTGAAAGTAACACCAGGTTGTGGTGTGATCACAGTCAGTAAAAGGCAGTTTGAATATTTGTACCTGTATCAGAATGTCAGTAGTGGCTTGTCTCTTATGGCCTGTATTTCCTTCTGTAGAGCCTGTTTCACAACAAACCAGAAGGCCTTCTGGAACTCACTAAATAATCTTCCTACTGTGACACCAGTGGGCATTACTTGCCTGACAAATTGGGATTATAGCCCACAGGATCCAAATGTGTACATGGACATTAGTAACTCTTCCTTCTTCCCCAGACTGCATAGCAGTTTTGACACTGTGAATGTTACCACCGGGGAGTCTGAGATAGTTTAGGTTCTCAGCATCTTCTCTTTGGTATGTTAAAAAGTGATGTTATATGTATATTTTGTAGCTCTATAAGATGTCTGTTAGATTGTAATTTCTTGTGGGTATTTCTACCTTTAAATTGCAGAATTTTCTTACCTATGAGATCCCCTCTCTTTATTATTGTCCTATATTGCCACTTGAAAACTTTTCTGTGTTCTTGAACTGTGTGCATGTTGGTGGCATCCTGCTCTGTCCTGATTAGAGTCAAATGATTCCAACTATCTTTGATTGACAGGTTGAGTATTGTGTCTCATGGCTTTATTATGTGGAGGTATATTGCTTTTATTCTCACATTTTTCAGAAGTTTTTTTTTAAATGCACAAATGTGATATTTAGCCATAGGCCTTTCATGGATTTTATTAACATCATCCTCTTTTTTTCTCTTACTTACTCTATATATCTTGATATTAAGGCAGCTTGGATCCTGTTTCTATGTAATTTAGAGACAATCTCTTTGTCCACTCTAACAACTTATCTGTGGTTTTCTTTGTTTCTTATTGTTTGGAATCCTACTTTAGGTATTGAGGGAAACCTAACTATGTATGATGACAACGAATTTGTTGCCTTTCCTACCTCTTCCTAATTTTTATTCCTAATTTATTTTTTTTTTCTGGCTTACTCTTATGCCTCTGGATTTACTAATACTGTCAATGTCAAGCACGTGTCTTCTTACTCTTCTTTTAGAATTCATGTCTTTGCTGCACTGCACTGTTGACCTCAGTTTAACATATCTACCTTTACTGTGACTGACTCTGCTCCATTTCTTCCTGTTTCCTTGAGGAGTTTATCATATAATTTCTTCAAATTTGTCTTGTGAAGTATTTTTTTCCTAGTATTTTATATCATGGCCTTCATTCATGGTTTGTTTTTGATATTTTTGGTTCTAAAATAATGGTAGTAATTTTCTTCCTTCTAGTAAAAAATGGTAGTTTGCTGGTTTTCTGTGTTGGAAGTAATCTGGTGTTCCCAAGCTTTCCCATTCATCTATTCTTTTTGTGAAATGCCTTATTTTCTGGGTTTTCATGGCTAATTTATCTTAGTTTTCTGTGTAAGCATTTCTGCAGTGCAGTTTGAGTGGATGACCTCTGTTATTTTATACCCTTCATATGCTCTTTCTTCTCCATGTGAGAGCATGTGTCTGTGTGAAATAATAAGGTTTATATTCATTTTGTTTTCTTGGTCTAAATCCTTTCTATTTAACTTTATTTTGTAGGGGTATTGTGTTGTTTCATGTTAAATAATTGTCCCACCCACTGGTTTAATAAAAAGAGCTGATTGGCCAAAGGCAGGTAGGAAGTGTAGGCAGGGCTACCAGACTAAGAAAATCTCTGAGAGCAGAGTGCCAGAAGAACACCAGAGAGAAGCCAGAGGAGGCCGAGGACAACTATGCTGCTCTAAAGTAAGGTACTGAGCCGCATGACTGAACAAGAGACATGGGTTAGATGAAGGGTAGAGAGCTAGCAAGTGATATGCCTGGGCCTGAGGCTGATCAGCCAAAAACTAATGAAAGCATCTGTGTGTCTCTGTGGACTGTGGGACTGCTGGTCTGCGGGTCTGTGGGTCTGTGGGTCCTAGACCTTGAGGTTAGGCCTGAAAGTCTGGGCCAGGAACCCCTTACTACATTATTTTATGTACATTGCTGTTTTGTGATCGTTGTCAGGTCCCCAGGAACTGGAGTTATAGACAGTTGTGAACTGCCATGTGGGTGCTGGGAATTGAACTCGGGCATTTGGTGCTCTCAACCACTGAGTGATCTCTCTAGTCCCTGTTTCCCCTCTAAATTTATCCTTCCATGCTCTCCTGTCCAGTTTTTTATATTGTTTGGCATTGGCCATAACATAGTGGTATTAATTTTACCTTTGTATTTTTGACACCTTGATGTGAAATTTGAACAGAAATTCCAGTCTTTGTTTCCAAGAGAGAAACTCAGAGAAGAGCAACAGGAAGAATGAACGCTTCTGTGTTAGATGCTTCCCAGGTCAGTGTCATGTCCACATTTCTCTAAAAATTGTTTTGATTATTGAAGCTATTTAAATATGTAATTGTCTACCACTGGAAATGTTATTGAAATTGTTTCTTTTTCCTTATCCCTTTTTCTTCTCTTATGTTCAAGATTATGCCTTTATATCTTTAAACTATATTGGAGCTACTTGACCCATTATGCTTTTACTTGATTTTATAATGTGAGGCTATGAATTTCCATGGTCACAAGTCCTGAAGTTCTAAAAGAGATACTATTGTAAATGACACTCAATAAAATACATTGATGTCCATTTTCTGCATAGAATGGACTTGTGTCCCTTATACTAGTGAAGAAGGACAGTGTCATTGTCATAAAGTGACATTTCTGCAATGCTTAGTCTTCCAGAGACAGGCTCAAGAGCAAGGGCATGTCAGTATGTGGACCTTTTCACTGACATCACAGAGCAGTTTATGGAAAAGTAGACTTAGAAGAGACTCGTTGTCTTGAATGGTAATATTGAATATTCTAACACCCCAGAGATACAGGTGATGGAAGTATATACAGCTTGTTATTACCAGAAAGTTCAAGTGTCTGAGGAGATGAAGGTTGCAGTATTTTGGTTTCTCCTTTTTGCCATATTGTGACACATAGTGACGATGGGTGTGTTGATAACTGAAGTGTAGTTGTCTCAGAAGAGATTCTGTTCACAGCTCCATGGTTAGCTCTTCAGAAAATCTTTATTAGTAAGCATTTTCTAGAGAGTACTGACTTGGTGCTGCACATAAGCCATCAATATTCACACATCAACAGATGTCCCTCAATTACTTTACTCTCCTCTTGAAGAAAGAAGGTCCCCCCCCCAGTCTATTTTTCTTCTTTCTGAGGTTTGTATTACACGGGGAGAAATTCTGAAGAGTTGTGTTAATGTTTCTCTTTATTTCTTTACAATAATAGTTTACTTAGGCATATGAGGGTTAATCTGCATATTTTTATGTGCACTGTCTGAGGCATTATGCCCTTGAATTGCTGAGGTCAGCACTAAACCTTTACTGTTGCAATGAGGTTTCTTGGTCCCAGGTGGCCAAGGGGCCTAGACCCACAGACCTGTACGCCAGTCCCATTAGCTGCCCGTTGCTGCGGCTCAGGCCCCCAGAAATGACTCAGATGCTTATATTAACTTCATGCTGTTTGGCCCATGGCTTAGGCACATTGCTAGCTAGCTCTTACATCTTAACTCAACCCATTTCCATTAATCTGTCCGCCACGTGGCTCGTGGCTCACCTGTGTTCCTTACATGTTGCTCCTTGTGTGGCTTGCTTGATCTGCTTGACTTTGCCCTGCTCCTACCTATGCTCTGATTTCTCCTCCTACTTCTTCTATGGTGCCTGTCATGGCCCAAAACTGCTCCTTTATTTAGAGACTGATATTCACAGCATTTCGAAAGGCATTCCCACATCACTTTACACTGAAGTCAGGCACTGTAGTCAGTTGCCATGTATTTAGAGAGAATTAAATTATATTTCTCTGCAGAAAGAGGAACTGCCTTTTACCTCTGAGCTATGTCTTCAGGTTCCAAGCTTACATTTCTGGTGCACACTTATGATAGTATATAACCCTATGTATTCTAGTTGCTGAAAATGAAGGTGTAGTCATAGATGATACTTATCTATGCTACAGTTCTGTTAGATGAATTAGCTAAAATACTGAAGAGAACAATATAATTGAAGTTGTGGGGTTTAAATTTTCATTTGAGTAAACTGCATGAGCAATAGTGTTTTCAAAATTAATGAAGAGTTAGAATATTTTTTATTCTATTTAGTACAGTTTGTTTTGATAACAGAATATGGTTCTACTTCATCTGAATGTGTGGTGACTTAGGCCATTTATTTACACATATTTCTAATTCTGTAGTGGAACACTATGGGAATTCATGAAATTGTTATTATCAATATGGTTTGCATCAACTTTTAGAAAAATTTATATAATATTAATATCTCATTCTGGTTTTTCTATATTTCATGGTTGTAAATATTTTTTATAAGATATCGTCACAAATTATTTGATTCTATGTGTTATTTAGAATGTTGGATATCTGCAATGATTTTACATTCCTTACTCTCAAGAAAAAAGTGACTTAAATCATCCATGAATTCTGCATTCTATATTCTGTTTGTTCTAGAAATAGTACAGCATTGCACCTTTGCCTCAGGATCTCAACTGAGCATTTTGGAATAAAGTCATTTGAATTCGGCTTCTGACAAGATTGAACTGGTGTCCATATTCAAGCAAGGTTGTTAGTTGAATAACTTTGAAGCATACTTTTACTTATTTTAACTTTACCATTTGAGATGTGACACTGAGATTCTCCTTGATATCAACATGTTTCATAAAGTTGCATTCCTGCATCTAGGCCTAAAATTTATGATATTTTTTCTAAAAGTTTGCAGATTGCAAGACTATTGTCATCTTGTGTTCACAAAGAAAAAGTAGTCTGAATATTTTAGAAAGTATGTTTTATTAAAGTTAAATTATAATTTTATTTTATATATCTCAGAATATTTACCTAGAAGTATGTGTGTGTGCTGTGTATGACTCCTGCCTATAAGATTTAGTGGAGAGCATTAGATCTCAAGGATTTCAGATTAAATTTTGTTTTGTAGAGCCTTAAGCTTGCTGAGAATCAAAGTACATTATTAAGATTTCAAGACATTTCAAACTGTAAACCGCAAACAAATTTTTCAAATTTAGTGATTATGGCAAATCTTTCATCTGTTCCTCAGGTCTTAGAAACTATTAGAAAATTCTTGGAGAGAGACCCAGTGGACATGAGCAATGTAGTAAGTCCTTCTATATATTGTCTCTAAAAGAGTTACAATAAAGCATTTTCTGAAACTTGTCGCTTAAAAATTGCTATGCCTCATTTGTATGACAATCATGTCTCTAGTTCTGTAGGCCTTTTTAAACCAAGAAGTTATTTGTTAAACAATGCATGGTAAATAGTTAATTTTCTATTTCAGGGTCTGTTATCATTCAGGGATGTGGCTGTGGACCTCTCACAGGAAGAATGGGAATGTCTAGACTTTGCTCAGAGAGCTTTGTACAAAGATGTGATGTTGGAGAATTACAACAATCTCCTCTTTGTGGGTAAGAATTCTCTTCTTGCAGAATTCCTGATTCATTCTTTTTATTTACCTACTTTAGTATCTGTAAACTCTCTGAACCTAGAGTGTCTCAGAAATGAGTGAAATTCTGGTGTCCAATGTAACTTTTTAGTGGTGTTTTATTTACATTTTTAATGTTCTCCTGAAGAGGAGTAACCAGTGCTATATTCTCAGTGACCTTCTCAGCCCTCCTATCTAATATATAAAGAAAATTTCAAAGTTTAAAGCGTATTGAATATTCAGAGCAAAGAAATATATTGCAGTGCTCATAATAATTAGGATATTGTAATTTTGCTACTGAATCAATATTCATCTATTTCTGACTCTAAACATTGCAAAAGGTTCTAAAAAAGAGCTGTTGGTTTTCAGAATGTTGATTATATTCATTTTGGCGGCATGGTTGTGATCTTTAGTACTGGCACAGCATGATGTTACTATTCGCAGTTTGGGGATTGATAGTTGAGGACATGGTAGTTCTCTGGCAGCCTAGCTTATAAGTTTCTAGCTGACCAAAGCTGTATTGTGTAACTCTGTTGTTTATATGATCCTTCACAGAGCTTCATTCTCAAAGTTCTTTACTGTTCAAACACCTATTAGTCTTACCAGGTGCAAGGTACAGCGTTTCAATGAGAATGAGAAGGACACATAGGACTGACCTAGGCCCTCTACATATTATGACAGTTGTTTAGTTTGGTCTGTTTGTGGGACTCCTAATAGTTAGATCAGGGCCTTTACCTGTGGGTTGCTATTAGGAACATATCTCTCATAGTGGGTTGTGTTGGCCTTAGTACAAATGGAGGATCTTAGTCCTACCTTAGTTTGTTCTATGCTTTGTTGGCATCCATGGGTGGCCGGTCTCTTTCAGAACAGAAACTGAGGAAGAGTTAATGAGGGCAAGGAGAGGTGGGGAGAAGGAGCAAGAAGAGAGGAGGGAGGGGAAATTACAGTCAAGATGTCAAACAATTGAAAAAAAAATAATAAAAGGAAAAAAAGAATAAGTAGGCTGTTATTGGTCTCTGTCCTTGATGTATGGGATTGGAGATTTATATGTGTGTTCATTTAGTGGCTAAACAGAAATGTCATCTGTTAAGAGCTCTGTCCCTGACAGTTACTCATTTATATATCATAGAAAACCTAAGAAAACATCAATTCTTCAGTGTTACTCATGCATTAATTGCTGTAATCTACAATTGCACTACTTTTTCAGAGAACCATCACATAAGTGGTGAATGTGAGAAGATCCTCCATCAAGGCACAAAGCATTTTATTTACGATCATGAAAATATCCAAGAGAAGTCATATGAATGTAATGAATTTGGCAAAGTGATTCATGAATCCTGCCAATGTACACCTTATGACACAAGTGATACTGCAGAACATTACAAACACAGATTTAGTAACCACATAGGTGACTGTGTTGACACCTTAAACCTCAATACACAGAAAACTGGGAACAGTGGAGATGAGCTTTCCATATATAAAGACTTTGTAAACTATTCAAATTTGGGGTCCATCATTAGCCAAAGTCAAAGAACTCACACAGGAAAGCAAGAACGCAGAAATGTACAGTATGAACCATCTTTAGACTCTAAAACAGAAATCACATTGAAATCATCGGATGGCAAGAAGAAACCCCAGCAATGCAGGAAATGTGGAAAATGCTTCAAGACTCACTCAAGCCTCATAAGGCAACAGGGAACCCATGTTATAGAGAAACCCTATAAATGTACAAAATGCAGTAAATTCTTCCTGCATTTTTCACAACTCAAAGTACATCACAGTATCCACTGTAGAGGAAATCCCTACAAGTGCACAGATTGTGGAAAGTGTTTCTCTCGTACATCATACTTTGAAAGACATTACAGGAGCCACAGTGGAGAGAGACCCTACAAATGTAGTGAATGTGGCAAGTGCTTTACCACAAAAGGCCATCTTGGAATTCATCAGAGAATCCACACAGGAGAGAAACCTTTCAAATGTAGTAAATGTGACAAGTCCTTTAAAACTAGCTCACAACTTAAAGTACATCTGAAAAGACATACAGGTGAGAAGCCTTACAAATGTAGTGAGTGTGGCAAATCCTTTACCGAGAAAGGGGCATATAGAATTCATCAGAGAATCCACACAGGAGAGAAACCTTACAAATGTAGTGAATGTGGTAAGTTCTTTACAACTGGCTCATATCTTAGAGTACATCTGAAAAGACATGCAGGTGAGAAGCCTTACAAATGTAGTGAATGTGGCAAATCCTTTACCGAGAAAGGGGCATATAGAATTCATCAGAGAATCCACACAGGAGAGAAACCTTACAAATGTACTGAGTGTGGTAAATCCTTTACTGGGAAAGGGGCATATAAAATTCATCAGAGAATCCATACAGGAGAGAAACCTTACAAATGTAGTGAGTGTGGCAAGTCTTTTACCAAGAAATGTTCATACACAACTCATCAGAGAATACATACAGGAGAGAGACCTTACAAATGTAACAAATGTGAAAAATCTTTTGCTAGGAAAAGTGGTTTTAATACTCATCAAAGAGTTCATGCAGAAAAGAAGCCTTACAAATGTAGTGAATGTGGCAAATCCTTTACCACAAAAGCCTATCTTAGAATTCATCAGAGAATTCACACTGGAGTGAAACCTTACAACTGTAGTATTTGTGACAAATCCTTTGCCACAAAAGCCTATCATAAAATTCATCAGAGAATCCATACAGGAGAGAAACCTTACAAATGTAGTGAATGTGACAAATCCTTTTCAAGAAAAGGCTCTCTTAAAACTCATCAGAGAATCCACACGGGAGAGAAACCTTACAAATGTAGTGAATGTGATAAATTCTTTACCAGAAAAGGCAATCTTAGAGCTCATCAGAGAAAGCATACATTGTGGAAACTTTAGAAATGTGGCAAATGTGAGAAATCCTTTACTGATGAATGATTCAATTCTTAGATTATGTTCCTGTATATTTGACCACACTTTAAACCCTGAACTAATTGACAGGAATAAGCCATAGAGTAAAAAAAAAAAAAAAAAAAAAAAAGGAGTATGAAAGACTGAGAGACACACAGAGAACAGCGTAGGGAGTGATTGGTGATTTTGTATTCTGGATTGAGATGTTTGGACATATACTCTCTTTCTGGGTCTGTGGCCAAAAAGGAAGGTCATTTGGTTGCTTCTTGGCCTCTCTAAACTAGCAGGTTTTCATTTCAACAAATGACTCAAGTCTTTATTGGTAAATTCAATAAAGACTGTTAAAAGCTACATATGGTGGCTATGGCAAACCAGTACCAGCAGAATCAGAAATCTCACCAAGCCAAGGCTTGAGCAACAGGCTGTTTAATGCTGTGCCATGGGGCCACATTCAGGTGCAACTACTAAGCAGACAGAAGAACATGAACAGATCAGAAAATTCATAATAAAAAGGAACCTTTAAAATGTAGTGGCTGTGACAAATTCTTTCCTTTTTGCTCATCTGTTAGACTACATTAGGAACTTCACTCAGGAGAGAAACTTTATAATCTTAGTTCAGGTTTTATTTTTCTGAAGACATACCATGACCATAGCAGTTCATTTAAAGGAAAACATTTAATAGGATCTGGCTTATAATTGCAGAGATTAGTATACTGTCCTCATGGTGGGAAACATAGTGACACGTGGGCAGACATGGTGCTGGAGAGGGAACTGAGACATTATTTCTTCATCCCTGGGCAGAAGAAAGAGAGTTGTGTGCTCACGGTGGCCTCAGAATATATGAAACCTCAGTTCCTGCCTTGATGGTCACACTTTCCAACAAGGCCACACCTACTCAAGGCCATACCTCCAACAATGTCACTAACCTTATGACCCAAGCATTCAGACAATGGGGGTGGGGGATACATACCTATTGGAAGTACCTCAGTAGTCAGTATGGAACATTTTATCTACAAAATTACTCTGAGAACGTATCAAACTATTTATATGGGAGCTAAAACTTAAAATTGTAACGTATTCAGAAAAGTCTTTACCAGTTTCTTAGGTCTAAGAAAACATCTGAAAATAAATGCTGGCAGAAAAGTTTTCGTGGGAAGTAATTTAGCATGTGCTTAAACCAATCTCTATTCTTAGCTGCACTTGTGACTGCACAGTAAATAATTATTATGAACATGAGGAATTTGTGAAAAATTTTAAGCTATTTTCAAATTTTAGAAAACATTAAGAGTTTATGTACAGGGAAAACATAGAACAATTTTTATTAACTTTCTACTTCTTCAACATCAAGTACTTCACACTAAAGACAGTGCAGAAACCTCAAGTATATGCTGTCATTATGTAACAAGTTTCCTGGAGACTGGAATGGTCCATTCTGAAAGGAAGCTGATTAAGGCAGAAAATACTGCAGCACTCAAAACAGCCTTGGGAAATCCCTAAAACTGACAGAATTTAGTGCGCTTAAATGAAAAAAATCTAGAGAAGTCATTCCCCTTAGAAAAGGACTTTCATCATCAAGATAGGGTGATGTGGGAATGTCTCTTTGTATGCTGTGAAATGAACTGTTTTGGCCCATGACAGGCACCATAGCAATAGGCAAGAATCAGAATATAGGTAGGAGAAGGAGAGCGGAGTTGAGAGAGATCAATCCAGCTGCCAAAGGTTCAGCATGTAAGGTGACACAGGTGGGCCATGGGCCACATGACAGGACAGATGAATGGAAATGGGCTGAATTAAAATGAAATAGCTAGCTAGCAATATGCCTGAGCCATAAGCCAGATAGCATGAAATTTAATATATGCATCTGTGTGTAGGGGATTGTGTTGTTTCATGGTAAATAATTGTCCCACCTACTGGTTTAATAAAAAGCGCTGATTGGCCAAAGGCAGGCAGGAAGTGTGGGCGGGGCTACCAGACTAAGAATACTCTTGAGAACAGGAAGCACAGAGGAGAACGCCAGAGAAAAGCCGAAGAAGCAAAGGACAATTATGCTGCTCTAAGAAAAGGTACCGAGCCTCATGGCTGAACAAGATAATAGACATGGGTTTTATGAAGGGTAGAGAGCTAGCAAGTTGTATGACTGGGCCTTAGGCCAATCAGACTAAAACTATTATAAGCATCTGTGGGTCTGCGGGCCTAAACCTTGAGGTTAGGCCTAAAAGTCAGGGCCAGAAATCTATTACATCTGTGTGTGTCTTTGGGAACTGGGATTGCTGGTCAGATAAGTGGCGGTGGGCAGATCCAAACTGTGGATCTAGTCAGACCAGAAACCTCTTGTTACAATAGAAAGCTCTTTATATATGCCTAAAGATGTGCAGCATGCTCCAAGGGTTGATTATTTATAAGCTGGTTCATGTGCTGGTTTTGAGTTTTCTGATACCAATTGTATTTGAATCCTTTATGCTTCAGTAAGTACCCGGTTCCCCATATTCCTGTAAGTAATTTCAATAAAGCTCATTGATTCAAAACATTGGACTTGATTCTGTTCAGTTTTCGGTGGGGGTGAGTAGATTCATATGCATGATGCGTCTTCCCAGGAAATGTATTTTATAAATATGTGCTGAAATCATTCATAGTTCCTCCAAATTTTCTGTAAACAGGAAATTGATAATAGAGTATCAGTTCTCTGCCTGTGAGCCGTGATTTCTTTTGGATTAAAAGACCTTTCACAGGGGTTGTCTATAATAGATGAAAATAATATTTGTAATGTTCTTAGGAACTGAGATACCATGCCTCTATTTTCTCTAGGAACGTCTGCCCACATGCAGATACACCCACATAGGAGTGCTTGGGGCTGTATTAGAAGTTTGCAGCATTAGGGATTTTGGAGCCACTGTATTAGAGAAAAGGCTTCTACTTGAGTCTAGAATAGGGAAGGTTGTTTACACTCAGTGCTTCAGGGTTACATTCAAAGTATTACTTGGTTACATTATAAAGGGTCTAGACATAGAATATGGAGACTTTGGTAGTCTCAGTAGAAGGCTACTTCTCCCATGCCTTCAAGGAGAAGTGAGAGATTTCCAAACAGACAAATGAAAATATAGCTACTAAACCGTCACAGACGTCATCCAAACTGCATTGTTTTTCTGAATATTTCTGAACTCATGCTAATATCTCATGATTCAGCCAAACTCCAAGGACTTTGAGAACAATGCTGCCTGTGGGCATGTTCTACAAAGCATTGTGGTATCCTTGTGTCATGCTCTATCATATCATCGCGTTGTACAAGTGCCAAGAAATAAATTGAATTTTAGTACCTTTGTGAAAGCCTTTATACAATACTAATATTGTAGAACTCCCAGAGTATTCATATGAAACAAAACTCAAAAGAATTTACTAAGGACTTATCTTAAGCCTAATTTTATATGTAAGTCAACCATAGAAATGTCATGGAACCCTTAACAGAATACACTACGAACAAGAAACTGTACATATGTTCACGTATAGTTTAGAAATTTATAAATATGTGCTGGGAAATCAGCTTGGCATACCAAGAGGGGATGAAAAGTATGTACTTGATTACAAAGCATTATTTTAGAATATTGATACTAAAATGGAGACTCAGAAATGTATCTTAGCTCAGTGTATTACAGTTAACAAATCTATATCATTGTACATTTTCCCCCTATGGATTTCAGCACAAAAAAGTCATATTCAGCCCAAGTGGTTTTTGTTCAGTCTTAGCCATTCTCTTGTTCTGGCTCTTCCAGTTTTTCCTCAGTTGATTCCAACGTATCATTTTTACTTACACCAGAAAGTAATTTTCCATTGACAGGCTCCTGAGGGTGAAGGGGATCAGAATAAAGAAGATAGAAATGTGGGATCTAAAGACTTTGCACAAACTATGCCTTATGCAAACAAGGTTATTAGGAACTGTAGAATCTTATATATAGTTTTCCTAAAAATAAAATGGAGCAATGTCAAGGAAGAAACCTATCATATAGTGAGAAAGAGTATATTCTTAGTTTTAGAGTAGGATTTTTCTCCATACATTAAGGATATGGAGAGCCTTAGATTGATTTAGGTTTCATGATTATTTGATCATTTGGGAGTGTGTGATTTTATATAGACATCCCATTTACCATAAGGGAATATGGTATAATTTAATATCTCAGTTCACACTGCAATAAGAAGATTCACTGATGAGCCTGGTCACAAAACTTTTCTATGAATATAAGCAAGTATTTTCAAGGAAGTTTGCCATTGGGACCTTTTAGAAAAACTACAATGGCGTGTACTCCAGAGGACCCATGGTCTACCATACTACGTGTTTCTGAGATGGTCAAAACCTGACAAAAATTCTCTCTCTAAAAAGAAGCCTCATATTCAATCATAAAATGACTCACTGTGGTTGTTTCTTGTCTGTCACTTTCATCAATCACCATGATAGAGGAAACTTAGAAACAAAGAGCTTACATTGGTTAATGGCCTCGAAGAGCTAAAATCCACTATGGGAAGGAGACCTGGCAGTAGTCAATTACCCTTGTTGGTGTAATGAAAAACTGAAAGATCATATTATCAACTAAAGTTTCTAAGTAGAATGTCAGAACTGGGGTGACTTGAGCCCCCCCCCCCCCCCCCCCCGCCGCCAGAGTCTGTTCCAGTGGCACAATTTATCCAGTAATCTCTAACAGTTAATCTACCCAAAATATTTTGACCATGGGGAGACCTAGATTTCAAACACATATACCATACAATAGATCTGTTTTCAGGATTTCAATAGGCAAGTGCTTTGTGTTCATAAAAGCCTGGTTCTGTAATTACGTATTTACTATAAATCATGACCGCTGTGGGAATTCCTGTACAAATTAGGACTGGCAATGCTCCAGTATATGTCTCTAGTAAGATGAAACAGTTTTTTCTCTCTATAATATAAAACACGATACAGGAATACCACACAATCTTACAGAACGAGCAGTCACAGAAAGACCAAATCAAACTCTACAGGATATGCTAAATAAAAAGATATAACAAAGATTCCCAGAAATAGACTACATATTGCTTTATTAACTTTGAGATTTCTCAGCGCTATTGAGAAAGAAACAACAGCTTCAGAAAGACTTTGGACTATAGAAAAAACTACTGAGCTAAATTACCCTATTTATTTAGAAGATGTGTTGATGTGTGCTATCTTAGGGAAGGGGTTTCACTTTTGTTTTCACAGGTTAAGAAAAGCTATTGATACCATCAAAATGAATAAAAACTCAATTTGAACAGGAGAAGATTCTTGATAAGGAGAAATAATGGCTCATCTAAATAAAAAACAATTTCAGCTTCTATCAAGTAAGTAGAATCCTTGTCTGCAAACCTGACTATTTACACCACCCCTCCCCAATTGGACTTTTTACCCCATAAACCTCAATCCATTTCCCCAAATCACCCATACCCCAAACTTCAAATACTGCCTGAGATACAGCCTCTAAAGAACCCCAGCAGAGGAGATTCCATTGCCACCAAGATCTCCAAGAGCTCAAATAGTACCAAGAGCACCTAGTAGACCAAAAACATCTCCCAGAAACACAGACAATCGCATTGATCATCACAAGAGATAGGTAGGTACCAGTGCAAAAATTCATTCAACCAAAGAGCAATATAGCACTACTAGAAACCCATGGTTCTGAAACAGCAACACCTGAACATTCATAGAAGAAACAGAAAAATGACATTAAGGTATCTTTAAAGGATGACAGATGCCTTTAAAGAGAAAATTAAGAAAGAAATTAAAAAAAAAAAAACTCCCTTAAGAAAACAGAGGAGAAGGCAAGCAAAAAGTTGGAAAAAAAATAATAAACTTCTTAAAGACTAGAGAACTAAAGAAAAAGCAAAGAAACAGGTGATGGAAACAGGGCAAGGCTTAAAAAACTGAAAAAGAAACAATAAGGAACATATAAACTGAGTGAACGCTGGAAATAAGAAAATCTGAAGAAATGAGCTGGAACCACAGATGCCTAATCAAGAGAACGAAATAGAGGGAAGAGAGAATCACTGTGTAGGGAAATTCAACACTGTAAATAGATGTGTCAGCCAAAGAAAAGACTAAAATCAAAAATGTCATAACAAAACTGTAGTAGGAAGTTTCTGGCCCAGACTTTGGGGCCAAGGCTCAAAGTTTAGGCTCATAGACCCACAGACCCGCAGACACACACACATGCTTTCAATAGCTTTAGGCTGATCAGCTAAAGGCCCAGGCATATAACTTGCTAATTATTTACCCTTAATCTAACCCATGAATTTTATCCTGTCCAGCCATGCGGCTCAGTACCTTTTCTCAGAGCAGCATAGATGTCCTCTGCTTCCTCCTGCTTCTCTCTGTCATTCTGCTCTGTTCTTCCTGTTACTACAGTCTTCTTAGTCTGGTAGCCCCTCCCACACTTCCTGTCTGCCTTTGGCCAATCAGCGCTGTCTATTAAACTCATTGGCGGGGACAATTATTTACAATGGAACAATATAACACCCCTTCACAAAACATCCAGGAATTATGGGACATGATGAAAAGACCACACCTAAGAATAACAGGAATAGAAAGAGAAGACACCAGCTCAAAGGCACAGAAAATATATTCAACAAAATCCTAAAAGAAAACTTTTCCAACCTAAAAAAGGAAAAGCCTATAAAGATACAAGAAGTTTACAGAACACCAAATAGACTAGACTCTACAAAAGTCTGCTCACACATAATCTAAACTAAAGTGTGCACTGTCTAGACAGAGAGGAAACTTTAGTCTACATTAGATGAACATTCTCTTCATGAATAGTGTGTGGAGCATGTACTATGAACATTTTTGCTTTCTGAAGTGCTTTTGAACATCAGCTATTTAGCTCATTTGCTCATCATTAGTTACAATATTATTTATCAATTTGCATTTAAAAAATATCTTGGTCATATCCAGGTTATAACCTGGTTTATGTATACAATGAAATGCTTGCTAATAAAATTCTTTACTCTGTAATATTTCTTTCATATTTTATTCATTTAGTATTTTCATGCAATTGTTCAATTATACATATTAAAGTTTCACCAATTCACTGAAGTGAACTGAGTTTCATCATTTTATATATGAGTATTTTTGTCTTTTTCAAACAAGACTGTTTAAGGGTCTTTCTATTCTGTAACATAATGTTTTGGTGAAGTTGAGTTGATCGCAGATGTTGGCCATGGTTCTAGATCTGCTGCTCTTCTTGCTTAGACTGTCTATTCTTCTACCATAGCCATGGTGCTGTTTTTTTCCTGTGAATTTTCTGTGTTACCTAAAATCTCAGCTGAGGTAACTCAAGGTTTGCTCTGTGTATCTGTGGTTGCACATTACTCTTAGAATTCTTTTGATTCTACATAAAATTGTCAGATTCTGTTTCCTGATAATATGAAATAAATCCGAAGGAGCTTAATACTTGTGGAATTTGAGTTATTTATGTAAATCTTTTAATACTGTGATTCTGACAATAATATGCTCTTTTTCATGTACATGCAAGTTTTTTCTGATCTTCCAGGGTCAGCCTCAATTCTTTCAGTAAATTCTAGTTTCCACTTTCCTGCATCTCTTACGCTTGGTTAGCTTTTTTTTCTTTTAACTATTTTTGTTTACTCTTCAGCTTTGATTAAGTAAATAAAAGTAATTAAAAGTCATAATTAATATTGCAAATTTTTCCTGTTGTTTGGGTATATAATAAAAAGCTCTTCCTCCAAAAAGACATTGATATCCTCTCTAATGGTCTATTGTAATAATTTTGTTCATATTTTATAATAGATATTGATATTTAATTATGGGATAGTTGTATCCACTCACCATTACCCTTTTGTCACCCTCCCTCCCATATCCAGATATATATGACTTTTTTCCAGTTGCCCTCCTAGGGTTTCATATATGATTTTTGGGTATGTTTGGGCCACGTAGATAAAACTTAATATATCTATAATTTTAATTACCATGTCAAATGGTAGAAGAGTTTTTCATGTATCACTTTCCTATTCTCCATCCCTTACAATTGTCTGGAAGAGGGTCTGGAAGAGAGGGAGTGGGACAAAGAATGAGAGGAGATGCAAAGAATGGAGACAGGGCTGGAAAGTCTGCTCAAGTCTCAGAGTTTATTGTAACTTGGTACAGTATATAAATACTTCAGAGAGGCAGCCCCCCCCACCTGCTGGATGCACTACAAGGAAATAGTAACAATAACGATAATAATAGCAACCAAAAGCAGGGGGTTAGTCATTGTGCAGATAGAACAAAGTGTGCATCATGGCATAGTGGCCAGGACCACAAGGAGCCACAAAATATATTATTCATGCCTTGGAGAGAACCTCCTGGTTCAGAGAACAATTCAAAGAACAGTTCAACAGGCATAGAGGAATAAGTGAAGTCTTTCCCACACTTGTGTGTCTCCACATGTTAGCACAGAATATCTGCAGCCCCTGATGGTGTTGAGAGGGAGTCTCTTTGTCGGAAGCTTCAACTCCCCAAATCTCTTGACTTGTGCCATTCTTGCCACTGCCAAGTATATTTCTCATTATAGAGGGAAAATAGTATTCCTTCATATATAAGGTCCTCATGGAAAGCTTCTGATTGATCTAGACATCACCAATCATAGAGGGTGCTGTATTATCCCCCATTTCAAGAACAAATTGAATAGGAAAATTCATACATGTGAATGGTGACACACGGCTAGATTCTTGTCATTAAATAAGGGAATGCAACTTGGTAGGTTTCTCTTCTCTAAAGACTCTACCCAATTTGTTCATGAACAAAATAATCTTAACTACGTGTGAAATTTTGAGAAAGCACAGTTTGAGAAAGTTCATCATGGCAGGGAGGGCTGACAGAAGAAGCCATGTTGGTAGAATAGAATGGTGAGAGTTCACATTCTCATGCCCAATCACTAAAAAGTAAAGTGAGCAGTAAGGAGACTTGTGGGTTTATTTCTCCAAATTGACCACCAGGGACAAAGTTTATTCAACAATTCTTCATGAGCTAAACTCCTAATACACTGTGATCAGTTGGGCAATTAGGATTTAAATAAATAAGCTACTGGGAGAGATATTCTAATTAAAACATAAACATCCTTCTAATACTCAGTCTATAATTGTGTATAAAGGCACATATTAGACAATTTTAAATCAACATAGAAAATATACCTTGAAATTTTAGCTTTTTCTGTTTGCTTTTGAAATAGTGCTTTACTATGTAGCTCATGCTGGCCTGTAACCTGTTATAGAAACCAAGTGTCTTTCAACACACATAGATCTCCCTCTGTTGCTTGTATGCTCTGAAGAAGTAAAAAGAGAGAAGTACGAAAGTAGTATAGAAGTACGTATAGTAGTATACAAAAGAGAAGTATACACTGTACATAACATTTTGAGCAGTAAAGAATTGAAAAGTCCTTTTTGAATGGACTGGGTTTCAGTCAAGCAGCAGCAGAATTTGGTATGTTTGGATACCATGTTCTAGATTTACAATCAAGTGATATAAAAACTTATAAAATCACGCATAGCAGTAAAGGGGTCAGACATGTGGAAAGGAGTCCCTGCACGGAGCACAGAACTGGTCATTTTGTGAAGTTGAGATGGAGACTCCCAATACACCTTGGAGATCTAGAGATATGAGAGATGCCAGATCCTTCAGATAACTGTCAAGAAGAGCTAGAAGTGAATTGTGCTCAGCAAAGCAGACATAGAAGAGACAGCTAAGTTCTTTGCAGCTGCACATGGACTTATAGGATCTGGACTTTCCTTGACGGTTATTGATCCCATTTTTTCAATATTTCCTCACTATGTCTGGTGCCTTTCATTTTGGAATGACAATATATATATTTCATTGTACATTGGAAACAGGTAGTTTCACTTGAGTGATTGAATTTCTGAAAGACTTGAGAATTTAAAACTGTGTTTACACTGGGAGAGACCTTGGGGAAATTTGAGGTTCCCGTAAATGCATGTTTTCATTAACATATGGGTATAGGCCTATGGGTCCAGAAGTGGAATGTGGTAGCTTAAATAAAGGCCCATATGCTCTCATGATTGAATGCTTCATGCCCATTTAATGGAACCACTTGGGAATTAATAAGATGTATAGATTTAAGTATCCTGCCATGCTCATCATGGACTTTCAGAAACTCTAAGCGAGCTCCCAATTAAATATTTCTTTTTGTGTGTTGACTTGATGATGGTGTCTTCTCTTAGCCTGTGGTGGCCTTGAACTTCGAAATCTGATGTCATGCACTGCCTACCAAGTGTTGAAATTTAAGGGGAACCAAAACCACATCTAGGTCCTATGTTTTCATTTTGCACAACTTTACAAATTTACCAGATGAGAAAGCTGTGGTGAATTAGGACAGTGATCTTGTTAATCAAGCCAAGGGCCATCTGGAGTTGCATTCACCAGTGTCTGCACAGCTAGGTGCATTCTCCAGATTGTTAAGGACCAGTCCAGAAATCTAACTTCTCACTGTCTAAGGTTCATCAATGCAGCAGCAATTGATATGTATTCTTTATGATCATTTGAGAAAAACCAGCCTCAATTGACTCATCTGTACTGGACAGTAACTATAATTTTAATAACCTCCACTACTGATAACACCAAGATACTCTCACAAAATATTTCCTCATGGGATTAAAATGACTTTCTTCTCATATTGGAATCCATTAAATACTTAATAGAATGATACGGATTTGTTCATGGTAATACACTCTCATCTAAGGTGCAAAATATCTGAGTCTTCCAGTTTTTAGTATTAATATTCTAGTAGGGTGCTTTTGACTTGTACTACTTCTTCATTATATTTATGTACCTCAAAAAGGTTTTCCAGAACACTTTTGGGAACTTCTAAACTATACATGGGCATGAACATTGTGTCTAGTTCATGGATTATCTTTTTAAAGCTTCATAATTTCATTGTTTTGGATAGACTTACATATGGAATTAAGCTGATCTTAAGATCTTAGCAAAGACATTTTTTGTAGTGAGATTTAAGCATTACTTAGGGAAGCCCAGATGCATAACTCTTGAGTTCAAAGATAGTCACTAAAATCACATTGTGCATCAGATACTGCTGATATATATATACTTGTAATATAGTATATAAAGAATTAGTATTTATTGAGGGTTATATGAACACTTATAAATTGAACTTTAAGATGATTTTTGAAGAAACTGTCTCACACTGGTTACTGATCTGCTCCCTATGCAGGAACAAATCAGGGGCTGAACTATGTTATCTGGATCTCAATGATTCTGGCCATGCCACGTAGGGGTCTGGAACTCAAGAGTTATGTGTCTGGATTCCTTAAATAATGCCTAAATCCCACTGCATTTATTGAGTCTTATTTTATTATGAATATTCTGGAATTTATTAATATATTATTATATATGGAATATATATTATATATGGAATATATTAATACTGTGTAACTGACCGGTTTGTAGAGCACAGTGTTAAAGTAGAGCAATACACAAGGACATAATGCAGTGTGGTGTTTGTCCATAGGTAGTATTGTTCTGGGGCCATTATGGTTTGGTTGGATCATGGGGAATTAGCATGTGTCTAGAGCCATTGAGGTACATAACTCAGGTTGGATAGTACCTGTCATTGACAGGTTTTTAACTCTTTTTTTATTTCCCTTTTTTGACCTCACTTTCACACCTCCTTAAATGCAACGACAAAACGCCTTCTATTGGGGGTCTCCCTAAGACTCTACATTCTGTTACTGTGGAGCACTATGAACTGAACTAAGTCTGCAACCATAGAGTACAAAATTCTCTCTTTTGGTTAACTCAAATGCCTCATAATACAGTCTACCAACTTTCTTAATGCTGAAGCCTTTTAAGATAAATCCAGGTAATTATAGGTGGAAATATTGGCATGTGTGTAGATCTATCTGGAAACAAAGAGTGATGTCTCAGTTTCTAAAACCATCAGAAATAATGAGTTTTCATATATGTCAGGCAACCCCAGTGCAAATAACATGATCTGAAAGGGGCCAAAACCCAGAGGTTGAGAAACATGGCTCTATTATCAATTTTCTACTTACAACAGTTTCAAGGAACAATCAGTTCATGAGTTCACCACATGCTTTTAAGATGTATTCTGAGAAGATGCAACATATAAAAATAGATATATAATCTGCTCACCCCAACTGGAAACTGGAAAGAGACAGAACCAAATTAAATGTGTTAAACCAATGAGCTTTACTGGGGTTTCAGGAGGACAGGGAGAATTGCTTATCAGAGCACACAGGACACAATGTAGTAGGTACGCTAAAATTGAAATGATGTTGTGATAGAGGGTATAAATGTTGCAACCTGAAGCACATTGTATACCTTGTAAGAACAGCTACAAACTAAAGAGCACCCCAACTTATGGCCTAGTTTGACAAATTTCTTCTAAGTTTCATTGGCAGTGTGTTTATCTCAGTCACAGGTCCTGAATTCTGTCAGTTTCAGTGATTTCTTGAAGATTTTTGAATGTTGCATCTCCTGCCTTAACCAGCTTCTCTTCAGAACAGATCATTTCAGTCTCTAGGAACCTTCTGCACAACAGCAAAGTTGGAACATTTCTTGAACTTCCCTCAGCATGGTGTTTTCTAAGTTTGAACATTACTTAGAGATTTCTGTAGCTTTCTCATGTTCATAATGATTCTCTAAAATGGAGTCTCAGGTGTCACAAAGGAGAAAACTTGGATAAAGCACATGGCACATTATTGCAAAGGGTAACTTTTCTCCTCAGTATAAATATTCAGATGTGCATTACACCTAAGAGGCAAGTAAACACTCTTTCTTATACAGGCCATTGTAAGGTTTTTCGTCTGTATGAATTCCCTGATGAGCTCTAGAATTTTGTTTCTTGGCAAAAGATTTGTCAATTCTAATTTCTCAGTTAGTAAGCTTTTTCTCCTGTGTGTATTTGCTGATGTTTTCGAAGATGGGAACAGAAAGGAAATGATTTGAAACACTCACTACATTTGTAAGGATTCTCTCCTGTATGACTGCTCTGATGAATTCTTAAATGGCCTATCTGGGTAAAGCATTTGTCACATTCACTACATTTGTAAGGTTTCTCTCCTGTATGAATGCTCTGATGAATTCTTAGGTGGCCTCTCTGGGTAAAGCATTTGCTACATTCACTACATTTGTAAGGTTTTTCCCCTGTATGAATTCTCTGATGAGTTCTAAGACTGCCTTTCTCACAAAAGCATTTGCTACATTCACTACATTTATAAGGTTTCTCCCCTGTATGAATTCTCTGATGACTTTTCAGACTGCATTTATGACGAAAGCATTTGTCACATTCACTACATTTGTAAGGTTTCTCCCCAGTATGAACACTCTGATGGGATCTAAGATGGCCTTTTACGGTAAAGGATTTGTCACATTCGCTACACTTATAAGGTTTCTCCCCAGTATGAGTGCTCTGATGAGATCTTAGATGGCCTTTCATGGTAAAGGATTTGTCACATTCACTACATTTATAAGGTCTCTCTCCTGTATGAATTCCCTGATGGATTCTAAGACTCCAACTCATGGTAAAAGTTTTGTCACATTCACTACATCTGTAAGGTTTCTCTCCTGCATGAAGTCTCTGATGTCTTGTAAGGTCACCACTTCGGGCAAAAGATTTGGGACATTCACTACACTTATAAGGTTTCTCTCCTGTATGAGTCCTCTGATGTATTATAAGATGCCATTTGATGGGAAAAGATTTGTCACATTCACTACATTTGTACGGTTTCTCTCCTGAGTGTAATCTCTGATGTGTTGTAAGATGGACTTTTGTGGTAAAAGATTTATCACACCTACTACATTTGTAAGGCTTCTCTCCTGTATGAACTCTCTGATGAATTCTCAGACTGCCTTTATTAGCAAAGCATTTGTCACATTCATTACATTTGTAAGGTTTCTCTCCTGTATGAGTTCTCTGATGATTTCTCAAATCGTATTTCTTTGTAAAAGATTTGCCACATCCATTACATTTGTAAGGTTTCTCTCCAGTATGAATTCTCTGATTAGTTTTAAGGGATTTGGAAGGTTTTTCTCCAGAAAGAACTTTGTAATGTACTTTGAGTTGAGACAGAAAGGATTCACTACATCTTGTACATTTACAGCTTTTCTCTCCAGTATGAGCTCTCTGATGCCTACTGAGGCTTGAGTCCACATCAGAGCATTTTCCAGACTTCATGCTTTGTTGTGGTTTCTTTCCACTATTGGTTCGTTGCAACATGACTTTACGGTTAGAGTCAAAAGATTTACCATGTGCTGCATTTTTGTGTTCTTTCTGTCCTGCGTGGAATTGTTGGAATTGGCTAAAGATGGAATACAAAATTAAACAGTTTTCACAGTCATCATATTTGCAAGGCTCTTCTCCAGTGTTCCCATTGTTCTGACTGTTTACATTTACTTCTTCAGGAGCGCTATCTCCATAGTTACAAAATCGGTACCTGCTGGAGTTTTCTGCAGCATCACTTCTGCCGTAAGGTCTACATTGAAAGGATTCACGAATCATTTTGCCAAGCTTATTACATTGATAAGACTTTTCTTCAAAATTCTCACAACTGTGGAGAACTTGCTTTGTGCCTTTATCTAAAACCTTCTCATATTTATCACATACGCGATGTGTCTCTGGGAAAATAGTGTAATTAGAAATAATATGAATTAATGGATGAGTAACAAATTCAATAATTGATACGTTCTTCAGTCTCTGAAGACAGAAAAACTAGCAATTCTCAGGGACAGAGCATTCAACAGAGTTCTTTTTGTTTCAGGATCATTGAATGGATGGTTGAAACACTGCCCTTGCCAGAAGGACAAATGGGGACGCAGCAGTAAAGCTCTCAGAAAAAGGGTCCCTCTGGAAAACCATATGACAAACATTTCTTGCCAAGTGGTGGCTGCACAAGCCTTTAACTCCAGGGATGGAGAGGCAGAGGCAGGTGGATCTCTGTGAGTTCAAGGCCAGCCTGGTCTACCAAGTGAGTTCTAAGATAACCAAGCCTATTACACAGAGAACCCAGTTCTGTAAATACCAAAATAGAATGTTTCTCTACTTTAGTCTTTATATTTTTGACACACATCCAAATTGTGTAGTAAGGAACTCATTGTGTAGTGCAGGATGGCCTGAACTTCACCATATATTCTTGTGTGAACTTCCACCTCCAAAATTAAAAAATAAAATTAAAATCACTCTATGACAGTCCCAGAAACATAGAAACCACACGTCAAAACCTAAATAAATAAAAACAACATTCCTATAACCAATAGCACCTGTGTTTTTTAAAAATGATAATCAAAATATTCTAATTATTAAGTGTACTGTAAGAGGCTAGAAGGATAGCTCAGAATTTAAGAGCAATGGCTACTCTTCCAGAGAACCTGGGCTCAATTTCCAGCACCTACACGGAAGCTCATAACTGTCTGTAACTCTAGTTCCAGAGGACATGCACCCTGACACAGACACATGTAGGCAAAACAGCAATGTACATAAAATAAAAATAAACTGATTATTTTTTTTAAAAAGTGTACTGCAACATATTTCCTTCTCTGAATATTTAATTTCTCTGAACGCTGATGTTTTCATTAAAAAAATAGATAAAAAGGACTGGAAAGATAACAGATAAAGATCACAATGTCTACTCTTCTAGAGAACACAAAGAAATTTAAAAGGAGGCACCATGATGAGGTTTCATTGGTAACCAAAATTCCCTTATTTCTGGTATTCTCTATACAGTTTTACAAAAAGAGCATTCTTACCTACAAAGATCAGGTTGCTGTAATTCTCCAGCATCACATCCATGTACAATGCCCGCTGAACACAGTTTAGACTCTCCCATTCCTCCTTTGAGAGGCTGACAACTACATCCCCAAATGTTAATGGACCCTGTAATGGAAAATCACCAATTTACCATGTGATGCTGGAAAAAATGCTCATGTAAGTGATAGAGAACCAAAGAAATAAAACCCAGCTTTTAAAAACAGATGAGAGATGGACAAAGGTTTTTTAGAATTTCCGTAGAAATGTGTCAGAAATTAAGCCTTGCTGTTCTCCTCTAAGTAATGTATAGGATGACGTACTGTACTGCTTATATTCAAGGTCTCCCTTCTTCATGAATTTTATCATGTTCTCTCTGGCCTGAGCAGCAGATAAAGGATTTGCCACAATAAGTACATTTAAAATTTTTGGTCTATATTTTGGATTCTTTAATGTCTAAGTCCTACAAAATTAGGTTGCCTTTCCAACATCATCATGGTACTGCACAACAGATTTTAAGTCTAGTTCTATGAGATATAATGTTCTTTGCTGAACCTTACAAGCACACACTCACATATCCACGGAGATATTCTGACATACAGAAAACTAAACTTTAATTAATAATTTTAATTCAATAATTAATAATTTAATAACTAATTTTAATAAAAATAACAAGTCTTCAGTCCATGGGAATGGATGTCCTCACAGTATGAAACTGAGTAAAACTGTAAATGGGACAAGTGTCTGCTATGTTGGTGGAAGATTTAAAGACTTAATCTTGAGTATCAGAGAAGAAAATAAATAAATAAATAAATAAACAAACAAACAAACAAACAAACAAAGGACAAATAACACTTTCAATAACATTGCCAGAAGCAGAGAAGTAACATTTTGAATGGTTTTATGAAAAACAATTTTAACAGGAATACAGACGTCACACTGACCTGGGCAGCATTTAGAAGGGGAGAATTCATTTTTCTTATTGCTCTTCTCACAGTTTCTGTGTCAATAAAATGAAACAAAACAAAATAAAAAATGGAATTCTGGTTGAAATTTCACATCAAGAGGTCAAAAATACAACGATAGATTTACAATTCTGCTGTGGACAATGTGGACATGGGAAGATGTGGAAAGGCAAAATGAGAATAAATATCTTAAGATGCACAGAGACAGGAGAGCGTGGAAGGATGTACTGAAAGTGGGGGAAAGAAAATGACCATGACCCTTACAGAACTCAGAACCACGGGTTCTTAACCATGGAGAAAAAGGAACATATGATGAAGGTATAAAATAACAAAGGTTATCCTCTTAGAGAGCACTGCAAATCAATTAGAGCCTCAGTATAGAGAGAAAAATCAGAGAGAAATTATCCAATAGAACAGAGGAAAGCGGGGGACTGCCAGAGTACGTCCAAAACGCAAAACCAGCCAACTCCCATTTCTAACTAGAGCGAAGTAAGTTAGTACCCCAATTAGTAAATCAGCACCCTAATTTCACCCACCAATATTTTAAAAATCATAAATAAAAGCCCCATGTTTTAAAATTCCAGTAGAAATGGAAATGTCATGAGACAAATGTCAATAGATTTTGTGATAAACTCAAGGAAACAGGAAAAAAAATGGAACACAGATGAACACAGTAAAGGGCAGGCATGTCCACAGGCCAACAGGACAGTGCAGAGAAAAAAAAAAAGAACATTAGCAGGTAAACTGTCAAAGAGAGATGTGTTGTATGAGGTTTCTGGCCCGGACTTTCGGCCTAACCTCAAGGTTTAGAACCCACAGACCCGCAATCCCACAGAGACACACAGATGCATAAGATAGTTTTAGGCTGATCGTTCTAAGGCCCAGGCATATCACTTGCTAGCTCTCTACCTTTCATCTAACCCATGATTCTTCCTATTCAGCCATGTGGCTCCGTACCTTTCTTTAGAGCAGCATAGTTCTCCTCTGCTTCTTCTGGCTTCTCTCTGGTGTTCTGCCTGGCATTCTGCTCTGTGCTTCCTGTTCTCAGAGTTTTTAGTCTGGTAGCCTGGCCCACACTTTCTGCCTGCCTTTGGCCAATCAGCGCTTTTTATTAAACCAGTGGATGGGACAATTACTTACCATGAAAAAACACAATACCCCTACAGAGCTGCATATGCTTTCCAGCCTTACTAAATCCAGTCATGTGAGTGAACCGGAGAAAACTGAGTAAGAAAAAAATAAAAACAAACGGCTCGCCTCTCTTCTTTTCCTTATTGATGGAATAGCAAAATGGCCTTGGCAGATCTACTTTTAGGGGTATTCATTCTCCTTAGCCACTCCTTCCTCATGCGATCAACCTGTATTTTGCTGAATAAATACCCTAGTGTTATCTGTGCCTCCTGCCTATAGAGTTCAGAAACGAGCATCAGCTCCCCTGGACCTGGAATGGTTTCCTAAGGTGCTAATAACCAAACTATGGTTCTCTGTAAGAGCAGCAGTACTTCTAACAGCTGAGCCATCTCTGAAATATCTTTAGAAAACCTGTCTTTGGTTAATATTCATACCTCACCTATCTCACAAAAGTGCTTCTAATTTCTTATGCGTCTTTTACACAACAAAGTATTTTGTTGAGGAGCCCATGGTAAATGGATAATTTTCCATTACAGGATCTGCTGGCATTCTAGAATGTTGCTTTGGACTTCTCCCATGAGAAGTGAGGATGTCTAGACTCTGCTCAGAAGGCTTTGCACATAGATGTGATGTGATGGAGAATTACAGGAAATTGTTGGTAAGAATGCTCATCTTACAGAATTCCTGATTCATCCTTTGCTTTTACCTACTTTGAACATATGGAAACTCACCGAACTATCCAGTGACTTGCAGAAATAAGGGACATGCTGGTTATCAACATGATGTTTTCATGGTTCTTCCTTCATGTTTCCTGGAAGAGCAGCCAATGGTATATACTAGCTGATCACACCAGCTCTCTTAAATATGTTTTAATTAAAACATCAAAGAAAATGGGATATTCAGAGCAAGGGAAGTACAGTGCAATACACATAGTAATTGGAATGTTCTGTTTTGACTATCGATTAAGCTATTCTAGCTTTGATTTTTAAGACAGAACTTTTGGTGTAAAATCTTTTAGTTGTGAGCATATTGTTATTCTTTACTTTTTAATTTTATTTTTACTTCATTTGTTGAGATGTTTTCTCTAAATTTAGTCCTAGTACAGCATGGTTTTAATCATAACCTTTGGGAGGCTGAAGCAACAAAGTAAGCAAGTAAAGTGAGTTACATGCCAGCCTTGGCTAGTTCCATAATTCTTGGCTAATGAGTGCTATATATAATATCTATAATAGCTGTCTCAATTGCACACACAGCATGAACACAGAGAAATGTCTTTCCTATGATACTTCAGAAAGTTCCTTTCTCAGAGTTCATTATTGTTCCATCAGTTATTTAACTGCCACTCTGCAAAGTGTGCAGTTTAGCTAAATTAGAAGTTTATTATTGCTCCTTGTTGTTGGAGTGGAGGTTCTTCTGAGCTTACATTTAATGATAGTAAAACACAAAAGACCTCTGCTGAGAACTCTATTCTTAGTAATTGCTAACTTACTTTTCTTAAGGACAGACACATCAGTTATTGAATCTACGACTCATGCATAAATCCCCATGATCTTTAACTGCACTAAATTTCCAGACAGCAATCACATGTCTTAAATATAAGAAAATACTGGAGCACAGGTCTAAGCATATTTTGCATTAGCATCTGAATATCCATGAAAAATCTTGTAATTGTAATAAGCTTGACAATATTATTCAAGAATCCTCCCTACGTGTACAAATACAGTACAAGTGATAAAAGGAAAATTCAGGCATGGTACAGTACTGTAGATCTATAATCCCAGCACTCAGGAGGGGGAGGAAGAAAGATCCATGCGAGTTGGAAGCCAGCCTGCTCTCTTTATCAGGTTACAGGCCAGTCAGAGATAAAGACCTCATCCCAGAAATAAATAGAAAATCCAAACAAAAATTTAAAAGTATATTTCCTAAATTGGTTTAAAAACTTATAAAATGTGCCTTTCGGTACAATTACAGCATGAATATTAGGAGGTTGACTGTATCGGTGCGAATGAGTGTCTCCCATTACATTACATATTTGAACTTCAGTCCCCAATTAGTCACAATGTTTTGAGAAGTTTAGTTGTTAGAGCATTACTGAATGGGATGATAACCTCAGGCCACCTTAGTCTTCTCTCTTCCTCCTAGTAAATGTGGACAAGGATGTGCTCTCTCAGCATTCTATCCCGCTACCCACATGGTTGCTTGCTGTTCAGACCTTCCTGCTATGATGGAGTCTGATCCCTTTGAAAGTATTAGCCAACAGTTGTCTTGGTCATAGTGCTTTATGAAAGCAACAGACAAGAAACAATGACAGGAAACCATTTTCTGACTGGATTTAAGGCTCCCTTTCAGTAAGAGAAGTCATGCCACATTCTGAAACCTGTTTTTTTTTTTTTTTTTTTCTAAAAGGGTCCATGGAAACTTCCTTTTAAATTGTAGCTTATATGGGAAGTAAAGTGGGCACCGCTCAGTCTTTTCACTGAAATGCCCAGGTGTTAGTATACTAAGCAGTACTGAGCCATACTGAGATGTTAAATGATGCCAGCATCTGGTAAGCTAAGTGCAACATTAAGACTGTAACGCTTAAATAAATCTAAGGCTCTCCCTGAGGCCATGTGGTATGAAGAAGGAATACCTTTATTCCTCTAAAACCAGGAATGTGTCTGGTGGAGCCAATAAGGTTCTTGGGAGTTCTGGCTTCTGACTCACAGAGCCCAACTCTTCACAACATGAGGAGCTGAAGTTACCTGTCCCAAGGCTGATGTGTGCCTTATCTCTGATGCAATGTTGACTGGAGTCCCTACACTTTGTCTCACTGTATTACATACTTTGGTGACATAGCCAGAGAGAAAAGAAAGAAGGTAGAGAAAGTCTTTAAAAAGAGAAACAGAGTAATAAAAATAGAATAAGCCACGTAAAGATGGAAAATAGACACAAAATCTGGATTTTGGTTGTTATTGTGTTTTCTTTTAATTTTTTAAATGTTAATGAGCTAACTGCAGAAAGACAATGGATTGCAAAGGCTGCTAAGTTAAACAAGAATATATACTTTAAAGGTATTTTGATTTTGAAATTTGTGTTTAAGGATTTATTGCTTTGGAAGAGTTCTACTTGTTTCCACAGAAGATGAGAATCTGTGGATTGCTTCCAGGTAAATATTATTTCATCAACCAAGACCCCCTGAAAAAAACCTGTGATGGGAAGAGATGGTCATATCAGCTTCAGGGCTACAACTATGATCCAGTCTCAAGAACCCGTGAGATTTTCAACATCCCGTAATCAGCAGGAAGTAGTAATGGAAAACTATGCCCAAATAACCAAAATATTGTTTATAAATGTTTAAGTTAGATTACTAAATTTACTTAGATCAGGAAATCAGCTGTTAATCTCAAAATGTTTTACATTGGTATGGATTTTTGTTTATTGATACAAATTTAAGGTTAATTCTCATATGCTGTATGTATTTTTATACTCGTTTAAGATATGTTTTTTGTAACTGATTTAAAATTGTAATGTATAATAAAGAAATGCATGTTAGATTTTTAGGTATAAAAAGATATAATTCAATTAGATAGGTAATCTTCAAATACTTCTAAGACCTACAGAATATGGCATTTAAAATGTTTTAAGAACTTAAGACTTTTCTGGACAGTGAGACAGGTCTGCTCCTGGCAGCACCAATTTACTTCAAGAGAAAATTGGCATCGAAGAAACTCCATATGGAGATTAATTTCTTTGTGGCATTGGTTAACAGTGGACATGAACCTGTTCTTAAACTGACTGCTTGACAATATGCTTTAAAACTGGACATGCTGGTTTCATAAGAAGATGACCTCTGAACTTTGGCAGAACAAGCAGAGATGGTCATTCAGGTTCCTGTCAGACATTCTTCAGGACTTGAGGAGAAGCGACTGATGAACTATACCAGAATGGGCAGAGCAGATTTCCTGCTTCCCTAAAATGAAAAGAGACTCTGGACCTGCAGAATGAAGATGAATGCCCCAACTTGATAAAGGAACTTTGGGTGACTGTCCAGGCAGATAGGTGTCATCTCTGTCCTTTCTAGATTTTGAAAGTTGCTTGTATTCCGGTTTCCTTGGGTAAATATATTCTTCTGTGGTCTTTGATGTAGTTGAAGATTAAATAGTTATAGGTATAGTTTTCCTTAGTCATTTGAAAGATATTGGACATGATACTTTAGATTCATAAAGATAAGGTAGATGATAAGAGTATTTTCTTTAATTTTGCTAAATACAAATAGACTAGATATTGTAACTGTAATTCTTGCTTGATGGCTATTTTCTTATATGTAATTTTGCTATGTTAAAATTGAAACCTTTTTGATTAGATAGAAAGGGGGATGTGATGTGGGAATGCCTTTCTGTATGCTGTGAATGTCAGTCTTTGAATAAAGGAGCTGTTTTGGCCCATGACAGGCACTATAGAAAAAGTAGGAGGGGAAATCACAACATAGGTAGGAATGGAAGGGCAGAGTCAGACAGAGCATGTAAGGTACACAGGTGAGCCACGGGCCACATGGCAGACAGTTTAATGAGAATGGGTTGAGTGAACATGTAAGAGCTAGCTAGCAATGTGCCTGAGCATAGGCCAAACAGCATGAAGTTAATATGTGTCTGAATCATTTCTGGGGCCTGATCAGCATCGGGTGGCTAAGTGGTCTGGGGCTGCAGGTCTGTGGGTCTGGACCTCTGGCTGCCAGGGGCCAGGAAACCTTTCTGAAACACCGATGCATGTTTTTTTAAAAAGTAAATAATAAAAAAGAGAATACTAGGATATGTTTCAGTTCATTCTACATGGCAGCCACAGTACATGTGTTTACCATGTGTGTCCTGCTGTCTCAGAGAAAAGACGCATCATGTTTGACTCTCAATATGGTGAAGGTGTTATTAGATCCAGTTATAGCCATTCAAGAGAATGTCTCCTGTACAATGTTCATTGAGAAAAAGCTTATCATTCCAACATAGTCCTCCTTAGAGATGAACTTGCTTCTGCTTCAGGAGCATGCACAACCTCATGTGTGAATATTGATCCCTTGAAACCCACCTGAATTGTTTTAAAGGGTAGACTATTACAATTCAGCTCATAAAATCTATTTAAAATCGAATGAGGGCTAAATTTCTGTAGGTAATATTAATATAAAATCATCAAATTAGGACCATGGCAGAACCCAACTGGTGACAGTTAGGAAGAACATGTAAAGGAAGGTGAAGGGACATGGTCTATCTTTCTAAGCTTGCCCCTGTAAAGTATATTCTCTCAAGTGGCCAACTTCCTGATTTTTCTACTAGCTTCCAAAAACCAGATCTCATTATGGGCTAATAGGAGGATTATTCATTGATTGTTCACTGTTGATGCCAAAATCTTCAAAGTTCTATCTTATTTAAAAAGACATGCTCAGACACACACAGAAATGAGCCTTACTATTCTACGCAGTTTTAAAGACAATGTTTAAACTAGATGTATTCATTTTATTGTATTTGGAAAGGTTTTGCGTACATGTATGTATATACACCACTTGCATGCTGTGTCCATGGAGGTCAGAAGAAAGAATCATATTCTCACCAGCAGAAGTTATGGGTGGCTCTGGACTGTGATGTGGGTGCTAAGATGGAAGCCAGGTCTTTTGCAAGAGCAATAAGTGCATTTAACCTGTAACCCATCTCTCCAGCCTCAAGGCAGTTCTTAGTACACTCAATGTGACAATAAATATTCACTCAGAATTCTGAAGTCTTTCTGTCCCTGGCAGCTACCATTTTCCTCTATGGAAATCAGCTTTATACTTTCCTAAGAAAGAATATTTTCAAGCATCTAGTCTCTTGTCTTAGGTATGTTATGTCTTACGTTACTTCTGGGTCACAAAAAAGTATTCATTCTGCATTTGTGGATAACAGATTTTATGTTTACATAATCATAGAACCACTGCATATGTATATACACATATATCTCAGCTATATTTGGATCATTACATATCTTCCATGATTTCTTATTGAAGAATATTAGGGTAAATATGGGAGAGCAGATGGCTCTTACCACTCACTTCATTCCTCACAGACCATAGCAAATCACAGGCCATAGGTCTTCTATGTTTCTTCCCCATGATATCAGCAGAATTGCTCTACATTGTTCCATAATTTTGGAATAAGAGACTCGATTTCTTAAATGATCAAATGCAAACAATAATTTTCAAAGATCAAGAGATCAAGAAAATGAATCTCTAGAGACCAAATGAGGTATTCATAAATTTCTTGAGGAACTCAGAAGATGCTCAATGAGCTCAGGGAAAAAGAGTAAACAAGGTAAAGGACCTTAGGAAATTCACAGTATAAAGGGAGAACTAAGGAAATACAAAGACAGCCTGCTGGTGGTGGTCCACACCTTTAATCCCAGCACTTGGGAAGCAGAGGCAGGGAAAGGCTTGTGAGCCTGAAGCCAAGCAGGTCTACAGAGTGACTTCCAGGACAGCCAAGACCACACAAAAGAACTCTTTCTCAAAACACCAAGTCTTAAAGGAAAAAAAAAAAAAGCAACACAAAGATAACATGTATCTCTGAAAGCTACAATATAAGGAAACATGAGAGAAATCCATAACTCTGAGGAAGGAAAGAGACATCGCTCAACTAGTCCCACTCAGCAGAAACCAGAGGACACAGGAGAATTTCCCTCTTTGAACTAACAAAAGAGGGCGGACTTGAGCGATACCGTCAGTGTTACCTTTGGAGTGCTGTGAAAATTCATACACAAATAAATCAGAACTAAAGACAAAACGATGAGTTCCTAGAAACAAGTGAATAATTAAACAACTTTATTATAAGAATAAAACACATGGTTAGCAGAGCCGAGACTGAAGCAGAGTTTCCTCTAACAGTGTCTGAGGACTGCACAGACTCAGCACACAATTCTTTCCCTAGATAAACATACACTAATGCCAAAGGAGAACAGGAAATAAAACTGAGAAGAAATACTAGAAAGTAACCACAAGGAGCTCGCTTTACCTTGACACCCAAAGCAGATGAGCCCAAACACAAATATGTGGACTCGGTGAGGGAAGAAAAGCAGACTGTGTCAATAGATCCATAAAAGCCCTGTGTGTGACATTTCCTCGGTATAAAAGCTCCCAAGACTGTGAGAACAGAGGAACATAACTTAGCATAACAAACATGGAGAGACACAAAGCTGAACCCAAGAGTGGAAAAGAAAAACAACTTGAATTATTCCAGGACTAAGTCAACACAGTGTATCTGTTGGGATACAGTTCAAGAAAGATGGAGAAAAATCTAAAATGGACAACAGAGGAGAGTCGGAAAGCAAGTGGCCCAGAACAGATCACTTACACTGTCTACAGATATCCTGGACTCCCTAGTTATAGCAGTTCATGCTGTCAAAAACAGCTATGCAGGCTGTGACAAGGGGCGAAGTTATCACCGCCATAACCAGATTCAGAGCCTATGTGCAGTGATTCCAGTCAGCAAGGCAAGTCATTTTATACACACCAGCTTTTCTGGTTCCACAAAAAGAAAGACATGCGTGTCCTGGGAACCTGGCCAAAAGGCAATGATAAGAAAGGACACAGGTCCAGGGTGAGAATCTACTACTGATATTTGCAACATGTACAAATATGGAACCTGCCATTAAACAGCTCAGTTCACATTCTTACCCTGGTGCTACTTTTCAGCCTGGGTCAAAAAAGCTGTTTTCAATGACCAATAGTTATTTCAAAGACTCACTGACTGATCAAATACTGAGAACAACTGACTGCTTACTCTAGCCAATAACGGGGAAATCCATAGGACCATATCTAACCTTTTTTGGGTAAAAATTTCCATGATCATTAATGAAATAGGATCTGCTGAAAATCAATTCATATCTTGTTCCTACTATCATTTAGACTGACGCCACCCTTCCTCCATCCCTCTAGCACACCTGGATTCTTTGCTACTGTCTCCTCTCTTCACCATCCAAGGCTCTTTGTTCTGCTTCACAGGTGAACGGGACTGACTGAGCAACGCGAGACTTGCATATGGGAAAGAGATTCTTCAGAGGCACCTGGAACTTCTCAGGGAACAAAAATGAAAGACGTTAACACCTGCCAAAGGATAAACATGAAGGAGAAAGAAAAGGTCACAAAAATGTCCTTTTCTTTGAGGATTTCACTTCATTCACAGAAAGCTCTCACACCTGCAGAGTTGTCTGGTCTGTCCAGGAACCCTGAGGGGTAGCCAGCAAGACTGTAAGAAAATTATGACCCTCAGAATCCAGCCTGGTGCACTTCTTCAAGAGGAGGTCTCTGGAAAAAGCTCTCAGAGCACGATCCAGGTATCCCACCCTTTCTACCAGAAATCCATAGTTACAGCACTGAATATGACCCTAAGAAAAGGTTTGCCACATGCGCCTGGGCAGAGGGCACTTCTTAAATAACATGACATTTTTCTGATGTAAACGTCTGGTCAAAATTATTCATGCTTTCTAATTTTGTTTGCAACTAGAATGAGTTTTCTATCTATGAAAAAGAATTGTATGCCCTGGTAACACAGTCTCTCAGGTGTCAAAAAATTGATGACATATGGCTGAGGTGCCAATTAACAGATCAAAGCAGACTTTTTTGTCAGGTGCTCCCTTGACCTCCACCTCTTTGTCTTCTCTTTCTTTCTCCCCTCTTCCCTCTCCACTCAAGGAATAGTTCATTCTGGGCCCTTCCAGATGTCTCTGGCTATTTTCTACCTCATGCTCATAATAAACCTTTTCCTCAACCAAATCTTGGCGCTGTCTTGTCCTCAGAACTAAAGTGTCAGTAACATCAACAACTAAGCATATGAAGACACATTTCTGAATTCTGTGTTTGCCAACAGAGTGCATACATCTCAGGTGGAAAATTAATGGAGAGTAAAGATTTGCTCTGTTAATATTTACAACCATAACTGTGGTGCTTTATAACTTATGCTTTTTGATGCAATCAAATCTACAAAGGTTGCTCCTATAGCTAGTATCTAAAATGTCCACTGGGGAAGCCTATTCCTTGGGCCAAAGGCCACTCATTCGCTTTCATAGGCAAGTAGTGGACCAAGAGAGTTAAGAAAGCAAGGATGAATTTGAACTCGAACTTTGTTACCGTTAGAGTAACAAGGAGAGTCCCGTCTGCAAACTAGAGGCACTGCAGATGATGTACGAGATTATTTTATTGAAATAGTCTAGCAACTGTAAAAGAAAAATAAAATCACGATTAGCCCCACTTTATAGGATGTAAACCTCACCGGCTCCGGAAAGAAATCCACAGACTTGGGAAGGCTCCGTCCCTCGGAGCAGCCCCAGGAGCCCAGCCCCGCTCCCCTCCCTCTGACCTGGGAGGCTCCAGGGCCGCCGGGCTGCGGTTCCCGCCTCTGCGCTGCGGACGGCGGCGGCGGCTCCGGGGGTTTTCGGTCCCCGCGACACCCGCCGAGTCCCCCGCGCCCGGGTCCGCACCGAGCGGCTCCGGAGTAAACGGGGAGGGAATGGAGGAATTTCCTGTCCCTGCAGCCCGGTTCCTTAGAGCCGCTCTTGCTGGCCCCGCCCAATACACCCACTTCCCGTTGCCCGTTTCCTCTGCACCGCCGTCCCGGGGCTGTTTTCTCATTTCTTACCCGAGTGCACCCTGCAGTTTCTTTCCCCTAAACTCCAATGATCACGCAGGTTTCCCCGCCCCGCTAGGGACCGTCCTTCCCACTGTGTCTGCGCAGCCTCCCCACGTGCTGGCTGCCGGTCTAGACCAGACCGGGATCCAGGAGGACGCTGCATTCGGTAACTGACTCCCTCCCCGGGGTTCTGGCCCCTTCGGATACAAGTTATTCTGCCTAAATTCTCATCTTGGGATACAAGCCTACTGGGTTAACAACACACAGAAAAAGACAATACACAACCTAAATTCTGATAGTCAAGTCGCATTCCCAAAACAAACCAAAACTAAGATAAATGGCCTTGGCTCAGAGCACAAACCTTCTGTATCTGCATCCCCTCAGGAGAGAAAGTTAAATTATTAGAGAAAATTTTGTTAAACTCTGCATAACTGATGAATCTCCAAGTAGGAGCTTTAGAGTTATATGTTATCTGCCTCCTGCATTCCTGCCTGGAATAGCACCCCTGACCCATACCTGAACTTCCTTGTCCAAACACCCTATCTGTCTCCTGCATTCCTGAGATATTTGTCATTTGCCTCCTGAATTCCTGCACTCAGCAACCCCCTTGACCTACCTGCATTCCTGAGCATAACAACCCCCATGACCTATAAAAGCTTTGTTCAATTTCAGCTTGGAGCTCTCTCTCTGTTCCTGCCTGTTCAGTGAGCTGAGCCCCAGGTATATTTGGATAATAATAAAATCCTCTTGTGTGTTGCATGAGAGAAACGTCTCTTAGAGTCCTTTTCCTGGCGGATTTCTCAACCCTTACATAACATCTGATGTACAGAAATCAAGAATGAGTCATGTCCATAATAGTCAAAACATGTAAAGCGTGTGAATCAACTCAAAGATGAACAAAATGAACGGGTAGGGAAAAGCTAGCAGATTCCTGAAGGATGTGAAGACACTGTAGTATATGAAAATTAAATTTAGAAAGTAGTTAGAAACACTGAAAAAACCCAAACTGAGATGAAACGAGAAATTCAAAATGCAATAAGGCCATTCATAACTCAAAGAGACCAATCAGGTAGGAGACAGACTATCAATCATTAAAGACAAGGTAGAGGAGCTGGATGGCTCAGTCACAGAAAATAATGAATTAAAATAAAAACATTTTATGCAGGTAGAATTTGCTGAAAGTAAATCTGAAGCTCCACCTGACATTCTAAAGTTATTTGAAATATTCTCAATTTCTGAGACAGTAACTCACTCTGGAGAGCTTCACTGGAAAGCTGGATAATCATTCCCATCACTATGCAAACCAAGTGACACTAAAATGTCATCTTTATCCTACACTGACAGACCTCCACTGTTGTCAGTCAAATATCCAGAATTACACTATTAGCAACGTGGACTTGGGGAACACATTACAGGATCTCAGGATTTAGAAAGAAAACAGGTGTCTCGGGAGTTCAGTGGTCTGTCAGGGCTTGAACTGCCTAGTGCTGAATTCATCCTGTGCTGTGAGATGGTGATTTTGTGGTTGTGCTAACTTAGAAACAAATTTGTCTTCTGGGAAGCAGACTGAAGGTGCTTTTAGGACTCCTCTAGAAACTCAGTGGTGAAAGTAGGAGCTTGGAGCTGTTCAACATGAAAAGAATAAGTGATGGAAATGGACACAGCCTTAAACAACTCAGTTACACTATCCCATCTATGGGTCTGTGAATATTGAAGAAGAGGTGGTGGGAAGGAAATAAGAAAAGACAAGTGAGAAACAGCCATGACACACCATTGTCTAGACACCACACAACTGCTGTAATTAGAAAACCAGAGTAACTGTACTCACCTGTAATGGGCTCCCTCAAGATAAGCCCTAAACACAATTAGTCTAGGAAATGGAGAGGCTCACAGAGCCTCCACCCTTTAGCTCAATGGGGCTGTGGATAAATTTTAGGAGAAGGGTAGTCACTGTCTGTAGTGTGTCTCTTCTTCAAAGACTAATAGGCTCCAAATCAGCTCCAAACCCACATACTCACAGATTGCTCTGGTTAATCCTCGTGGTTTACAAAACAAAATGAATAGAAATGAACACAAGAGAGAAGTGTGGGATGGAGGAGAGACATGTGGGGAGGGTGAGAGGGGGAGGCAAAGAGAAGGATGCTATGACCCAGGAATAAATGTAAAGGGTGTGCACTAAGCCAGGTCTACCTTATGAAATGACAAAAAAGTTAAACTTTTCCATTTTGTTCCATCTGGTTTGATACGAGCTAACACTAACTTCATAAAGGATCCAAAGCCTTACTTTTACTTTACATTGGGGATTACATTAAGTACTTCAGTATCAGTTATTGTCTTAAGTTCTGACATAAGTCTGTCACAAATCAATCAGCCCCTAGTGCTTCCTTTTAATTGGGGTGTATTTATTACTGCTTCATTATTGTTCCTTCTAATAAACCTCTTTAATTAGTCCATATTTATGTAAATTTGGTGTGTGGTATAAATTAGAATATCTGATCACTTATTTTAGAGTTCCTAATTTAGTTCCACGATAGCATCAAATATGTTTGGGGACTCACGTCTCCTGACTAGACTATACAGTTTGCTTGGGTACTTCTCAAGTCATGCTGTCAAAACGTCCTGTAAACATAGTTATCAGGGAGATGCAGACTAAATCTTAAAAATTCCATCTCACCCCAGTCATAACAGCCATCAGCAGGACAAATAACAAATTCTGGCAAGAATGTGAGGAAAGGGACACTGCTAATCCCTGTTTGTTGAATTGTAAACTAGAGCAACCAGTTACAAAGGCTTTGAGACTTTTCCCCCAAATCACTATAAACAGAACTCTCCTACAAACTATACTGTTTAGCCCTTGATCCATTGTCTCTCTTCTTATTTTTCTATAATACTCTGTCTACACCCATGCCCATCTGCATAGGCTGAGGATTTGAGGCACCATAACTATTCAAGACCATTTAGAGATACAGGCTAAGAAATAAATTTCTCATGATTATGAGGACCAGGGTTCTCTGGTGCATTCTGAGGTTTAAGACCTGTTTTAATGATCATGATAGGTAATTAGGCATCCCTATTATGCAGGACGCTGAGCCCACAGGAACACAAATGCAATGGTCTGTCATTAAAGCATAGAGTTCTGAGCATACGGGCATTTTCCAGGTGACAGAACTGCTTGTTTCATATTGTGGTAAATTCTATCGTTTCTCTTGATATGGAAAAAATGATGTCACCAGCTAATAGGACTCTACATGTGTGCATGGATTAAACATATTAGTGATTAACTTTGTTACAAATAATCCTAGGTGAGTCAAGGAAATAAGTGAAAACATTTCCCTTAGAGTCATTTAACTAAGAGCATTTCCGGATTTGAATTTTCTACTTTAAGTTTTCTGTCCCTTTAACACCCCTGTTCTCTGTTTCCATAAGTTAGAATCTGTGCCTGCCTAGAGTGTGTCTTGTGGGTCTCTGGCTGTATAGACATAGAGCTGTGTGTGTGTGATTTCTGTCTGTGTACTCTATATGTATCTATATGTCTGTAACAAAATGTTTTTCCTCTATATTTATTAAATAGTATAGAAAGCATCACATCGGGTAGGTATGAGAAATCCTTAACAGATATTAAACCCCTGGAAACTGGAATTATAAATGCTTACAAGCCAACATGCAAGTGTTGCAAACTGAATTCTCATCCTCTGCAAGAGCACAACACATCCCTTATTGATGAACCATCTCTCCAGGAGTCAGGTAACATTTTCAAAACAGGAGTTTTAAAGGTTTGCATAGTTTCTATTTTTTTTCAATTTTATTTTCATTAAAAAATGTCATCTCCACAAATGTCTTCCCCTGCTCCTCCTCTCCTTCCCCTCACAGTATCTCCCAGCCAGCCCTCAGCCTCGCCCTTCCCCATCCACCCATCCTCTCCCCCAGAAGTGTAAGAAGTCCCAAGGTGGGTCAGCGGAGCATGGCACATTCACTCCAGGCAAGTCCGATTCACTCATCCCAAAGTCAAGGCTGGCTGGATGTTCCTCTACAGGGAATGGGCTCCAAGGTGCCAGCCCATGAACAGGAGGAACATGGTCTGATCCCACCCCTCGTGGCTCCACATACTGCTTATGCCAATTGAAGGCCACCCACCTCAGGAAAGGCTGACCCCTCACCCACCTTCCCCCCTCTCTACCCCCTTCCCCCCATGGATCTCCGGTGGCAGTTCCCCATTCAGTGAGCTCCCCAGAGGTCCAGCCAGCCATCACTATGGGAACCTTCCTCATAATCCCTATCCCTCTGCTCATACAGACTCTCCTCCCCTGCTCTCAGCTGGACCAGGAGCTCTGCCCAATGCTCAGCCATGGATCTCCACCTCCATTCTGTGATGACACTTAGGGTGTTTGATTATAGGGAAGTCCCATTCAGGTATCCCTCCACCATTGGAGACTTGGCTCCAGTCAATCAGTGTACAATTAATACAAGAGTCTGTGTGTTTCATTGGGACTATAGAACTGTAGGCTGGAAAGTCTGGGCCCCAAGGCAAGCTAGGCTGTGGAAAGTCCAGGCCCCAAGGCTAGAACAGAAAGACTGGGTCAGAAACCTCATACAACATTCACCTATCTATTATTTTCAAAAGTTCAGAAGACTTAAAATAGAGGAAAAGCTAATGGTTATTGTGATGTTGTATTTGATTATTTACTTTTTGATATGCGATCTCTAAGTTTCCTGCTGGCATAGAATGACTTTAAATTTTGAAGGCTCAAATTAGAATATATGTTGAGGTCAAACTGGATTACACAATGTGTTTCTCACTGCACAGTGTGGATGTGTGCCAAAAACAGAAGAAAGTATTCAAACATTCTTCTTGGTTTTGCAGAAAAGGGTTTCTCTGTGTAACAGAAATGGCTGTCCTAGAACTCACATTACAGACCAGGCTGACTCTGAACTCCATAGATTTTTTTTTACAGCCCATTCCTGGGATTAAAGGTTTGTGTCACTGGCATTTGGGAAATGTTCTCATATAATCTTTCAGAGAGCTGCATTCTCCAAGTTTTTTACTTCTGTGTCTCTCTTTGCCTTCTTTCTGCAAAGTACAGCATTTAGGTATAAATGAGAAAGATATCATTTGTCCCTGTATTTTGATATGTGTGGAGTGAAGGCACTTATGACCATTCTCCTAATGATTGGAAAACACAGTAATATTCTGCTGAGCTCTGTCTCTGAGAGCTGCTAGTTTACGTGAATTGGAAAACTTAAGAAAATATCACTTATTAAATTTCTTTCTTGACCATTAACCCATATTATTGCTAATTGCACTAATTTTACAGAGACTAATCACATATGTGATAAATATGAGGTTTTAGATCAAGGCATAAAGAAGATTCTCAAAAGTTGTGAGAATGAAGAGAAGTCTTATAATGTAATAAGCTTGGCAAAATGATTCACGAACAAATACAACCTAATATTCATGCTATAATTGCATGGAAAGGTACATTTTAGAGCATGTTTAATCAGGATGGAAAATATACTTTGAATTTTATTTTAGATTTTTTCATTTCTTAGTGATTCATTATATAGCACCTGCTAGCCTATTATCTGTTTTAGAGACTATGATGTCTTCAACCTCATATAAACCTTCTGCTTTCTGTGTGTTTTAATGAAAAGAGAGAGAAGTGTCAAAAAGCATACATAGTAGATATCTCAAGCCTAAAAAATAATTGAATAGTTGCCCTTATTTAATGGATTGTATTTCAGTCAAGAAGCAGAACTTGGTAGTTTGGCCATCTCATTCAGGATTTAGAATCAAGACAGGTACTACAAATGGTGCCCAACATGGGGCAAATATGCCCACATAAAGCCATAGAAAGCTTAAAAATGGTCTAGAGTCCCAATCAGTTTCTGAGTTGTGTCTCCCATGTGAGCTGTGGTACAGAGACACCCTGGTGAAGCACATGGGCTTGAGCTACAATGGCGGGCTTTTGGAGTGCAGCTTAAGGTGTAAAATGGCTGGTTCCTGAAGTCTCACAGGACCCTCAATATAAGGAAAGGGTTATAAATGATCTATTTAATGTTTACCTTCATAAGGAGAAAAAGGGATCAGAATCAAAGATGGCTTTCTAGTGTCAATGTTTTCATGGATCAGCTCTGTTTGTCTGAGGCAAACTGAAGCTTGGCTTTAAGAGCAGCTTCCTGATTCAGCCTTAGAAGCAAAACACTTGAGTCTTTTAAGAGGCCCTGCTGCCTAATACTTATATGGAGTTAATGAGCAACAGATGGCAATGCTTTAGTTGGTGATTATATGGACCTTAAAATTCCACAGAGTACCTGGGTTAAAAAGATAAATTCTATGAAGATAGACTAGGAGCTGGGTGGAGCCATCCACCCATCCTACCAACCTTGAACCGTGGCAGATTAAAGGTGTGTTCAGAAATTGAAAGAAATAAAAGAATTCTTGGCAGATTAAAGGTGTAGTCAGAAATATAAATAGAAGAATTTGGGTGGAGTTAATCACCCTAGCCAAGCAAAGGTGTGGTCAGAGACAGAAAAAGTTAAGAAATAAATATACAGTAAAGACAGTTTCTTGTAAAAAGTCTAAGTGGTATAGAGTGTATTGAAAATATAGATACATAGGCTTAGAGAAAAGAAAAAAAGGTAAAGAAAGCCCTTAAAAAAGAAAAAGAGTAACATAAATAAGCCACATAAAGATGGAAATTACAAAGAATGTCTGGATACTGAGTGTTATTGTCTTATCTTTAAGCTTCTTGACTGAAAATGACTTAGTAAAAGCTGCTAAAAAACAGTTGGTTATAAATGATGTTGGATTAATTCAAACTATATATTTTGTAAATGAGTTTACTTTAAACTTGAAATGCAAAGACATACTGCTTTGGAGAACAGGTTTTCTTTTTATTTTCACAGAAAATGAGAGGCTGTGGATTTATTCCTGGATAAAGAACATAGAGTTTGATAGAGGAAGACCCCCCTGAAAAATCTCCAATGGAAATGGATGGACCAGATGATTCAGCATTTCAGAGCACCTCTGTTGAAGTTTCCCAAGCTCTGTATCCAGAACAATTTCAAGGAGACTGGCTGAGATAACCCGGCCTTACAGATTACTCCACTAAAGACTTGTCCATAATCCTATATTTTTCTTTGGATTCCTATGGGATTGCCAGCATCCCCATTCAGCAGGAAGTAGCCTAGAGAACGATGCCCACATTCCCAAAATATGGATTATAGATGTTTGTGTTTATTTACAGCTTTGCTTATAAGTTGTTATATATAAGGGAGGAAAGAATATTAGATTTGGAGTTCTTTTTGTTTTAAAAGAGAAAAGGGGATATGTGGGAGATTATGTCCCACCCACTGGTTTAATAAAAAGCACTGATTGGCCAGAGGCAGACAGGAAGTTTGGGTGGGGCTACCAGACTAAGAGAACTCTGAGAAAAGGAAGCACAGAGCAGAATTACAGAGAGAATGCCAGAGAGAAGCTGGAAGAAGAAGAGGACAACTATGCTGCTCTAAGAAAAGGTACCCAGCCCCATGGCTCAACAGAACAAGAGACATGGGTTAGATGAAGGGTAGAGAGCTAGCAAGTGATATGCCTGAGCCTTTGGCTGATTCAGTCTAAAACTTGAAAGCATCTGTGTGTCTCTGTGGGACTGTGGGTCTGCGCATCTGCCGGTCTGCGGGGCTGTGGGTCCTAAACCTTGATGCAAGGCACAAAAGTTCAGGCCAGAAACCTCATACTACAGGTACCTGCATCCTGGCCAGGGGAACTTCTTAGTCTTAGTTGTCGGGGCCCAGGACCCTTCAGCTAATTTGCGCAAATCAAAAGTTAATTCAGGGAACCAGGATACTTTAGGTCCAGTTTGTTAGGCTAGAACAAGAGTTGTTCCTGTCTCTCAGTTGGAAATTGTCCAAGTAAGGTCAAGTGGCACATGGGGGTTTCTCTTCCCCAGTGGGAGGAGGGTTCCCAGCCACATGACGAATCTGTAGCTTGAGAGGATTATCAACCTTTTTCAGTTTCCATTGGGACTCCGGTGGTAAAGGTGCTGACTTGAGATGAGATGCATGGGTCCAGGATGTGATGCCATCAACCTTGACTGCAGTGGGGGTGATTAAAAGTACCTGATATGGTTCTTTCCAACGAGGTTTGAGAGTCTGTATCTGGTGGCTATAGACGTAGACGAAGTCTCCCACCTGGTATCAATGGGAGGTTCCTCCGTCTCTCAGCCGATAGGATGAAGAGAGTTGCTGCCACAAGAACCTCTGGGCTGTTTCTAAAGCCCGAAGTCTGTCAAGCAAGGGTGTGTGAAAGGAGTCATTAGCTTCTAGTGCAGGGACAGGTTTCTCTCTGGAGGGGGTGCCCCATACAGAATTTAATAAAGAGTCAGGTTACACATAAAAGAAGAGGGGGTATTCCTGGTCCTGAACAGGGCATAAGGCAGGAGCATGGTCCAATCTTTTAAGTCAATCTCTATAGCTAATTTGATTAGTCTCCTTGAATGTTCTATTCATTCTTTCTACCTTTCCTGAACTTTGGGGTCTGTACTCACAATGCAACTTCCAATCAATCCCCAGTACCCTGGCCACACCCTGGCTTACTTGGGCCACAAATGCCACTCCGTTATCAGACCCTATTACCTTTGGCAGACCAAACTGAGGAAAAATTTCTTCCGTGATCTTCTTGACTACTACTTGAGCCATTTCTCTCTTGGTGGAGAAGGTTTCTACCCAACCTGAAGAGGTATCTACAAAAATTAACAAATATTTAAGTCCGTACCTTTCAGGTTTTACTTCAGTAAAATCCACTTCCCAGTGTTGCCTAGGTTGTGTCCCCCTTAGCCTTTTTCCTGAGGGTATTTTGGAAGGATAAGCATTCACAACCTGACAGGCCCTGCATTCCTTTGTCACAGGGTCTGCCAGTTCTTTTCTCTTAGAGGCTGACAGTGGATATAGTTCACTCTGATCTTGTAGGAGCTGCTGTAGCTTCTTCTTCGATCCCATATGGGTGAACTGATGAACCTGCTGTAAATGCATTAGGGCTTCCGATTCTCCTAGTGATGTAGTCTCTGGCAGCATCTTAGGGAGCTGTTGGTTCTCTTTGGTTACTAGGAACAGTTCTTTCCTGTCCCTTAATGCTGCTGCTCTCGCTTCTTCGTCTGCTCACCTGTTACCCAATGTTACTGGGTCCAAGCCTCTCTGGTGGCTAGCACAGTGGATAATGGCTAGCTCTTTGGGGAGCATGGCTGCAGCTAAAAGTCTACGAATTTCTTCTTTGTGTTTAATTTCTTTCCAGATGAGGTTAGCAGTCCTCTCTGTTGATAAACAGCCCCATGAACATGGGCTGTGGCAAAGGCATAATGGCTCTCAGTATAGATGGTTGCCCTATTCCCTTCTGCCAACTCCAGGGCCTTAGTGAGGGCAATTAGTTCAGCCTTCTGGGCAGATGTCCCTTCTCGGAGTCCAGAGGACCAGATAATTTTAGTCTCACTGACTACTGCTGCTCCCGCTCGTCTCTTACCGTCCTGGAGGAAGCTACTTCCATCCGAGAACCAGGTTACCTCCGAATTGGGCAGTGGCTGGTCCCTCAGGCCTTTGAGAATCCCTCCACCAAGATCTGCTGGGAAGTGTGTAACACCAGTCCCACGTCCTCATCTGGGAGAAGAGTAGGGGCTTAAGGCTGTAGGGGGCCTAAAAGTTACTCTGTCCTTGTCTAGGAGAATGCTCTGATAATGGGTAATTCTGGCGTTGGACAGCCATCTATCTGAGGGTTGGCAAATCACACTCTCCAATGTATGAGGGGCCACAATAGTCCATTTTTGTCCCAGAGTGAGCTTATCTGCATCCTTGGCCAGGAGGGCAGCTGCTGCTATCGCCTTCAGATAGTGTGGCCATGTGCTAGCAACTGAGTCCAGGCACTTGGACAAGTAGGCCACTCTAAGCCCGCCTCCTTCCCGTGGGCTCTTTATCATTTCCGGCCTTTCCCCCACCTAGTCTGTCCTGTCCTGCCCCCTCCCTCTCCAGCTGTCCTGCTGGCTGGGACCCTGTGCACAGCCTCCCCATGGGCTGGCTCTGGTCTAGACCAGAACTGGATCTGGGACAAGGGAGTTACACCACTTCCTGACCCCAACAGTAAGTTCTCACCCCATTAGACAAACCTCTAATGTCTAACCTCTCAACCTGGGAAACCAGCCTCCTGAGTTTAAAATGCACAGCCATAGACAATCAACACCCTAAGTTCTGATGCTCAAATCCAGTCTCCAAAACGAATTGAAAGTAAGATGAAAAGCTCTTGACTCAAATCATAAACAATATCTGTAACTCCTAAGGGGAGAAAGTTAGACGATATCTAAAGGACTAAATGAGATTATTCATGTTCAAAGAGCTAAAAGCATGTAAAGCTTGTTATAAATAAGACACAGAAAATTGATTCATGGGCAAGAGAACACTAGTAAAGGCCTGTGGGGAATGAGGACACTGTAGGATGTGAAAAATTAATTAAATAAACAGTCACAAAGAACCCAAACTGTAATGAAAAATGCAATATGCCTAATAATAACTCAAAGAGGTCAGGTAGTAATCAGAATGTCAGACTTGAACACAAGGCAAAGGATAGCTCAGTAAATAAAATAATAAGATGTTCCATGGAAGTAAAAGGTTAAAAGTTTAAATGAAGTTCCAGCAGCACGTTCTACTTTTATATGAAATATTCTAAATTTTAGACACAGTGACTCACTCTGGAGAGCTCTCCAGGGAATCTGGATAATCATTTCCACCTCTATGCAAATAAAGTGATAGTAAAAAGCCATCTTTATTTTTTCCTCATTGACCATCAGTATTGCCAGCCTCATATTCAGAATTAGCAATATTTATTTGGGGAGGATATTTCAGAAACTCAGGATTATGAAGGAAATTGTTGATTCAGGAAGTCAATGGTCGTTCAGCCCATTAATAGCCTAAGATGCCAAGATGCAGAAAATACACAATCCATACGGACGGATTCTGTTTTTGCATCCATTTGGTTAGCCTGTTTATTTTAGTACATATACTGAGTTCACTGATACTTATATTAATGACTAGTGATTGTTAATTCCTGTTATTTTGGGTGGTAGTAAGTATGTGTATGTTTCTTCTCTTTGGGGTTTCCTTCTGTGGTATTATCTATTTCTTGTGGTTTTGGGTGTATGTAGCTTCCTTAAGTTGGAGTTTTCCTTCTAGGACTTTCCATAGGGCTGGAATTGTGAATAGGTATAGTTTAAATCTGGTTTTATCACGTCGTATCTTATTTACTTCATCTATGGTGACTGAGAGCTATAGTGGGTATAGTAGTTTGGGCTTACATCTGTGGTCCCTTAGTGTTTGTATATGATCTGACCAGGACATTCTGGGTTTCATTGTTTCTGTTGAAAATACGGTGTGATTCTGATGGTTCTTCTTCCTTTATAAGTTCCTTGACCTGTTTTTCTTTGAAGCTCTTAATATTCTCTCCTTATTCTGTATTTCTAGTGGCTTGATTATTATGTGGTGGGTGGACTTGGGGAGCCTAGTCTATTTGGTGTTTTGTAAGCTTCTTGTATCTTTATAAGCATCTTCTTCATATTGGGAAAGTTCTCTTCTATGATTTTGTTGAATATTTATATTCTATGCCTTTGAGCTGGTGTTGTCCTTCCTCTATTCATTTTCTTAGATTTGGTCTTTTTGTGGTGTCCCAGAGTTTTCTTAACATTTTGTGTTATGACTTTCTTGACTTTAGTGTTTTCTTTGACTGACGTTTCTATTTCCGCTATCAAATGTTTGATGCCAGAGATTCTCTTTTCCATCTTTTGCATTCTGTTGTTTATGATTGCATCTGTAGTTCTTGCTTTTTAATCAGACCTTCATTTCCAACTTTCTTTCATTGTATCTTCTTTATTACTTCTATTTCAATTTTCAAGTCCTGTTTCCTTCACCTGTTTGGCTTTTCTTGGTTTTATTGTAGGGGTTTATTGATTTTTTTTCCCATTTCTGTTTATCTTTTTCTCTACTTATGGGACTTTTTAATTTTCTCTTTAAAGGCTTCTATCACCCTCATAAATGTAGTAGTGGGGTTTCTTTGGTCCCAGGTGGCCAGAGGTCTGAGACCCACAGACCAGACTGCTTAGCCACCCCCACCCCCGCCACACTGCTGCTAAGGCCCTCCCAAATGACTCAGACACTTATATTAACTTCATGCTGTTTGGCCTATGGCTCAGGCACATTGCTAGCTAGCTCTTACATCGTAAATCAACCCATTTCTATTAATCTGTCTGCCACGTGGCCTGTGGCTCATCTGTGTTCCTTACATGTTGTTCCTTGGGTCACTTGCTTGATCTGCCTCTGACTCCACCCTTTCTTTTCTACCTATTCTTATTCCTCCTCCTACTTCTTCTATGGTGCCTGTCATGGCCCAAAACAGCTCCTTTATTTAAAGATTGAGATGCCCAAAACAGCTCCTTTATTTAAAGATTGAGATTCACAGCATACAGAAAGGCATTCCCACATCACATAAAGTTACTTTTAAGGTTGTTTCCTTTTGCTTTTTCTACAGTGCCATATCCAGGCCTTGCTCCTGTAGAACCACTAGATTCTGGTGGTATCATATTGTTCCATATGCTGTTAAAAGTATTCTTGCATTGACATCTGTTTTTCACCTCTTAGGATTCATGTAAAAGTTTTGTTTCAGGGAGCTGCTCTTGGTCTAATCTTCTCTGGCTGTGTCTGTGTCTCAGAGAGTCTCTCTTGGTCCAATCTGAGCTTAGGTCCAATTGGAGTTAATATGCTCTGTGGTTCAGAAAGCTATTCTTGATCCAATAGGAGCTGACTCTTTCCTGTATTTCTGGAAGCTTCTCTTGGACCAACTGGGGCTAGGTGGTTCTGTGTCTTGGGAGTCTGCTCTTGGTGCAGTAGGAGCTCTTGATCCAATATGAGCTGATGATATCTGTGTCTCAGGTATCTTCTCTTGATCCAATGGGGGCTGGCAAAATCTCTGTCTCAGTAAGCTGCTAATGTAGAAGAGTAATGGGAGAGTTTGTGGGATGAGTTGGGTATTGTAGATTGCAGTGTTTAACAAAAGGGGATATATATGGGGAATACTAGCCTACTGGACTCTTCCCTGGTGGCCTGGGAATGGGGGAAAATGAGTGGGATGGGAGTTTCATGGAATGTGCTCTGTGGTCCTGGAGTGGGAAGGATCAGAACTGGAGAAATAAATACTGTCTGGGTGTTCTGCACTACTTCAATCTTATTGATTTAACCTTTACCACTTCTAAATGACACAAATGCTGAATGAGACAGAAGGTTTTAAAAGAAACATCAAGACTGTAGTTAACAATAAGGTCACCACACTTTGACAGCTAGACTAAGAGCCAACTGAAAGCCAATTAAGACCTGACTAAAATTGACCCCTGTGACAACTGGAGACACGTAGCTCCTTGGCCTACAGCCAACTAAGAACTGACTAAGAGCAGCCTCTGCAATTACTGGAGACACTCAGTACCCAGGCTCACAACTGACTAAGAGCTGACTAAGAGTGAGCCGAGGAAGCAACGGGCAGACACCAGCACAAGAATACATATAACAATATAAAGAACAAGACACCACCTGAAGGAGCTGGTGGTTCTAAAACATCAAGACCTGAGCATAGCAATGAAGGGGAAACAACCTTAAAAACAACTTTATGATGATATTAGAAGCTTTAAAAGAGGACATAAAAAACTCCCTTAAAGAAGTAGAAGAAAATACAACAACAAAACAATCAAAAGAGATGAACAAACCCTGAAAGAAAATAAAGAAAGCCGAGAAAAAGAAAAGAAACAGATGAAAGAAACATTCCAGGAACTAAAAAATTGAAATAGAAGCAATAAAGAAAGCACTAACCGAGGCAAAGCTACAAACAGAAAACCTGAAGAAATGAACCAGAACTACAGATGCAGCATAACTAACAGAATGCAGGAGAGAGAAGACAGAATCTCTGCAGTGGAAGATTCGATAGTGTAAATAGATACATCGATCAAAGAAAGCAGTAAAACCAAAACAGTCATAACACAAAACATCCAGGAAATCTGGACACCATGAAAAGACCAAACCTGAGAATAATTGGAATCGAAGAAGGAGAACACCTGCTGAAAGACACAGAAAATATAGTTAACAAAATCATAGAATAAAACTTTCCAACCTTAAGAAGGAAATGCCTATAAATATACCTTACAGATAAAGAACCTTACAGCACACCAAATAGACTTGACCCTCTCAAAAAAAAGCCACTAAACCTACAGAACAAAGGAAAAAATACTAAGAGCTACAAAGGAAAAAGGCCAAGTTACCTATAAAGGCAGAGGCAACAGAATAACACCAGAAGATACAATGGAAACAATGAAAGCAAGAAGGTCCTTATCAGACATTATACAGACACTAAAAGAACATGGCTGCCAACCCAGATTATCCAGCAAAACTATCCAACGCCATAGATGGAGTAAACAAGATATTTCATGACAAAACCAGATTTAAGCAATACCTGTCCATAAATCCACAAATCCAGCCCTACAGAAAGCACTAGAGGGAGAACTGCAACCTAAGGAAACCAGCCAGATACATCCATGAAACCACAAACAATCAATAATCCCATAGGAGAAAATCCCAAAGAAGGGAAATACATGAACCCAAAATAACAGGAAATAACAATCATTGGTCATTAATGTCCCTTAATATCAGTGAACTCAATTCACCTATAAAAAGACATATGCTAAATGAAACCATCCTTCTGCTGCATAGAAGAAACACACCTGAACTTCAAAGACAGACACAGGCTCAGAGTAAAGAAATGGAAAAAGACTTTTCAATTAAATGGTCCTAAGAAACAAGCTGGTGTAGCCATCCTAATATCTAACAAAATAGACGTCAACTAAAATCAATCAAAAGATATCAGGACATACATTACTTACTCATGTCAGCAAAAATCCACCAAGATGAAGTCTCAATCCTGAATATTTATGTCCCCAACACAAGGGCACCCACCTACCTACCTATATAAAAGACACACTACTAAAGCTTATACCGCACACCAAACCCCACACAGTAATAGTGGGAGACTTCAATACCCCATTTTCACCCTGGGATAGATCAACCAGACAGAAATTCAACACAGAAATAAGGGATATACCAGGTCTTATGACCCAAATAGACTTAATAGATATACAAAACTGTCTACTCAAACACAAAAGGGAATATAGATATTTCTGAGAACCCCATGGAAGTTTCTCTAAAGTTGACCACATACTTAGTCATAAAGCAAATATCAATAGATACAAAAAATGGGAATAACTCTTGTATCAGATCAGACCACCATGGCCTAAATTTAGAGTTCAACAACAACAAAAATCACAGAAAACCTACAAACTCATGGAAACTGAACATCTCTCAAGTGAACCACCTTTGAGTCGAGGAAGAAATTAAAAAAGAAATTAAATACTTCCTGGAATTTTATGAAAAGTAATAGACAACATACCCAAACTGATGGGACACAATGAAAGCCGTGTTAAGAGGAAAATTCATAGCACTCGATGCCTATATAAAAAAACCTACAGGAATCTCACACAAGAGACCTAACTGCTAATGGCCAGAACAAAGAAGACCCCAGACCCAGATTTCTTACAAGATAAAAAAAAATTATTACATCCGCGAATGGGCTCAAGGCAAGAAGATAGCCAAGAGCCCGGAATGTTCTCAGGCTAGAATTTTTATACAGCACTTTAGGTGGGGGTGGGGGGATACAGCACTCTGGTAAGGGAGGGGGAAGTCGAAAAGGCTCTCATGGTTACTCAGGGTAGTCTCACTTGAGTTACTACTTGCAGATCTGGCTGACCCGGCAATGTGTCTCAAGAGTGCAAGAAGCAAGTTTTGTTTTTACTGGGCTTCCTGCATGCACCTGAGAAATCCTGTAAACAAAGCTCTGAGTCCTTGAGCAGTCAGTCACTGAAACTCTGCCAACCTCAGTCAGCTTCAGGGGCCTGGGGGGGGGCGAGGGGGGTTTCAGCTTGGTGGGCAAACAGCTATCATGAAACTAGAGAGTTAAGAAGAAAGAGTTAAATGGGATTTCTCCACTATTACACTAACAGTACAATGAGGCTGTTAGGCTTTAGAACAATTAGAAGCAAACTCTCCTAGAAGGAGTAGACAGCAGGTAATAATCAAATTTAGGACTCAAATCAATGTGAGGATTTAATAAAAGCTCCAAAAGTTTCAGAGATATCAGACATCTACCCATAGTCAATCTAGGAGTATCAGACAGTGATAACTCACACCTTTAATCCCAGCACAGGGAGTATCCCAGGAGTGGTGACCTATTCCCTTAATCCAAACTGAGTTTGAGGTCATTTTCATTTACAGAAGGAATTCCAGGCTCCCAGGCAGGCAGTGGTGGGGGCAGTGGTGGGGCCATGCCTTAATTTACCAAGAGAGTATTTAAGGCTTAGGGTGGGCATAGATAAACAGAAGTAGAGGAAGCCAAGAGATGCCAGGCTGAGGAAGCTGGAAGACAGCTGAGTAAGATCTGCCTGTGGGGTTTACTCTCTCTAATATCTCTGACCTTCTCAGAGATCTATCCCTGAGTTTCATTTATTCATGCAACAAATCAATACAATAGAAACAAAGAGAATAATACAAAAAGTCAATGAATCAGAGGTGGTTCTTTGAGAAAGTCAATAAGATAGATAAACCATTATTCAAACTAACCAAAAAGCAGAGAATATCAAATTGACAGAATCAGAAATGAGCAAGGGGAACACTCCTCTATTGTTGGTAGGATTGTAAACTTGCATAACCACTCTGAAATGCAGTATTTTATGTGTGGGGTCAGACAGACAGATAGACAGACAGACAGACAGACAGACACACACACACACACACAAACACACACACAACACTACCAGATAATAATGTTTGTGGATCTCTGCTAGGTTTGGGGATGGTAAGAGATTAAAATGTCTTGTGTTTTTTGTTTACTCATTGCTGAGGTTAAAATGGCTCCTGATTCCTTGTCTCTAGTTCTCAGGGGTGATGGTCAACTGTGTTTCTGATGGTAAGATGGCTTCTGGGTTTTTTTTTTATTCTCCAGAAGTGGTGGCTGGAGGGTCAGTCTGGATGAGGGGAAGGTCGAGGTGATCTTGCAGCTTTTTGTTTCCCGAAGACGTCTCCACTTCAGCTCTGAGAAGCAGGCTGGAATGAAAACTCAGAGACAGGAAATTTTAGGGAAATGTGTCTAGCAACACAATGATTCTGGGAGTTCCACACTTGGGGGCCCACCTGGGAGGCTGGATGAGGGTATGCGGGGGGGGGGGGGGGGGGGGGGGGCTGGTGCTGACAGGCTGAGAAAATAGCAAGACTCTCAAGGGAGCAGTTGGAGTAGCTGGCGAGGCTGGATTCAGGTGAATGTGGTGACTAAAAGAAATGAAAGCTCTTACTTTAGTTAAAAATTTCTTTTCATTAGGGGTATGAGGCAGGTTGGCATGACCAAAAATGAGTGGGTGACAGGGATATCTCTGAAAATGCAATTAAGTGGTGGTGTCTGATGAGGCAGGAAGTGTTTACTTCCCACCCTGACAATGGAGAGGCTAGTGAAGTAGAACCCCAAAACTCTGCAGGAGTATTGAGGCACCAGTGTCCAGGAGGAAGGAGATAGACCATCCTGATACTGTTATGACTACCTGAGGCTCCCTGTTTTTGATGGTCGGGGTAGGGAAACCCTGGCAGCATCAGTCACCCATGACCAGGCCTAGGAGATTAGTCAGGGAGTGGTCTGTGTGTAATGTCCTTCTGTCACATAGGACTGGGGAACAGTCACTTAGACCAGTGCTTCCCTTGATGGTACTCAGGACAAGGCCTGAACAGCCTCTGTGAGACTAGGCAAGGACAAGGCCAGTGGCTGAGCTGGCTACACTTAAAGCATTCACAGGGTGATTTAGGTCTGCCCTGCCACGTGAGGAGGTGAAGGAGCTGGTCAGATAGTTTTGGCCAGCAGAACATATCTTACTTGGCGTGTTTTCTCATCTCTCCTGTGACACACCTTAAAAGCCAGCACCAAAACTTCTGTCTGTGGAGTCAGTGGTCCCCTCTCAAGAGATGGAAGTTTAACTCTGATGTCGGGGTAGCTCTGGGGAAAAATTAGTCATGATAAGTTGCCTTTCCTCAGTCCTCTCAGGATCTAAGTACTGTAAGAACTCATTTGTGAGGCATTTAAAAACTGGGACGGAGTCTCCTGCTTATCCTGTACTATCTCTTGTGTTTTTTTCAAAAGTGACAGGCTTCAGAGCAGCTCTATGCAGATTTGCCAGTAAGCAGGTCACAAAATTGTCTCTGGCTAAGACCTACCTTTATATATTGCATTTTAATGGGGGTCTACATCTGGGACAGCCTCAGCTCCTGCGGGGTGTGCTACATTTGTCTGATGAATGTCATCTGCATGAGTTCTGGCCTGTTCCCAAACTCACCTTCACTGAAGATCCCAATCTTTTCTACCTGAGAAAGTTCTGACAGAGAAACAGAGTATAAACTTTCACTATCCCATCTATGTCAGCCACTATCTGCAGAGGGAGAAGTGGATCAGGATTCTTAGGAGCACAGAGCGAGTGACTCGTGGTATACATGTAAGCTCCCAAAAAGGAAAACAGTGGAGGAATTACAGGTGAGCCTTGAGATTTGAAAGTGGAGGTTCCAGAGAAAGATCTGGTCATGTGACTAGAAACAGATGGTGAAGAACAGAACAGAAAGCCAGAGAAAGTTTAGAGCTGAGATATGGAAAGATATAGGGGAAATGGCTTTCCATCAGCCTGTAAGCTTGCAAAAGTTAGCTACTGTAAAATATCAGGCTCCACAAGTTGTTAGGCAGATATTTTGAGTTATAATCTGAGGGTTAGTAAAGCGTGGTGGTGTCTAGGTAAGGTAAGAACTAAGTGGATTGACAGTCTCAAGAATGCATCCTAGAGATGAGGATGTAGAGACATTTTATGTGACTGATTCTCCGGTATTGAAGCCCAGAAGGCAGGGATTCCACGCTAATCTGGGTTATTACCCAGCCAATGAGTGGTCCCAGAGGAACAATGCTCACTACTGCTAAGTAACTCCTCAGCTCTTAGCAGTAGGCATTAAGGCACAGCCTGATACAGTGCTAGCCACCATGAGAGTGTGTAAAAACCACACTATCACTAGACACTTGTCAGCACCTAGGATAATTGTTGGGCAAAACCCGAACCAATATTTGCCAACCCTAAAATCTCTTTAGTTCTCAGGGGTAGGCATAAGACCAAACATAATCCACCATAGGCACTTGTCAGCACCTAGAGTGTGTGCGATACGTGCTCGTCAGCACATAGAGTAGGTATTATGACAGGGCCCTGTGGACAGTGTCTGGGGATAGGATCAAGGAGCTAGGCTGGACTTCAGTAGCAGGGAAGGCCAAAAAATGAGTGTCAGTCCAGAAGGAATAGCAGTAACAAGTGAAGATTGTGACTGGGGGTGGTCTACCGTAAGACTAGAGTCCTGCTGGAAAGCTGGACGATCATTGGTCTTTTCTGGGAACAATAGTTTGTTTTATGCCAACTTGAAAGGGGAAGACTCACCAAGTGAGGCTGGTGGTATTCAAACAAGCTATGGTGGTGTGGGTGGAAGCTGGCCCAGTAGTGAGCCCCAGATCAGGATCTCCTGGCCTATGTGCACCTAAGCCCAAGAGAAAGCCTATCTGAGTCACAGCATCAAAATGTTGGTTTCACACGTTAGGTCAGACACCCATACTACCAGGTGCCACATTAGAGTTTATTCAGGGGTGTTACTGATCAGGTACAAGGTAGAGAAGTAGAAGAAAAAGAGAGAGAATTTTACATGGAGTCTTCTTTTAAGAGAACAGTGAATGTAGATTTATGTGGCCACACTCGGGGTTGTGTTCTGCCAGTACCATGTTGGGTTTCCCATGTGGCTGCTATGTGCCAGGAGTCCTTACAGAGATTATGAAGGAAATTCCTATCGTGATGTCTAGCTGGAGTTCTGGGAAGCTCACTGAATCAAGGACAGCCACAGTAGATCCATCAGGAAAAGGAGCTAGGCCCTCCAAGTGTAGGCACCTGTCTATTGGCATGAGCAGTATGTGGACCTTGTGGGGGGAGATCAGACTGTTCCTCCTGTGTATGGGCCCATTCTCTGCAAATGTTGATTAGGGGGTAAACAAATTGGACTTGCCTGGAGTGGATGTGCCATGGTGAGCTGGCCCACCTTGGGACTTCTTGCCCCTTTGGGGGAGGGAATAGTGAATGGGAGAGGGAGGCTGATAGGTGACTGGGAGGGATTGGGAGGAGGGAAGGGAGGGGGAGCATAGAATGAAATCAAAGATTCCCCCCCCCCCAATGAGGTAAAAGCAATCTCATGTCTAATTTGCTTTTTCATTATTTTTAAATTGTTTTCTACAGGTTTTTGTACTATAGCTGATGAGTATTCGTATTTTTCAGAACATATGATAGTGCTCTGAATTTGTGCTTGGTGTAATCTGAAGTAAGAAAAAAGCTTCATATTTATAGAACTGAAGTCATGGATGTCTGTCAGCATCCATGTGGAAGCAGGGAACTGAGCGTATGTCCTTTTCTAGACAAGAAAGTGCTGTTAACTGCTGAGTCATATAAGCAACCCCCCAATTGTATTTCCACTGCCACTTGAACCTCTTAACACCTCTATCTTGATACCTCTAACATTCCTTATATATTTGGAACTGTCTCATTTCTCTCCACCTTCTAAAGACTCTGGGTTCTGCATCAAAGATGAGCAGGACGGGCTTTCAATGAAACCTGCACATGAGACAGAGATTCTTCAGAAAAACAAAGTAAAGGGGTCTACAAATAATCCCCTGGATCTTATGAAGTATCACATACTGAAAATATATAGGGACCATTTTCAATTAGCATAACTTGAGGTCTCACTTCTAATTACAGCTCCACAAGGGTGCAAATGGAAGTGAATTATTGTGATAAAACTTTTGTATACCACCGTGTTTCTGAATTTATCATGGAACAAAAGGAAAGACTAACACTTTCCAAAAAAAGATAAATATGAAGAGATAATATTAAATAATATCATGCAAAGCATTTTGAGAGCTCGAGGCCTGCAAGTGGCCAGAACGTGCAACCACCAGGCCCCCCCTACAGAACACACTATAACTGCCCTAAAGGCTAGACACACCCCCTCCAAATATAGGTAGCCAAGCTCCTCATATAGTGAAAAACTTAAGTTCAGGATATGCAAACCAACGGATCCAAATCCTGGAAAGCTCCAGTCTGGAAAGCTCCACATCCAAGAAACAGTATATAAACCCTGTCTTCTCCTGAGGAAGTGAGCTTCCAGTACCCTTCTGGTACTATTGAAGGAGGAAGTATTCCCATCCATACTCTTTAAGTCATAACTGACTCTCTTCCCCTGACTCTGGTCTCAACTCTTGGAGCTGCAAGCCTACAGTTTCCTTAGCCCCAATCTGTGATTGTGCTCCTTCCTGCCCTGTTCTCCTACTTCTCTTTAAGGGAACATGCTGATAATGCGTAGCTCCTGTAGGCTCTTGTGGCTCTTGTGACTCCATTCTCCAGACCTTTCCCCTCCTAAAGCTCCATTTTCATTCTCACCTTTTGGTCTTTGCCTTATGTTCCTTCACTCCCATATTGACAAAAGTGAACACATGGCATAAACCAACCAAGGAAAAACAACCCTTCCTAGCTATGAAGCCCACGCCAGGTCGTTTCTCCACTAATTTTGACCACACTGACTCTCTTTCTTATTGACCTAAATCCAGTCTCTTTTCATCATGGCCACTTTCATCTCTCTTTCTCCCTCCTCAGTGATAAGCTTTTCCAGTCAACCATCTCATGCACCAACTTTGAGCCCACTGGAAGCCTGTAATCCTCCAGCTTTACCTCTGCTTATCTGGTATAAACTGGCCACAGCTCTCCCTTTGTCAAGTTTTCTGGGGTGGAAATCTTGGTTAGGGTACATATCTCCCTTTCATTATGCAAGCTGTGATGATCAGAAAAGATATTGGGGTGCTATATTGCTATTTCTTTCACCTTTATCAATTACAGTATAATACACAATCTACGGCCTCACCTTCCATAAAATTTATATGATTCTCACCAACAACCTTTCCCGGAGAAGAACAGGCAAGTCTGGAGCCAGAACAGGGTATATGAAGGTAAAATCCACCTAACTAACCACCCACAAAAAGAGCTAAAATAGCCCCTGACCAGAACCTGAATGGGATTACAACACTCCAGCAGATACTTGTTAAAGATCATTTTATAACTTGGTTCCTGTTAGTTTCATTTTATAACAAGGCCACCCTAAAAGTGGTAGATTATGAAAAAATCTAAGTGGTGAATCAGGACAAACATGAAATTAGTTTCAGTTACTAGACCACTTTACAAAGACCCTATTACAATATACTAATATGGATCCTGAACCCTCATATGAAAACAAATTCTTAGGACTTACTGCTTTTCACCAGTTTTCCTGATATTGGGGCCAAACTTAAAAACCCAGAGAAGGAACTGGATTTCATAGACAGAAGGTCTACCACGGGAGAGATGGAAAAGCCCCCAAACCAAATACTTGATGCTGCTTAAGGACCATTTTTACTGTTTCCCTATTTCCTTCATAGCATCTCTTCCTCAATATCCCCAGAGCCAGGAGCAGGGTGTAACTGACTTGTTTGGGTCTATAGCCATGGCCATCGCTTATTTTCTGCATCTTGGCATCTTAGGCTATTAATGGGTGGAATGACCACTGACTTCCCGAGTCACCCATTTCCTTCAAAGTCCTGAGTTTCTGAAATGTCTTCTCCAAGTCAACATTGCTAATAGTGTAATTCTCGGTATTCGGGGAGTGGGAGAGGAAGATTGAATAAGAGCTCCGGGAGGCGGGCTTAGAGGAAACAGGTAACCGGAAGCGGGTGTGCTGGGCGGGGCCAGGACGAGCCGCTCTAAGGGACCGAGGTGAAGGGACAGGAAGTTCCACCATTCCCTGTTGGGCTCGGGAGCCGCGCCGTTCGGAACGAGGTGAGGAAGACCAGGCCTGGGCCTCGGGACCCGAGACCCCCGGAGCCGCCGCCGCCGTCCGCAGCGCAGAGGCGGGAACCGCAGCCCGGCGGCCCTGGAGCCTCCCAGGTCAGAGGGAGGGGAGCGGGGCTGGGCTCCTGTGGCTGCTCCTAAGTTTGCTCAGCTCCTGCGGCCCCGCCCATGGCGGCGACAGCTACTGACGTCATCACCCGCCGCCAGGCGCGGTGGTTACTATGACTACCAGCTGGAGCGTCTTTATGTGCTACAGGCGTCCCTTATAGAGCTCATCCGTCTCAGTCCGGTCTCTGGCGTCCCGGTGCTCTCTTTCCTGTTCTTTCTGCTCTGTCTATCCCATGTCTCTTTTGCTCACCACACCCCCACCGTAAACTTGTTGCACGTGGTGTGATTTCTTCGTGGTCTGCCTAGGACAGCCGCCAGAAAGTATATTTTAGCAAGCTTTAAGGCTATGGTTATGAACATTAACGTTTACTAAGCAAACTATTTTCTCCAGTGAATTTTCCATCTGAGAGTTATGCAGACTAGGAGATGTAAAAAACAGCATTCAGAAATGTGTTTTCATGTATATAGTACTTAATATTACACCCTAGACTCTGGAAAAGTACAGTATATATGCATGCTGTCAAAGGATATTAGGCCACACCGCTTTTTGCTATGTCTGGCTCAGATCTCACTATGTCCACTGACCTGGCCCCACAAGAGATTTGTCTGTCTCTGCCTTCTGAGTGTGGAATTAAAGCAATGCAGGAAGACAGATGGCTCAAGCACTTACTTCTTCTGGTTTTAATTTCATGATTAAAATTAAGTGAAATTCTCAGAGAGGAAAAATATAAATGTTCTAGCTCTCAGTGTAAAGGCTTTCCAAGTTCATATCTTACATGTGTGAGGGGGAAGGTTTCCTCAGTGGAAGTCTTACAGCTCAGAGAGGGAAAGTTTCCCCAATGCAAGTGTTATAGTTCTGAAGGGGAAGGTTTCTTTGTAGTTGAGAAGCAAAGTTTACCACAGTCACACCACACAACAAAGCTCACACCAATGTAGTCAGAAGTTTTCCTGTGTTCCCTGGCCACTTAGTCCCAAATAAACATACAAAGGCTTTTATTAATTACAAACTATGTAATTGTAATGGCTCAGGCTCATTATTAACTAGCTCTTACAATTAAACTATTTCTATTAATCTTTATCTTGCCATGTGGTCAGTGGCTTACTAGTACTTTCACACCTTTTCGTTGCAACCAGGTTTCTTGGTCCCAGGCGGCCAGAGGCCCAGACCCTATTGCACCAGACTCCTTAGCTGCCCACCGCCACTGCTCAGGCCCCCAGAAATGACTCAGACACTTATATTAAGTTCATGCTGTTTGGCCTATGGCTCAGGCACATTGCTAGCTTGCTCTTACATCTTAACCCATTTCTATTAATCTGTCTGCCACGTGGCCCGTGGCTCACCTGTGTTCCTTACATGTTGCTCCTTGTGCGGCTTGCTCGATCTGCTTGACTCTGGCCTGCTTCTACCTATGCTCTGATTTCTCCCTCTACTTTTTCTATGGTGCCTGTCATGGCCCAAAACAGCTCCTTTATTTAAAGATTGATATTCACAGCATACAGAAAGGCATTCCTGCATCACCTTTTTCATGGGAGGCTGGATTTAGTCTCCCTGATACCCTCCCCTTCTTCTGTATCTCTGCTTGGATTTCCCAGCTGCCTCCAAGCTGCCTTGCAATAGGACAGAACAGCTTCTTTATTAATCAATGCTAGAAACATGTATTCAGGGCATACAGACAGACCTCAAGCACTTCCTGTTTTCTGCCTAATCAAAAAGGAAAGCTTTAACTTTAAAAATTAGTAAAGTTACATATAACAAAACAGTTATCAATCAAGAATTTTAGTGATAATATCTACCAAGCTGCATGGCAGAACAGGATAAGAACCATGGGTTAGTTTAAGGGTAAAGAGCTAGCAAGTTATATGTCTGGGCCCCAGGTCAATCAACGTACAGTTAATTTAAGTATCTATGTGTTTCTCTAGGACTGGTGGTCTGCAGATCCAAACCTTGAGGTTAAGCCCAAAACTTTGGACCATAAATCTCACACTACAAGAATTGGTGGGTTTTTATGTTCTGAGATTGGACTTTTTACTCTGTAATGCAGAGCTTGGTGCCATTATCTGGAGCTGCTGTATCTTGCATTTAGGGCAATCAGAGTGTCTGAGGCTGGAGCCTGGTTGTAGCCCCTCAGGGGTGGGCCCTGGCCTCTCCTGGGCTTCAGTACCTTTACAAAAAGATCCTTTCATGATATGCTCTTTGTGTTTGTACTTTTGGGAGGTGTTAACCTTCCAGTTTTGCTCAATGACAAGTTCAGAAACACTGGTGAGTAGTATTGTCATCACAATCACTCAGTTTCATTTCCACCCTGTGGGTTTTTTTTTTTTTTTCTCTTGAGCTGTGATTAGAAATAGTGAGACTCAAGTTATGGTAACAAAATGGTTCTTAAGTGTTTTCAGTATCCTGACACTGATAAGATCTGGGCAATGAATTTTAGAATCCTCTTTACCTACTGAGCATACTCCTGTGATTGAAATCCACAAGCTTTCTGAAGAGTCATTTTCTCAGCTACAGTTTCATTCATAAGCCAAGCTGCTCACTTGTGATGTATTCATTACCTAGATACCTGCTAAGTGGAGAGAAATGAGGCAGCAGTACCAAATATACCAGGTATTTCTTAAGGGGTTAAAATGACAGTGGAAATGGACTTTGGGTCTTGTTGATGACTCAGCAGTTAACAGCATTTTCTTTTCTGAAAAAAGGACATGGATCTCGTTCCCTGCACACACAAGGAGGTTGGCATCCATCCAGAACTTCAGTTCCTGTGCTCTGATGCTTTTCCTTTTTTAATTCACACTTTGCACAATCACAGAGCATAGCATACATGCTACCAAACACTTAGAAACATTAAGTCTTTAATCATGTTTTTCTTTAGCACTTTTAGCATTTCAAGTTTTCCAGAATGTTCCTTGTAGATCAAGGAACTTTGGTTAGTTAGGGTTGATTTTTGTGTAGAGTGAGAGATACGGATCTAATATTGTTCTTTTATACATGGATAATCATATTCCCAGCACTGAATGTTCAAAGGGCTCTCCACTTCATTTTTGATGTATTTTCCTTACTTTATTTTTCTTTGTTTCTTTCTGTGATCTCTCTGCCATTCACTATTTTATATGTTTTGTAAACAATAGTAAACAGTAGGACTGTACTGTCTTGGTCCTTGAGCCTATATAATATGATATGTGTTCAGTCTTGTGCAGTGCCCCCAGTAATACTATTTTTAGCTTAATTTTGATATTTGTTATTTTCCTGTGTCCATATGACTGTTTCCATATCTGTTTTTCTATAAAATGTCAGTAACTGCTCATCACATGGCATCAAATCTGCTGGTGGCTTTTAATAATGGAACCATGTGCAGGATAGTTTTGTGTCAACTCGACAAGTTATCAGAGAGGAGGGAACCTTAATTTAGAAATACATTCGTCAGATCTGGCCTAATTCTTAATTAAGGATTGATGGGTGAGGACCCAGCTGATTGGGGTGGTGGGCTGTGGGGTGGATAGTATAAGAAAGCAGGCTGAACAAGCTATGAGAAGCAGACCAGTAAGCAGCACTTGTACATGGTTTCTGCATCCCTCCTTGCCTCCAGGTTTGGCTTGTGTTTCTGCCCTGAATTCCTTCAATGATGAACAGTAATATACAAGTGTGGGCCAAATAAACTCTCTCCCCGACTTTGGGTTGGTATTTGATTGCAGCGGTAGAAACCCTGCTAAGACAAAGCATATACACTTTTCATCCATCAGTCAGTGTGCAGGGAAGTCCATGTCTCTGTGTCTCACTGCTTTTCTCCTTTTTTCCTCAGGGAATTCAGCATTGCCTAATGTTATTTCTAGATGTTTTAGAAGCTACTTGAATGGCTTAAATTTCTAAATTACTTTTCAAATCGTCTTTAGTAAGACATAAAGTAGTCATTTTGTTAGCTTTATGCTTTTCCATAATATGTCAAACACTTAGCAAATCTTATGATTTCTCATAGTAACGCTGGAAGTTTTTTTTTTTTTGTGATCATATGTCATGATTAAAAAGGAATTTGATGCCTTTTCTACCTCTTCCTAATTTTTATTCCTAATTTAGTTTTTTTTTTTTTTTTCTGGCTGACCCTTATGCCTCTGGATCTACTAATACTGTCAATGTCAAGCACGTGTCTTCTTACTCTTCTTTTAGAATTCATGTCTTTGCTGCACTGTACTGTTGACCTCAGTTTAACATATCTACCTTTACTGTGACTGACTCTGTTCCATTTCTTCCTGTTTCCTTGAGTTTATCATATAATCTCTTGAAATTTGTCGTATGATGTATTTTTTTTCTAGTATTTTATATCATGGTCCTTCATTCATGGTTTGTTTTTAATATTTTTGTTTCTAAAATGAGGGTAGTGATTTTCTTCCTTCTAGTAAGAAATGGTAGTTTGCTGGTTTTCTGTGTTGGAAATAATCTGGTGCTCCCAAGCTTTCCCGTTCATCTATTCTTTTTGTGAAATGCCTTATTTTCTGGGTTTTCATGGCTAATTTATCTCGGTTTCCTATTCACACACTACTTCTAATTATGACCGGCAGTGCAGCTTGAGTGGATGACCTCTGTTATTTTATACCCTTCATGTGGAGAGCAAAGCTCTGCCTAACTCTGACCCAAGGTCACATCTCATGTGACAGAATAAAGTTCTGCCTAACCCTGACCCAAGGTCACATCTCTTGATTCACTGGCAATTAACAGGATCAGGCTGATCTCAGGTCTTGTTTTCACCTTGTTTACTGTTTACTTTTGCTGGAAATGGAATGTGTCCTTGCTCCTCCACTCTATCACACTCATAATCTCAACTGTCTTACCCTTCTCCACCTACAACTTACTTTTCCTTTCAAGGTTAGCAGCAAGAGTGATAACCAACCCCTTCACCCTATATATACTCAGTTCATTCCCTTAATAAACGGGGCTTGATCAGATCCTTTTGTCCTGCCCTCACTCTTTGCGTCTTTCTTGTCCCCCCCCTCATTCTCACTCCCCTCCTCCAGGGTCTCTGTTGACTTTACCCGCGGGTCGGGGCACCTTCATATGCCCTTCTCTATGAATTTTAAGAGCACATGTGTCTGTGTGAAATGATACGGTTTATAGTCATTTTGTTTTCTTGCTCTAAATCCTTTTTATTTAACTTTTATTTTATGTACTTTGCTGTTTTGTGATAGGTGTCAGATCCCAGGAACTGGAGTTATAGACAGTTGTGAGCTGCCATGTGGGTGCTGGGAAATAAACTCGGGCATTTGGTGCTCTCAACCACTGAGTGATCTCTCTAGTCCATTTCCTTCCATGCTCTCCTGTCCAGTTTTTTATATTGTTTGGCATCGGCCATAACATAGTGGTATTAATTTTACCTTTGTATTTTTGTCACCTTGATGTGAAATTTGAACAGGAATTCCAGTCTTTGTTTCCGAGAGAGAAACTCAGAGAAGAGCAACAGGAAGAATGAACGCTTCTGTGTTAGATGCTCCCCAGGTCAGTGTCATGTCCACATTTCTCTAAAAATTGTTTTGATTATTGAAGCTATTTAAATATGTAATTGTCTACCACTGGAAATGTTATTGAAATTGTTTATTTTTCCTTATCCCTTTTTCTTTTCTTATGTTCAAGATTATGCCTTTATATCTTTAAACTATATTGGAGCGACTTGACCCATTATGCTTTTACTTGATTTTATAATGTGAGGCTATGAATTTCCATGGTCACAAGTCCTGAAGTTCTAAAAGAGATACTATTGTAAATGACACTCAATAAAATACATTGATGTCCATTTTCTGCATAGAATGGACTTGTGTCCCTTATACTAGTGAAGAAGGACAGTGTCATTGTTATAAAGTGACATTTCTGCAATGCTCAGTCTTTCAGAGAAAGGCTCAAGTAATATTGAATATTCTAACGCCCCAGAGAGCACAGGTAATGGAAGTATATACAGCTTGTTATTACCAGAAAGTTCAAGTGTCTGAGGAGATGAAGGTTGCAGTATTTTGGTTTCTCCTTTTTGCCATATTGTGACACATAGTGACGATGGGTGTGTTGATAACTGAAGTGTAGTTGTCTCAGAAGAGATTCTGTTCACAGCTCCATGGTTAGCTCTTCAGAAAATCTTTATTAGTAAGCATTTTCTAGAGAGTACTGACTTGGTGCTGCACATAAGACATCAATATTCACGCATCAACAGATGTCCCTCAATTACTTTACTCTACTCTGGAAGAAAAAAGGTCCCCCCCCCCCCCAGTCTGTTTTTCCTCTTTCTGAGGTTTGTATGACACAGGGAGAAATTCTGAAGAGTTGTGTTAATGTTTCTCTTTATTTCCTTACAATATTAGTTTACTTAGGCATATGAGGGTTTATCTGCGTATTTTTATGTGCACTGTCTGAGGCATTATGCCCTTGAATTGCTGAGGTCAGCACTAAACCTTTACTGTTGCAATGAGGTTTCTTGGTCCTTGGGCTGCCAGAGGGCCCAGACCCACAGACCTGCGCTCCAGACCCATTAACTGCCCGTTGCTACTGCTCAGGCCCCCAAAAATGACTCAGATGCTTATATTAACTTCATGCTGTTTGGCCTATGGCTTAGGCACATTGCTAGCTTGCTCTTACATCTTAACTCAACCCATTTCCATTAATCTGTCCGCCACGTGTCTCGTGGCTCACCTGTGTTCCTTACATGTTGCTCCTTGTGTGGCTTGCTCGATCTGCTTGACTCTGCCCTGCTTCTCCTACCTATGCTCTGATTTCTCCTCCTACTTCTTCTATGGTGCCTGTCATGGCCCAAAACGGCTCCTTTATTTAAAGATTGATATTCACAGCATACAGAAAGGCATCCCCACATCACTTTACACTGAAGTCAAGCACTGTAGTCAGTTGCCATGTATTTAGAGAGAGTTGAATTAGATTTCTCTGCAGAAAGAGCAACTGCCTTTTACCTCTGAGCTATATCTTCAGGTTCCAAGTTTACATTTCTGGTGCACACTTATGATAGTATATAACCCTATGTGTTTTAGTTGTTGAAAATGAAGGTGTAGTCATAAATGATACTTATCTATTTTACAGTTCTGTTAGATGAATTAGCTAAATACTGAAGAGAACAATAAAGTTGGAGTTGTGAGGTTTAAATTTTCATTTGAGTAAATTGCATGAGCAATAGTGTTTTCAAAATTAATGAAGAGTTAGAATATTTTTCATTCTATTTAGTACAGTTTGTTTTGATAACAGAAAATGGTTCTACTTCATCTGAATGTGTTATCACGTAAGCCATTTATTTACACATATTTCCAATTCTGTAGTGTAACACTATGGAATTCTGGAAATTGTTATTATCAATATGGTTTGCATCAACTTTTAGAAAAATTTATATAATATTAATGTCTCATTCTGGTTTTTCTATATTTCATTGTTGTAAATATTTCTTATAAAATATCTTCACAAATTATTTGATTCTATGTGTTATTTAGAATGTTGGATATATGCAATAGTTTTTACACTCCTTACTCTCAAGAAAAAAGTGACTTAAATCATCCATGAATTCTGCATTCTATATTCTGTTTGTTCTAGAAATAGTACAGCATTGCACCTTTGCCTCAGAATCTTAACTGAGCATTTTGGAATAAAGTAATTTGAATTCAGCTTCTGACAGGATTGAACTGGTGTCCATATTCAAGCAAGGTTGACAGCTGAATAACTTTGAAGCATACTTTTACTTATTTTAACTTTACCATTTGAGATGTGACACTGAGATTCTCCTTGATATCAACATGTTTCATAAAGTTGCATTTCTGCATCTAGGCCTAAAATTTATGATATTTTTCTAAAAGTTTGCAGATTGCAAGACTATTGTCATCTTGTGTTCACAAAGAAAAAGTAGTCTGAATATTTTAGAAAGTATGTTTTATTAAAATTAAATTATAATTTTATTTTATATATCTCAGAATATTTACCTAGAAGTATGTGTGTGTGCTGTGTATGACTCCTGCCTATAAGATTCAGTGGAGAGCATTAGATCTCAAGGATTTCAGATTAAATTTTGTCTTGTAGAGCCTTAAGCTTGCTGAGAATCAAAGTACATTATTAAGATTTCAAGACATTTCAAACTGTAAACCGCAAACAAATTTTTCAAATTTAGTGATTATGGCAAATCTTTCATCTGTTCCTCAGGTCTTAGAAACTATTAGAAAATTCTTGGAGAGAGACCCAGTGGATATAAGCAATGTAGTAAGTCCTTCTATATATTGTCTCTAAAAGAGTTACAATATAGCATTTTCTGAAACTTGTCGCTTAAAAATTGCTATGCCTCATTTGTATGACAATCATGTCTCTAGTTCTGTAGGCCTTTTTAAACCAAGAAGTTATTTGTTAAACAATGCATGGTAAATAGTTAATTTTCTATTTCAGGGTCTGTTATCATTCAGGGATGTGGCTGTGGACCTCTCACAGGAAGAATGGGAATGTCTAGATTTTGTTCAGAGAGCTTTGTACAAAGATGTTATGTTGGAGAATTACAACAATCTCCTCTTTGTGGGTAAGAATTCTCTTCTTGCAGAATTCCTGATTCATCCTTTTATTTACCTACTTTGATATATGTAAACTCTCTGAACCTAGAGTGTCTCCGAAATGAGTGAAATTCTGGTGTCCAACATAACTTTTTAGTGGTGCTTTATTTACATTTTTAATGTTCTCCTGAAGAGGAGTAACCAATGCTATATTGTCAGTGATCTTCTCAGCCCTCCTATCTAATATATAAAGAAAATTTCATAGTTTAAACATATTGAATATTCAGAGCAAAGAAATATATTGCAGTGCTCATAATAATTAGGATATCGTAATTTTGCTACTGAATCAATATTCTTCTATTTCTGACTCAAAACATTGCAAAAGGTTCTAAAAATGAGCTGTTGGCTGTCAGAATGTTGATTATATTTATTTTGGCGGCATGGTTGTGGTCTTTAGTACTGGCACAGCATGATGTTACTATTTGCAGTTTGGAGGTTGAAGGATGAGGACACAGTAGTTTCCTGGCAGCCTAGCTTTTAAGTTTGTAGCTGACCAAAGCTGTATTGTGTGACTGTGTTCTTCATATGATCCTTCACAGAGCTTCATTCTCAAAGTTCTTTACTGTTCAAACACCTATTAGTCTTACCAGGTGCAAGGTACAGCATTTCAGTGAGAATGAGAAGGACACATAGGACTGACCTAGGCCCTTTACATTTATGACAGTTGTTTAGTTTGGTCTGTTTGTGGGACTCCTAACAGTTAGATCAGGGCCTTTACCTGCGGGTTGCTATTGCGAACATATTTCTCACAGTGGGTTGTGTTGGCCTAAATACAAATGGAGGATCTTAATCCTACCTTGGTTTGTTCTATGCTTTGTTGGCATCCATGGGTGGCCTGTCTCTTTCAGAACAGAAACTGAGGAAGAGTTAATGAGGGCAAGGAGAGGTGGGGAGAAGGAGCAAGAAGAGAGGAGGGAGGGGAAATTACTGTCAAGATGTCAAAAAATTGAAAAAAAAATAATAAAAGGAAAAAAAGAATAAGGCTATTATTAATCTCTGTCCTTCAATGTAGACGGGATTGGAGACTTATATATGCATTCATTAAGTGGCTGAACAGATAGGTCATCTGTTAAGAGCTCTGTCCCTGACAGTTACTCATTTATATATCATAGAAAACCTAAGAAAACATCAGTTATTCAGTGTTACTCATGCATTAATTGCTATAATTACAATTGCACTACTTTTTCAGAGAACCATCACATAAGTGGTGAATGTGAGAAGATCCTCCATCAAGGCACAAAGCATTTTATTCACGATCATGAAAATATTCAAGAGAAGTCATATGAATGTAATGAATTTGGCAAAGTAATTCATGAATCTTGCCAATGTACACCTTATGACACAAGTGATACTGCAGAACATTACAAACACGGATTTAGTAACCACAGAGGTGACTGTGTTGACACCTTAAACCTCAACAGAGAGAAAACTGGGAACAGTGGAGATGAGCTTTCCATATATAAAGACTGTGTAAACTACTTAAATTTGGGTTCCATCATTAGCCAAAGTCAAAGAACTCACTTAGGAAAGCAAGAACACAGAAATGTACAGTATGATCCATCTTTTGACTCTAAAACAGATATCACATTGAAATCATCGGATGGCAAGAAGAAACCCCAGCAATGCAGGAAATGTGGAAAATGCTTCAAGACTCACTCAAGCCTCATAAGGCAACAGGGAACCCATGTTATAGAGAAACCCTATAAATGTACAAAATGCAGTAAATTCTTTGTGCATTTTTCACAACTCAAAGTCCATCACAGTATCCACTGCATAGGAAATCCCTACAAGTGCACAGATTGTGGAAAGTGTTTCTCTCGTACATCACACTTTGAAAGACATTACAGGAGCCACAGTGGAGAGAGACCCTACAAATGTAGTGAATGTGGCAAGTGCTTTATCACAAAAGGCCATCTTGGATCTCATCAGAGAATCCACACAGGCGAGAAACCTTACAAATGTAGTAAATGTGACAAGTCCTTTACAACTGGCTCACATCTTAAAGTACATCTGAAAAGACATACAGGTGAGAAGCCTTACAAATGTAGTGAATGTGGTAAATCCTTTATCGATAACGGGGCATGTAGAAATCATCAGAGAATCCACACAGGAGAGAAACCTTACAGATGTACTGAGTGTGGTAAATCCTTTACAACTGGCTCATATCTTGTAGTACATCTGAAAAGACATGCAGGAGAGAAACCTTACAAATGTAGTGACTGTGCCAAGTGCTTTACCACAAAAGGCCATCTTGTAATTCATCAAAGAATCCACACAGGAGAGAAACCTTACAAATGTACTGAGTGTGGTAAATCCTTTACTGAGAAAGGGGCATATAAAATTCATCAGAGAATCCACACAGGAGAGAAACCGTACAAATGTAGTGAGTGTGGCAAGTCTTTTACCAAGAAATATTCATACACAACTCATCACAGAATACATACGGGAGAGAGACCTTACAAATGTAACAAATGTGAAAAATCTTTTGCTAGCAAAAGTGGTCTTATTGGTCATGAGAAAGTCCATGCAGAAGAGAGGCCTTACAAATGTAGTGAATGTGACAAATCCTTTACCACAAAAAACTCTCTTAGACGTCATCAGATAGTTCACACCGGAGTGAAACTTTACACATGTAGTATTTGTGACAAATTCTTTGTCACAAAAACCTCTCATAAAATTCATCAGAGAATCCATACAGGAGAGAAACCTTACAAATGTAGTGAATGTGACAAATTGCTTTCAAGCAAAGGCTCTCTTAAAACTCATCAGAGAATCCACACAGGAGAGAAACCTTACAAATGTAGTGAATGTGATAAATTCTTTACCAGAAAAGACAATCTTAGAGCTCATCAGAGAAAGCATACATTGTGGAAACTTTAGAAATGTAGCAAATGTGAGAAATCCTTTACTGATGAATTATTGAATTCTTAGAAAATGTTCCCGTATATTTGACCACACTTTAGAACCCAGAAGTAATTGACAGGAATAAGCTATAGAGTATAAAAAAAAAAAAAAAAAAAAAAAAAGGAGTATGAAAGACTGAGAGACACACAGAGAACAGTGGGGGAAGTGATTGGTGATTTTGTTGTATTCTGGATTGAGATGTTTGGACATATACTCTCTTTCTGGGTCTATGGCCAAAAAGGAAGGTCATTTGGTTGCTTCTTGGCCTCTCTAAACTAGCAGGTTTTCATTTCAACAAATGACTCAAGTCTTTATTGGTAAATTCAATAAAGACTGTTAAAAGCTACATATGGTGGCTATGGCAAACCAGTACCAGCAGAATCAGAAATCTCACCAAGCCAAGGCTTGAGCAACAGGCTGTTTAATGCTGTGCCATGGGGCCACCTTCAGGTGCAACTACTAAGCAGACAGAAGAACAGATCAGAAAATTCGTAATAAAAAGGAACCTTTAAAATGTAGTGGCTGTGACAAATTCTTTCCTTTTTGCTCATCTGTTAGACTACATTAGGAACTTCACTCAGGAGAGAAACTTTATAATCTTAGTTCAGGTTTTATTTTTCTGAAGACATACCATGACCATAGCAGTTCATTTAAAGGAAAACATTTAATAGGAGCTGGCTTACAGTTTCCGAGATTAGTATACTGTCCTCATGGTGGGAAACATAGTGACACGTGGGCGGACATGGTGCTGGAGAGGGAACTGAGACATTATTTCTTCATTCCTGGGCAGAAGAAAGTGAGTTGTATGCTCACTGTGGCTTCTGAATATATGAAACCTCAGTTCCTGCCTTGATGGTCACACTTTCCAACAAGGCCACACCTACTCAAACAAGGCCATACCTCCAACAATGTCACTAACCTTATGACCCAAGCATTCAGACAATGGGGGTGGGGGATACATACCTATTGGAAGTACCTCAGTAGTCAGTATGGAACATTTTATCTACAAAATTACTCTGAGAACGTATCAAACTATTTATATGGGAACTAAAACTTAAAATTGTAACGTATTCAGAAAAGTCTTTACCAGTTTCTTAGGTCTAAGAAAACATCTGAAAATAAATGCTGGCAGAAAAGTTTTCGTGGGAAGTAATTTAGCATGTGCTTAAACCAATCTCTATTCTTAGCTGCACTTGTGACTGCACAGTAAATAATTATTATGAACATGAGGAATTTGTGAAAAATTTTAAGCTATTTTCAAATTTTAGAGAACATTAAGAGTTTATGTACAGGGAAAACATAGAACAATTTTTATTAACTTTCTACTTCTTCAACATCAAGTACTTCACACTAAAGACAGTGCAGAAACCTCAAATATATGCTGTCATTATGTAACAAGTTTCCTGGAGACTGGAATGGTCCATTCTGAAAGGAAGCTGATTAAGGCAGAAAATACTGCAGCACTCAAAACAGCCTTGGGAAATCCCTAAAATTGACAGGATTTAGTGCGCTTAAATGAAAAAAATCTAGAGAAGTCATTCCCCTTAGAAAAGGACTTTCATCATCAAGATAGGATGATGTGGGAATGTCTCTTTGTATGCTGTGAAATGAACTGTTTTGGCCCATGACAGGTACCATAGCAATAGGCAAGAATCAGAATATAGGTAGGAGAAGGAGAGCGGAGTTGAGAGAGATCAATCCAGCTGCCAAAGGTTCAGCATGTAAGGTGACACAGGTGGGCCATGGGCCACATGACAGGACAGATGAATGGAAATGGGCTGAATTAAAATGAAATAGCTAGCTAGCAATATGCCCGAGCCATAAGCCAAACAGCATGAAATTTAATATAAGCATCTGTGTGTTTCTTTGGGACCTGGGATTGCTGGTCAGATAAGTGGCAGTGGACAGATCCAAAAGGTGAGTCTAGTCAGACCAGAAACCTTGTTACAATAGGAAGCTCTTTATATATGCCAAAAATGTGCAGCATGCTCCAAGGGTTGATTATTTATAAGCTGGTTCATGTGCTGGTTTTGAGTTTTCTGATACCAATTATATTTGAACCCTTTATGCTTCAGTAAGTACCCGGTTCCCCATATTCTTGTAAGCAATTTTAATAAAGCTCATTGATTCAAAATATTGGACTTGATTCTGTTCAGTTTTTGGTGAGGGTGAGTAGATTCATATGCATGATGCGTCTTCCCAGGAAATGTGTTTTATAAATATGTGCTGAAATCACTCATAGTTCCTCCAAATTTTCTGTAAACAGGAAATTGATAATAGAGTATCAGTTCTCTGCCTGTGAGCCGTGATTTCTTTTGGATTAAAAGACCTTTCATAGGGGTTGTCTATAATAGATGAAAATAATATTTGTAATGTTCTTAGGAACTGAGATACCATGCCTCTATTTTCTCTAGGAATGTCTGCCCACATGCAGATACACCCACATAGGAGTGCTTGGGGCTGTATTAGAAGTTTGCAGCATTAGGGATTTTGGAGCCACTGTATTAGAGAAAAGGCTTCTACTTGAGTCTAGAATAGGGAAGGTTGTTTGCACTCGGTGCTTCAGGGTTACATTCAAAGCAATACTTGGTTACACTATAAAGGATCTAGACATAGAATATGGAGACTTTGGTAGTCTCAGTAGAAGGCTACTTCTCCCATGCCTTCAAGGAGAAGTGAGAGATTTCCAAACAGACAAATGAAAATATAGCTACTAAACCGTCACAGACGTCATCCAAACTGTATTGTTTTTCTGAATATTTCTGAACTCATGCTAATATCTCATGATTCAGCCAAACTCCAAGGACTTTGAGAACAATGCTGCCTGTGGGCATGTTCTACAAAGCATTGTGGTATCCTTGTGTCATGCTCTATCATATCGCAGTGTACAAGTGCCAAGAAATAAATTGAATTTTAGTACCTTTGTGAAAGCCTTTATACAATACTAATATTGTAGAACTCCCAGAGTATTCATATGAAACAAAACTCAAAAGAATTTACTAAGGACTTATCTTAAGCCTAATTTTATATGTAAGTCAACCATAGAAATGTCATGGAACCCTTAACAGAATACACTACGAACAAGAAACTGTACATATGTTCACGTATAGTTTAGAAATTTATAAATATGTGCTGGGAAATCAGCTTGACATACTAAGAGGGGATGAAAAGTATGTACTTGATTACAAAGCATTGTTTTAGAATATTGATACTAAAATGGAGACTCAGAAATGTATCTTAGCTCAGTGTATTACAGTTAACAAATGTATATCATTGTACATTGTCCCCCTATGGATTTCAGCACAAAAAAGTCATATTCAGCCCATGAGAAAGTATTGTTTGAGAACGTTTTGGTGTTTTCAGTATTAGAGCTTTAAAAAATAGGAGTTCATGGCTAGTACAATGTTGAATAAATTCAGGCTGTTTTATTCAAATCACATAGGTAATTTCTATGCTAAATAACGGATGTAGGACCTGAGACAGGAGACAGTGGGAAGTTTTCTAGAATAGCTCCTGACAATGGAGACTACAATTTCAGGTATTCAATGGATAGAGACCCCTCTGCTTGATGACCTTAAAATCATCCTAAATCAATACAGATTTCCAGTAACATGCTAAAATTTTAAACTTGTGTGTAGTGGATTTATGATGTTACATTGTAAGTAATTGTCCATCTCACCTATGAGTTTAATAAAAAGCACTGATTGGCCAAAGGCAGACAAGAAGTGTGGGCGGGGCTACCAGGCTAAGAAAACTCAGGGAACAGGAAGAACAGAGCAGAATGACAGAGAAGCCAGAAGATGCACAGGACAACTATGCTGCTCTGAGAAAAGGTACTGAGTCACATGCTGAACAGGATTAGAATCATGGGTTAGTTTGAGGGTAAAGAGTTAGCAAGTTATATGCCTGGGCCTTAGGCCAATCAGCCTAAAATTAATGAAAGCATCTGTGTGTCTCTGTGAGTCTGTGGGTCTGTGGGTCTAAACCTTGAGGCTAGGCCTGAAAGTCTGGGCCAGAAACCTCTTACTACAAATCCCAGGATATTCCCTATGCTGGGATTAAAGATGTGAGCTACCACTGTCTGATTCTCCTAGATTGACTATGGGTAGATCCCTCTGAAATCTCTGAATGTTTTTATTGTATTTGAAACTATCTCCAATCTTGTGGACAATAAAAAGACATCTTACACTGTATCCCTTACACTATTGATTCCTCATTGTGTAAATATTTATACATATAGTTATTTTCTAGTGGCAGCAAGTATGTAATGAGGCTGTATAAAATGGATCCAAGTAGTCTGACAGCTGTAGCAGTGAGAAGAATGTAGATAGAGAGGGTCATATGCAAATCAGTGGGACCAAGACACTAACCATGTCAGAGGAGTGATGTCAAATGAAGCAGAGGCTCTGTGGGATTAAAGCATTCAAAAGCATTTATGAAAGATTATAAGAGCCAGAAGTTTCTCTTAGCAGCAGCTCTAACCCTTATGACATGGCCACAGGTGGTGACCCAGGCCCTAAACATTTGTGTGGTCTTTGGTGGCAATATGGTCAACAGCTATCAACACGGGCCCTAGCTGTAGTAGAACAACTGACCCAGAAATGGTCTTCAGCATCCTCCTGGGCCCATGAGTCACCATGGTTTGGAGTGCCAGTGCAGGTCACTTAGATAAGCTTCATCCAGATATCAACATTGCCATCAAGGCTAATAGAAGCCACAGAAATCAGCACAGACTCTATATTGGTATAGCCATAGACCCATAGAGAACATTGTATGGTACTATTTTTGTTCTTAATAATGTTCCTTATGGTAAATTTAAGTTTTTAAAACATTTTTATTCCACAGTTAGTTGAGAAACTCATTAATATAAGTATGTTGTCATTCCAACTATTCAATTCCATTCCAACCCTTGAGTTTTGATTGAATTGTGATTTGGAGAAGTAAAAATTGTGTCATTTCTGAAAATGCTCCCTAAGGAGTATTAATACTATGACATTGAATGACAGTCAAATCTTTTGAGTAAAACCTTTATTTGGTTTTTATTTATAGGGCACAGTACTGTGATAGAAATTCAAGTATTTTGAAGAATCTCTCATAGCCTAGGCTGACAAGATCAACCTGTGAAGCACAATAAATAGTCCTGGAAGGTGGAGAGAAAATAGATAATAACAAATATACTGAAGTATTGTGGAGTGTTTAGTTAGGAGTTGTGAGAGGTGCCATGACATTGGAAGTGCAGTGCGAATGCTCAAAATATTTTGACCACGAGGAGACTTGTGAGGAGAGTGACATGGTCAGTCAGTCAAAAGTGGTTTTAGTTCAGTCTTCTACATTCTCTAGTTCTGGCTCTTCCATTTTTCCTCAGTTGATTCCAATGTATCATTTTTACTTACACCAGAAAGTAATTTTCCATTGACAGGCTCCTGAGGGTGAAGGGGATCAGAATAAAGAAGATAGAAATGTGGGATCTAAAGACTTTGCACAAACTATGCCTTATGCAAACAAGGTTATTAGGAACTGTAGAATCTTATATATAGTTTTCCTAAAAATAAAATGGAACAATGCCAAGAAAAAAACCTATCATATAATGAGAAAGAGTATATTCTTAGTTTTAGAGTAGGATTTTTCTCCATACATTAAGGATATGGAGAGCCTTAGATTGATTTAGGTTTCATGATTATTTGATTATTTGGGAGTGTGTGATTTTATATAGACATCCCATTTACCATAAGGGAATATGGTATAATTTAATATCTCAGTTCACACTGCAATAAGAAGATTCACTGATAAAGCCTGGTCACAAAACTTTTCTATGAATATAAACAAGTATTTTCAAGGAAGTTTGCCATTGGGACCTTTTAGAAAAACTACAATGGCTTGTACTCCAGAGGACCCATGGTCTACCATACTACGTGTTTCTGAGATGGTCAAAACCTGACAAAAATTCTCTCTCTAAAAAGAAGCCTCATATTCAATCATAAAATGACTCACTGTGGTTGTTTCTTGTCTGTCACTTTTGTCAACCACCATGATAGAGGAAACTTAGAAACAAAGAGCTTACATTGGTTAATGGCCTCGAAGAGCTAAAATCCACTACGGGAAGGAGACCTGGCAGTAGTCAATTACCCTTGTTGGTGTAATGAAAAACTGAGAGATCATATTATCAATTAAAGTTTCTAAGTAGAATGTCAGAACTGGGGTGACTTGAGGCTCCACCCCCCCCTGCCAGAGTCTGTTCCAGTGGCACAATTTATCCAGTAATCTCTAACAGGTAATCTACCCAAAATATTTTGACCATGGAGAGACCTAGATTTCAAACACGTATACCATATAATAGATATGTTTTCAGGATTTCAATAGGCAAGTGCTTTTTGTTCAGAAAAGCCTGGTTCTGTAATCATGTATTTACTATAAATCATGACCGCTGTGGGAATACCTGTAAAAATTAGGACTGGCAATGCTCCAGTATATGTCTCTTGTAAGATGAAACAGTTTTTTTCTCTCTATAATATAAAACACAGTACAGGAATACCACACATCCTGCAGGGCAAGCAGTCATAGAGAGATCAAATTGAACTCTAAAGTATATGCTAAGTAAACAGAAGGGAATAACAAAGACGTCTAGAGATAGACTACATAATGCTTTATTAACTTTGAATTTTCTCAATGCTAATGAGAAAGGAACAACAGCTGCTGAAAGGCATTGTACTATAGAAAAAACAGCTGAACTAAATCAGCCTGTTTACTTCAAAGATGTACTAACCTCTTATACTTCTGCATCAACTTATTTGATTCCTGCTGTGGACACCTGGTAGGCTTGTATGGATGGTCTCACTATTTGTGTATATTCAGTCTTAACGACATCCAGCTTTAAATTTTGCATTATGACTCAAGTTGTTCCTAGACTTACTTATTACACACAAGAACAATTTTCTACCTATTGGAGCAATTCCTTTGATTTCCTGTTTGCACTCGAACAGAGCCCATTTCTGCTGTTACCCTTGCAGTTTTGCTTAGACTAGGCTCTGCTGGAGCAAGCACAGGAGTTGCTTCCCTAGTTCTTACAAGTCAACATTATTCTGAACTTGTCTCCACCATAGATGAAGACTTGCAAAATTTAGAAAGAGGAATTTCAGCCTTAGAAAATTCTCTAGTTTCCTTATCTGAAGTTGTTTTACAGAATAGGAGAGGACTGGACTTACTTTTCCTTCAATAGGGAGTGCTATGTACAGCACTCAAAGAAGAATGCTGTTTTTACACTAACCGTACCAGATTCGCTCGAGATAGTATGGCTAAAGTTAGAGAGGGGTTGGAGAAAAGAAGAAAAGAAAGAGAAAAAGAGATGGGATGGTTTGAGAATTGGTTTTCAGCCTCTCCATGGTTGACTACCTTGATTCCCTCTATTTTGGGACCCTTGCTTGGCTTATTAATACTTCTATTGCTAGGACCTGTTCTGTTCAATAAGCTCATTGCTTTTTATAAAACAACAAGTAGTGTCCTTAAGAATGTAGGCTATTCAAGTTCATTATCACAGATTGGACATTGTTGTGGGATTCAGGTGTCAGCTGATGGGGTCCAAGGAAGCTTATCCATGGCCCCGGGCTCCTGGAGGGGGTGTGGCCGAACCCATTGATAAGGGGCTGCTGGGACGCTGGGAGGCTCTCTCTTGCTGGTTCCTGGCTGCTGGAAGGAGGTTCCCATCGTCCGTCCGTCTGCAGACTCTGGTCCCTGTTCAGGTGCTATTGTAATCAGTTGCCTGTACCGTGAGTGTTGGTTTATATTCTAATAAATATCTATCTGGTATTGGTGTCCTTGTGGGTAAGTTACGCCTACAGGACATGGCTGGCAGAGATAACTATTTACATCCTTAGTGAGCTAGGCTGGTTAGTCTATGATGGACAACTGGACTCAGTGATCCTTGGTTAAAAAAAAAAAAAAGTTATGGGCCTAAGACAGAGATAGGATCTACTGCTATTCCATTCTCCATGACGGGCATTCCATTCCTTTTCAGCACTTAACATTCCAGACCTAAGACATCCTAAGGACATCCATGTCTGTATTTGTCTTGTTCTCTAAAGAAAAAAGGGGGATCTGTGAGACCCATAAGTATGGGAAAGACTTCACTTCCTTCTTCTCTCAGCCTGTTGAATTGTTCTCTGAACCAGGAGGTTCTCTCCCAAGCATGAATGATATATTTTGTGACTCCTTGTGGTCCTGGCCACCATGCCATGATGCACACTTTGTCTTTCTGCACAATGACTAACCCTCTGCTTTTGTTACTGTTACTATCATTATTGTTACTATTTCCTTATAGTGCAGCCAGCAGGTGGGGGGCTACCACCCTGGGTGTTGAGGTAATCATCAGTTTGGGGGCTACCTCCCTGAAACATTTATATACTGTACCAAGTTACAATAAACTTTGAGACTTGAGCAGACTTTCCAGCCTTGTCTTCATTCTTCACATCTCCTCCCATTCTGTGTCCCACTCCCTGTCTTCCAGACAATTGTAAGGGATGGAGGATAGGAAAGTGACACATGAAAAACTCTCCTGCCATTTGACATAGTAATTAAAATTATAGACATATTAAGTTTTGTCTACCTGGCTCAAACCTACCCAAAAATCATATATGAAACCTGAGGGCAACTGGAAAAAAGTCATATATATCTGGATATGGGAGGGAGGGTGACAAAAGGGTAATGGTGAGTGAATACAACTATCCCATAATTAAATATCAATATCTATTATAAAATATGAACAAAATTATTACAATAGACCATTAGAGAGGATATCAATGTCTATTTGGAGGGAGAGCTTTTTATTATATACCCAAACAATAGGAAAAATTTGCAATATTAATTATTACTTTTAATTACTTTTATTTAATCAAAGCTGAAGAGTAAACAAAAATAGTTAAAAGAAAAAAAAGGCTAACCAAGCGTAAGAGATACAGGTAAGTGGAAACTTGAATTTACTGAAAGAATTGAGGCTGACCCTGGAAGATCAGAAAAAAAACTTGCATGTACATGAAATAGAACATATTATTGTCAGAATCACAGTATTAAAAGATTTACATAAATAACTCAAATTCCACAAGTATTAAGCTCCTTGAGATTTATTTCACATTATCAGGAAACAGAAACTGACAATTTTATGTAAAATCAAAAGGATTCTAAGAGTAATGTGCAACCACAGATACATAGAGAAAACCTTGAGTTACCTCAGCTGAGATTTTAGGTAACACAGAAAATTCACAGGAAAAAAACAGCTCCATGGCTATGGTAGAAGAATAGACAGTCTAAGCAAGAAGAGCAGCAGATCTAGAACCATGGCCAACATCTGTGATCAACTCAACTTCACCAAAACATTATGTTACAGAATAGAAAGGCCCTTAAAAAGTCTTGTTTGAAAAAGAAAAAATATTCATATATAAAATGATGAAACTCAATTCACTTTGATGAATTGGTGAAACTTTAGTATGTATAATTGAACAATTGCATGAAAATACTAAATGACTAAAATATGAAAGAAATATTAAAGAGTAAAGAATTTTATTAGCAAGCATTTCATTGTGTACATAAACCAGGTTATAACCTGGATATGACCAAGATATTTTAAAATGCAAATTGAATAAATAATATTGTAACTAATGATGAGCAAATGAGCTAAATAGCTGATGTTCAAAAGCACTTCAGAAAGCAAAAATGTTCATAGTACATGCTCCACACACTAGTCATGAAGAGAATGTTCATCTAATGTAGACTAAAGTTTCCTCTCTGTCTAGACAGTGCACACTTAGAGTTTAGATTATGTGTGAGCAGACTTTTGGAGAGTCTAGTCTATTTGGTGTTCTGTAAACTTCTTGTATCTTTATAGGCTTTTCCTTTTTTAGGTTGGAAAAGTTTTCTTCTAGGATTTTGTTGAATATATTTTCTGTGCCTTTGAGCTGGTGTCTTCTCTTTCTATTCCTGTTATTCTTAGGTGTGGTCTTTTCATTATGTCCCATAATTCCTGGATGTTTTGTGAAGGGGTGTTATATTGTTCCATTGTAAATAATTGTCCCCGCCTATGAGTTTAATAGACAGCGCTGATTGGCCAAAGGCAGACAGGAAGTGTGGTGGGGCTACCAGACTAAGAAGACTGTAGTAACAGGCAGAACAGAGCAGAATGCCAGAGAGAAGCCAGAAGCAGAGGACAACTATGCTGCTCTGAGAAAAGGTACTGAGCCACATGGCTGGACAGGATAAAATTCATGGGTTAGATTAAGGGTAAAGAATTAGCAAGTCATATGCCTGGGCCTTTAGCTGATCAGCCTAAAGCTATTGAAAGCATCTGCGTGTCTCTGCAGGTCTGTGGGTCTGCGAGCCTAAACCTTGATAGGCCCAAAAGTTCAGGCCAGAAACTTCCTACTACAGTTTTGTTTTGACATTTTTGGTTTTAGTGTTTTCTTTGGCTGACACATCTATTTCCAGTGTTGAATTTCCCTACACAGTGATTCTCTCTTCCCTCTCTTGCATTCTCTTGATTGGGTATCTGTGGTTCCAGCTCATTTCTTCAGATTTTCTTATTTCCATCATTCACTCAGTTTGTGTCTTCCTTATTGTTTCTTTTTCAGTTTTTTAAGCCTTGCCCCGTTTCCATCACCTGTTTCTTTGCTTTTTCTTTAGTTCTCTAGTCTTTCTTTAAGAAGTTCATTATTTTTTCCAACTTCTTGCTTGACTTTTCTGTTTCCTTAAGGGAATTTTTAATTTCTTTCTTAATTTTCTCTTTAAAGGCATCAGTCATCTTTTAAAGATACCTTTATGTGGGAATTTCTTACGTATTTGTTATATTGGCTTTTGTATAAAATACTGGCACAGAGTAGGACTATTCAGCATTCCTTGAGGGAGGACCCTTCACTGGAATCTCTTTACAGGCTGAGAATTACTATAAGTGGACAATGTAAAGGCGAATTTTTCTTTTAATTGCTCTTGTAGTGGTATTGTAAAAAAAAACAGTTTTTTAAAATCAATAACTATAATAGGCCATTCTTTAGGTAACAGAGAAGGCAAAGGAATCCCAGATTGTAGAGAGCCCATTGGCTGGATCACCTTTTTTATTGCCCTTAGGTCTGCTACCATTCTCCACTTTCCAGATTTCTTCTTAATAACAAATACAGGAGAATTCCAAGGGCTGGTTTATTATTCTATATGCTGGGCATTTAACTGTTCCTGTACCAGCTGCTCTAAGGCCTGCAATTTCTCTTTTGTTAGAGGCCATTGATGAACCCATATAGACTTCTCTGTTAGCCATTTTAGAGGTAGTGCTGTGGGCATTGAAAGATCAGCAGCTGTTTTGCCTTGTTTCTCTATAACCTGAATGGTCTGTGACTGTTTCTCATAATACCTTCTGATATTTCTTCTGGAACCATGTGCTAGTGAAAGATCCCCGGGGGCTGGGGACCCCCGAAACGGACCTTTCCTCAGGATGGGACCCCCCAGGACCCAAGAAGGACCGAGTCACGGATCAGATGCAAACAGCACGAGGTTTATTGAACACAGATATCTGCGGGCCAAGTCTCTTGGGAAGGCTTGCGCGCCCAGCCCTTTGTTCGGGGCCTTCTTATAGGGTTTAGGAAGCAAAAGCGTGGGTACAGAAGCAGAAGCGAAGTTACAAAGTTTTCATTGGCTGGTTTGAATGAAATCACCCGTTGAGGGGTGAAGTTGAGGGGTGAGGGCCCCCAGGTTGCCATCCGGCCTGACCAAATGACCTGGTTATCACTCGCCCCAAGCCCGCTGTTTGCTCTTTTGTTCCTTATCTTCTTCCTGGAATTCTTTCCCTGATTGGGCTGGGCCTGATCACATAGCTAAGTAACTGCTTCCCCTCCCTTCCCCCTCTGCCCTGTTGACATACATTGTGAAAGTTTCCTGACCACATTCCTTTGTCTCTATCCCAGGCATCTTAACTGCAGTTTTTTCTTTATCAGCGGAGTTAATCTTTACTGTCTTGTTAATATGTCTTAGGCAAGTTTACTTGCAACTGCTGCTGTTAACTCTACTTCTTGGGTAAGAGAAATTTGCTAAAGCAAGCAAAAGAGAGGAAAAGGGAGGGGGGGGCCTTACACTAGTTCATGGCTTATTTATATATTTGGAGGAATATTAATCTGTGTTCCACTGTTGCAGTAAATCTCTTCCCCATAAATTTATACCAATATCTGCCACATATGGCTTTATATTCCTCTCTGTCCTTCTGGTCCTATACACTCAAGCCATCTTGCACTCTGTTTTACCTGAGATATGGACCCAATACACAAAAACTGAACACTTACCTCCTGAAGGGGCCAACTTGGATGCCATGACTCTGGTGAAATTATGGATACATCCATGCCTGTGTTCAATAAGCCTTCGATAATAACATCATTTATTTGTTCTTTTAATTTTGGTCTTTGTTCATCGGTAGAAGTTTGCCAAAATATATGCTTTATATTTTTCCTTGAATTTTTTCTCTTTCTGTAAAATTTCTATCATTCCATGTAGTGTGTCTTTTTAAAATAGGTTTTAACCTTTTTAATTGTTCTGGGAAGGTGTCTCCTCCACAATGGCAGGGTAAGACTGGATTGGACTTGATATGGGGGTTTTTGAAAGCCCCCTTGGGGCATTTCCTGAGGACAGAAAGTTACCTGACCTTTGGGGTTTTGAAAGCCTCCTTGGAGCATTATTTCCCAAGGGCAGAACATTCCCTTGTCTGTCTCTTGTTGACCTGCATTCATTAGTCCAATGTCTTCCTTTTCTACACCTTCTGCATATTCCAGAAGGGAGGGGTGTTCTTTTGGGATTATTCCTACCAAAAGCATTTTTTCTGGGAATGCCTTGTTTACAATCTATTTTTATGTGGCCTTCCCTTCCACAATTATAACATTTGACATTTGGATTTTTTTCTTATATCTCTTTAAATAAGCTCTCCTACCCAGCTATCATCACTTTCATAAGACTCCATATTAATTGTCTCACAAATCCAATCCTCCAAAGGTGCTGACCTTGCTTTTAAAGGTCTAAGTATTTTTTCTATGTTGTGCATTGGCATTCTCAAAAGCCAGTGATTCAATGATTATTCGCCTGGCTTCTGAGTCCGGTACCATTCTGTTTACTGCTACAGTTAATCTGTGCAAAAAGTCTGAAAAAGTTTCTTTGGGACTTTGAATTACTTTTGTGAATGTTTCACTTTTTTCTCTATTTCTTCAATCCAGTCCCAGGCATTTAAAGCTGCCATGCGACATAAATCCAGAATATAGTCACTGTATAATGACTGCCTGTCAATATCAGTATAAACTCCCTCCCCAAGAAGTTGGTCTTGGGAGACTTCTATGCCTCTGGCCCTGTTTCTTTGTTCTATTGTTTTAGCCTCTTCCCTCCACCATGACTTGAATTACATGAGCGTCCCTGTCTCAAGAATGACTGTAATCACATCTAACCAATCTTTAGGGGTGACTCAGTTACAGCATGACCAGGAGTTCAGCATTTGTTTAAAAAATGGTGAATGCATCCCATATGATACAATTGTGATGTGGGAATGCCTTTTGGTATGCTGTGAATAGCAATCTTCAAATAAAGGAGCTGTTTTGGCCCGTGACAGGCACCACAGAAAAAGTAGGAGGAGGAATCAGAATAAGTAGGAGGAGCAGGGTAGAGTCAGAGACAGAAGGAGCCAGAAGCCCAAAGGATCAACATGTAAGGAGAGACAGACCAGGCCTGAAGCACAAAGGAGCAACATGTAAGGAACAGAGGTGAGCCACGGGCCACATGGCAGACAGATTAATGAGAATGGGTTGAGTTAAGATAAAAAAAGCTAGCCAGCAATGTGCCTGAGCCATAGGCCAAACAGCATGAAGTTAATATAAGCGTCTGAGTCATTTCTGAAGCCTGAGTAGGGACGGGTGGCTAAGGGGTCTGGGGCTGCAGGTATGTGAGTCTGGACCACTGGCTGCCTAGGACCAAGAAACTACATTGTAATACAATTGCTTCCTTTAATCTCCATAATTCCAATATTTGTACTGGAGCCCAGCTAGCTTCTCTATCATCTTTATCATCCTTCACTTTTTTAAAGGTTACTGGGTATATTAATGTTGCCTGTTTTTGTCTAATTTTAGATGGCCTTGCTGAAATTGGTTCTTCATATTCCTCTGTTTGAATTTGAACATCTTTGTGTTCTCTCTCAACAGTCTTTTTAAAGACCTTTTTCTTTGGGTTTATATTAGTTGACTTTTTTGTGATATCAAACAATAGATATTCATAGTAAATAGTATGATAAACCTTATGGCATTTCCATCTATATTATCTATGTTTTCCTTCACTGGTTTTAATATCAAATCGTCTAACGAGAGGTTACAGTATGACCAATCACCCTCCATTGCTTTAAACAAATTCCCTCTTTTTTTTTTTTTTAAAGATTGATTTACTTACCGGTTCTTGTCTGTTAATGATTGTGAAGTGGGGCAGCTACCTAGTGTGATAGCAACCCAAGGAGGGGTCCAAAAAGGGAAAAGAAACAACCTACCAGGAGAAAGAGGCCACTGAAAGACTTACCCAGATGAGAGTGAAATAGAAACACGTGTGGACAGTCTGCCTAAATCTGGAGACTAACCCGGAACGGAAAGCCTAGCCGCTAGTAATTACTCCTCTGGCCACGTGTTGTTCTGGCCAGCAAGTGCAGTATTTTGGGTAGGGAGGAGAGAAATTCATGCTCCAAATGTGTCACACCCTTTTGCCATAAAGCATTAGGTACCAGTCCTCTTGGGTTTACTCCATAGTGAGGAGTAGGTGAGTATTACAGGAAGGGCAATCTTTTACAATTTTTCTGACTTTTTCTCTAGTAATCTTATGCTGTAGATGTAAAGTCCTAGAACTGAGGTGATGTAATTTATGAGTATTCTGAGCAGCAGAAATATCATCAACAACCATAAGTGGACAAGCCTGTATAGAAAAAGCAGTAGAACGGTTGGCTAAATCAGCTAACTCATTCCCTTTTGCCAGGGGTCCAGGAAGGCCAGAGTGAGCTCTAAGATGCCCTAGAAAAAATGAATGAGTGCACTGGCAAATGAGAGACTGAATCTGTGAAAAATATTTACCAGCCTCAGATGCACTCTTTATTAAACCTGCTGTCTCTAACAAAGGAACAGAATAGGCTATATAAGCACTATCAGTATGAATGTTTAAGGGCTGACTTAAAAAGTCAGCGAAAACTGCAACAATTGCTTGTAACTCAGATAACTGAGCAGAGGTGGATACTGTTTCAAAGCTAACAGTAACATCACCACACACATAAGCAGCTCTTCCTGTGGAGGAACCATCTGTAAAACTCACCAAGGCATCTTTCAATGGAGAAAAGGAAGTTATTTTGGGAAACACAAAATCATGCCTATTTGCAAAGTCAAGAAGTTTATCTGGTGAGTAATGATTATCTATGACACCAGTAAAAGAAGCAAGTGCTACAGGCCAAAATTCAGTAGTTTGCATGAGCCAATTAATTTGTTCCTGAGTATAAGGCTGAATAATAATATCAGGTTCTTTCCCAAAGTATTGTCTTCTTAGCTTTCTTCCTTGCATAATAAGATCAGACAAAGCCTTGTAATACGTGCCTATAACCTGCTTAGGAGTAGGATGTAAATGAATCCACATAAGTGGAGCAGTCTGCCAAAAAACTACAGTAGGTGACAAAGCTGTCTTACAAATAACAAACTTCAAAGGTTGATCATAATCCATAAAACTAATAGTCTGATTGCAAATGGATTCCTCTACTACTTCAAGATATTCTCTTCCTTTAGGAGTAAGCATTCTAGGTGAAGTAGGTTTAGGATCCCCATGCAAAATATCATATAAAGGTTTCAAATTGCCTTTGCTAATCTTAAGATATGGAACAAGCCAATTTATGACTCCTAGAAGCTTTTGAGATTCATTCAAGGTTTTAAGATTGTCTAATCTAAGTTTCAATTTCTGTGAAAATACACTAGAGCCCTTCAATTGAAATCCTAAATAAGTATAAGGATCTTTTAATTGAACCTTATCAGGAGCTATTTCTAAGCCTCTAGAATGCAAGGCTTCTTTCACATCTGCATAACATTTCAGGACCTTTGCCCATTCTTATCTGCAATCAAAATATCATCCATATACTGAATCAAATATACACAAGGCCATGCTTGGCTAACTACATTCAAGGCAGAGGCAACAAAAGATTGACAGAGAATAGGATTATTTTCATGCTTTGTGGCAATATACGCCATTGAAACCTCTACATAGGTTCTTTAAAACTAATAGCCATCAGGCTAAAAGAAAAGAGCTTCTGATCCTCAGGGTGTAAGGAATAGTAAAGAAACAATCCTTCAAATCAATCACAATCTTAAAATATTCCAAAGGAATGGCTACAGGTGATGGAAGCCCTGGTTGGAGGGCACCCATAACAACCATGGTTTTAGTGACTGCTCTCAGACCTTGTAGCAACCTCCACTTGCCTGATTTTTTCTTAATGACAAAAATGGGTGTGTTCCACGGAGAATTACTGGGAACAAGGACCAGCCTCCAGTTGCTTCTGCACCAGCTGTTTTGTGGCTGAAATTTTTTCAGAACTGAGAGGCCACTGATCAACCCATACAAGGTGTTCAGATAACCAGGTAATCTCTGCATGAGTTACAGGAGTATCAGTGATCTCTAAGAAAAATACCCTAATCCTGCACGGGAAGGTTGAGGTTGCACAGTTAAAGGCTCTTGTCTGCCTTCTTCATTTTTTCCTATTCCTTTTCCTGGTAAAAATCCACTATTCAGTATTTGAACTGTCACTACTTCATTTGGACTACACATGATAAGGCTTATTTGAGAAAGTAAATCTCTTCCCCATCAGTTGATAGGTAATCCTGGGATAATATATGGTTGAATATTTTCTTGATTTCCGTCTTTATCTCACCAAGTCAGGTTCTTAGAACTCCTTTCAGGATTGCAATTTTGACCAATTCCTTTGAGGCCAGAGAATTCCTTTCCATCTAACCACAATATCATTAAGGGTTTCTGATTAGAAATGTTTTGTGCACAAAAAACATCAGATGAACCAAAGCCACCTGCTCCTCTCCTCGAGGACAAAATCTTATGAGAGGAGAGAAGAAGGAGAATTAATAACTGAGCAAATATTTGACCAGAAGTTATGGTGTTAATAACTCTGGGAGAAGAAACCATGACTTTAATTTCTCCAGTGTAATCATTATCCATCACTCCAGGGAAAGCTTGGAGGCCATCCAAAGTAGTACTGCAATGTACGCAGAGTTTTACTTAGAAGGCACCAGTCCAAGTTTGATATTTATTAAACTATAAACCAACACTCATGATACAGGTAACAGCTTATAGCGGTGCCTGAACAGGGACTGGAGTCTGAAACAATGGACGATGGATTCCAACCGGTCTCTCCAACAGCCAGAAACCAGGCATAACAGGCTTTCCAGGGTCCCAGCAGTCCCCTATCAATGGGGTTGGCCACGACCCCCTCAGGGGCCCAGGACCCTCGGTAAGCATCCTCGGATCTTATCAGCTGACACCTGAATCCCACCACATCTCCCCTTTTTGTCTAACTAAGAAGGTTCTAAACTAAGACTATGTACAATAGAAATTAATATGAGGTAGTATCTTGGAGAGGATAAAGTACAAATTACAACCAAAACCTAACCTATATAAAGTACATCATATATTTTTAGAATATTGGTAGATGGTAGAGTATATAAATTACTTTTAAGGGTTAAAAGGGTTCATCTGGGAAAGTCAAAATTCAACACCTCAATGTTCCTTTCTAAGGGATAATAGGGTAGTAACCTTAAATACCTATTCTTCAACCTCTTCAAGACCTGAGAAGGAAGATGTATCACCTGAAAGTCAGAAGTACATGGAAGTAGTGGCTTCCAAAATTTGGGAGAGGACAGCAACACAGCTACCTGGGCAACAATCACCTCTGGATTTGTGCACCCTTGGTGCATCTATCATATTGGCTACAGGCCTATGGTATCTGACAGATCTTTTCACAAGCAGGGCAATTTTGGAGGTACTGTCTTATCCTGTCCAGGCAGGTTTTGTCAGTCTCCATCCATCAACTTGTTAATCCAGCTTGGACACCATGTGTGTACTGTCAGCAATCAGGGTAAGGGCAGTTCCTTACCCAACTGGCCATTCTCTGCCAAAAGGACAAACTCCAAAGGAGTATCCTCAATGCTCAACACCATCTCAGGAAAGGAGCAGTGACACCAGGAGTCGTCGTGCCTCTCGTGGCCGAATTTCAAATGTTAAATGCCATATTCTCTGGGTCTAGGAAGTGGTTGAAGATTCCTGTTTATCTATGATATTCTAACCTGTATCTGAGATGACTGTGACATGGAAACTTAAGTAATGTTGACTTAGTTTTCATCGTCTTAAGGAAGAAACCCTGTACTAAAAATTAGAATACCTATATAAGGGGTGCACAATCTCTGGACAATGACTTTTAGTATGACTATCAAACATTAGCCACGGGTATATATACCATGTAAAGTGGCCACAGCATTTTAGACATGTATATACATATATATCATCTAAACAGAGTTATATAAAACATCTTGTGCATATATCATAACTAGTGCAATCATACATTATATCTAGTATAGTTAAATGAAGGTAGTAATTGCATAGTGTACATGACAATGATGTGCAAATATTTTAAACAGAGGTAGAAGCATATATAAAATATAGCAATTACATATTCAATTTTACATGATAGTTACAGATTCAGATTTATATCGAAGTACAAGTTGCTTTGGCTATATAAAGCAATTTCAGATTAAACTTTGTGCCAATGTACAAATTATCACAATTAAACATATAAAATGATTTCACATTTGTATCAATATACAAATATCTATGCCAGTGCAAATTGTCTTTATCTTTAGGTTTAAGACAAAGTCACAATAATATTGGTCCCTAAACATTCTGTCTCTGTCTCACACCAGGTGGCTTTTCTGATATGAGACAGAATTCTTCACACTTTCTTTATCAATATGCTTGGGTTTAGAGAGGGAGAAAACCACTTGCTCCCAATCCAAATCCAGCCCTATTAATAGTCAAATCAGGACCACCTTTTTTTTTTTGAGGTGTAGATGCAAGTTGCAAAGCAGTAAGAATTGAGAGATTACCCAGTAGTACATATGTGTATCAGTTCGTCTCATAGTCCATCGTTTACATTCCTTCATCATTGATCTCTCCTCGATTGCAGGTGAGTAATTATTCAATGTCTAGTCAATGTCTTAAAACCAGTTGTATCCGTTTTCCTGTAAAGACAAAATTGAGACCCTGCCCCAGGTTTGTTAAATGTGTGTTTCCTTACCATGTATCCACTTGTCATATCAGGGATGATCAATTACTTCTTCTCCTCAGGAAGGGACTCCTTTTCGAAGAGGACTTTTATTAGTTTTGTCGGTACCCACATCTTTTCTTTCCCTGTTGAAACAAAAGCAAAATCCCTACCCCATCAAAGCACATATCCCGGCTTCCACTCTGAAATTAACACATCTTTGAAGTAGATGGGTTGATTTATCTTGGAAGATTTCTCTATTACCCAATGTCTCTCAGCAGCTGATGTTCCATTTTCATCAGCGTTAAGAAAATTTAAAGTCAATAAGCCACTGTGCACTGGGTTTTCTCATTTCTTTCTTCTGTTTGTAAAGCATCTCTTTCAATGTGCAGTGAGATCTCTTTACAACTGCCTGTCCTGTAAGATTGTGGGGTATCCCTGTAATATGCTTTATATTATAGTATCCAAAAATTAGCTTCATTTTTCAGGAAACGTAGGCTGGAGCATTGTCAGTCTTAATCTAAGTGGGCATTCCCAGTATGGCCATGGCTTCCAAAAGGTGAATAAATACAGCATCAGCTTTTTAAGAACTCAGGGCAGTTGCCCATTGCATTTCAGAGTAAGTATCAATAGTATGATGTACATATTTCATCTTTACAAATTCTGGGAAGTGAAACACATCCATTTGCCAGATCTCATTTCTCTGTGTACCCTTAGGATTACTTCCTGCAGATAAAGACTGTTGGTTATAGAAAAAGCAAGTGTTACAATTCCTTACTATTTCATTTGCTTCATTCAATGTGATGTAAAAACTCTTCTTTAGTCCTTTGCTGTTAACATGATGTTTCTTATGAAATTCTGTGGCCTCTAGCACGTTTCCTATCAGCAACCAATCTATTTCATCATTACCCTGTGCTAGAGAGCCTGGGAGACCTGTGTGCGCCCTGATATGTGTTATGTACAAAGGATGTATCCTATCTCTGATGATATCTTGTATTTGTATGAACATTAAGGTCAAGTCTGTATCATCAGGAATGAAGTCAGCAGTTTCAATATGTAAAACAACTCTTTCTGCATATTGAGAGTTAGCAATTACATTGAGAGGCTCTGTGAAATCCAACAACACCATAATAATTGCATACAGTTCTGACTTCTGAACAGTTATAACGGCGCTGAGCCACCTTAATTAAGTTTTCATACTTGTAGCCAGCCTGTTCAGCTTTGGGAGCATGCACTCTAGTGCTTGGGCTTAAAGCTCCCTCTCGCTTGCCTGGTTCGGTTTTCAGCCTGCACAGTGCACAGGTGCAGTTCTCAGCCCGCCAGCTCAGCGCAAAGTGTGGTTTTCAGCCCACTAGATCAGTGTGCAGGCGCTGTTTTCAGCCTGTGGGCACAGTTTCCAGACCACCAGTCCAGCATGCAAGCATGGTTTTTAGCCTACCAGCCCAGCACACAGGCACAGTTTTCCACCTGCTCGGCCTATCAGCACAGTATGCGCCCCCTGGCCTGCTGGTGCAGTGTGCAGGCATGGTCCACCATCCCCTTGGCCTGTCACTGCCTGCCTGTATGGTGGCTCTGCCCATCTAGCCTAGTAGCTGATTTTAAAGTGCACGTATACCCCTCCCCCCTCAGCCAGCCCACAGTGGTTGCTGATTGTGACCCAGTCAATTGTAATTTTCACTGCACACTCGCAGCGAACAAAGGAAACTAAAACCCTTCAATTTTGTGATTGCCATCCTGTCTTAATTTGTGAGAATTTGCTTCTTCCAAGGATTGTATTCTGCCTGCTGGCCCTTCAAGACCAGGTAGGGTCTGTAGGTAGCCTCCTGCTGCTGAGAGTCTCTGCATCTGCCATATAGTGAGCAGTGCATTGGACGCTATTGTGACACATGTGGACCAAACATCATCATTACACCTGAATTGACACAATGGCTGATAATTATTCTATTAATGACTTCAGGTCATATTTTTCCATGGTGATTGACAAATTTTTGAATGAATATCTTGAAGGCTTCAATACTCCAGTCCTACTATTTTTGGGCTTGTTTATTTTGTTTCAAAATAAGAGAATGATGAAGGAGGTGACATATGGAAATCAACCATTGCTGTCCAGATTATGTGATATGGAAACTTCAAACACTAAAATGGCAGATAAGATTGATACTCTGGAAATTGGTTACAACAATCTTTCAGATAAGGCTTCCTCTTTAGATATGGATAACACTGTACAAGAAAAATATCTTTGTAAATGATGAAAACAAGAAACTTGTTGACTACATTAATGAAGAAAACAAGAAAATCATTAATTATGTTAATGAAGGGGATCGAAAAATTGCTGGTTCAGTAAGGTTTTTGGAAGGATTACTTCATCAGGAAAATCAAGCTCTATAAAATTCAATAGTATCCAAAATCTATGAATTGGAACAAGTAGTATCCAAAATCCAAGAATGGGAACCAGTAGTACCCAAAATCCAAGAATGGGAGGACTGTATTGCAATCCTGGAAATGGGTAATGATGCATCTTATGCTGAGAACAGTTCAGGTCAACCACCAATGGGATATTATGGTACTGAAGATACTCTACCTAAGGTGGTAAACATGACAGGGCTACCCCCTTTCCCACCACTATTGTTCCCGGCTACTGTTCAGACAAAGAAAGCATCTGGAGGAATCTTCAGAATATGTAGAGTATAGTTATGAACAAGTACATATGAGCAACATCAAGGATTTTAAAGAGGCAATATTAATGCACGGTATACACTCCACTTATGTAAAGCAGCTTCTAAATTCATGGTCAGCAAAAAACCGGATCCTACCATTGATTGGATGCAGCTAATGGCTGCTGTCTTGGACCAAAGTCAGAATTTGCAGTGGAGAAGCTGGTTTAGACAGGAGACCAGGACCTTAGAACAACAAGGAAAAATTAGGGGTTTCTTTGCTTCTCAGGACCAAATCTTTGGTGAAGGCATGTTTACTGATGTGAGCACTCAAACTACTTATGATGAGTATACTTTATTACTATGCCGTCTTGCTGCACTGAATACTTGGGAAAAGATTTTGGACCCAGGTCAAAAAATCGAACATTATACTAAGGTCAAACAAGGCTTAAAAGAGCCTTATACATCGTCCATTGCTCAGATACTCCAGTCCCTGTTCAGGTGCCACCACTATAAGCTGTTACCTGTATCGTGAGTGTTGATTTATATTCTAATAAATATTGATCTTGGACTGGTGCCTTGTAAGTAAAACTCCACCTACAAACATCTCTTTCTCCTTCTCACTTTACTCTGTGAGATGTGAGGCTCACTCATTCAGAGCTCACACACATGCAGTGTAGTTTTCTCAGGACTCATGAACAGGAGCAAAGGAGACTGCAAGAAAACTGTTCTGACCCTCAGAATCCAGACTGCTGAAGTTCTGCAAAATGCCCTGTGAACATGGTCTAGGCATCCCCACTCCTTCAACAAGCAGTTCAGGGAGACAGCACTGAATGTCAACAAACAACAAATGTGCCTGGGCAGAGCGCTTTTCTTCAATGAAAATGACTTTTTCTTATACATTAATTAATATTCAAAAGATGATTTATAATTCTGTTTAAAGTCTGTTTGCTAAGTATACAAGTCTGGCTTGATATACTATCTCCACCTGTATGGGCCTAACAATTAACTTAAGGACACAGCATATGAAGATGTATTTATGAATTCTGTATTTACATCCTACACTGCATATGTATCAGACGGAAAATAATGGGCAGTAAAAGGTTTGCTTAATGCTTCGAAGCAAATGTGTATAAACAGTAAAATGTATTTTCTGTTTAATCACATCTCATTGGCTCCTCTTGTGAACACTATCTACAATTCTCTCGGGTGATGTCTACACTCAGGGGAAAGGGTGTGTGGGGAAACAGGGCAGTTAGTAAGCATGCATGAATTTAGAATCCAGAACAATTGGAACGGCCACAATTCCAAGGAGAACTGTTTGCAAACAACAAACAGGCAAGTGCTCTACTAGATTATTTTATAAATCATATTATGAGAGAACGGCCTGGGAACCATAACATAAGTAAAATAATAGCAATAAGACCCACTTCGTGGAATCTCAAGTTACCGACAACGGAATATTGACAGCTGTGCTGTAAGGATGAAGCCGTGAAAACCGGATCCGTCTGGAGGCTGTCCAGAGCGGACCACGAAGAAAACACACCACATGCAACAAGTTTAGGACGGGGAGGGAAGGATGAGCAAAGGGGACACGGGAGAGGAAGAGCAGACAGAACAGGAAAGAGAGCACCGGGACGCAAGAGATGGGACCGTGACGGATGAGCTCTGTAAGGGACGCCTGTGGCGGGTAGAGATGCCCCAGCTGGTAGTCATAGAAACGACCCCGCCTGGCGACGGGTGATGACGTAAGCAGTCGTCGTCGCCATGGGCGGGCCGCAGGAGCTGAGCGTCCTCAGGAGCAGCCCCAGGAGCCCAGTCCTGCTCCCCTCCCTCTGACCTGGGAGGCTCCAGGGCCCCGCCTCTGCTCCACCCCGTGGTCCCCACTGCGCAGTTGTCTTTATGTTCAGGAGATAAAAGGTATCCATCTAAGGAATCTGAAGATGACTGGACAAATGAGACATCCGAGGATAAAGGACAAATCACCCAGACAAATATTCCCAGAAATTGGCGTACTGGAATATCATATCTCCAACAAGATTTCATAAATACTCCCAAATGTATATTTCTCCTGTTCTCTATGGACAGAAAGCAAATAGTCTTTCTGTAGTCCCAATTCAGTTACTAGTTAGAGCTGGTTTTGGAGTTGGAGTGTAGCTCTCTTTTTTCTCTAAACTCAAGTATGCTTGTTATAGAAAAAAAATGCAAAATCTCTATATCCTCTCAGAAAAGCCCCCAATATGGGATAGAATAACAAAAATTAAGCGACTATTCTGTTGCTACTAGTCTCATGATCTTTTGGTTTTGACTATTTAAAATTTGTCTTACAGTATAAATTTTATATCAAGAAAATAATATATATTTTAAACTTTTGGCATACTAATGGTCATATAGTGCAGTAATTCTAGACAAGGGCTTCTTTTAGCTTCCTATATGTGATTTTGTGTTTGAGTCTCTAGCAGGTTTCTGTAGTGAGTCCTGAACTTTGAACATAAACAGTGACCTTTGATGCCTCCAAAAGGATGATGGCACCCCACAAGGATTTCACATGGACTATGATAACACCATTAAGCTGATAAAGACCACCTAAAGATCAGCTTTGGACAGTTTTGAGGTGGCTGAGATGATCCAGCCTCACAGATGACTCTATCCAGGACTTGGACAAGTCCTACAGCTTCCCATTATGCAGAGACTAGACAACTAATGATACAACTACCTTTCCCAGAACTTGATAATCCAATTTCTTTTTCAGGATCTCCTAAATATGCTATAACCCACCCACAGACAGCAGAAAGTAAATCTATAAACATGCTCACATTCTCAAGAGGTGGGATGGCTAGGTTTTGGTCATTTTAATGGGTTCTGAATATTTATCATTGTTTAGGGTGGTTGGTTACAAGTTGTAACAGTAATGCTAAGAAAAAAAGCTGAACAAAAGAGATTACAATTAGGATTCTTGGTAAACATAAAAGGGGGAAGTATGATGGGGGAAAAGGGTAGATTATTTAATCTACCCTGAAAAAAATACAGAAATGATAAGACTATTGAATCCATGCTGAAAAAAAGAGGAAAAATTGATTTGGTAGGATAAATGGGTAGATTATTGAATCAACTTTAAAAAAAAAACAATTTGTTTTAAATATTTTATGTTGGATTGGCTTTTCACATATTGTATACAGATTGTGTATGTTGATAGAAAGCTGAGATTATTTTTGTTAGAACATACTATACATATATTTCTACATTTGTTTGAAGTATTGCACCTATATAGCTCATTTAAAAATACAATGCAAATGTACAGTCTTTGAAGTTACTATTACCAACTAATTAGGCTATAAAATGCAAATTATTAGTTAAGTCACTATAATCAAACTTATAGTATTAGGTATGTTTTCAAGGTCAACAGATATATTTTAGACAAGTCATCTTCAAACACTTTAGAGACTTACAGAATATTGCATTTAAGATCTTTTCATAACATAGATTCTATTTTTATGACAATGCAATATGTCTTCTTTCGGCACCAATCTACTTCAGAGAAGATGATGGGCAATGAAGAAACTCCATATGGAGTTTACTTTCTTTGTGGCAAAAGTTAGCCACTTGCCTAAAATGTGCCCTGATTTCAACTGCTGACAGTATGCTGCCCAAAGGGAGAAACAGAACACAGAAGAAAGGACTGCTAAACTTTGCCATGACAAGGTAGAACAGCCCTTTAGAAAATCCTGCTTGACAGATAAGTGTGGTTTAAATTTCAAGTTCTTAGGGTATTCCTAATCTCCACAAAAAGGACCATCTGCTTAAATAGGCAAGTGGTCCAACAGTGGCAGTAGAAAGCATTGGAGATAAAATTCTAAGACCTTTGTTATTGCCACAATAGCATGAGAACCATGCTATTTCTATACAATGGATAATGCAAATCTCTTCCAGATTATTCTTCTGTAAATAGCCTGGCAACCACAATATAAATAAAAAGAATCCTGATAAACCATATTTCATATATCTAGCAGGGGCCCTGGCTAATCTCTCTAGAAAATCTCACCAGGCTCTTGTGATGTGGCTCTTACGATGCTCTTCCACAAATACTGCTGATTCAATGACACAGAGCCATCATACACAACAGGTGGAGATGTATACACAACAGTTTTCAGAGTCCATGTGCTACTGCTCAGCAACAGAGGAAGTGATTACATCTCTGGTCTAGTTCAATATGCCTGTTTCCTAGCCATGCAGCTCCACGGAGTTTCTGTGCAACTCATGGCACAACTGACTCATGATTTTCCCACAGTGAGATCCTGAGTACTATTTTCTTCCTAAAAAAGTTGGGCCCTAGATCATTTCTCGTAAAAATCCCAAGCTCCTGTGATCTGACTCTTACTATGATCTTCCACAAACGCTGCTGATTCAATCACACAGAGCCTCTGCTTCATTGCTACCATGCCTCATATATAATAATTGTCCCTGCTCCATTGATTTGCATATTTTCCAACTTTATGTCTGTCATGACAATTGCAGGCTGTATTTTCATTTGTCCATTTACAGACTTCTCTCTTCCTTGAATGCAAAGAGAGGGGGCTTTTGAGGTTGAAACTACATTCTGTATGTGTGGGCCTCTTTGAACTTAAAAATAAATACTCCTACAGCACTAAGAAAGCCTGGAGCACTGAGCACCATTTTTCTTATATTTCATTACTCAAATGCTTTCTCCTTAATAGTGGTTCCAACTTTCCTAATACCACAAACCTTTAAAGCAAATCCAAGTACTCACATGCATGTATATCTGCATGTAGGCAGACCCACCTGGAGTTGGACAGAGAAATGGTTTCTTAGTTTCTAAAACAATCAGAAATATGTGTTTTTCTGTAACGTAGGCATCCCTCCTTATGAAAGTACAAAACAAATAGGTTGGTAAATGTTGCTCTGATATCAATTTTCTGTTTACAGGTTTAGGGTAACACTTAATAACTTCAGCACATATTTAACATGACACTTTTTCCTGGGGGATGCAACATACCTATGCACCTACTTAAAACTGGGAACTGAAAACAGAACCAAGTCCAACTCTTTTTAAGTCAATGAGCTTTATTCAAAATGCTTACAGGAATATGGGGAAAAAGTTGCTTATCATAGCACAGAAGACTCAAACATAGTTGATATCATAAAACTTAAAACCAGAATGTGTTACACCTTATGTATACTGAACATCTGGAGCACACTGCATACCTGTAAGCATATCTAGAGGTTAAAGAACATCCTATCTTGGTGGCTCAAATCTTATGTATACTGAATATCTGGAGCACACTGCATACCTGCAAGCATATTTACAGGTTAAAGAACATCCTATCTTGGTGGCTCAAATCTTCTTCTAAGCAGCATGGTTTGTCTGAGTTTCAGCATTTTAGTTAAGCATTTTAAATCCTGTCAGTTTCAGGGGTTTCTTGAAGCTATTTTGAATGGTATATTTCCAGCCTTAATCAGCTTCCCTTTAGAATGAATCATTCCAGTCTCCAGGAAACTGTTACATAACAGCATATAATACAGGTTTTTCTGTTTTGTCTCATTACCAAAATTGTGCAGTTGAACAAGTAAAAAGCTTTAATGAAAATTTTTCTATATTGCCAATTTTCAGAATTTCCCTCAGCATCTGAATTTTTTCCTAAGATCTCAGCATTAATCCAGAAGCTTTCTTGTTTCCCATGTTCATAATTTTATTAGTGTACAGCATCAAGCATCACTAAGGAGAGAGTGTTGATAAATCACATGCTACATTATGTATGGTGGGAACTTTTCTTGCCAGTAAAATTTTTCATATTTTCTTAGACCTGAGGGGCAGGTAAAGATTTTTCCTCATGCATTACATTTCTAAAGTTTTCTGCTGTATGTAGTCTTTGATGACTTCTAAGATTGCCCTTCCGGGTAAAGGATTTCTTGCATTCACTACAGTTGTAAAGCTTTTCACCTGTATGAGTCTTCTGGTGTTTTCTAAGATCTGAGCCACTTGAAAAGGATTTGTCACATTCACTACATTTGTAAGGTTTCTCTCCTGTATGGACTCTCTGATGAATTCTAAAACTAAATTTTTGGCTAAAGGATTTATCACAGTCATTACATTTGTAAGGTTTCTCTCCTGTATGCATTCTCTGGTGAGTTCTAAGATGGTCTTTCTTGGAATATGATTTCTCACATACACTACATTTGTAAGGTTTCTCTCCTGTATGTATTCTCTGATGACTTCGAAGAGTGTCTTTCTGAGAAAAAGATTTGCCACATTCACTACATCTGAAAGGTTTCTCTCCTGTATGTATTCTCTGATGCTTTGTAAGATTAACTTTTAGTGTAAAGGATCTGTCACATTCACTACATTTGTAAGGTTTCTCTCCTGTATGTATTCTCTGATGAGTTTTAAGATGGCCTTTCAGGGTAAATGATCTGTCACATTCACTACATTTGTAAGGTTTCTCTCCTGTATGTATTCTCTGATGAGTTTTAAGGTTGTCTTTCTTAGAAAAGGATTTGTTACACTCACTACATATGTAAGGTTTTTCTCCTGTATGGCTTCTCTGATGAGTTCTAAGATGGTCTTTCTTGGAATAAGATTTCTCACATTCACTACATTTGTAGGGCTTCTCTCCTGTATGGATTCTTTGATGTTTTCTAAGATATGAGATAACTGAAAAAGATTTGTCACACTCACTACACTTATAAGGTTTCTCTGCTGTATGGATTCTCTGATGTGTTCTATGTGAAGAGGCAAAAATGAAGGATTTGTCACATTCACGACATTTGTAAGGTTTCTCTCCTGTATGGATTCTCTGATGAGTTTTAAGATAGCCTTTCAGAGTAAAGGATCTGTTACATTCACTACATTTGTAAGGTTTCTCTACTGTATGAATTTTCTGATGATTTCTAAGAAAGTCTTTTGTGGAGAAAGATTTCTCACATTTGCAACATTTGTAAGGTTTCTGTCCTGTATGTATTCTCTGATGTGTTCTGAAAGATGAGGCACTTGTAAAGGATATGGCACCATCACTACATTTGAAAGTCTCTCCAGTGTAAAACCAATAATGTCCTTCAAGGTCAGGTGTATGATAAAAGCACATGGCACAATCTGTACATTTGTAAAGTTTTTCTCCACAATGGAGTTGGGACAGATGCAGAAAAGATTTACTATATTTTGTACACCTATGCAGCTTCTCTCTAGCATCAGCATTCTGTTGTCTACTGAGGCTTGAGTCCATCTTGAAGTATATTCCACATTTCCCGCATTGGTGTAGTTTCTGTCCACTATCAGTTTGTTTCTGTGTGATTTTGGTTTTAGAGTCAAAAGATTTATCGAAGTCTATAATTTTGCATTCTTTCTTTCCTGGGTAAATTCTTTGATTTTGGCTAATGCTGGAACACACATTTAAATAGTTTATACAAGTTTTATATCTGCAAGTTTCTTCGCCAGGGTTCTCACTCTGATGTCTGCTTAGGTATGTTTCAATGAAAGCATCTCTGTAGTCACCAAATCGGTAGTTGTTCCAATTTTCTGCAGTGGCACTTGTATCATAAAGTATATTCTGGGAGACTTCAGGGATCATGTTGCCAAGCTCGTTACATTCATCAGTCTTCTCTTGGCTATTCACATGCTCACGGACAATATGATTTCTGTCTTGATTGAAGTCTTTCTCATACTTATCACATATGTGATGATTCTCTGGAAAATTGTTGCAATTAGGAATAATAAAGATTAATGCATGAGTAAGAGATTTAATAACTATTTTTTTACACATATAAACTGGCAGATCTCACAGATAAAACTCTCAACAGAGGCCTTTTCTGTTTCACAATCATAAAATGGATGCTTTCATTCTTATCTAAACACTATGCCTTGCAGCAGGTAGGACAAATAGGTGTTCAGGTAGAAAGAGGCTCTGTGAAGTGTGGGGATTTAATAAAGTTTCAGAAGTTTTGGAGATATCAGAGGGAATCTACCCACAGTCTATGTGGGGGGTTAGTAAAAGCTCCAGAAGTCCCAGAGCTCTAACCACGGTCAGTCTAGGAAAATCAGAGTGGTGATTCAAACCTTTAATCCCAGCACAGGGAGTATCCTGGGAGTGGTGACCTACACCCTTAGTCCCAACTGAGTCAAGGTCACTTCAGATTATAGAAGGAATTCCAGGCTCCCAAGCAGGTGTTGTGGGGCCACAAGAATACTTAAGACGGGATTCAAACACAGAAAAAGCCATTCCAAGGGAATCGAGGCTGAGGAAACTAGAAGACAGCTGGGTAAGATTTGACTGTGGTGTTTATTCCCTCTAGTATCTCCAACTTCTGAAACTTTATTAAATCCCCACAGTGAAGGACCATATAAAGAATGCTTCCCAATTATGTGCTTGAGACAGAGTAACACAGTGCAGCTTTGGTCAGCTATAAAACCATCATTTAACCCAGGTTGGTATGGAACTCACCATGTCCTTCCTCTTTAGACTCCAACATGCAATGATTGAAATGTAAATAAAGTACCTATTAAAAAGTTATATTGGTAATCAGAATTTCCTTCAATTGTGTGATTCTCTAGGTTCAGAGATTTTACATATACAGAGAATAGATGAGAATTAGTATAAGAGCATTCTTACCTACAAAGATTAGATTGTTGTAATTCTCCAACATCACATCCATGTATAATGTCTTCTGAGCACAGTCTAGACATTCCCATTCCTCCTGGGAGAGGTCCACAGTCACATCACTAAATGTTAACTGACTCTAAAATAAAAAAAAAAAAAAAATTATAAATTTACCATGTACTGGTTGACAAATATGATGTTTTTGGTAAAAGAGCGTTGGAAATAGTAGAGACACTTTTGTGATATAGATGAGGCATGCCGATTCTTCAAAGACACATTTTCTAGAGGTGCTGCAGAGATGTCAGAGCTCAAGCATGACATTCTTTCAGAGGCTTACATTCAGAGGATCTCCCTCTTTTGTGGTTTTCTCATGTTTTTAAGATCTGAGCAGCAGATGTAGAATTTGATATAGTCACTACATTTGAAAATCTTGAGTCCAGTTTGCAATCTGTAATTTTCTAAAGTCCTTAAAAATGGAGTTTTGTTCTCAGCATCTTCATGGCACAACAAACAGAATCTCAGATCCAAGAGATCCAATGCTCTCCATTCATATTTACAGCCAGGAAGCAAATAGTACACACACATACTCCCAGACAAATATACTGAAACTTATAAAATAAAATTACAATATAATTTTTAATATAAGATATTTTCTAAAATATTCATAGTTTTTATTGTATTTTCTATCTCTATACAAACAAGATGTCCTAGTAGTCTCAACAAGAAAAATTTTGGGGAATGACATATACACACCTGAAGTCCAGATGTACCTTTATGGAGTATATGTTGCTATCAAACAGTATTTGCCCCTTTAGGGAAAGAAAAAAGGGAAGAGTGGACGGAGCCTTCATTCTCTAACAGAAAAGAGTAAAGTAATTAAAAAAGAATTTTGTTCATGCTTGAATACTGACAGCTTATGTGCAGCACCAAGTCAATATTCTCTAAAAATTCTAACATACTTCACAGGATGTCATACAAAGGTGGAAACAGAAATGCTTACTCCCCATTTGAAAAATTGAGCAAAATATACAAAGAAAATAACAATCTTCTTAAAGAGAACTCACCATTGAGCACTGAACCGAACCTCTCTTGAGACAAATACATTTCAAGTGACAACACTGTGTGACATAAAATGGCAAAGAAGAAAGCATCTCTTCACAGACACATCAATTTTCTGGCAAGAGCAAGCCAAATATGATGAAATAATTATTATTAGGCTTCAGTTCAGTGAGTCCATTCCAATTCTACTTTGCCATAAATTGTTCATTGATGTCAGTGAAAAGGTCCAAGTATAAGCATGTTCATACGCCTGTTACTGGAAAACTGACCATTCCCCAAATGCAATTTATATGGCACATGAGATCTTCCTTCTTCACTAATATGGAAGAGACACAAGCCTGTGTAATAACTGGTCATCAATGTATTTCTTTGAACATCATTTACAATAGAGTCTGTTAGACAGGTCAAAGATTTAAAGGCTTAATCTTTATTATCTATCAGAGAAGAAAAAGAATAGAAAGTAAGCATTCTCAACATTTCCAAAGATAGAGAATTAGTCTTGAATGGTTTCAATAATAAAAACAATTTTTAGAGAAATGTGGACATGACACTGACCTGAGGAGCATTTAACACAGAAGCGTTCATTCTTCCTGCTGCTCTTCTCTGAGTTTCTCTCTCAGAAACAAAGATTAGAATTCTTGTTGAAATTTCACATCATGGTATCAAAAATAAAAGCTAAAATTAACACAACTCTGTTATGACTATGCCAAAACACACAAAAGACCCTCAGACAAAAATAATCCTAGAAATCTGGCCAGCACTCCTACAGAAAGGAGAGCACGGAAGGGGAGATTTAGAGTAGAAAACCAAGTGACTATGAACTGTAGAATGTATGGCCTTCTAAGGGGTCTGGAGACGAGCCTGGCCTCAACCAGAGCAAACTGGTGATAACTAGTGCCTTAAAACAGGTGCTCCTAAGCATTTCCACATAAGCTAACCTAGGGGCCCTGATGACAGCAAAGTCTAGAGACAACATTCAGACCAGGAAGGGACCACCACCCGTGGCTGCAAATACCAGCAATCAAATCCTTTTTCCCTGGCTGGGGGGCGGGTCTAGGAAAAAGTATTTAAGGATTTCCTCTCCATGATAAAACTGGACTCGCTTGTTTCAACATGGTCCTGGGGGTTGTGATGCTGATCTCCATGCCATCGTTGTCCCCTTCCCGAAGGGGAAACAGCAGGGCCCTGGACAGAGAGGCAACCCCAACTCCTGACCCAAAACCAGTGTCGCCCCAACAATAAACCTTATCATTGCAGCCAGCAACATGGGCTCTTAAATTTCATGAAGAAGGAAGAGCAAATGAAGAAAGTTATAAATAACAAAGGTCATCTACTCAAGCAGCATTGCAGATCATAGTTAGAGGCAAAATATACATAAAAAATCAAAGAGAAATTAGACACAATGACAAAAGAAATAATGCATTTCCCATAAGGAATAGATGAACAGGGAAGCAGGGAAATGACAGGATATGTATAACAGGAAGCAGCCATTTCTACCTAGAAGGAAGTCAATTAGCACCCCAAATTTTCCACACATATCCCATTAGTTATAATCCTAACAGCACTGGGCAGAATTGTTGCAATTCCTAAGTAAATACTAATATTTCTCACAAATGTAGATATGGAAACGGTTACATGGACACAGAAAAATCACAAATATCAAAATTATTATTAAAGATTGTATTCTTGGGGATATCATAAGACCTTATATATTGTAACACAGAGGCAGAAGGACAAAGACAGTATCTACAGATTAAAACAAACAATCAAACATGTAGTTTCTTTAGCTATCGCACCAGAATATCAGATCCTTTGATCACATTTCGTTTCACTCTACCCAGTAGGTACAGTATGTGTATTTATCAGAAATGTCCCGTTGTCTTGGAAAACAGGCATACCTTCTATCTGCCAAATATCATGCTTTCTTCTCAAAATGGTAATAAACTTATCATCAGATCGAGTTACAACCAATCTTACCATCATTTAGAAAGGTTTAACATGGTTCATTTGGGTAAAAATGTATCTTTTCAATTTATTCCTCAATTAAATTGGACCTGTTTTCTAAGTTATATACCCTCCTTGCATGAGATTACACATCACTTGAAATCTATGTGAACGCATTTAAAAGTAGAATATTACAATTTAGGCTGTCTGTCCTTAAATGAAATGTCTGTGTGTTGGGTGCTCTAAGTAAGCGTTTTTCCTAATACTGCAAGTCTTTAAAACACTTTTGGGTACTCATGTGGCTCTACCTGCAAGTAAGTGGACCCATCTAGAAATGGATAGAGGAGAGGTATCGGTTTCTAAGATCATCAGAAATGTATCTTAGGTGACTTGTTTGAAAGAGTTGACTCCTCCAGGGGGCCTTGACCCACAGGTGAGAGTTATTGCCCTAGACTATGTATGTTAAAGCAGAATCATCAAGGAGAAAGCATGGCAGAATCTATCGAAAGGTGTCAGAGAGAAGAGACTATTCCTAGGGATAAGGCGAACCATTTCAGAGCATGCTCATGGAATTAATTACTCATTCTGCCAGATCCAACAAAATCCTATCACCCAGCTTCCTAAACATGCATACAGCTCTGTTTTGGTATTCTTCAGACAGTTCCCAGGCTCCTAATTAGTAATATACATGACTACAGTGATACCCCTCAGTTCCTGGTTCTTATACGTTTCCTCTCTGTTTTATATTCCACTTGTAAATAAGAATGGGTAACATGATTCTCCAGGCATTTATATAAATATAATTACACCTATGTGCATATAAATATACATGTGATGTGGGAATGCCTTTCTGTATGCTGTGAACATCAATCTTTAAATAAAGGAGCTGTTTTGGGCCATGACAGACACTATAGAAAAAGTAGGAGGAGAAATCAGAAGAAGCAGGGCAGAGTCAGGCAAATCGAGCAAGTCACCCAAGGAGCAACATGTAAGGAACACAGGTGAGCCACGGGCCACTTGTCAGACAGATTAATAGAAATGGGTTGATTTAAGATGTAAGAGCTGGCTAGCAATGTGCCTGAGCCATAGGCCAAACAGCATAAAGTTAATATAAGCGTCTGAGTCATTTCTGGGGGCTTGAGCAACAGAGGCGGGTGCTACGGGTCTGGCGTGGCAGATCTGTGGGTCTGCGCCTCTGGCCGCCGGGGACCAAACCCCCCCCCCTTGCTACAATACATGCATATGTTAATTCATGTATTAAAATTAATAACTCATCTTGAATCTTACAATATTATTATTACATATTTTCATGACCATGGCATCAGTATGTACATAGCACTTTATTACATTCACATTATATTTATCTCAAAGCAAACGCTTGTCTTGACATTTAACAGACAGTTGCATGGTTTCTTTCCTGGATACCGCTCAAGTGCCTTAGAGTGAGAAGGGGAGAGAAGATGTCATTTAATACTACCATGATTTTACTTGATCATGCTGGTTGTGAAGGCACAGATTCACCATTACAAAACTTTATTTAGTGAAAGACTATTTAGCAGGCCCAGGTCTAAGAAGAATCTAGGAACAATCTCAAGAATGTGTCTGACAGTCAATAGATTCAAAACGTGGTTTCTCGTGAAAAGTTTAGCCAGTAGATTCAAAACTCGGGTTCGCACTGAAAGTTTAACAAGTATTTTCCAAGAGTTACTCGACCTCATACTCTACTCCACACCCCTTTACCCAATCTTGAAATGCTAAGACATGTAACACCCCACTTATATATTTCTTTGAAAACCCTCTCAACCCTGAGCTCAAGGCTGAATTCCTCCACTGCATCGGAACATAGGGTTTCAGCCTGGGTTTGAACCTGTCCCTGTTCAAACCTGTTCAAAAAATAAACTGATGCTCATGTAATTGCATCGGAATCCTGATCCGTGGTGGTCTTTGGGGGTCTCAAGACACAAATGCAATACTAGTTATTGTATAAACTGCTATGTTTCTCTCTCATGATTTGGGGAAACTCCTCTAACCGTCTTCCATCATATCGAAATAGCAAACAGCTCCAAGTTTATGGTAAAATTTGAAAATGGTTGAAAAACTACTCAAGGACCTAGATAAATGAATTACCAAAATCTCTCAATTAAATGATGGATATTTGTCACACTAAGAATTCAAGAGTTACTCAATGAGCTAAAGAAGAATGCCAACCAAATGAGTAAGAATACTAGTAAGATCATCCAGAATAGTAAGACAACAAAAAGAAAACCTTGGGGCCAATGCTGTGTCTGTATTGGAATAGGGTTTCAGTCTGGGTTCGCATCTGTCCAAATGAATAAACTGACCCTCATATGTTTGTATCAGAATCCAGCTCCATGGTGGTCTTTGGGGGAGGGGTTCTCAACACGATTACAAGCCCACTGGAACAAGTGGCTCTGGTGGGCCTTTTCTTTTCTCCCATTCCCTCTTTCTTGCTTTAAAAAAAACAAAACAAAACAAAACAAAAAAAAAAAAAAACAAAAGAAAAAACAAACCCATTAAATTATCTCCTTAAAGCCACCAAGGTCCATTCCCTTTATCCAGCTGAGGTTTTCTCCCAAGGTCCAGCTATGAAAAGACTGAAGTTTAGCAATCAGTAGCCCTTTTTGGTTCACCTAACAAATATGTCCTTTTAAAACTAAATACCTCATCCTAACATGGGATTTCCATTTTTACCTTTATAACTGATATTTGCCTATATGCCACCTCTGTGACCCCTCTATCCAGGTGGTCCTCCGTGATCCCTCTATCCAGGCGGTCCTCTGTGACCCCTCTATCCAGGCAGTCCTCCGTGACCCCTCTATCCAGACAGTCCTCTGTGACCCCTCTATCCAGGCAAGTCTCTGAGCCTCCGGGACAAACATCCCTGCACCCTTTCCATAGTCTCCTTCCCCTTCTTCCACACCCTCCATTTCCTTTATACTCCATTCTTGCTCATCCTAACACAGCATCCCACTTTTTCTCTTGTTAAAATTTCTAATTGCAAGTCATTTGCTGCTGTTTCTTGAATAAGAAGGCAGTCATTTTAACCATTCTTTTTTGCTTAATAAAAATTTTCTCTCTGAAAACAGTATTTGGGTATGGTTTGTGCCTAATCCAGGGTCCGGGGAGGGAGTCCGCACTGTGCAGGGGTCCACTTCTTCCCCTAATTCCTCCACTAATCATCAACAGAAAATATGGCCAAAAACTGAAAGAAAAGGAATGTTAGACACACCATCACACAAAGCTGGCTTTAACTTGATACAAAGGCAGATAAGGAAAAAAAAATTTGCAAAGCAAAAAAATACCCGAGCAGTTGTGAGGATGGACATTAATAAAGACAGTCTCTTGAATGGATGTAGAAATAGAACTCAAGTTGATTTAATACAAGGGATCAAAGAAAGTTTCAACACTCACAAACCAATCAGTGGGCCAATTTACAAGCTGGTGCATACTGGTTCTCTTCATGTTTGCTCTCTCATGCTCTTGGATGGCAGAACAGACCTGCTAAGCTTCTGCTGAGTGGACAAGTCCAGCTTTCTAGATACCACACAACTATTTAATCTCTTATATCAATTAATATTTCCCTAAAAAACTCCTTAATATTAAGCTTTTAAAATCAGCTGCCAGTGATTAATACCAACCATACCCTGGTAATGCTTTCAACTTGGGTCAGAGAAAAGTTTGCAACAGGAAACAGGTATTTCAGAGACTGCTGTGTGAACAGCTTGCGAGTGAACATCCTTATTAGCTCATTCAAATCTCAAGGAAGATTACTGAACTTGGGTAAAAGAATGTATGAGCTGGAGTGAGGGAAGTAAGTTATGAAAAACCATACTGCCATATACCTTGGCATCTGGAATTCTGAATACATGACAGCCTGGCTACCTGACTCAAAACATATACGAAGTACAAGGGATAAATACAGTGGGATGAGAATGTGCATAATGAGGGACGGGACACAGGATGATGAGAAGGTGGCTGTGCAAGCCGTCTGGGGAGCTCCAGATGCAAAGGCCACTCTCTTGAGATACAAGTGGTAGACTAGGAGAACGAAAGCATAGAAAAGTTAAACTCTAGGAGCTTGGTACTGACCACAGTCATTTAAAAACAAAATGAAAAATGAAAATACCCTACTAGAATATTTCTCTGTAAAATTTCTAACAGCCATAATATGAATGAAAACATCAAGATATACTCCAGTTCACATAAGTAAAAATTTAGCAACAGCAGACTAGAATTTTGAGAGCCAAGATAAAACAGAATGTTTCTGTGAATACAGGATAGTTAGAGTCCAGTGCATAGGGGATTTATGGTCAGCATCATGGTTGTAAGGAAAATGGGTTATAGAAATGCGTGACATTTGTAAGGAATAAAATCTAGACATTTTTGTCTGTCACACCACTTCCTGACTCTTGCCTGTAATATACAAGCTGAGTAATGTTGTCCACTCTATTAGCAAGAAATACCTGCTTCAGTGACAAATACTATGCTTCAATTACAGCAATATTAAATATAGAACCAGACTGTGTCCCTGTTCATGTCTTCAACTAATAAGGTACATTGTATATCTCATGGAAACTGAGCAAGAGATCATTCTCGGCTGAGATGAATCCCAGGTTTTACATGCTTCTACCATGAAATCCATGGTCCAGGATTCTACTATAAAACGCACAATTGACATTTCCTCAAGTAAACGCCTAGTTCTGAATAGAAGTTATTTCTAAATTTCTGAAGCTTTCATTCAAAGGTTGGTATCGTTTGTGTGGGATGCGTGTAGCATGACTCAGCAATAATAGGCCTCAGGGCCAGCCAGCTAAACTGTTAATGAGCGCATACTCATAAAATTCTTTCTGAGAGCCAAGCTGGATCTGCCTGAGGGCCTTGGCAATGGCTTGGTAGTGGCCTGAGATGGCCTGGACTAATGACAGAGTCACATCACGTCAACAGATACCTACACAGCATACCCTTCATGGGCAGGGTGGAGAGTATATAAGACTTGCCCTTTCATGAATAAATTGATCTTGTTGTTTGAGACCTGATTCCCATCTTTGCTTCTCACCCTCCCACAAGGAGCCCTTAGAACCCAGTGACAAACATGAAATATTTAAAGTAGATAAAGCTCAAACTGCTGAGTGGTGTTCAGAATGAGAGACTCATGATTCATAGAAGACCACAGCATAAAAATCAAAAGTATGAAGAAACAGCCTACAGAACAGATAAATTTATGATCTAGCTTTATATTTCATTTTCACAGCTAGATTTTCATGGTATGATAGGTTAATACCCAGAATATATCACAAAATAAAGAGAAAAAAAAACAAAGCAAAGAAATAATAATCACTTCAATCAAGAAGCAAATGATTTCAATAGATTGTGGTATAAAAGCAGGTAGAGTGGCCAATAAGCAGACATTAAAAAGCCTCCACACTGTTAGGCATGTAACAGATACTCACCTCATATGCACCGAAATCCCTTCTCTGCAGAGTCAATGTCCACACTCACGTCCACAACAACAAATCCTGCAGACAACACAGAAAAAAGGATCGCAGAGCCGCTCTGAGTGGAAAAGCAACTTACTGCAGCCACACAAGTCAGTGCACAGCTTCACAGCAACCACACCAGCAAAACCTCACCTATATCACACATGTGGTCCTTATAAAATGACTATAGCACACTCCTGCAAAAATAAATTACTCACTGACCAGCATGCATGTGAATAGTAAAACCAGATTTAAAACTAAAGTTAGCAGTTCTGGCTCATCAATGGAGCAGCTGAGAAAGAGATTCTTCAGGAAAGCTCCTGGAGTTCAGTCTCGGTATTGTGCTCAGTAGATAAAGAGAAAACAAGGGAAACGATTCTACAAATGACACCCCCCCCCCCCCCCCCCCCCCCGCTCTTATGCAGTTTCAGAATATTGAGAACATGTAGGGACCAGATTCATTTGGCATAACTTGAGTCCTACCATGTCTAATCACAGCTCAATCAAAACACAAAGGTGGAAACGGAGCTCCATGATTACTGTGTTATAAACCACTGTTTCTAAATTTATAGAACAAATGAAAGACTGACACCTTCCAAAGGACAAACATGGAAAACACAGTGTCATGCAATGTACTTTTATCTCTTAGGATTTTACTTCCCACTGTAGATGGGAGACTCGGTCATAAAAGCTTCCTGGAAACTTCAGAAATATGCTATAGAAACTCAATTGGCACTGACAGGGCTGATCCATCAGAGACAAGGGCCCTGGTGGAGGTAAAGCCAAAACTTAAGAGTTCTGGTGTTAATTGCCTTTGATTTTGTTAGCTGCCGTCGAAGTATGTTCTGGTACATTGTAAATATTTGTCCCTCCTACTGGTTTAATAAAAAGATGATTGGCCAGAGACAGACAGGAAGTATGGGCGGGGATGCCAGACTAAGAAAACTCTGGGAACAGGAAGAGCAGAGCAGAGAAGCCAGAGGCACCAGCAGATGCAAAGGAAAGAAGCTGAAATGCTGCTCTGAGAAAAGGTACTGAGCCACACGGCTGAACAAGATAAGAGTCATGGGTTAGTTTAAGAATTAAGAGTTAGCAAGTTATATGCCTGGGCCCCAGGTTAATCAGAATAAAATGAATATAAATGTTTGTGTGTTTCTGTGGGACAGCGGGTCATAACCTTAGTGCTAGGCCAGAAACATAATATTACAGTTAGCTATTTCCTGCAATGACGTTCTTGTGTATAACTGCAGCTTTCCCATCTGTTATGTCCTTGGGATTCATTGCCCAGAAACTTCTAGCAGTGACAGAACATTTATTGGGCACAATTTCCCCCATACATCTGGGGCATGGATGATTTCTAGCTGTGTGTGAAAACAGTCATACAGACAAAAATCTCTTTCTCACAAATCAGGTCTTTGTTCCTTTGCCCAGAACAAGCTCAGTGTCTGCCTCTCTCTATTTATCTTTATTAGTAGATACCTGGACAGAGTCAGCCCTCAGACAAAGTATTTCATTTGAAACATTTCTCAGACATCCAAGGACAGCTACAAACAGATGAAATGCTGTTATGCCCCAAGTTCACCTCACCTACAGATAAGTGGACTATCTGGAGTTAACACCACTAATCTTAACCATATACTTCCTACACTTACTTGCACGTGGATTGATTAACACAAAGTCCTAGCTTAAAGACATTGTATGTGATATAGAAAAACAACAATCAGCCAAGTGCTAGTTACAGGCATAAAGTTACAGCCAGAGCAGCTAAAAGGTAACAGGTTGCATTTCTTGTGCCAAAGTGGTGGTGAGGAGGACCTATGGAAACCATACACGTTTTTACTTTGTTTATATTTTTTTTTTGCTGATTGATAAACCTATAACCTTATACCCGGCCACATTTAGGAATGTAGTTGGAGCACACAATTTTCCCCGTTAGATTGCTTTGTTGACTTCATCTTTAGTTGACTCCCCAACCAGAAAAACTTCTACTAGCCACTCTCACCTTGACGGACACTGCCCTGTGTATGAACCTTATCACCTCTCTATGACCCTGAGAAATTCAAGACCCTCATCGCCTTGCCAAGATTTACTGCCTGTATGATATAAGCCTATGCTGAGGTTGTCCTGCCAATAAAGATGATTAACTAAAGACAATAGTGTTAATATATTCATTGATATTTCCAGTAGATATTCCAGCTGGTAGAAGCCTCTCTCTTGTATCCTGAGAGAAAGCACTTTGGCACTGGTCCCCGAAGGTTTTTCTTAAAAGCTCACACACTTGCAAAGTAGTTTTCCCTGGAATCCAATGGAGGAGCAACAAAGACTGGAAAAAAAACTATCCTCTCACACATCAAAAGCAGAATACTGCAATCCTGCATGATCCGAACTATGTACAAAGCCAGCTGAGTAGGGTTCAAGCACTGTCTCTCTTCCTGAGAGCAGGCCAGAGTCACAGCACTGTCTGTCAACAAATCATGAAATTAAAAAAACAAAAAAAAAAAAAACAAAACAAAACAAAAAACAAAGGAACTGAGTGTTAAGCTACTTGTGTTCCTGCACACTTTAATCTTAGCACCCAGAAGGCAGAGACAGACAGATCCTTTGTGAGCCCAGGTTGGTGGACATGGGTGAAATCTGAGCAAGGCACAAGAACAGAATGGTACACTTATTCATATACATACATACATACATACATATATATATATACATATATATATATATATACACACACACACATACACACACACACACACATATATATATATACACACACACCAACAGGCCAATTGGTTATGCATTATTGGAAAAAAGAGACAAAAGACAATTGGAGTTAACTTTTCTCATTCAGTTGAATGACACAATTCTTTAGGTAAAATTTTCTAATTTTGCCCTAATTTATAGTGCATCTTAGAATTGTAAGAACAATGTGACCTGATATCCTATCGCAGTTTGCATACATACTGCACTTTTCCAGATTCAAAGGTGTAATATCAAGCACTAAGGATATGAAAGAAACATTTTTGAATGCTGTATTTACAGCTGAGTGTGCACAAGGTTCAGATGGAAAATTAATTGGGGAAAAAAAGGTTTGATCAGTAAATGCTAATGTTTACAACCATAGCTATAATAAAGATTGCTAAAATACACTTCCTGATTCAATAAAATCTGTGGCTCCTTATACAGCTATTATCTAAAAAGCTGTCTGAGGATGGCTAGTCACCATGGAGAAAAGCACCTCTCTTCAAGAGGCAAGAGGTAGAACAGGGAAGATACAGAGAACAAATGAGTTAAAATCCAAGGAGTTTTGTAATTTCCACAAGAGCAAAGAGAACCTCCGATGTAGACAATAAATAATGTCGGTCCTCTATCAGACGATGTTTCTGTAAATATCCTGGGAATCATAAAATGAATGAAAAGAATCATGATAAGCCCCGAATTCACATAATCTAATGCTCACTGACAGGATTAAGCTATCTATCATGTTCTTATAAGTAGCAAGAGAGAACTGATCAGACCATTGTTCCTATACCTGCCTGTTTCCCAGCAATACAGCTCTGCTTACCTGGGATATTCCAGGGTTTCTGGGATGCCGGCTGTGGTTCCCACCACTGCCCGGCTGAATGGTGTCTTCCCCAGGCCACCAATGGATTCCTGCTGCTGTGATATGAACTGTTTATTCATGGTACCATGGCACTCAGAGCTGATCTTGTTTCTATATCTGTCACATGAATGTCATTGCACAACTGATTCCATGGAAGCCGGGCCAGGGTATAAAAAGCCTGCACAAAATTAGCCCAGCTTAAACTTTAGCATGGGTAAAAGGGATCATACAAAAATATTAGAATGAAATAGAAACTCAAGACAATACAATGAGTCAAGGCAACAGACTTGTTTCTATAAAGAGAGAATAATACTGATGCAGTATTTTTCACCTAATACAAACTAAAAGAGCGAACCCCCAAGTAATAAAACTAGACTCGTAGAGATGACATTGCACTGTAGGCCAATGACATCAGAGTTACTTTAGGGAGTGCTGTGGAAAGTCACATGCAGGGAAATCGGAACAGAAGAAGAGAAGGATAGCCTCCTAGAAACAAGTGAACAATTTAACACTCTAAACAACTGGAACAGGGATTAAGCAGTTCTGAGACTGGAGCAGAGAATGTTCCCTCTAATAGTGTCCGAGGACTGGACAGATTCTGCACACAATTCTCCTTTCTTTTAGACAAACCTATTCTAATATGATGAGGAAAATAGTAAATAAAACATAAAAGGAGGGCAGAATGCCATCATACAAATATCGACATTTATAAATTATGAAAATTGAAAAATATATACAAATAGAAATTAAGAGGCGATATCAATATCTATTTGGAGACAAAACTTTTGTTTGTATCATCTACACAAACAACTAATTAGAAAGATTTATCCTTGGGCTGCAGAGATGGCTCAGCGGTTAAGAACACTGGCTGCTGCTCTTCCTGAGTTCCTGAGTTCAATTCCCAGCAACCACATGGTGGCTCATCTGTAATGAAATCTGGTGTTCTCTTCTGGCATACAGGCATACATACAGGCAGAACACTGTATACATAATCAATAAATAAATTTTAAAAGATTTATGCTGTCATTGCTTCTATTTATTTAATTAATACTGAATAGTAAGCAACAAAAAAGTTAAAAAAAAAAAAAAGCTAACCAAGCATAGGAGATACATGTAAAATAGAAACTTGAATTCACTGAAGGAATGGAGGATGATGCTGGAAGGTGAGAAATGTGCATGTACATGAACAGAATGCATTACTGTGAAAATGATGTGCAAAAGGACTTATGATTAATTCAAAATCCACGGCAATGCATGGGTACGTAGAGACAACTACCAATTTACATAAAAGCACACAGACCAGAAGCGCAGAGGAAGTCTAAGCACACAGAGTAAAGCTTGAGTCATTCTAACTGTGATGTCAGATGACCCTGCAGAGTCACGGGAACAACAGCACCACAGCTCTGCAGAGGCAGAAGAGCAGACATGTAAAGCAATAAGACCAGAAGATCCAGAACCATCCAACCTGCTGTGACCACCTGAATGTCACCCCCACCAAACTTATGTAACATAATAGGCAGACTCATCAACCAGTGTTGTAAGGAAAAGTAAATATCCACATATAAAAGAATGGAATTGGGTACAAAGACAGGAAGAAAAAGAAAAGAAAAAATCCACAAAGCAAATAAACAATATTGCAATCAATAAATAAGCCCCCCAAAAAGGACTACGCTCAAAGCAGCTGAAAGAGCCAAAATGCATATATTACATTCTCTACACTTTTGTCATGAGGAAAACACAGACGTAATGCACACTGAGATCTCCTCTCTGCCCAGGCGCTGTCTACATTGAAGGTCCTAACAGAGATGTAATGTACACTGAGATCTCCTCTCTGCCCAGGTGCTGTCTACACTGAAGGTCCTAACACAGATGTAATGTACACTGAGATCTCCTCTCTGCCCAGGCGCAGTTTACACTGAAGGTCCTAACACAGACATAATGTACACTGAGATCTCCTCTCTGCCCAGGCGCTGTCTACACTGAAGGTCCTAACAATAACAAACACTGGAGATAATGCAGGAGCAAGAACACAGAGACAGGGTCAGTGGGAATCCAATTTACCGAAGCCACCAGGTAAGCTGTGAACAGGTTCTTGAACAAGACAAGTAGATCTAGAGAAGGTGCCACTCAAGTTTATAATGGAATGAAATATACTATAAATATAAACAGTACAGCAATGAGCTCTAAAAGAGAAAAATAAATATAATAGAGAAAATTTAACAAAATGGTATGTTTATATTTTTCTTCAGGAATTTAAAATGTATAGGGGTGATATTCTCCAAACCAAACATGAAAACAAAATGCAAATTCAAAAGAAAGAGAGAAAATATCCTAAAATTAAAAAATATATTTTCTATAAAAGTATTTACTTCAAATGTAAACCACAAAGTGCTAAGAATGAATGATTTCTGAAAAAATGATTTTCTATGAAGAGGGCAGGTCATAATTAGGGCAGATAAGAGGAAACGCCAATCTTATCAATATAAAAGACAAAGACTATTAGCAAATGATAAATGCCCTTTTCCAGAACGCTATGTGACCAACATCAGTTTCTAAGTTCATGAAGCAATCACTGACAGAACTGGAGGAAGCAAACAGACAGTGAGGCAGAGAAGCTCCAATGTCCACTACTGAGAAACACGACCATGAACAGCACAGAAAACCAATAATGCCTAGCATTACTCCAGAGACTCCTTCACCCCACAGCAGGGCACTCGGTCATCTCATATTTCAACAAGCACGCTCCAGTGTGGGCATGCCTTAAAATAGAACAACTCCTTAAACCTAGTAAAGACCAATGTTTAAAAAGTGTCTTCTCCAAAAAACCTTGAATGCTGATATCAACAGTAGAAGAACATACACACACACACAATATGTGAATAGTGACTTATTTATATGATCTCACTAAAACGTGAAAAAAATAAAAAAAGGATCTTTGGTTTGTGTTCTGTAGAGATTCTAAGTAATTTGTAGGAAGATCTTATAGATTTTTTTTTTTTTACATATAAGTGGGGAAATTCTTCCTAAAACTGATAAAATTGTGAGAAACCACAAAAACTTCAAATATTCTGAGAGAAGATCAAACCCAGAGGTAATTTCAAAATATATAAAAATTACAGCAAAACAAACTGTGGTGTGTTGAAGGACAATATGGAATACCAAAGGGAAGACAAACGTGGATGGAGTTAACACTAGGCAGAAATAGTAAGCAAATCTTATCAAAACCCAAAAATTATTTTAGGAAATAGAGAAATTAAATCTATAAGACACAGAACTTGAAGGAACTATAACGCTTTAAAACTCAGTGCAGAACAACCAAGAGGCTACAAGGGCTCAAACTAAACACCGAATTAAAATTAGTAATGAAACCACTTAGGATTGGTATGAAACCAAAAGTACCAGTGTGAATGGAAGTGGGGCAGATAACTCACACTCAAAACCAAACAAAATTAGATTTGCCTCTGAGTATTCATGCTTATATACAGTCTAGAAACCTACATCAGGACAATTCTGGCAGTAAATCTCACCACAGACAATCCTGAAGTTATTCTCGGTAGATTTCTCTAGAATCATTTCTAATGAAATAGAATGTGGCCAAACCAATTTCATGTTCTCTGTTCACCTTCAGCTGAACCCTTCCCGATCACTTCACCCCTTCCTCAGACCCTCTAACATACCTGGATCCTTTGCTACTGTCTCCTGTCTTCTCCATCCAGGGCTCTTTGTTCTGATTCACAGGTGAACAGGACTGACTGAGCTTGTGAGGCCTGAATAGGAGAACGAGATTCCTCAGAAACACATGAAACTTTTCCCTGAACAAAATAAAAAGATGCTAACACCTTCCAGAAGGATAAACATTAAGGAAAGATAAAATATCAAGAAAAACGTTTTTCTTTCTCTGAGGATTTCACTTTACCTTGTGAGATGTGAGATCACTCATTTACACACACACACACACACACACACACACACACACACACACACACACACACACACACAGAACATAGATTCAAGGAACCATGAGGAAGAGCAAGGGATACTGCAAGAAAAGTATTCTCATCCTCAGAATCCCGTTCTATAACAGGAGATGTGTGCAAAATGCCGTGTGAGCAAGGTCCAGGCATTCCACTCCTCCTATAAGGAGTCCAAGGTTACAGGACTGAATGCTAACAAACCCTGAAATAATAATAATAATAATAATAATAATAATAATAATAATAATAATAAAACATCTGGCCACTTGTACATGGCAGAATGCTTTTCTTCAACCATCAAGACCAATTTTTCTGATACAGGTGAGCGATCACGATTATTTAAAGGATGCTCTCTAATTTTATTTTCATCTAAAGTGAGTTTCTAACTATAAAATATTGTGGCCTGATACTCTCACTGCATGCATCCTGGGCTTGCCTGGACCTGAGGTGTAACATAAGAAGGCAGCATATGAAGGCACGTTTCCGAAACGTCCCAGACTGCATATATCTCAGATAGAAAATGAATGCCTAGGAAAAGGTTTACAATCAAACTTGTAAAATACATTCTCAATCAATCATATCTGCATGGATTTCTCTTGTGATTATTATCCATACAGCTCTCTGGCGATACCTAGTCCCACTCTTGATTTGGCATCTGGCAAAACTGGGGAGTTAGAAAGAATGAATGAATTTAAAGACCAAGAGCTTTGGAACTGCCACAAGAGCCAAGAGAACCCTGTTTGCAAACAACGAATAACGCAAATTCTCTACTTGATTATATAATTTTAAGACAGAATAGACTGGAAACAAGAAAGTAAGGTTAAAAGAAAAAAGATAAGACCCACTCCATAGGATCTCAACCTTAACTGAACGGTACCCACAACAGACTTGGGAAGGCTCCGTCCCTCGGAGCAGCCTCAGGAGCCCAGCCCCGCTCCCCTCCCTCTGACCTGGGAGGCTCCAGGGCCGCCGGGCTGCGGTTCCCGCCTCTGCGCTGCGGACGGCGGCGGCGGCTCCGGGGGTCTCGGGTCCCGACACCGGCCTGGTCTTCCTCAACTAGCTTGGGAAAAAGAAGCTGCCGGAGTCTAACAGGGAATGGTGGAATTTCCTGTCCCTCAGCCTGGTTTCTGGGAAAGGATCCTCCTGGCCCCGCCTATTAAACCTTACTTCCGGTTACACGACCCTCCCAACCTACCTACCGATGGCTCTTTTCCTTTACTTTTCCAATCCACCCTGCTGGGTAAGTCCCGCCCCCTCGCCTCCCACCACTTCTTCTGATTGACAGGAGTCCCCGCCCCATTGGTGACCTGTTCTTCCCACTCCCCCCCATGCTGCCTTCCACAAACAGCTGTCCCGGGGTCCCGGACCCTCTGCGCAGCCTCCCCACGTGCTGGCTGCCGGTCTAGACCAGACCTGGATCCAGGAGGACGCTGCACCCCTGGATCTGACCCTTACCTTGGATTCTCAAACTTCCAGGTACAATTTACCTTGGCTAACTTCTCATCTTGGGATACCAGTCTCCAGTGTTAAAAACACAGCGAAAGACAACCGACACCCTAAATTCTGATGCCTAGGTACCATTCCCAGAACAAAAGTAACATAAAAATACCCTTGGCTCAAAGCACAAACCATACCTCTATCCCCTAAGAAAGAACGTTAAATGATTTCTGTAAGGATTCTGTTCTAGCCCCCGAAGCCACCTAGCAAATGGCAGTTAACCTGGCCCCGCCCTGAGTTCTGAACTCAAGCTCCATTTAAGAAGGATTCCAACCGTTTTTTTTTTGTCCTTCCTTCTTCCACCCTGCCAGAGGGTGCACTCTTCAACTCCATCCCTCTCCCCCCTCCCTCTCATCATCATTAAAAAGTCTTTCCATGTGTGCCCAGTAAGCACCTTACATATCGCCCTCATGGGGCCTGGGGCTTCCACACCCGGTACACACATTATCATAGCACAGCAATATTTGTTACACTAAAGTCAAAAACCATAGTCATTTTCATGATGGTCAAAACATGGAAAGCACATGTATCAACTTAAGGATAGGAACAAAATGATTCATAAGCAAGAACACACTAACAAATGCATGAAGCAAATGAGGACACTCTAGGATATGAGAAATAAATTTAATAAGTAGCTGGAAATACCAAAAAACCAAACTGAAATGAAACAAGAAATTAAAAATGCAAGAAACCTAATAATCAAACAGATCAAGTAGAAAACAGAATATCGGGCCTGAGGGGAGAGTAGAAGGCACTAGTTGACTCAACCAAAGAAAGTAATAAGTGTTGGGAAAGGAGCCTTAGTTAAAGGTAAATCTGAACTTCCAGTTGCACATTCTACTCTTGTGGTGATATATTTTATATTTAGTAAAAATCAGCCTCAAATATCAGAGAAGAGTCATCCACAGTCAAGCCATGAGGGTCAGAGAATGGTGACCTGTGCTTTAATCCCATCACTCAAGAGACAGAGATCTTTTTGTATTTCTGTGAGTTCAAGGCCTCAGATACAAATAGTAGCTCACACCTTTAACCCTGACTCTAGAACTATGATGCAGAGTTGAACTCAGAAGTGAAACAACTGGGCACGAAAGATATTTAAGGCAGGCATAGGCAGATATTAAATCAAAAACATATCAGTGACTTAAGTAGACGTATAACCCCCAAGGAAATAGAAATAGCTATTAAACGTCTCTCAACTAAAAACAAACTCAGGGCCAGATGGTTTCAGTGCAGAATTCTAACAGACTTTCAAAGAAGAGCTAGGACCAATACTCCTCAAATTGTTCCACACAATAGGAATAAAAGTAACATTACCAAAACTCTTTTTATAAAGCTATAAGTCACCCTGGTGCTCGAACCACAAAAAGACAACAACAAAAAAGAGAATTTCAAACCAACCTTGCACATGAATATTGATGAATACTCAATAAAATACTGCCAAACTAAATTCAAAACATATCAAAAAAATTATATCTACCCTGATCAAGTAGGCTTCATCCCAGAGATGGAGGGAGGGTTCAACATACAAAAAACTGTGAATGTCATCCGTCATATATACCACCTGAATAAAAACCCACACCATCGATCATCTCCTTAGATGCAGAAAAAGCCTTTGACAAAATCCAACACTCCTTCATGATAAAAGTCCAGGAGAGATCAGGAATACAGGGAAAATACATAAACATAATAACAGCAATGTGCAGCAAGCAAACAGCCAACAGAGTGACATTAAAATTAAAATTAAAATTCATATCATAATAATAACAGTAGCAGGTTAAACCTTAAGTGGTCAACGATACATGTAGGAAGTCAACTATTACAAGGGAGGTATGTCTCAAAACAGACTGGCTTTGATTTAGCAATAAACAACACCTGGGAATTATATTTTTTGAAAGAGTTTATTCTGTTTGAATTCAGTCTGAAGTCTAAAATTAGTTGTTTTTGAGACTGAAAATACTGTTGTTTTCTTGTGTCAGTAAAGAAGAATATTCTGGCAATATTTCTATACATCAGAAGTCAATTTTCTTGACTATCCACAACTATAAGTGTGCCCAAAAGATGTAAAACACATTACCAATAGGCTGTGTAAAGAACCCTACAGCTATTCTTATTAGAGAGGCACAACAGTGGCTCCTGAGAAAGTTACAGACAGAAAACAACTGGTATCCACAGCCAGTCACTCCATGGGCTTTTTAAGTGCACATTTCATGGATTTTGTTTAGTGGGACTCTTCTACAGACTTTGCTTAGTGTAGTTCCCCAACACAAAGTTATTTATTTGGTAAAACTACCTGAAAATTAGAAAATAGTGGTTTTCATTTGCTGTATATTCTTTAGTGGCTTGTGGCAGAGGTCTATGAAAAATTGTGTTGAGATTTTGATGGGGATTTAATTTAATCTGCAAATCGCTTTTGGCAAAATTGATATTTTTACTATGTTGATCCTACCTGTTCAATGGCTTGGTCAGTCTTTCCATTTCTGATATCTTTTTCAAAAATTTCTTTCTTCAACATCTTAAAGTTCTTGTCATATAGGTCTTTCACTTGCTTGGTTAGAGTTACCCAAAGATATTTTATGTTATTTGTGGCTACTGTATAGGTTGACGTTTCCCTTATTTCTTTTTCAGCCCATTATCACTTGTGTATTGATTTTTTTTTAGTTAATGTTATATCCTGTCACATTGTTGAAGGGTTTTTTAGCTGTGGGAGTTCCCTGGTAGAATTTTGGGGGCACTTTTGTATACTATTATATCATCTGCAAAGAGTGAAAGCTTGACTCCATCCTTCCCAATCTGTATCCTCTTGTGCTCCCTTTGTTGTCTTGTTGCTCTAGCTAAGACTTCAGATACTGTATTGAATACTCATGGAGCTAGCTGACACTCTTGTCTTGTTCCTGTCTTTAAAGGGCTGGCTTTTAGTTTCTCTCCATTTAGTTTGAGATTGGCTGTAGGCTTGCTGTACATTGCCTACATGTATATTCTTGTACTGTTGTCTGCTCATCTCTCTTTTGAATTAGTGCAAGCTCTGTCTGTGTTACAGGGAGCTAATATTGATCCAATTTGCTCTGTCTATGTCAGTGTCTCAGGAAAACTCTCTTTTTCCAATCTGAACTATTGGTCCACTTGGAGTTGGTATATTCAGTGTCTCAGGGAGATGCTCTTCATCTAACTGGAGCTGGCCAATTCTGTGTTTCTGGGAGCTATTCTTGGTCCAATGGGACCTGGTAAATTCTGTGTCTCAGGAAACCTCTGAGGTCACAGGATGTTAGGTGGGTTTTGCGGATGCAGTGGGTCCTATAGATTGCAGGGACCAAAAAACTGGGGTGTTAATGGGATGTTTGCCCACAGGAGTCTTTGCTATCATCCTGCAACTGGGGCAGAAATGGGTGGAAGAGGAATGCCATGGATTGTGCCCCATGGCCTAGGCTTCAGAGACTGGGCTCTCTAACTGGGCTGGGTGAAATGTCACTCACCTTTTGGTCCAATAAGGGACCAAGCAATTCTGTGTCTCAGTGAGTTGCTGAGGTCTCGGGGTGATGAGTAGGTTTGGGGCATGGAGTGGCACTTATAGATTGCAGGGTGTGACAAACTAAGGTGTTATTAGGGGATACCTGCCCACAGGAGGCTTCCCTGCTGGCCTGTGGCTGGAGCAACAATGGGTGGGAGTGGGGGTCCATGGTTTGTGCCCTAGGTCCCTGAGACTGGGATCTCTGACTGGGCTGGGTGAAGTGTCCCTCACCTCTTAGTCCAATAGGGGCTGGCCAGTTCTCTGTCTCGGGAAGCCACTGAGGCATAGAAATATAGGCATGGCACTGGAAACCTGGCCAAAAGCCAGTGACTATAAGTATTATAGGCCATAGGAGGGAACCCACTCTGGATATTTTAATACATGTACAAATATTCAAATTGTCTTTAAATAATTGTATCCACACCATAGCCTAGTAGTATATTCAAAGTGAGTCAGAGAAACTTTTTTTTTTCTTGCAACAGGAAAGTTATTTCAGACACTTCCGAGTGCACAGCTTCCAATGGGAATTTTATATTACCACATCCAAGTCTCCGAGGACATTACGGAAGAGGGAAGAATGATTGTAAGAGCCAGAGGATGAAGAGGTAATTATGGAAAAATCAAACTGAGCAGAAGAGATATCTCGGCAATGAACACTTTCATTCCGAGGAGGGATTTAAGATGCACTGGAAGTTGAAAAGATCTTCCACACACATAGAATACTCACATTCTGCTAACATGCTCTCATTGAAATGGAGAAGACAATCTAGAACACCTTTGTGTTCTGTAATAATCAAAACGTTTCTTCAAAAAACGTTTCTAGTAGTTTGGAAAGAAATGAATCCAAAATTTATATAAAATGTGAATATACATGTTTTATGAAATATTGAGAGGAACCTCAAGCATAAAAGTGACATGAATATTCATTAAAATTATAGAAATAAAAAACATTGAGTACATTCATGACTCAGAAAACAGCAAATATCACTGAAAAGACAATGTATACTGAGTTTGATACGCTACGGAAATACTAAGCAGTTCTTATAAAGATATCTTCTGTCACTGTTAGAGAAAACGTAAATATTAACAATAAAATAAACAAGATTTGAAGGAAGTACAAAATGTCCCCAAATTCTGAGAGCAGTGAATAACCAGGAGGCATCAATTTATTCAATTTCACATGACATTAGCATTATAGCAGTGAAACATTTGGTACTGAAATGAAGACAGGAGCATCAGTGTGAGTGGAAGGACATCACTCACATACAGTCAGGACAGTAGTTGCTCCTGCTCTTGATGACTCACCGCTAAACACCTCATAATCCTGAGATGTTTATCACTAAAATTCTTCTGAATCTTTTGTTCCGAAACAGAATCTGAAAAACTAGACATGATAGTAGTTTGTCACCTTTTGTTTCCATACAAATGATTCTGGAGAAACTAGTCACATCTTCCTCATCCCCTCTCTCAACACATCTAGATCCTTTGCTACTGTCTTCTTTCTTCACCCTTTAGAGACTTGTCTCTAATTCTCAGTTGAGGGTCTAGCTGAGCGGTGGAAAACCTGCATATGGGAAAGATATTCTTCAGGATGCTCCTGGGTTTCTAACACTGTGCTCAGTAGATAAGCGAAAATAATACAGAGGAGTCTAAAAACCATTTTCTAACAGTCAAACAGATTGAAAAGAGGTATTGAGGAAACATTTTCACACCATATACCTTGAGTCGCACTTCTAATCAAAGCTCCATCAAAACTCCAGGGGGAAAATGGAACTGTAATATTGCAGTGACAATATTAGGCACCACTGTGTTTCTGAATACTGGAATAAAAATGGGAAAAGCCGAATACCTCCAAAGGACACTCAAGAAGAAGACAGGACGTTTTGTGCAAGTTTTTCTCCCTTGAGAATTTTACTGAATTGTGTGAGATATATGACTCACTCACACACAGCTCAAACACATGTGCAGTGGTTTAAAAAGAAACCCTGAAAATGAATACAAAAGCTGGGCATTAATCCCAGCACTCGGGAGGCAGAGGCAGGCAGATCTCTGTGAGTTCCAGGATTTCCTGGTCTATATAGTGAGTTTCAGCAAGGCAAGGCTGTGTAAAGAGAACATGTCTGAACAAATAAAAATAACCCCTGCACAAAAATGAGCATTTTATTTACATCACAGTGTGGATACATCCCAAATGAAAAGTAAAGGGTAAATTTTTACACAGTAAATGTTAAGGCTTACAACTATACCCATGGGACTTACAAAGGTACATTAAGTGATTTAATCATATCTTTAGTCAATCCTTAGGAGATTAATATCTAACAAACTCAGGGGATGCCAAGAAAACATAAGCAAATGGCTAAGAAATTAATAAGACAATGCAGGACGCAAACATCACATTATGTGGAGATAGAAAATTAGGAATCTCAATCTTGAATGAATTGAGAAAGAAAAGAGTAAGTTAAATAGTATCTCAAGGGATAACCTGTGCTCCAGGATGAAGGTCAGTGAAGATGAAAATCAAGACTTGAAGACAAAGAAACAGAACTGGATATAATAATATATAAAAGAAATAAAAAAAAGTGTAGCTGCATTCTAGCAGCAATATTAAAAGACAAAAATGAAATTCATTAATTATTCACTTGCAATATATCATATAAAGGATTAATATTTATTGAGGGGTATTAACACTCATGATACAAATTGAACCTTAAGACAATTATTGGAGAGAGGAACTGTCCCATGCCGTGGTGCTGGTCTGCTCTCTGAGAACATGAAACAAAATGATGGTACTCAGTGTTCCCTGGGTCTCAATCGATTCTGGCCACGCCCAATAGGGGTCTTGAACTCAGGAGCTATGCATTTGGGCTTCCCTAAGTAATGCCTGGATCCCACTGCATCTTCCCCTTTAGTCTAACTAAGAAAGTTCTAAACTAAGTATAAGACTATATACAATAGGAATCATTAGAAGGTAATGTCTGGGGGAGGAAAAGGCAAAACATAAGCAAGGTCAAACTACAACTAACTACAAGGTCAAACCAACAAATATAAGGTACATCCTACATATCTAGAGTACTGGTTAGTGGTGAGAACAGGAATTTCTTCAAAGCTGTTTATCTTATAATAAAAATCCAACACCTGAATGCTCTTTGCTAAGAAATGAGATGGTAGTAACATTAACTGTCTAGTCTTCAACCCCATCAAGACCTGAGGAGGAAAATATATTACCTGAAGGTTGGAAGCACAAGAGAATAGCTTCCAAAATTTAAGAGAGGACAGTGACAGTCAGCTACCTGGACAGTCACCCACAGCTTTTCTGCACAGCTGGAGAATCCACCATTCTGGCTACAGGCCTATGATATCTGACAGATCTCTTCATTCAGAAGCAGGGCATTTTTTGGAGAAACCATCTTCTCCCATCCAAGCAAGTTTTGGCAGTCTCTATCCTTCATCCTGCTTGTCTGGACTGGACAGCGTGCATACTGACAGCAGTCGAGGTAAGGGCAGTTCTTTGCCCAACAGACCATTGTCTGCCAAGGAAGGCAAACTCCTCGTGGAGTGTCCTTGATGCTCAACACCATCTCGGGAAAGAAACAATGATGCCAGGAGTCATCGTGTCTCTCATGGCCGAATTCTGAGCAGCAAAATGATAAATGCCATATTCTCCAGGTCTATGACGTAGTTGAAGATTCCTGTCTATCCGATATATTGTATCTATGTATCTGGGAAACCTAAACAACATGACTGTTACATGGCAAACCCAAGTAATGGTGATCTGCAGTTCTCTATCATCCTAAAAACTGAAGCTTACATTGTAAAATAGGCAATCTATAAATGGGTGTACAGTCTCTGAATTATGACTTCCAGCATGACTATCATATAAACATTAGCCAGAGGTACATGTACCGTGCAAAATGATAACAGCATCCTAAATCTATATCATATACAAAATGTCTAAACAGGTATACAAAACATCTTATGTATATATTATGACTAATGTAATTATATGACTAGTATAATTAAACAGAGGTAGAAATTACATAATGCAAATGACAATAATGTGCTTAATATGTATCAATGTGCAAAATATTTTAAACAGAGGCAGAAGCATGTGCAAAATATGGCAATTACAGATTCAATTTTGTATCAATACACAAATTACCTTAGACATATAAAACAATTTCATATTTAAACTTGCATCAACATACAAATTATCTCAATCGAGCATACAAAAAATTTCATATTTGTATCAATATACAAGCATCTATACCGGTGAAAATTGTCTTTGGCTCATATTTGGCTAATAATTGTTTATAGGTAGATACAATCTACCTATGCCTATCCTATCTATTCCCCTTTCTCTTATTTAAAAGGGATCCCTGAGTCTATATTATTGTTCTACCATCAACTCAATTTTAACTTATAACTATACTATCAGAATGATAATTATCCATAACCCTTAGAGGACAAAACTTATTGGGAAAGGGGTGTAGTTTATCATAAGATTGCTTCCTGCTGAATTGTGAGCAGCTTGGCATATTTTTAGGACCCTGTAAAGGCTAAGATAGTGGTTGGATCCTAATGGACTGACTATAAACATCTTTAATAATTTTCAGAGTACTGGGTAAGTCCATCTGGGACTTTTGTTAAAGATGTGACATGAAGGATAACCATAGAAAGTTACCTTGCGACCATCCTGAATAGCCTATATTTCAAAAGCAATCATTGAGTGGTGTACACCAGGTTCTTTCTTTCTCTGTCTCTGTCTCTATCTCTCTCTCTTTTATACCAGATAGAATTGTTGTGGTGGGGGGCCCCATCTTCTTTCCGGATGCTTTGGAGATTGTTGGTAGGAGAAATTGTTGTTTACAGTGGAAAGCCTAAACATTATTAATATCAAGTGAAGATTTTATGTCTTTTACGTCTTCAGGAGAAATCTGTATGCAGAGAAGATTTTAAGGTTAGGAGGGAGGAAATACACAGAGTAATAGGATTAACGATAAAGTTATAATAATATTGGTCATACATATTCTGGCTGTCTTCTGTCCCACACCGGGTGGCTTTTTGATATGATACAGAATCTCTCAAGTTTTCTTTCTCAATGTGCTTGGGTTTACAGAGAGAGAAAGCCACTTACTCCAACTTCAAAGCCAGCTTTATTTATAATCAAACCAGGACCACACCTTTTTTTTTTTTTTTTTTTTTTAACACCGGATGGCACAAAAAATAAACCCACACTGGGCATTAGATATTGCATTAATATTCACATTCAATATACTGTATAAAGGATTAATATTTAAGGGGTATATGAACACTCATGATACAGTTTGAAACTTAAGACAATTCTTGGAGAGAGGAACTGTTACACACCCGGCTGCTGGTCCACTCCCTGAGATCACGGAACAAAACAGGGCAGGACTCGGTGTTCCCAGAGTCCCAGTAGATTCTGGTCATGCCCTGTAGTGGTCCTGAACTCAGGAGCTATGCAGCTGGGCTTCCCTAAGTAATGTCTTAATCCCATGACATCAATTAAGACTGGAATTGTGGGGCAAGGCAGGTCTTTAATGTCAGCACTTAAGAGAAACAGGCAGGAAGATCTATGCGAGGTGGAAGATGGCCTGATCTCCTTCCTTATCATATTACAGACCAGTCAGGGCTATATAGTGAGACTCTCTCAGAAATAAACAGGAAATTCAAGGTCTATTTTCTACACTGATATTAAATATCTATAAAAATGCCCTTTGATAGAATGGTGGTATAAATATTAGAAGGCTGATAATCATGGTTTGAATGAGAATTCCCCAATAGACATGTGTCTGAATTCTAAATCCCCAGTTGTTCAAAATATACTGGTAAATTTTGATTGATCATTATTAAATAAAATATGCCACTGACGGGATAGATAGGCTCTGAGAAAAAAAAAAAAAAAGAAGTCCCCAAGCCAACTTTGTTCTCTCTCCCTCCCTAAAGATGTGGTTGAGCATGTCATCTTTCAGCTATTTATTCCATCAAATAATGCTGCTTGCTGTTAGCCTTTCCTGCCATTATCTACTTTTATTCCTTTGGAAGCATTAGCCAAAGCAAGCTCTTTCTTTTGTAGGTTGCTTTTGTCCTGGTACCTTATAAAAGCAGTAGACAGAGATTCTGCATACCAGGTTCTGAAACATGGTGAGGAACACACAGTATACTATGTCATGGGCACCATAAGGGATACACTACTGTAGTTTTCCTAATATATCTCAATGAAAAACTTATTGACAAATATGTGCTTACATTGCAAATAAAGTGCTATATGAGCCTTCATCAGTGACTTATCATAGTGCACAGTCATTAATACAGAAAACAATAATGGGCCAAACTAAGATATAAAATGATGCTAGAGTGTTCTATGCTAAATGGAACATTTAGATCACCTTCTTCAAGGCGCAGGAAATTGAGATGGTTAGATCAAGCTTTCCTTGAGGTCTCAATGTATGGAGAAATAATATATTTTCTCATCTAAAACCAGGAGTATGCTTGGCAGAGCCACAACTGGCCTGAGGCAAGGAAATTGGTGAGTGATATCTTCTGACCCGAGACGACCAACTCTTATCAGCATAAGGGGTTAGGGTTATTTCTCCCAAAGCTGTTTTGTGCTTGGTCTCTGATGCTATTGAGATACTGTGTTTTTCCCTTGTGCATAATGGATTGACTAGTTCTCATTTACTCCATCCCATTATATAATGGCCTTTTAAGGACTCTCCCATTTTCACTTTCAGGAAAAACTGTGTATAGTGTGTTATACTTATTAATATATTTCCTTTGCATAAGACATAGATCATACAAGAACTCTTGAGCTAATCTTTTCTACCTACTTTATTCTGATCCTTACCTTCCTCCTCACAAGCCTGACCAGGACACAGGAATGTCCTGGAAGATATAGGAAGAGCTAGAGCCAGAGTATGGAGAAGAATGTGGGGGTAAACCTGGATCTGATCATACCACCCTGGCAATTGGCACAATGCCTCAGGAGATTAGGATTAATAATTCATTATGTCTGAGAGAGGGATACCTGAGTTCAGGACCTTTTTTGAATATCTACTGATAGTTCATAATAGGTAGTGAAAGGGTGTTTCTTTTTCAGAGATGGACCCAGTTGAGTTGCCCAGGATCTAGTAAGTAACTCCTCACCCATTTTCAGACAGATCTAGTTAAACTTTTAGGGTCCTACTCAAAGAACAGATATAAAAGAAGGTCTGAGTTTATACTTCTGACAATTGAATTCTGTATTATCTTTACAGTAACTATTAAGTGAGTCAGGTTGAGGTCCAGCACCACAGGGTCACCACTCTGCCCTTTTTGTATGGTTCCTTGATATTGCTCCATAGAGTTCACACTGTACACATTCACCCTCTCAATCACAGATAAAAAATTCCTTCATGTGCTTAATTTATATTTTACCACTTTTGCTGAGTAACTATTTGTACTTTCCTGTTTACAAGAAACAAAATGTCACAAGAGATGCCTAGCACTCAAGGCACTCATTACAGCTGGTCAGTAGGCAGCACTCATAGGTGGTATGTAGCACCCTAACCACACTCAGCTCTATCCTAAACCAAAGAAAGCTGGGAGAGCCCACCCAAGCCCAGTCTCCAGCAAAACAAAGCTGGAGAGACATCTCACGGGCCAAACCCCACCCAAATCACAATTTAGACCATCACACACCAACAACTGGAGATCCAAAGTCCCCTTCTCGGTCCAAAGATGACTAAGAACCAACTAGGAGCAAATAAGAATGACCCCTGTGACAACTGGATACACAGCTCCTTGGTCTTGAGCCAACTAAGAGCTGACTAAGAAGCCCCCGCAATTACTGAAGACAAACAGCCTTTAGACCCAAAAGTAACTAAGTGCCAACTAAGAGCTGACAAAGAGTGAACAGAAGAAGCGATGGGCAGATGCCAGTGCAAGAATACATATAACAATATAAAGGACAACAACCACCAGAAGAAACTAATAACTCTACAACATCAAGACCTTAGCATAACAATGAAGAGGAAACACAAGTATATAACATTAAAAATAACTTTATGAAGATAATAAAAAGGATAAAAATCTCCCTTAAAGAAATAGAAGAAAATATAAATAAAAAATTTGAAGAGATGAACAAATCTCTGAAACATAATAGATAAAACCAAGAATAAGAAAAGAAACAGGTAAAAGAAACATTCCAGGAATTAAAATTTGAAATAGAAGCAATAAAGAAGGCACAAACTGAGGTGAAGCTGGAAATAGAAAACCTGAAGAAATGAACCGGACCTACAGATGCAGCATAACCAACAGATGCAAGACATGGTAGAGAGAAACTCTGGAGTAGAAGATTCAATAGTGAAAATACGTACATCAGTTAGAGAAAACACTAAAACAAAAGAAGTCATAACACAAAATGTCAAAGATATCTGGAACACCATGGAAAGAGCAAACTTGAGAATAACTGGAATCAAAGAAGAATACCAGCTCATAGGAACAGAAAATATATTAAACAAAATCATAGAAGAAAACTTTCCCAACCAAAAAAGAAAATGCCTATAAATATAAAAAAAGCTTACAGAACACCAAAGAGACTAGACAACTACCCACCAAGAATGCCTGCCACATAATAATCAAGCCACTAAACCTACAGAGCAAAAAAAAATATTAGCTGCAAAGGAAAAAGGCCAAATTACCTACAAAGGCAGATCCATCAGAATAACACCCAACTATTCAATGGAAACAATGAAAGCAAGAAGGTCCTGGTTAGATGTTATACAGACACCAAAAGAATATGGCTTCCAACCCAGAGTACCATACCCAGCAAAACTATCAATCACCACAGAGAAAAACAAGGTATTTTATGATAAAATCAGATTTAAACAATACCTATCTGCCAATTCAGCCCTACAGAAAGCACTAGAGGGAAAACTCCAACCTAAGGAAGCTAGATACACTCATGAAACCGCAAACAATCAATAATCCCACAGAAGAAAAACCCAAAGATGGGAGATACACACAAGCTACCACCAAAAATAACAGGAACTAACAATCATTGGCCATTGATATCCTTTAATATCAATAGACTCAATTCCCCTATAAAAGATACACCCTAACAAAAATAGAAGCCATTGCTGGGTGTCATGGGACTAATTTCTAAACAGCTATTGGGACACTAATCCCCTCTCAGATAGGCAACTGGTAGAATGGCAGAGTTAGAAATTATGGGTGAATTTAAATTCCATAAGCTCTGTAATTGCCACAATAGCATGAGAAGTCTGTTTGCAAGCAAGAGATAACATAAATTGTCTACCAGTTTATTCTTCAGTAATTATGCTGGTGAAGATAATAAAAATGAAAAGAATCCCACTAAGCCCCAATTGATATGATTTAACGTTTACAGACATGGGTAGAAATTCACAAAAGAATTTGAGACAATGGCCTTCTGCACAGCAACAGAAAAATTAGTCAACCCCTTGGGTATGTTCCTGTTGCTGCCTGTTTCCCAATCTGGCTTTACTCCACTGCAGCCCCCCCCCCCCCCCCGATAATTCTCCCAGATGCCACAAGGTGTCCTGCAGCTGAGGGGAGTTTTCCTGTCCTGACAAAATATGAAGATACCATGTATCCTCATTTTGGTTCTGACCAATGTAGCTTGTAGATGTTCCACTGGAAATGGTAAGTTTTCAGACAATCATGCCCCCATTCAGTTAACACAGCTCCTATCATCTAGATTTTACCATGCATTTGCATAAATACTTAAGAATTTTCCAAGCCCACACAATCTCTGCTTTATCTCCCCATCCCTCCTCAGGCCAGACATTTCTCCTAGCCCCACTGACACCTACTTGTCCCACGCTACCTAGGCTAATTTCAACAGAACTCTAGATGTTAAACTACCCTGGACCTGGTCTACCTAGCTCACCAGGTGTTGCTATCATACACCAAAGCTGTATTTATAAATGAGCACAGAATAAAGAAAACAATATTGTGAAAGGGGCACAAAGCCAGATATTTTTATTGTACACAAGTTTACAATTTTACCACTGGAAATCTGCAATGAATTATTTAGGATAATAATCTAATGTCATCAAGCAGAGGCGCCATGATACATGGAACACTTAAAATTGGCATCCCAGGAGTTTGTTCAGCTGGTTGCATTCTCCAGATTGCTAAAGGCCACTCCATAAGCCTGATTCCACTGTATTCTTTCTTAATCAGTCCTGATACAGCAGCAATTGATAAAAAATATCACAGGGTCTTTTGGCAACAAGAGCCTGACTTTACTCAAGATTGTACTAAGCATTTGAATTCATGTTCAACAAACTCTAATATTGAGAACATCAATATGTTCTCAAACAGTACTTCCACATTTGATCAATAGGACTACTTTTCTTATACTAAAATCCACAAAACACAAAATGGTATAGCTTTGTTCATTGTAACATACTGCCTTGTCTGAGGTCTAAAATTTTTGAGTCTTGCTATTTTTAGTATCAATAATTTAATACAGTACTTTGAAATTGGACTAGATGCTCCATTCTTTCTTTCAATACTTCAGAATGATCTTCCAGCACACCTTTGGGGAGTTCTAAGCTGTATACAAGTATGTGAATCTTCTCTTGCTCATAGGTCTTTAAAGCAACATAGTCTCTTTGATATTTGTATGGATGGACTCACACACAAAATTAAACTGAGTATAAGTCTTTATTAAAACATTTTCTTCAGTTTTATTTTGTGATGATTTTTCTGATGTCTACAATATTGGTATTGTGTAGAGGATTTAACAAAAGAATTTGATTCATTTGTTGAGGCTTATAGACTGGAATTTCTAAGGTACAGCAAGACACAAGGCTAGCAAAATGATGTTTAGTATTTATCCGTGGATAGTCATGCTCTAAGGGAAATCTGAGTTTGGCCGAATCAGTCTATGCATTTCACACAATGCATAGATACTGCCCATAGTGCATGATGTCTGTCAGTAATAACACACGCTTATACTTGCCTTTTCATCTATCCCACTGCAGACCCCTCATTATCCTCCATGAATGCATGACCTTCTTTCTTAGGATCCCAAAGCATCTACATTCTGGCTGTGTTGAGTCCTTTTAATGAGACCAGGTACTCCCTTAGTAGTAAGTCTGGAGCAGTGACCAAAAACCATATTCCCTTCTTGAGTCGACTCAAGTGCTTTCTGACAGTGATTTTCTAGTGTTCAATTTTGGAGTAATAATTAATAGGTTCAGCACATGTTATGTGAGAGAATTTTCTTGGGGAGATGCAACATTCATATGTACGAACTCAGCCAAAATGAGAATAGACAACAAAACCACTTAGGTACGTTTGCCACTGAAATCCATCTTGATGAACCAATAGGCTTTATTGGGGTTACTTACATAAATATGAGACTGGAGTTGCCTACAAGAGCAAAAGTTACTCATACAGAATTAGCATCATGATACTCCAAAGTCAGTATGAAATACAGCTTTTAAACAGCGGACTCCCACAGATTACTAGACACCTGCAGGTATATCTACCTGTTAAAGGGCAATATGTTTTACTGGCTCAATTCAAAGCCTCTTCTAAGTAGCAAGATTAGTATTAGTTTCTTCGATGGAATTAAGCATAGTAAGTTCTGAAAGTCTCAGCAACTTTTGGAAGCTATTTTGGGTGGTATTTCCTGTCTTATTTAGCTTCCCTATAGAATGGAATGCTTTGGTCCCTAGAAAACTGCTACACAGCAGCACATTCTTCAGGCTTCTCCATTTTGTATACATTATGAAGTCTTTGAAAGTGAGAATATAATTGTTGTAATAAAAATTTTCCTACAATGTTACATTTGCAGAATTTTTCCTCAGTATAAAGTCCAGACATTTTTTTTCTAAGATTAGAATGTTACTCAAAGGCTTTCACACATTTCTCATGTACATAATAATTCCATGGTGTAGATCCTATAGAAGTTCATAAGGACAGAGCATGGATAAAGCATATGCTCTATTACTTATGTTATGATGGAAACTTTCCTTTTCCGTGTGCATATGCTGATATTTTCTTATACCTGAGAGACAGGTAAAGAATTTGCCATATACATTGCATTTATAAGGCTTCTCTCCTGAATCAATTCTTTGATGAATTCTAAGGTGGGCTTCCTAGATAAGGCATTAGTCAAATTCACTGCATTGGTAAGATTCCTTCCAGTGTGAATTTTCTGATGTTTTCTAAGAACTGAGCCACCAGTAAAAGATTTCTCACACTCACTACATTTGTAAGGTTTCTCACCTGTATGAAGTCTCTGATGTGTTCTAAGATGGTCTTTCTGAATAAAGCATTTTTCACAGTAACTACATTTATATGGTTTCTCTCCTGTATGGATTTTCTGATGTGTTCTCAAATTGGCTTTCTGAATAAAGCATTTGTCACATTCATTGCATTTGTAAGGTTTCTCTCCTGTGTGGATTCTTTGATGTCTTCTAAGGTGGGCTTTCCGGATAAAACATTTGCCACATTCACTGCATTTGTAAGGTTTTTCTCCAGTATGACATTTCTGATGCTTCCTAAGATCTGAGCCAACAGTAAATGATTTCCCACATTCACTACATTTGTAAGGTTTCTCTCCTGTATGAATTCTCTGATGAGTTCTAAGATTGGCTTTCTGGATAAAGCATTTCTCACATTCATTACATTTGTAAGGTTTCTCTCCTGTATGGATTCTCTGGTGTCTTCTAAGGTTGGCTTTCCGGATAAAGCATTTATCACATTCACTGCATTTGTAAGGTTTCTCTCCAGTATGAATTTTCTGATGTGTTCTAAGATCTGAGCCAACAGTAAAGGATTTCTCACATTCACTACATTTGTAAGGTTTCTCTCCTGTATGAATTCGCTGGTGTTTTTTAAGCTTGGCTTTCTGAATAAAGCATTTGTCACATTCAGTACATTTATAAGGTTTCTCTCCAGTGTGAATTTTCTGATGCATTCTAAGATCTGAGCCAACAGTAAAGGATTTCTCACATTCACTACATTTGTAAGGTTTTTCTCCTGTATGAGTTTTCTGATGTCTTCGAAGGTGAGCTTGCTGAATAAAGCATTTGTGACACTCACTGCATTTGTAAGGTTTCTCTCCAGTGTGAATTCTTTGATGTATTCTAAGGGATGAGCCAACAGTAAAGGATTTCTCGCATTCACTACATTTATAAGTTTTCTCCCCTGTGTGAATTTTTTGATGTGTTTTAAGTTGGGATTTCTGGATGAAGCATTTGTCACATTCACTACATATAAAAGATTTCTCTCCTGTATGAATTCTTTGATGTCTTTGAAGACCTGAGGATGTGGAAAGGGATTTTCCACATTCATTACATTTGTAAAGTTTTTTCCCACTGTGGCTTCTATAATGGTATTCAAGGTGTGACAATGTATAGAAGGACTTACTGCATTGTTTACATTCATAAGGCCTCTCTCCTCCATGACTATTTTGAGGTTTTCTAAGACCTAAGCAGTAGATAAAGGGTTTTCTACAATCATTACATTTGTAGCTGTCCTCTCCAGTATGGATTCTGTAACGTCTTTTAAAGCCCAATGGGTGATAAGAACACTTACCACATTCTGTACACTTGTAGGGTTTTTCTCCATAATGGATGTTGTAATGTACTTTGTGGTGTGACAAATACAGAAAAGACTTATTACATTCTGTCAATTTATAGTGTCTCTCTCCAAGATGAGTTCTCTGATGTATACTGAGGCTCAAATGGGTTCTGAAACATTTCCGACATTTCCTGCATTGGAATGCTTTCTCTCCACTATGGATCTGTTTCCTCTTTAGTTTATGTTTAGAGTAAAAAAGTTCATCATATTCTGTATTTTCATTTTCTTTCTTTCCAGTGTGGATTTGTTGATATTGGCTAATGATGGGGCACAAATCATAATCTTTGTCTGTATACTGCTCTTCTACAGTGTTCTCCCTTTTGTGTCTCCTGGCGTATGACAATTCAGTAGGAGTATCGCTGTGGCGACCACTTCTGGATTCCTCGCACTTTTCTGTAGTATCGCCTGTACTATGATGTATACATTGGGAGGATTCATGAATCAATTTGACAGCTTCATAACATTTGCAGGACTTCTCGTTGATTTTTATGTGCTGATGGACGATATGCTTTGAGCCTCGATCCAAGACCTTCTCATACTTACCACAAATGCAGTGGTTCTCTGGAAAATTAGCACAATTTGGGATAATAAGGAGTGATGCTTGATTAAAAAGTTCAACTGATGTATCCTTAAGTTCTCGAAGACTAATCAATTAGTGATTCTTAGGAATAAAACTCTCACCAGAGCTATTTTGTGTTTTACTGTCATTAAATGGATGCCCAGGAGAACCTCAAAGACCCCAAGAACCAATAATAGCCTTCCCATTCTTTCCTACTCTGCATACCCTGCAGTTGAAGAAATAGATGACAGACAGAACAATAATGTACTTTGAGAAAGGAGCTCTCTTCATGATCATATAGAGAATGCTTATTTTTTGTTATTGCTTGTATTTTTGAGAAAATCACATTGTAGCCTTCATTGGATAGGAATTCACAATATAACCAAGGCTAACCTGGAACTCACCAGACCCACTTATTTTAGCTTCCCTAGTAATAGGATTAAAATCATGATTTTCCAGGGCTAGGTACAATATCTCAAAAAAAGTGTGAACAGCTTTTTATTTATTTTAAAACATCTCCATTTTTTAAAATTAGAAAGAGATGAATAGCTTAATCCAATAGTAAAATCAAAATACTCCAACAGTTAAAAGTTACACTACAATGCATTTCCTTGTTTGGATATTCAATTTTCTTTGAACACTAAAGTTAGAATTAAAATATGTATGAGAGGATTGGAGAAACTGTACAGTATATATAGCACCAGTTGCTTTTGCTGAGAAAATTGAAAAATTCTCCTGCATTCTGGTACTTTCTAGACAGATTAGAAAGTTTACCTGCATATGGAGTAGTTAAGTAGAAAGAGATAGTAAGAAATTCCAGAAGATAAGCATCTTACCCACAAAAACCAGATTGCTGAGATTCTCCCACATTATGTCCATGTACAGGGCCCTTTGAGCAGAGTCCAGACATTCCCATTCCTCCTGGGAAAACTCTACAGTCACATCCCTGAAGGTCAATAGACCCTGTAATAAAAAAATTACACATTTACTACGTGCTGCTGACAAGATGCTATCCTAGGGAAAAGAGACCTAAGAAATTACAGACACTTTAATGATACACATGAGGTGTGACATCATACAAAGATATAAGTTTTCTAACAATGTTGCAGACATGGTTCGGAAGTTAAGAGCGTTGGTGGCTATTCTGGAGGACCCAGGTTTAATTTGAAATACTAACATAGCACTGTAGAACTGAGTATGACTCCTGCTCCATTAGATCTAATGCTCTTTTATGAACTCTACAGGAAGAATGTATACATATTACTCCTGCATACATTTAGGCAAATAAAGTAAAAGTGAAAGTTAATTTTAATAAAATATACATTCTAGAGTACTCATACTCTATTTTTATTTTCTCTCTATATAAAAGTAGAATAACATACAAAATAGAATAACATAATAGACTTCAAATCAGCAAACTTTGTGGGCATATAAGATTCGCATAGGAGGTCTAGATGCACATACCTTATTGAAGGCTGTGCTGATGTCAAACAGGACTACATTGTTGCATCGCAGATGAAAAACTATGATGGGAAAAACTATTTCCAAATTTTACAACTGTCAATCTTGCTCAAATATGGATACTGGATCAATCCTGTCTGTAGCTGGGCCACAGATGATTCTATTCTAACATGCACAGTTCAGATAATATGGCATAGGTACACCATTTGTAGAACACAGACATAGCATATGGAATGGACAATGCATGGATAAATAAAAGTCAAGGAGGTTTTTTGAACAGCAAAGAAAGTAACATAAATGTATAATCTAACATTCCAAACAACACATAGGATCACATATTTTGTGAAGTTATTATATGATAAGATTTTCACAATCATAAAGTAGAAAAAATCAATAATCTAAACTTTTCTAAAAGATGATGGGGGTTCACTACAGAATAGTTAGAAGAATTTGTGTAAATAAATGTCCTATGTGATAATGCATTCAGATGAAGAGATCTCCTGTGATCCAAACAATTGTATTAAGTTGTGTGAGAATACTAACTCTTCATTAATTTTGAATATATTATTGCTGAAGACTGTGTTAATTAAAAATTTGAATCTTGTAGTAGTTTCAATTCTACTCTTTTCTTCAGTATTTGAGCTCAATAGTCTAACTTGATTTATGTTTTATATATAGTATAAGCTATAATTCTTTCCTAACTTTGCAAAAAAAAAAACATAAGATTACACACTGACTCCACCACCATGAATGTGCACCAGAAATGTAAATCTGAAAGCTGAAAAGATAGCTCAGAGGCAAAGGGCACTTGCTGCTTCTGAAGAGAAAGTTTCAGTCTCTTTACATTCATGGCACAGTGCTTTATTCTCATACCAAGGGTTTGAGGCCAACCTCAGGGTTTTATGGGCAGCAATGGAGGCATGCAATGCACATAAAAACCTGCAGATGAACACTCATACTTAATAAAGATTATTTTTTTAAAAGTTGGATATGGAAACCTGTCCATTACAACCTCTTTGCAGAATTTCTACCTACCTATGGATCCAGGGGAAGGAAAGCATAAGGGAGATGAGCCTTTTTCCTCCAAAAGAACAGAGTAAAGTCATTAAGAGGGGATATTCATTTATACTTGAAAATTGATGGCTTATGCATAGTGCCAAGTCAATAAATCTAGAAAATTCTTTCTAATATATTCTGCATGATACAATAGAGAGGTGGGGACCGGACACCTTGCCTGAAAGCTAAAACAAAAGATAAACAGACAATACTGCTCTGTCCATTGAGAACTTACCATTGAGCATTGTTATCAAGAGCGTACTATGACCGGGACCCCTCCTGAGACAATTAGTTTTCAGATGTCAACAAATTCATAGGTGCATCATCACTGTGTGATATCAAAGAGCAAAGAAAAATCCACTAAACTGCAATATGCATCTCCTCTCGGAAGCATAAGTTTATCTATGAATAAAAAGTTTTATTTTGATACTAGAAAAGGATCGTTACAAAATCATTATTTTAAAAGCTAAACCTGACAAGAATGGAATGTAAATTTCTTGTTTTATAAAAGCCACTTATCGTAAACTGTTAGGGATAATTAAGAAACACAAGTTAATCATCAGTCATCTCAAACAGAAATAGAATGTAAAGTCTCAGTCTTAAGTAAGTTGTTAACTTTACTGTAGACTGTTAAAGAAAAGAAGTTAATAGTCATCTTATAACTAGTCAAATTTTTAAATCACAGTCATGCTAAGTACTAATATAATTAGTTTCAGGGATAAGCTTTACTTAGTCCCCTGTATATGTTTTCAAAGTTAAGTTTAAAACAAGTAAGTAGAAGCAAGCAAAGTTTGTCTATTCAGATATACCTTATAAATAGATGGTCCTCAGGTGCTTTAGAGATCTGTAGAACACAGCATTTAAAATGTTTAATAAAAAAAGCTTTTCATAATATAGAAAGATCCCAGTTCCCGAAAGCACCCCATCTCCTCCAAAGAAGATGGATGGACATAGAAGAACCTCCACTTAAGAGTTGTTTTAAAAGTGGCCACACTGGTCACTGGGCAGGCCCCCCCCCCAACAACAACAACAACAAAACTACCTTTCACCTCAACCTCTGCCAATACCCTGTTCAGACTGTGGACAATCAGGACACTGGGAGATCAATTGGCCCACTTTGTCTAGACAAGGTAAGCTAAGCTGGTCTGCCCCCTCAAGTTACTACTCCACAGAAAAGTCTGCCAGATCTTCTTAGTCTACCAGCGAAGAGACTGATGCTGCCCTGAGACCTCTGTCCCCAACAACTATGGAGGACCCTAGGGAAGTTGTCTAGGTAGCCAGTAAGGCTGCCATTTTTAATAGATTCAGAAGCTGCGTGGCCTGCACTTCTTCTTATCCTTCTCAGAACTCTGACGTCACGAGGCGAACATTAGATTTGCCAGTTTAATAGAGGCAACCAAGGCTCAGCTGCCTTTTCAGTTCTCTGTATGTGTGAAAGTCAGGCAGGGGATAAACACACAGAAACGATTTCGATGTAACACTTCACTAATTCCTTTACTGAAAAGAACTCAATTTACAACAAAGGCATTCCTTTATTGAAAAGAACTCAATTTACAACAAAGGCCCTCAGTAATCAGCCACTTGAATCTTCTTGTAGATTAGATAGGAAGGTGTCTAAAATTAAATAATGGTGTTATAAAGGTCTGAGGCTGAAAAAGCACAGGTAGTGAGAAAAATAAAGTGATATAAGATGTATTAAAGAATGTACGATTTTTAAGATTTCTTTCAGTAATATACTGTTATATTAAGAGTCCAAAAGTTTATGGTCTTAACATTAACCGGTGGAGCTTTGATAAGTTATTAATCTAGCTCTGTCACAAACTCAAGACTGTGAATAGATTTAAAAGTGCTTCTTATTGTACTAAAAACATCTCTCTCTCTCTATTCACAGTTCTTCTGGATAGAGGAAAGAATGTCCATGGTTTTAACCAGAATTATTGTTGGATTCCCTATTATGCCTTTTCTACAATGTGGATTTCTGTAGAGATTACAGTTTAAATGCTACTGTGTCTAAAACTTACCTCTTTTGCTAAACTCAAAAAAGTTCTTAAAGTTCTATTGTCAACTTGAATCCACCTTGAACATGTCATCAAATGAACTCCGGATAAGTACTGTCATTTAACAGCTTAAGTTTCCCACCTGTTGCCTGGCCCTGAGGGTTAAATCTTCCCTCCTTCCCTTGGTCTTGGGGACTGCCCTCCCTTAGTTACCAGGACCTAAGAAAAAAAAATCCCCCTAAATGTAACTTTATCTCTGCTCTGCCAGCATACTGCCAGGTGCCTTCTCAAAATCTGCATCCCAAGCAACTAGAAAATGGCTAGCTACAAATGGTCCAACCCCACAGACTGCTTCAACTAGGCCTGTGTTTTCTTAGCTCCTAGTACTGAAGAAGGTACCGCAGAGCATGGACAGCTAGTGAAACATCCAGCTATCTCAGGACTTGGAAAGCACCCCAGCTTTCTCAGGTCCTTCAAAGATGCTGATGCTGCCAGACAACAGGAAGCAATCTACAGAACACAGTACCTCATTCCTGTATCACCTGCTAACCTTTCCTATGTCCTTACTTTTTCTTACAATAAACAAAATAATGTAATGCTAGTTCCCACTACAGTATAGCTTTGCTGCTGCTGCCAAGCAGTTACATCATCAGCTGCCATCAGGCCCTTTCCAGTTAGCTATGCAACATGTACACCCTCTAAAAGTGTCCACCAAAATGCAGCTAACTCTCTTGTCTTTTCCCGTCTTGCCTGCCTCTTCTTGTCTCCACTCTCGCCCTCTCCAGTAACCCTCTTGCACTAACTCTTCTGCATATGGCTTGTTTGCTTGTTTGCTTGGTGGCGTTACCTTGAAAAGCCTTGATAAAAGTCCCATCTTGATCTATATTTATCTTTCCATCTATACCTATATATCTTTAAACAAAACTGTCTTGATTTGCTTGGTTTCAATATATAATGCATAAAACACAGACTGATTTTTGAAATAATAGATTTTCTTAAGGTTTAAAGAAACAGAAAAGTCTGTGATTCTGTGTGGCGCTCACAGGTTTTCTTTGCTGTCAATTTTCTGTCTTCTCATGCTCCATACTCCTGATCTCCCTATGCGGCATTTCTTGTGTCATCACAGACTGCCTCACTGTTGCTTCCTCTCTCTGCTCAGTTTAGTGGCTCAGGAACCTCTCTCCCTCATTCCCAGGGTTGGCTGAGATCCCGATCTTCAGGACACAGCCTCTGTCTTCTTCTAAAGTTGAATGTGGCAGCCTGGAGATACTAACTCTTCATGTGGTGAAACTTAACTTTGGAGAAACAGATGTAGGAAAGAAGCAGCCAGACACAGTCTCTATTTTTGCTGATTTCCAGTCGACTTTCCTGAGGGTGATTTTTCTATCATTCCAATGTAGAACATAGAGAAAAGGCCCTGAGTGTGTTAAGTCCTGACGGGGTGTGTATTGTTGATGTGAGTTGGCCATGTAAAGAATCAATGTTTCAGCCCCACAGAAGAGTGAACAAGCAATGTCTCAGCCCTATGGGAGTGTCAAAGCTCATAGGAATGGCAAAGCCTTGAGTGTATGTTGAGAGTATGTGCAGAAAATGCCCATCACTGTCTTCTGATGATGCATAGCATTCTACCTGGATTGCATTGCTTTCTCCATGGGATATTTACTGCTGGAAGACTGACCCCCATCTCTAGAGACAGCTCTTCCTGAGAAAAGGTAAACCTACCTCCTTATTCAGTTGTGCTGCATAATGAACACACCGAGCTTCTCCGTCAGAAGGCCCAGACTGCCCCCCCCCAAATAAATGAAATAAAACAATTTTCAAAAATATGTGGATATGACACTGACCTGGGGTGCATTTTCAGGAGAACCGTCCATGCTTCCTGTTGCTCTTCTCTGAGTTTCTGTCTTAGGAACAAAGACTGGAACTTTTCTTGACATTTCATATCGAGGAGTCAAAGGTAAAAAGCCAAAATTAATACAATCCTATTACAGACATTGCCAAATAACATAAGAACCCCCCCCCCCCCCAAAGCAGAGGTATTGTCAACATTCTTATGGACAGGAAAAGATATATTTAAAGCGATGAAAGACAGTAACTGTGTCTTGTCACTGCACCCTGAAATGAAGACTCTTAAATTCGTGGAGACGGGAGATCATTTCCAGAAATTTACAGTGTAACACAGATCATACACTTAAGCAGCACTCCAGGTCAGAATTAAAGGTAAACTATACAAGTGAAAATCTGAGGAATGATCCATGATAACACAGGGAATAAATACATTTTACATAAAGAATAGAAGGATAGAGGAGGGCTGGGGGAGGTGGGTAAGAAGCTATACCCAACTCACAAAAGCAACAAACCATCATTTCTAATTGAAGGGACGAATAATAATACCAGTAATTTTACCAAACAGAATGTTTTTTAAATCACATCAGAAATCAAAGCCCTGTAACATGAAAAATCTCAAATAGAAATGGAAATGTCTAAGACAAAGTTCAACAAGAGTTTGTGATGAATTCCTAAAGGAACTAGGAAGAAATGAAATTCAGCTCAACACAGTAAAAATCACATGTTCTACACAGAGGTGAAACAGTGCAGAGAAATAATGAACAGCATTTGCAGGACAACTGTAAGAGAGGAAGATATATGTGTTCTCCAGTCCCATTCAACTCAGAGGCGTAAGAGTAAGCTAGAGAAATCTGAATAAAATAAAATGACAGGAAATACAGGTAGGAAAAGAAAGGCATAAAACTCCATTTTAATGATGATAAAAGTCACACAACACTCCCCACAAATGCTGTGGAAACTTGACTGGACAGTGTTTTAGCTATTATCGAAAAAATACAAACTAACAAAATGACTGGATTTCCTACAAATCTGTAACGACAATTTGAAATTAAGCTGGAAATTTAGCCTGTTCAGGTTGCTTCAGAAAGATGTAGGAATAAGCTGAAATAATAAAGACTGCATTTTTATGAAGAAATTTTTAAGGCACTCAGGAAAAAAAATGAAAAATAACAGCACAGCAACCAGAAGAATCGATGCAATTCCCATCGGCAAAATACTGACATTTTTCACAAAGTACATATGAAAACAGTCACATGGTCTCAAGAAAGGTCACAAATACCAATGTAAGGAGCTCAATCCTAAGAGAAGGTGAGAATAATTTTCTTCAAATAAAAACTAAGGGTTTGGGAAACTCAGCCTCTTGCCTAACAGTTCACAACCATAAGTGACCGGGTGGAATTAACGTGGGTTCTTCTCACTGCATTGTAACAAAGTATTTTGTAAAATTACTAAAATGTTTGTTAAGATTCAGAAGAATGAAATATTCAGAGCTATGGCTCTGAAACTTTGTATGCACAGGAACTAATGTAAAGAGAGCCTATGAAAGGGCAAATAAAATTTCTTCCAATTGTTATAAATAAATAAGTAAATGAGAGAGAGAGAGAAATATTCCGCAGGACATATCTTGTTGGGGCTGGCCCAATGGGCTACACAGCTACTCGGCCTAGAATGCGTATGAGGCTTGTCCTCTAAAGCAAACTGGAACTCAAAGCCAGTCAGCCATACTGCCATTTCTAGGAGTACAGAAAACATCTGAAGCAACACATCAATTTCAAGGAACAGTGAGTGGAGTTCTGCTGCTGCAGCATGAACTAGCTTGACTACCCCAGAACTCAGTTTTGCTACTTTCCTCTCACTTTGAGAATAATTCAGTTAAGCTTTATCAGTGATCCCTTTGTGGGGAAAGATAAAAACAGGCCCAGCTGTTAGCATAGGAACAATTGCCAGGAAGATATTTGAGCCAATGCTAATTAAATTTCCTGAGGTATTAGTCGTTCATTATATGGATGGCATTCTCTTCTCTTGCTCATCTAATCAATAATATCTGCCTATCACGGCGAGAGATTGAACTGCTTTTTCAAGTTGCTTCAAAGGACACTGGTTAAATTCTGTAAGAGATGTTAATACTCGAAGCCTAGTGAGTTTTTAGATGATTAAACAATGCTGCTGCTGAAACAGAAACTCGGGGAATCAATTCCTTACTTTCTCATCAATTACTTACCTTTCCTTCCTTCCTCTTCTTCTCCAGTTGGAAATATACGTCAACAAGGTAATGGCATTATAGAAATTCCTTCATGTCGTAATTCATGTCATAATTCTGTGCAACAATCTGCAACTCCTTTTCTACAACAAATTATAGACTTAATGATGGAAGGGATCCATCTTAAAGAATTTACGAATAGAGAGATTACAAAAATCATTATGCCACTAAGTAGAATGCAGGTTATTATTTTGATTTAAAAAAATGGCAGGTTGTAATAACTATTAATACTATTTGACAATGCTCCATGGGTATTATCTAAAATTACATAAAACAAATCCTATGGAAATTATATTTAAAGCTTTAAAAATGGTTCTTCAGAAGGACAAGGAACATGTCTTATATACAAATTAAAATCAATCAACTTTTATTAGATATTTCCCAACTACTGAACATTTTAACTGACTGCTGTTTAGTTAAAATTGTGTGACAGTATTAGGTGGATTAAGGAGGAAGCTGGGTCACCCAGTCATATTGGATAGGCAGGAAACCCCAGTTTGCACATCCTCACCCAAACGCTCTCATATACGCATTAGAACATGAAGGAGAGAGAAGCACTGAGTCTGAGAGCAGACCTGACTCAAGAGAAGATGAATGTTGCAGAAGATTGTGGATGCAGAAATAGGTATAAAAAGAGGTATAAGAGGAGGAGGCATTTGGAGTGAGGTCCTCAAGGATGAAGCAGCAAATAGAAAGTTAGAACAGATGGGACATAAGTAGCTTGAGGACAGAAATGGAAGAATGAGGCAAAAGTGGAAAAAGATTTAGTGCACTTCTTCAGCTGGGTTTCTTTGACTTAAAAGGGAAAGAACACCTGTGACAGCCTTCCCTGTCCCTCTCCTCCCGTCTCCTGTGGAACCTGCAGACCTTCTGCCTCTTCTAGCTACCCCCAATCTTTGCCATATCCCATCCCCTCGTCTCAGCCGGCACCCTCTGCTAACCCAGAAATCCAGGGAGACTGCTTACATATCCTCTCTTCTGCCTTTGCTCTTCCAGAACCAATACCCAGTCTTATTGAAATTCTATCTCCTATGGATCCTGCAGATCTTTACCTCTGCCCTCCATCCCCCACTGTTGCTTTATCCTGATCCCCAACACCAGCTTGCACCTGTTGCTAACGGACAGGCCAGGCATGCCAAAAATTCAAGTACACTGCTTCCGGATCGTCTCTCCCTCTGTTCCCCAGATCCAATGTCCCCGTCTCAACTCCAGCTCCATAACAGAACACCAGCTGTAGCCTTCCTTCCCACGGATCCCACAGACCTTCACATTCGAACCTCTCTTCCACACTTGTTGCTTGATCCCAGCCCTCAACTCCAGCAGGCACTGCCCACGAACCCACCAACCATTCCTGCCAAGAAAGCAAGTAGGCTCTCTATGGATCTTTCTTTCTTCTTCTGTTCTTCTAGATCAGTGCTTCTCAAACTTCCTAATGCTGTGACTCTTTAATACAGTTCCTCATATTGTGGTGGCCCATAAATATAAAATTATTTCACTACTACTTTAGACATATAATTTTGCAGCTACTATAAATCACAATGTAAATATCCGATATGTAGAATATCTGAAATGCAACCCCAGTGAAAGAAAGAGTCATTCAATTCCAAAAGGGACCAAGATCCACATGTTGAAAACCAGTGCTCAAGACCCAACCCAAAAGTCTCACCCACAGTGCTATAGTAGACTCTCTGTGGTGACATTTCTTCACTGTAACCCTGTTTCTAAAAAGACAATTAACCAAATACTGTTGAACACTACGATCTATTTCCTCCTGCAGGTCCTCTCAGAACCTTACCTATCTGCATTCCACATTCTTAACTGTCAGAAACACATTTTACTGGGAACCCCCATTGGCCATATCTAAAGAAAATCTCCTAATAGGCAATACGCAGCCATCACACTCTTCAAAAACCCAGAGAGAAAACAAAAATCAAAAAACACCCATGACAGTGAAGAGAAATCCAGAAACCAGTACAGAGGCCTATAATCAACCCAATCCTACATGCTTAGATAGTAGTATAAAAACAGCCCATAAAGCCAGGGCAGTATGTCTTTACCAGACCCCAGATATCCTATCTAAACAGGCCCTGAATACACACACACACACACACACACACACACACACACACACACACACACACCTACCTTAGAACTACCTGTATGAAGATAACAGAAGTTCTTAAAAACGAAATTATTAAATCCCTTAAAGAAATCCAGGAAAACACAACAGTGTAAGGCTGAATAAAAGTGTTCAAGTCCTGTAAACAGAAACAGAATCAATAAACAAAACACAAACTGAGGAAATTCTGAAAATGGAAAAAATAGGAATTTGATAAAGAAGTACAGAGGAAAGCTTCATGAAGAGAACACAGGGAAGAGAATCTCAGGCACTGAAGATACAATAGAAGAAATGGATCCATCACTCATAGAAAATGTTAAATTTAAAAAACTCCCGAATCAAACGTAGGGCTAGAACCAATAAAACAGGGAGAGAGAGAACACTACAAAGAATCATAGAGACGATTCTTTGAGAAAATCAACAATATAGACAAACCCTTATCCAAACTTATGACAAGGCAGAAAGAGAGAATATCCAGATTATCAAAATCAGAAGTGAAAGGAGACACAGCAACAGACACCCAGGGAATCCAGAGAATCAAAGGACATACTTTAAGAACCTGTACTCCGCTACATTGGAAAATGAATAATTTCTTGACTCTATCAAGATCAGATAAGCCATTTAAACATGTAGGAATGGATAAAGACATGAAAATTGATAAAAGTCATCCATCACACAAACAAACTGAAAGATAAAGGCACAGGACCATTTCATCAGATGCAGAAAATGCCTGATAGAGAATCCAATAACCCTTCATGATAAAAGTCCTTTAGAGATTAAGGACACAAGTGACAAACCTTAACATAACAAAGGCAGACTGGAGCAGGCCTCTGGCCAATATCACATGGAAATGGAGAGAAACTCAAAGCAATTCCACTAAAATCAGGAAGAAGGCAAGGCTGTTCACTCTCCATATCTATTTAATACAGAGCTTGAAGTTGTAGCTAGGCAACAAAACAGCTGGAGGAGATGGGGGAATAAAAAGAAAAAGGGAAGAAGTCAAAGTATCTTTATCTGCAGATGATAAGACGGTATACATAAAGGAACATAAAAATTCCAGCAGAAAACTCCTACAGCTGATACACACCTGCAGCAAAATAGCTGGATACAAGATTAACTCACAAAAGTCAGTAACACTGCTGTGTACAAATAAGAAAGGGACCAATAAAGAAATCAGGGAAGCAAAGCCTTCGACAATAGCACCAATAATATACAATCTCTTGGGGTAACTCTAACCAAGCAAGTGAAAGACTTATGGAAAAAGAAAAAAAAAAACTTCGATTTTTCGAAGAAAGAAACTGAAGATATTAAAAGATGAAGAGATACCCCACACTCATATTTCACTAGGATTAACATTGTAAAAATGGCTATCTGACCAAATGTAATCTACAGATCCAATGCCACTCCCATTAAAATTCCAGCAAAATTCTTCACAGACGCTGAAAGAAGAATTCTCAATTTCATATGGAAAAAGACCTAGGGTAGCTAAAACAATTCTGAACAATAAGAGATCTACTGCAGGTCTCACGATTTCCAATTTCAAGTTACATCACAGAGCTACAGTAATATAAACGACATGGTTTTGTTATAAAAAGAGACATATTGATCAATGGAATGGAATTGAACACACAGGCATAAATCCACATACATAGGGACACCTAGTTTTTGATAAAGAAGACAAAAATACACACTGAAAAAAAGAAAAGCATCTTCAACACAAGGTGCTTCTCATACTGGATATCCGCATCTAGAAGAATACAAACAGATCCATAACCATCACCCTACATAAATTCAAGTTCAAGTGGATCAAAAGCCTCAACATAAAACCAGATACACTGAACCCGATACAAGAAAAAGTGGAGGAAAACATTACACTCATTGGCACGGGAGAAGATTGCCTGAACAGAACACCAAGCGTACAGACAGTAAGATCAACACTTAATAAATGGGAACTGAGGAAAATAAAAAGCTTCTGTAAGGCACACCATCAATAAGGCAAATGGCAGCATACAGAATAAACAAAAAAGATTTTCATCCACCATCCACTCCACATCCAATAGAGGGGCAATATCCAAAATATATAAAGGACTCAACAGATATCAAAAATAACATAAGTAAAAAATGGGGTACAGATCTAATCAGATTATTCTACAGTGAAAATTCAAATAGATGAAAAAGACTTAAAGAACTGTTCCACATCCTTAGTCATCAAGGAAGCAAATCAAAACTATTTTGAGATTCAATCTTAAGGCTGGCAGAATGACTAAGACCTACAACACAAGGAATAGCTCATGCTGATGATGATATGGAATAAGGGGAACACTCATTCATTGCTGGTGGGCATGTAGACTTGTACAGACACTATGAAAATCAATATGGAGGCTCCTTAGAAAGTTGGGAATCAATGGACCAGTTATAACACTCTTAAGCATATACTCAAATGGCATTTCATCCTACCACAAGGACACGGATTAATCATGTTTATTGCTGCTCTATTCACAATAACCAGAAATTGGAAACAATATAGATTCCCCACAACAGAAGAATGGATAATGAAAAAGTAGTACATTTACACATGGAAGTATTATTCAAATGTAAAAAAAAGACATAAAATTTGCAGTGAAATTGATGGAACTACAAAAAAAAAAAAAAATTCTACACCCAGAATCAGAAAGATAAATACGGTATCTTATATGTAGATATTAGGCACTAAATGAATGATAAACAAGCTATAATCCACAGACCCAGAAAAGTTAGGCATAGAGGAAGGGGGGGCACACTGATCTTCCTGGGAGTGAAAAACAGAATAGATTTAGTGTATGGACTATGTACAGGACAGGATATGAACTGAAGGATCATGTGGGGGTATGGACATTAGATAGGATTGAGGGAGAGAATACCAGGAGAGAGCTAGAATTAAGGAACATTTGAGAAATTGTATAGAAACCTTGTGCGTGGAAACTACCTAAAATATAAGGTCTTCTGGCAATAAGGGGTGACCAAATCCCAACTGGCCATCTCTTTTCACCAAACAAGTCTCCAGTACCAGGACTAGGTTGCATTTCAATTGAGTTGTTGCTTAGGGAGCCTCTAGGAATCCCCGAACATTCCAGGCTACTGATAAATGACAATGGATTGTTCTTCCCAAATTGACTGTGGTGCCTCATTCCTAAGAACAATACCCATACAACTCTTAGGACATGGAGAAGTTAAGCTGGAGTCTACATAGAGCCTTCTCCCCTACATTCTAGTATCTTTGGTAAAGGAAGGCACTTTGTAGTCTATCAAAAGAGAAACATAAACACCAATCCAGTGATAAAACTTTTGACCTACAATTGATCTTACCTGCAAGATATGGAAGGGTAACGGTGGCACAGAACTTCTAGGAGTGGCCAAACGATGTCTAATTTGACTAAAAGCCCACTGTACAAAACACAACCCATATCTTACACTGGGTGGCCAAGTAGGTGACCAAGATCCAGAAATGATAGCCCACAGATCTAGGGTAAAACCAAATACTATTGGTTTAAAACACACCAACAATAACACCCCCAAACAATAAAATGACTCCTAATGATACTTTGTTATATTCATATATCAAGGCCGTATTCAGCCATCATTAAAGACACTTCCTCCTGAAGCAGATGGAACCAATATATAGACCTACAGCTACACATTACACGGAGAGACAGTTCTTGAAATACACAGCTATAAATGAGATATGTCCATCAAATCCTCCCTTCGGAGCTCAAGGAACCACACAGAGGAGGAGGCAGACAGTGTACAATGCCAGAGAAGATAGAGGGCACCAGGGGAGCACGGCCCTCTGGGTCAACTGAGTAAATCTCAGATGAACTCAGAGAGTGAAGCCGCAAACACAGGGTCTACAGGGCTCTTCATCAGGGGCAGAGGCTCCTGAGGGGCAGTGAGTTGGTGTGTGATCTTGTGCCTGGTCTCGAGAATCTTCTCCTTCTGTTGGGTTGCTTTCTTCCTCAGTGTAACAAATTTTGCTTTATCTTACTATATTTTGTTTTGCCATGTTTGGTTGTTCTCTCCTAGAAGCCAAGGCTGCTCTCTTTTCTCTCCCTTCTTTTCTTTCTTCCTTTTTTAAAAACATACCCACACAGTGCCCCCTCTTCCCTCCCCCTTCCACTCACCCCCTAGCTTTCCTCTTCCTCACCCCAACACTCACTCCTCAAAGAGGATACGGCCTCCCGTGGGGAGTCCACATATATACTGTATAAGAAAAGAATCGAATACATGGGAAAAAAATAAATGTTAAAAAATAAATAAAAGGCAAATAAGAAATAAAATAATAAAATCCAATCCCCTTAAAGCATGACAGTGACACGGAAGCGCTGGACTCTCTGTCGTTAGAAAATTCAAGTAGGAAGATCCTGCTTATGGGAAAACTAGGAACAGTTGTGGATGCTGCTGGTAAAAAGCTGCTCCAAAGGGCTGGTACAATAAAGGAGTTGTCTTTATAAAGATTACGGGTACTTTTACTACTGTTGCCTACTCAAATGATGCATCAATCCAGTGCTCACGAGATTAGCAAAATTAAAAAAAATTCATCTTTTACATCAAAACTGGAGATTTTCTTATTTTAAGCACTGACAGCCCAAACACCACCCAAATTCCATTGTGTTTATTATTAATAAGACTTTTGTATTTTTGTACAACATAACAAAATTTAAAAATAACAATGTAAACATGTTTGGGATAAACTTAAAAATAGATTAAATTTTTTAAAAATATTTCTTTTGGGTAATATGGTAGTCAAGAAATGCAACCAATAATTGCATGCTTCTTAAATTGACCCAAAGCAATTGAGAAAAAACAATCATATGCAAAACAAAATCACAGATCAGTTGTCAGGAGGGACACATACAGAGAGATTCTTTGAATTATATGGAAACAGACCAAAAGCTTGGGTTCACGCCCAGAAGGCAAGACTGTTTCAACACCTACAAACTAACTAACCACTCAGTGAAATAAGACATGATCATGTCAAGAAAGTCCTGCGGCAAAATATCACATTTGCTCAGTGTGAAAAGCTTGGAAGAATGTGAAAATGGAAGGAATGCACTAGGATACAACGAGACAAGCCTAAACCTAAGACTATCCAAAGGGGGACAATGGGAACCATCCCATTGTGCTCAGGACAGAGTGTCCACTTCTACACTAGCTCAACACGGTGCATTAGTAGGTACATAATTCAAGAGGGACAGAGACAAAATTAAAGAGAAAAATATAGGAGAGTCAGAAAGCAAGTGGCCTTTCTACAGAGGAAATAGAACTCTGTAATCCAATACCCCCGAGAGAGCTCATATCTGATCCCCTGATAGCTCTCTTGATAAGCTATTTATTCACATATGACATCATTTGGTTTAGGGCTTTTGCTTCCACGTACCAATGAGAAGGAGCTGAGAAGTCAATAGATCACTCACAGTGTCTAAACACATCTTAGATTCCCTGGTGGTAACATTCATACTGTCAAAAACTGCTATGCACGATGGGACAGGGGCCAGAGTTGTCAAGGGCCATAACCAGATTTGGGCCCTGCCAGGCAAGCCATGACATGGTGTCATAGAGACAAGACCATTTTGTGGATAAGAGAAGGTTGTCTGGTTTGATTTGAGGCTAGTCCCACAAAGGAACTAATGGATGGTACTGGGAACCTGGCTGAAAAGGCACGTAAGAGAAAGATCACAAGCCCTATGAGGAAATTCACTACTGACGTTTTCTTACATGTACAAATACTTATGAGTTCACTTCACACCTGTAGCCTGGTGCTGCCTTCAGCCTGGGTCAAAGAACCTTCGTTTTCAATGGGCAACAGTTATTTCCGAGACTCATACTGGTGAGATATTGAGAAGTGTTGACTGTTTACTACACAGAGCATAACAGGAATTCCATATTTCCAATTCTCAATCACAGGGATCATTACAGAATAGGAAGAAAAAAGACCATAGATCTGGAGAATGGGAAAGGGGCATAGGTGAAACATTTGCCATATAATATGGATGTTGGCATTAGGAACACACAATGGCCTATCTACTTGGCCTAAACCTGCCCAAAATTATATACGAAATATGAAGGCGGCTAATGGGAAAAAAATCATGACTAACCTGGATGACAGAGGTGGGTGATAAGGTGGTAATGCTGGGTGATGAAGCTTATACAATGATTAAATATTAGTTTTTATTCATTATAAAAGCTAAATAAAATTTAAGCCAATAAAATTTAAGGGAGATACCAACGGCTAGTTAGAGGCAGATCTTTTTTTTATTATTGATGTAGCCAACTAATTAGAAAAGGTTCATACTTTGTTATTATTCTATTTATTTAATTAAAATCAGATAGTAATACTAAATAAAAACATGTTTTTTTTTTGTTTTTGTTTTTGTTTTTTTTTAATGAAGAAAACAAAGGAAAAAACTAACCAAGCAGAAGACCCCTAGCGTGAAAACTGGAATTCACTGAAGGAATTAAGAATAACGCAAGAAAGTGGGAAAATCTTGCATGTACATGGACTGGGACATATTATTGTAAAATTATCAGTGTTAAAAGATTTATATAATTAACTGGGGTTGGAGAGATAGCTCAGTGGTTAAGAACACTGACTGCTGTCTGTAACTCTAAGTTGTGACATCCTTACACAGACATACATGCAGAGAAATATCAACGCAAATAAAAATAATAATTAAAAAGATTTATATGATTAACTCAAAATCCATGATAATCAAGCTCCCCATAATTTACTTCACAGATAAAGAGAATCCTCCTAATTTGCATGGAAGCACAAAGAACCTAAGAATGTAGAGCAGGCCCAGACCCACAGAGCAGAGCTTCAGTCATCCCAGTGGTGACTTCTGGTGATACTGCAGTGACTCACAAACAACAGCCCCTTGGGGATGGCAGAAGAGTAAACACACAGCCAAATAAGAGGAGCGAATATAGAACCACCAAGAAGGTGACTTTCACCAAAATGGCAAAAGCATGTGCTACAGAATAGGCAGCTTTATCAACCAACGGTGTTGGGAAATGTAAATATCTACAATATAAAACGATGAAACTGGGTCCAATGAATTTCAATTCACAATTCCAATGATACAGACACAGGGACCTCGTTTCTAAAGAACACCACAAATTAACAGGACACAAGAATGAGAAGGAACATGCAGGGCTGCATAGGATTGCAAGCAATTAAAAATTTGCATGAAAATGGTAGTCATTAAGAAGAGTTTGAAGACACAGCCTACAGAATGGAGAAATTTGTTAGCAAACTTTTCATAGTATAATAATACGTAAACAGATTTTTATCAAGATTAAAAAGTATAAATACATAATATTATAATCAATAAATAAGCAAAAAAGAGCATATTCAAAGCAACGAAAACAGTCAAATGTACAGGGTACAAGGTACGCATTTTTAGTCGTGCAGAGAATGCTCATCTAATACACACTGAGATCCTCATCTCTGGCTACTCAGTGTGCACACTCAAGGTCCTAATCAGTAACAAACACTGGGAAAAACGCAGGATAAAGAACACACAGTCTCAGTGGGAATCCAGCTCAATGCGACCCCCAGGCAAGTCAGCGGGCAGCTTCGTGGACAAGAAAAAAAGCAAAAAGGAAAAACAGAGAAGACACTAATCAAGTTTATAAGGGAATTAAATATGCTGCAAAATATCAACAATATAGAAAGAAACTCAAAAAGAGACATAAGCCATATAGAAAAATTAACAAAATAATCTGCATTTATACTTTCCTTCAGTAATGTCTTGAAATGAGTATGGATATTGTTTTTCAAACCAAACATAAAAATAGGATGCAGCTTCAAAAACAATAACAAAAAAAAACCACCCTAATACATACATATTTATTCTATAACCATATTTACTTGAAATATAAGGATACAAAATGCTAAGAGTGAAGGAAGTTTTTTTTAATAAGATACAGTGATATGCTGTGACAAAGGTTGGTCATAATTATGGCAGGTAAGAGAAAACAGAAATTTTAACAAATGATCAACTGGTCCATTTGCCAGAAAGTTATATGATCAACATGAATGTATTTCATAAAATAGTTTCCAAATCCATGAAACAATTAACGATAGAATTATAGGAAGGAGATAAGACAGTGATGTAGGGAAGCTTCACTATCCTTCATTTGGTGATGTTTGGAGAACAGAACACTAGTGGGAGAAAGACCATGAACAGCACAGAAAACCAACAATGCCCAGCATGAATCATCAACACAAGAGCAAAAGATGCTCAGTTTTCTCTAAAGCATTCAAGCAGCACCCTCTAGTGTAACTATGTCTTAGAAGTATAACAAGTCTTCAAACTTGGTAAAGACCAATAACTAAAAATGTCTTCTCCAAGAACTTGCAATGCTGACATCAACAGGAAACATCGCATAAACATCAATGGAAAAGAAGAACACATTAAAAAAAAACAACACATGAATTACTGATGACATGTTCTCATCCCAACGCAGGAAGAAATGTAAAAGAATGTGTTCTGTAAGGATTCTAAGTAATTTGTGCCAAGCTCACAAGAGGCATTTTTTATATGAATAGAGAAACCACAAAGACTTCAAAAATTATGAGAGAAGCATCAAATTCAGAGTTGATTTCGAGATACATAAAAATTATATCACTGCAAACCATTGAGAGTTGACATGCAGACAGATGACAGGAGGTATCGACGGACAGACAATGCAGTTGGGGTTTAAGGTTCTGCAGAGATTGAAGCAAATCAAATCCTGTTGGCATTATTTTAGGAGATGGAGGCATTAACTAGGACACAGAATCTGAAGGAGGTACAAACTACTCCAAAAACCGAGAACAGGAAACACCAAGAGGCTTCAATGGTCCTAACTAAACATTATATTCAAATGATAGTAATAAAAATGTTTAATGTTGGTATGAAGGCACACTCAGTGCCGTGAAAGCAAAAGGAGCAACATTATTCACATGCAAAGTCAACGTCTTATTTGCTTTAGAGTCTTTCTTAGAGGGTTTTCTAATAATCTTGGGATTATCCTCAGTGGAATTGATTCAAAGAAGATAGAATGTGGCTAAACCAATTTCCTGTCCTGTTTCCGCTGTCACTTGAACCCTTCCCCATCCCTCCACCCCTTCCTCCATCCCTCTAGCAGACCTGGATCCTTTGCTACTGTCTCCTCTCTCCACCATCCAGGGCTCTTTATTCTCTCACAGGTCAGCAGGACTGGCTGAACAGCGGGAAATTGCATTTGGGAAAGAGATTCTCCAGAAAGCACCTGGCATTTTCCAAGGAGCAAACACCTGCAGAAGGATAAACATGAAGGAGAGAGAAATATCTGAAATGTGTGTCTTTCTCTGAGGATTTCATTTTACTCTGTGAGAAGCGAGGCTCATTCACTCCCATCTCACACATGTCAGGGCAGTTCTCTCAGGAATGCTGAGGAGCAAGGGAGACTGCAAGAAAACTTTCTCACCCACGGAAACCAGATTACTGTATTTCTCCAACAAGGGATCTCTGTAAAGAGTTCTGTGAGTAGGGTGGAGACATTCCCCCTCCTCCTGAAAGAAAGAAGCCCACAAGCACAGCACTGAGTGTCAACAAACCCCGAAAGAAAACACAACAGTCTGGCCTCATGTGCATGGGCAGAGTGCTTTTCTTGAAAGAGATTTCTTTCTGACCTAGGAGAGTGAGCATAATTATTCAAAAAGTGCTATTTTTTCATCTATAGTGAGTTTTCTAAGAGTGTGGGCTGGTATCCACTCACAGCATCCATCCATATAGTGTTTGCTTGGACCTACAGTATGACATTAATATCTAAGCATACAAAGATACATTTCTGAATGTTGTATTAACATCAGAGAGTGCATACATTCCAGATGAAAAATTAACAAAGAGTAACAGTTTACTTAGTAAAAGTTAATGTTCACACCTTAACTGCAGCACTTGATATGCCCCAAAGAGATTAGCCCACAGTTTATAGCCAACTCAAAAGTCTTTATTCCAGCTAGTTGAGACCACACCCAAGTGTTTAGTGTCCTAGGTGAAGTTTCAAGTACCCAGAACATGGGATTATTAGGGGCAGAGACCTTGGTCCAGGATTCTTGCTTGGAAGTTGTGGGGGAAGTTTTTAGCAGAAGCAAGCAGTTTTTAACAGACCCTAAGATAGGATGCTAGCTTGCCTGAGGGAGGTTCCCACTCACAAGGCGGCTAGGATTAAAGGTTAGTTGGAGGAGATTCTCCACAAAGAAGCAGTTTTTAACAAAGTCTATGCAAGATAGGTTGGCTAGGACATCCTGGCCTTTGGTTCCTAGCACAGAGCTGGGTAGTTTTCTAGAGGATTCTCCACCAAGAAATCAGATCCTAGTTAACCCTGGAAACAGCCTTAGCAAGAACGCAAGATGGAGGAACCTCTGCACTGTCTTGTCCTGTCAGTGTATTTTCTGACTCAAATCGGCACTGGTTCCTCGTCTGACTAATATCTACTAAGCTCTCTGGGTGCCTAGTCCCCGGGAAAACATGCATGAATTTAAATTTCAGGAGCTTTGTAACTGCTGCAATAATATCAAAGGGTACCGTGTTTGCAGACAACACATAATGCAAACACTACCGAATTATTTTATTTCATTTATCAGATAAATGAAAAATTCACGGTAAGCCCCAGTTCATAGGATCTCAAACTTCCCGAAAAATGGTAAGATATCCAGGACAGAATTGTGAGAGTGGCGTCCTTAAGAGCAGCCCCAGGGAGCACAGCCCTGCCCGTACATGCAGGTCCCGGCCCCGCAGCTCCTCTGACCTGGGAGGCTCCAGGGCCGCTGCGCTGCTGATGGTGACTTTCCAAGGACACTCCACGTGTCACCTGTGGCTACCGTGAGTTTTCAGGTCCTCTTGGAAAAGCAAGTGTCCTCCGCCCTGGAATTTTGACCACGGAGCTCCCCACGTAGCACAGTAAATGGTGGATTTTCCTGTCACTCTGGCCAGACTCCGTGGAGTGCCTCCCGGGCCCCGCCCACTACACAGCGGTTCCGGTTACGTGGTTCCTCTAAGTCCGCCCACGTCTGGTGCTTTCTCTGCATTCGTTTTCCAAATCTGTCCAAGTCTTTCTTTTTACCATCTCTCCTCTGATCAGCCCTGTGTCCCAGCTCCGCGGAGACCTGCCCCGCACTCCCCCTTAGGTTGCTTTCCTCCGATACAGCTCAGCTGTCAGGATGCCCCGGACCCTCTGCGCAGCCTCCCCACGTGCTGGCTCCGATCTAGACCAGACCTGGATCCAGGAGGATGCTGCACCCCGGGATCTGACCCATTGACATCCAAATTCCTGTCTTAGGATAACCCTCCTGGGTTAAAGAAACACAGAAAACCAAACCAACCAACCAAACAAAAAACCCACTCTAAATTCTAGTGATTAGGTCTCATTCCCAGAGCAAATTAAAACAAGACAAAATGCTGTTGGTTCAAATCTCCAACCTTAGCTATGTACCTTCAGGAAAGCACTTTAAAGGATATCCAAGATTCGGAACTCAAAAACCAGAGTTATGTTCAAGGAAGTCAGAGGCGATGAAGAAGTGAATGAGTTCAAAAAGGGTAAGTATACAATGATTGATGGGCAAGAAAACAGAGCAAATGCCTGAAGGAAATGAGGACAATGCAGGTTATAAAAACTAAATTCAATTGGAAAAAGAGAGCCCGAACTGAAATAAAACAGGAAATGGGAAATACAGTAAGCCCAATTATTAAATAAATCAGGCAGGAAACAGAATATCAAGGTTTTAAAGACAAAGTAGAGGGGCTGGATGGCGCAGTCAAAGTAAGTAGCGAATTAAAGTAAAATGCTCCCTGCAAGAAACACTATTAAAGGAAAAAGTGAAATCCTGCTCCACACCCTACTCTTATATAAAACATCCTAAAGTCTGAACGCAATAACTCATCCAGGAGTGTTTTGTTGGGAAGCTGGACAAACACTTTCATCATTGCACAAATGAAGTGACAATAAAAATGCCTTCTTTAACCCTCCGTAACAGACCTCCATTATTACCAGACAAATACCTGCAATTACATTATTAGCAATATTGATTGGGGAAAGACATTTCAGAAACTCAGGGTTTTGAATGGAAATGTGTGTCTCAAGAAGTCACTGGTCAGTTATTCTTTTTACAGCCTAGTGCTGAATTCATCCTTTACTGTACTTTAACTGCTAGAGAGTGGTTCAATTTAGAGAGGTTAAGTTTCCATGAGTTTGTAGGCTTTCTATGATTTTTGTTATTGCTGAACTCTAACTTTAGACCATGGGGTTTGATATGATACAAAGAGTTATTCTCATATTTTTGTATCTATTTATATTTGCTTTATGATCAAGTACATGGTCAATTTTAGAGAAAGTTCTATGGGGTACTGAGAAATATGTATATTACTTTGTGTTTGGGTGGAAGGTTCTGTATATATCTTTTAAGTCCATTTGTGTCACAATATCTGTTAGATCCCTTATTTATCTGTTGAGTTTCTCTCTGGCTGACCTATCCTAGGGTGAAAGTGGGGTATTGAAGTCTCCCACTATTCATGTATGGGGTTTGATATGGGATTTAAGCTTTAGTAGTGGTTTTGTTTTGTTTTTTGTTTGTTTGTTTGTTTGTTTGTTTTAACATATGTAGGTGCCCTTGTGTTGGGGGATAAATATTCAGGATTGAGACTTCATCTTGGTGGATTTTTTTTCCCCCCGAGATGAATATGTAGTGTCTATCCTGGTCTCTTTTGATTGATTTTATCTTGAAGTCTATTTTGTTAGATATTAAGATGACTAAACCAGCATGTTTCTTAGGACCATTTAATTGGAAAGTCTTTTCCCAACCCTTTGCTCTGAGCCTGTGTCTGTCTTTGAAGCTGAGGTGTGTTTCTTGTATGCAGCAGAAGGATGGATTCTATTTTTGTATCCATCATATTAGGGTGTGTCTTTTTATAGGTGAATTGACTCCACTGATATTAAGGGATATTAATGATCAATGATTGTTCTTTCCTGTTATTTTTTTTTGTGGTAGTTTGTGTGTATTTCCCTTCTTTGGGTTTTTCTTCTGTGGGATTATTGATTGTGATTTCATGGGTGTCTCTTGCTTCCTTAGGTTGGTGTTTTCCCTCTAGTGCTTTTTATAGGGCTGGATTTGGAGATAGGTATTGTTTAAATCTGATTTTGTCATGAAATATCTTATTTACTCCATCTACGGTGATTAGTAATTTTGCTGGGTATAGTAGTCTGGGTTGGCAGCCATGCTCTTTTAATGTCTGTATAACATCTGACCAAGACCTTTTTGCTTTCATTGTTTCCATGGAATAGTCAGATGTTATTCTGATGGGTCTGCCTTTATAGGTAATATGGCCTTTTTCCTTTGCAGCCTAGTATTATTTTTCTTTGTTCTGTAGATTTAGTGGCTTGATTATTATGTGGTGAGCAGACTTTTTGGGCGGCATCTAGTCTATTTGGTTTTCTGTAAGCTTCTTGTACATTTATAGGCATTTCCTTCTTTATTTTGGGGATTTTTTCTATGATTTTGTTGAATATAATTTTTGTGCCTTTGAGATGGTATTCTTCTACTTCTTTGATTCCAATTATTCTTAGGTTTGGTCTTTTCATGGTGTCCAAGATTTCCTGAATGTTTTGTGTTATGACTTTCTTTGGCTTTTTTTTTTTGTCTGACATATCTATTTCCACGATTGAATCTTACACTCCAGAGAGTCTCTCTTCCATCTCTTGCATTATGTTGGTTATGCTTAGTTATCTGTGGTTCTGGTTCATTTCTTCAGGTTTTCTCTTTCCAGTTTTGCCTCGGTTTGTACCCTCTTTGTTGCTTCAATTTAAATTTTTCATTCCCAGAATGTTTCTTTCACCTGTTCTTTTTTTCTTTTTCTTGATTTTCTTTCCAATTTTTTGTTTGTATTTTCTTCTATTTCTTTAAGGGAGTTTTTAATATCCTCTTTTAAAGCTTCTGTTATCTTCATAGTTATTTTTAAGGTCATTTCCTTCTGCTTCCTCTTCATTGCTGTGCTCAGGTCCTGATGTTGTAGAACCATCAGCTTCTTCTGGTGGTGTCTTGTTCTTTATATTGTTATATGTATTCTTACCCTGGCATCTGCCCATTGCTTCCTCAGCTCACTCTTAGCTCTTAGTCAGTTGTGAGCCTGGGGACTGAGTGTCTCTAGTAATGCAGGAGTTTCTCTTAGTCAGCTCTTAGTTGGCCTTAGGTCAAGGATCTGTGTATCTCCAGTTGTGGCGGGGGTTGTTCTTAGTTGGGTCTTAGTTGGCTTTTAGTAAACTCTTAATCCAACATGGACCAAGAGGCTTTGGGGTCTCCAGTTGTTGGTGTGTGATGATGCAGATGTGGTTCAGGCAGGGTTTGGCCTATGGATGTCTTTCCAGAAATATTTTGCTAGGGATTGGGCTTGGGGGCTCTCCCAGCTTTCTTTGATTTATGGAGGAGCTGGGTGTGGTTGGGTTGCTGGGGGCTGTATCCCTGGGCCAGGGTTTAGATACCAAGGCCTCCACTTGGCCTGGGGGTTTGAGTGCAACTCATCTCTTATTGGCTGTAGACTGGAAGGCTTCGGTAGTCTTTAGTTGTTGAAGTGTTGAAGGTCAATTTAATATGGAGTTTCTTGGATGTCTATCATCTTCTCTGAAGTAAATTGGTGCTACCCGAAGCAGACATGTCCTGTCATAAAAATAATTAGAACCTACATTATTAAAATATCTTGCATTCCACATTCTGTAGATCTCTGAACTTTTTGAAGAAGACTTGTCCATCTATACTATATCTCATTTTAACCTTGAAAGCATATCTAATATGACTATAAGTTTGATTGTAATGTCTATCTACCAACACGCAGTTTTTATATCCTAATTAGTTGGTAACAATAACTCTCAAGGACTAGCTGTTAGTTTCACATATTAAATGAACTCTATAGAGATAATATCTTGAGCAAGCAGAAATATATGTATAGTAACAAAATTAAACTCAACTTTGCATTAATATACAGAATTTGTATATAAATACACAAAGAATGCAATGTAAAATATTTAAAACTACTAATTGCTTTAAAAAATAGATTCAATAATCTACCCTTATATCCCATCATATCTGTATTCTCCTTTTTTTGATACAAAAACCCTGAATCTAATCTTCCCTATTCAGCTGTTTTCTTAATCATAACCAACAACAATTTGTAACCTATTATTCTAAACAACAATCATCCACAACTCATTGAAAGACCCCCCAAAATACCCCCCCATCTCTTAAGAATGTAGGCATCTTGTTCTTAAATTTACTTCTTTCTGTCTGGGGGTGACAGCACATTTAAATCCTGAAAATAAATTTTGTTAATTGGAAAGTCCTAAAAGAAGTATCTGTATCTTTTTTGTCTAGTTTCTCCATAAGGAGAAAGTGCAGGGCTTGTCTCAAGCCTTGGGTATGGTAATAAGTGGAGCTGGTTATCTCAGCTAGCCATCTCAGAATTGTACTGAGCAGTTTGTAGTCCAAATCTGATCTTGGTTGGTGTTTGTCAGCCTAGTGGCTTTATCATAGTCCATGTGAAATCATCTTTGTGGGGCCCCATAGACCATTTGGATAATTCAGAGGTCACAATCAGGCATTATTATAGCTCACTGCAGAAAACTGATGAGACTCAAGCCTGAAACAATATACAGAAAGCTAGATAAAGCCTTTTTAAGAGAATGAATTAGTACTTGATATAAACATCAATATCATAACAAAAAGTTTAGTTTATATAATCTTATGTTTGATATAAACATTTATATAGCATAGGATTAGTACCAATAAACACTCATTTTAGTTATTCTTTTGTCCCATATCAGGCAGACCTTCTGTTGTGATACAGAGACTGCATTTTTCTATAGTACGCATGCTTGACTTCAGAGAAGGAGAGGGCGACACTCCAACTACAAAGCCAGCTTTAATTTATAATTGATCTAGGACTTCAACTTTTATTACAAGTAAATAGATATAGATGTTAGGCAGTGAGATTTTACCCTGTAGTGTATATTGGTACTAAATAGATCCATTATTCCTTTGATTGGTTTTTTTTGGGGGGGGTTGTTTATTTTGAGGTTTTTGGTAATTTTTTTATTTAAAAAGTTTGTTTTGCATACCCTCCACTGCTCCCCTCTCTCCCCTTGTCCCTGTCCTTCTTCAACCCCCTTCCCACCACAACCTCCCGTCTATTCACTAAGGAGGGCAAGGAGTCCCGAGGTGAGTCATTTCAGTTTGGGATATCCAGTTGAGGTCGGTCCCAGTCCCTGCCCCAGCATCAAGACTGGGTAAGGTGTTCCTCTGTAGGGAATCAGCTCCAAGAAGACAGTTTATGCACCAGCAATAAACTCTGGTCCTACTGCAAGAGGCTCCACAAACTGCCCACGACATTCAACTGTCATCTACATTCAGAGGGTTTAGTTCCTTTCCATGAAGGTTCCTAGTAGTTATTTCAGAGTCAGTGAACTCCCAAAAGCTCAGGTCAGCCATCTCTGTGGGTCTCCTCCTCATGATCTGATCCCTTTGCTCATATACTCTCTCCTTTCTCTCTTCAACTGGACTGGGAGCTCCACACAGTGCTGAGCTGTGGATTTTTGCTTCTTCCTTTTATCAGTTGCTGGATGAAGGTTCTATAATGACAGTTAGGATGGTCATTCATTTGATATTAGGGGATACCCTGCTTAGGCACCCCTCTACTATTGCTTGGAGGGAACATCTTGTATGTTCTTGGAGGTTTCCCTAGCACTGGGTTTCTCTCTAACCCCCCATTGGCTCCCTCTATTAAAATATCTATTTCTCTGTTTTCCCTCTTTATTGCTGCTCCCACTCAACCATCTCCTTCTCTCATGATTTGTTCCCACCTCCCCTTGCTCATTCCCCAATATGATCCCAATTTACTCAAGAAATATTCCCTATTTCTTCTTCCCTGGGGGATTCATGAATGTCTCTCTTATGTTCCCCCTGTTATCTAGCTGCTCTGGGTGTGTGGATTGTAGCCTGGGTTTATGTAGCTTGGTGTTATGTCTGAAATTCACTTATGAACGAGTACATACCATGACTGTCTTTCTGGGTCTGTATTACCTCACTCAGGAAGATACTCTCCAGATCCATCCATTTGCCTGCAAATTTCAGGATGTCTTTTTTTTTTTTTTTTTTTTTTTTTTTTTTTTTTTTTTTTTTATACTGATGAGTAATATTTCATTGTGTAAAAGTACAATGTTATTTTTAATCCATCTTTCAGTTGAGGGGCATCTAGGTTGTTTTCAAGTTCTGGCTGTTACAAATAATGCTGCTATAAACATAGTTGAGTTGATGCCCTTGGGGTAAGAATGTGCATCTTTTAGGTATATGTTTCGTAGTGGTATTGCTGGATTGTTGTGCAGATTGATTTCCAGTTTTTGAGCAAGCACTATACAGATTTGTAAAGTGGCTGAACTGAAACTTTAACTCTTCTTAAAAGTAAAGAGATATACATGTTAGGCAGTGAGATTTTACCCTGTATAGTATATTGGTACCAATGGGTGTCCAATATTCCTTTGCTTGTAATTTTTCTGGATAGCCTTCCCTTCTGCTTTAGACTTGTAGAATTTCAAGGTGTTTTTACTTCTTGAAGATGGGTATTTCTAGTTTTCTGTAAAGACAAAAGCAAAAATCTATCCCAAACCTTCAGGTTTTTTTTTTACAACTTAAAGATTTGTTGCATGGACGCATGGGCCATTTCAGGATTTCAGAATCTTTACTGAGAAGTTTCTCTTGTTCAAATTGAGTCTTTACTAATTTTGATGGTATCCATAGCTTTCTTCACCTGCAGAAAAAAGCAAAACTCCTTTTCCAATGTAGCAATAGCCTGATTTCTATTCTGAGGTCAACTCATCTTTGAAGAAGACAGGCTGATTTAGCTCAGGTTTTTTCTATAGTTCAATACCTTTCAGTAGCTGTTGTGCCTTTCTCGTTAGTATTGAAAAAAATTCACAGTTAATAAAACATTATGTATTATATTTCTGGGGTTCTTAGTTACTTTTTTCTTTTTATTTAGCATATCCTTTAGAGTTTGATTTGATTTTTCTATGACTGCTTGCCCTGTAAGATTGTGTGGTATACTTGTAATATGCTTTATATTTTAGTAAGCAAAAAATGTTTCATTTTACTAAAGAAATATGCTGGAACATTGTCAATCAAATATTATATATGTATTTCCACAATGAGCATGACTTCTAGCTAATGTGTGATTGCAGAATCCAGAATCCGCCTTTTCTGAACCCAAAGCAGTTACCCTTTTAAATCCTGAAAATGTATCTATTGTATAATGTACATATTTTAATTTTCTAAATTATGTAAAATGAAACACATCTATCTGCCAATTTTGTTTCTATGTATAAATAATAAAGTTGGATAATGGAAGGAATGGGTAAAACATCTTTTTTTACAATTTCTTTGGTTTGTTGTCAAGTGATGAAGAAATCCTTCAAAACTCTGAGGCCCATAGAACATATTCTATTAATAATTTATCATTTTTATTACTACCTTGTGCTAGGGTGCCTTGCAGAGCCATATTGGATTGGATGTATGTTATATAGAAGGTATGATTCCTATTCCTGATTATTTCTCTTAACAGAAAAAATAATGAAGTTAGTTTTGACTTATTAGGAATAAAGTCAGTGGTTTCAATGTGTAAAACAACTCTTTCTGCGTACTGAGAGTAAGTGACTATGTTAAGAGGTTCTGTAAAATCTATTAATATCATAATAGAATATAATTCTGACTTTTGAAAAGAATTATAAGGGATTTGAGTCACTTCAACATGTTTTGATTTGTAACTTGTGTTTTCTGATTTGTTTGCATTAGTATAAAATGTAGGGGGCTCCAGAAATTGGTGTATTTCATACAACACAATGAAGAGTTCAGTTCTCTGTATACATTGAGTTCTTTTGCTTTGGGAATATCTGTTACTAATCTCTCCTAAAAAGTAACTGCAAGCTCTTTGCCAAGTTTCCCTTTTTGCCCAAAATTGTTAAATTTATCATTTTTTAAAGGTGTAATCAGTTTTGTTGTGTCTGTTCCTGTCAATTAACAAAGCCTTAATTTTTCTATAAAAATTAAATCAGAAATCACATATGTCTTTAACTTCATACTCAGTTCATGTGTTAGAAATATTCATTCCAATATAATATTTACCTTTGCATTAACATTTTGAAGGAGAATGCTTACAGAGTAAAATAACCAGAATGCAAGTTAAGGTTTGTGCATTCTGTAATTTCTTTTCCACCAAAGCCAATCTCTCTCAACTTCAGCTGACAATTCTTAGACTGTTTAAGCTCTTGTCACCACTTAAGGTTTTGAACATATTATCTAGTTAATGACTTTTTATTCAAATTGTGATTCATAAATTAGAAATGCCTCCTAGTAATCTTTGGAAATCATTAATAGCTTGCCATCTATCTCTCCTGATTTGCACCTTTGGGGTCTAATTTTTTTGTTAACTAATTTTGTATCCTAAATGATGATTTCTTCTTTGTATTTTTTTCAGGGGCAATGTGTAATCCCCAAGCAGGCATTTTTTTTCACCTCTTTAAGCATCTTTTCTAATGTATCTATATTTGAGTCAGCGAACAAGATATCATCTGTGTAGTCATAAGTGATAGTGTATAAATTGTTTTTGTATCACTTCTAATGGCTGTTGTACAAAAATATTGGCACAGGGTGGTGCTATTTAATATTCTCTCTGGAAGAACCCTTCATTGATATCTCTTTACCAACTAAGAATTATTATAAGTGGTCACTGCAAAGGCATTCTTTTCCTTGTTCTGTTCTCATAGAGGTATCATAAAAAGTCTTTTAAGGCAATAACTATAATAGGCCACTGTTTGCATAACAGAGAATGTAAAAGAATTCCAGGTTGTAGAGAGCCCACTGGCTACATCACCTTGTTTACCACTTGTAGATCTGTTACCATTCTCCGTTGTCCAGATTTATTTTTGATAACAAATACAGACAAATTCCAAGGGCAGGTTTAATTCTTCAATATCTGAGCATTTAACTGCTTCTGTACCAGCTATTCTAAGGCCTGCAATTTTTCTTTTGTTAAAGGCCATTGCTGAACCCATATAGAATTATCTGCTAGCCATTTTAAAGGTAGAGCTATGGGTGTATTTTAAAGACCATCAGCTTTTGTGTCTTGTTTTTGTACAACCTCAGTGGTTGGCGACTATTTCTTATAATACCACCTAACATTTTTTCCCAGAAACATATGTTAGTTTTGGTTCATTTATGTTATTAGAACAATGTTAATTTGAGTATTCCATTGTTGTAAGAAGTCTTGTCTTCATAAACACATAGCAATGCCAGCCACATATGGCTTTAATTTTCCTCTGTATTCTTCTGGCCCTATACATTAAAGCCATCCCCCACCCTGTTTTTCTTGGGATAATGTCCCAATTACCAAAACCTGAAGATTTAATTTCTGAAGGGACCAATTTAGATGCCAAGATTCTTGTGGAATTATTGTTATATCTACCCTGTGTCTACCAAAACTTCAATAGCAACATCATTTGTTTGTATTTTTAAACTTGGCTTTTGTTTATTTATAAAATTTGTCAAAATATTTGGTTTATGGTTTTGTTTTCTTTTCTATAGCTTTTCTATTGTCCAGAACAATATTTTTTTTAAAGCATAAGCTTTAATTTTCTTTTAATTGCTCTGGACAGGGGTTTACTCCATGATGGCATGATTAGCCTGAACTGGATTGCATAATGGGGGGCGGGGCTTGAACTCCCACTCAGGGCATTTTAAGAAGGTAAAAAGTTACTTTGTCCCTCATTGCCCTGCACCCATTAGTCCAATGCCTGCCTTTGCCACACCTTCTGTATATTCCAGAAAGGAGGGGTGTTCTCTTGAGATTATTCCTAACATAGACATTGTGTCTTGGAACGCCTTGTTTATAATCTTTTTTATGTGACTTTGCCTTCCACAGTTGTAACATTTGATATTTTGATTTTGTCTTAAACCTCTATAACCTCTCCTAAGCAATTATCATCATAGTTATGAGATCTAAACTACTTGTATCAAAAATTCAGTCCTCCAAGGCTTTTGACCTTGTCTTTCATGACCCAACTATCCCTTTACATTGCGATTTGGCATTTTTAAAAAACCAGAATTTCAATTATTATTCACCTAGCCTTTGAATCTGGTATCATTCTTTTTACTGTTGCAGCCAGTCTTTCAAAAAATCTGTAAAGATTTCTTTTGGCTCTTGAATCACTTTTGTAAAGGATTCTACCCTTCTCCCATTTTTTCAATTCTACCCTGTACATTCAAGCCTGCCATTCACCATAAATCCATGGTGTGCTCATTTTATAGTGCTTGCTTTCGGCATCAGCATAATCTCCCTCACTAAGAAGTTGGTCTTGAGATATCTCTATGCTTCTATCACTGCTTCTTTATTCTATTATTTTAGCCTCATTCTTCCACTCTGCCTTCCACTGTAATAGTAGTTCACCCTCCAAGACAGCAATAACCATATCTGACCACTCTTTAGAAATAATTTGGTTACAGGTCGACCAAATGATGAGTGCATACATAAGTGATGATTGCTTCCCTAAATCTCCTTAAGCACTTGTACTATAGCCTAACTAGATTCTGAACAATTTTTATTATTTTGTGATTCATTTAAAATCACTGGATATACTAATGTTGGCTGTTTAAAAACCTTAGGCTCTTTGTATAATCGCATAAGTCAATGTTGATATTGTTCTTTAAAATTTCTCTGTCTGGGTTTTAATATCTCTGTGTTCTCTTTTAACAGGTATTTGTAAGACTTTAATCTTGATACTCATATTAACCGACTTCTTAAATGATAAAAAAGAAATAAACAAATAATATCTATAATAAACATGATGATTATCTGATCTACACTATTTATTTTCTCCTTTATTGGTTCCAGTTTCAAATTGTCTAGAGTAAATCAACGAAAGATCAACCACCTTCCACTATCTACTCTTTCCCACTTTTACTGTGGGAACAAGTTCTCACTCTGCCTTAAATAAATCCTCCTTTAAAAATCCCAAATTACTCACCAAACTTGTTGTCAATAAAGATTCAGATGACTGCGAAGTGGAGGTTCTAGTGGGAAGAAGGCACAAACCATTCACTCCAACCCCATCACAGCTCTAGCTACAGGTAAGCAAGCAGGACCCCTGTATGCGAGCCTCACTATGACCACCCCTCATCAGATCCCCTAGACTATAAGCCCAACTCCATTTCCCAAACCAACCCATACCCCCACCTCAGCAGCTTCCTTAGACATAGACTTTGGACTCACAAAAATAGGACAAATATTGAAATATTTTTCTGAATTTGTCAATTGTTAATGGAGTGGACATTACTGATGTAATTATTGCTTGTATATATTGTATATAATTTTTGTATTTCTTGTATATAATTTTTATTATATTAGTTATAACTTTTTGACACAAAAGGAAATATGGGGTGATATTATATTCAATAAGCATTAGTATAAATATCAGAGGACAGAATCACCTATAGCTAAGCCATGAAGGTCAGAGAATGGTGATCCATTCCTTTAACCTCATAACTCAGGAGATTCACACAGGAGACCGTCCTGTACTATTAGGGACCCACAGAATCTGAAATGACAGCTGAGGAACATTTATGGAATACATCTCAATTTTTCAAGTATAGATGACAGTTGAATAGTGTGGGCAGTTTGTAGAGCCTCTTGCAGTCTGACCAGAGTTTATTTACAATACATAAACTGGCTTCCTTCTAGGAGCCTATTCACTGCAGGGGAACACTTTTTTTAAGCCTTGATACTAGGGAAAAGGACTTGGTTCTATGATGTGAAAATGTCTTTCTGTATGCTGTGAATATCAATCTTTAAATAAAGGAGCTGTTTTGGCCCATGACAGGCACCGCAGAAAAAGTAGGAGGAGAAATCAGAGCATAGGTAGGAGAAGTATGGCAGAGTCAGGCAGACCAACCCAGAAGCCCAAAGGAGCAACATGTAGGGAACACAGGTGAGCCACGGGCCATGTGGCAGACAGATTAATGAGAATGAGTTGATTTAAGATGTAAGAGCTAGCTAGCAATGTGCCTGAGCCATAGGCCAAACAGCATGAAGTTAATATAAGCGTCTGAGTCATTTCTGGGGCCTGAGCAGTGGCAGGCGGCTAAGGGGTCTGGGGCTGCAGGTCTGTGGGTCTGGACCTCTGGCTGCCCAGGACCAAGAAACCCCATTGCAACAGTAGATATTCTGGACAGAATTGAGTCATCCTAGGATTCCTTGTCCTTTCTGGGGAATGGGTTGGGAAGAGACCAGCAGAGGACTAGGAGAAAGGGAGGAAGAAAGGACAGTGCTAATTATGGAAAAAATTGATAAAATGATACCTATTTTATTAGCTAACTATATTTATATATTTTATTCATATATGTTCAGAATGTTATAAACACACATACATACATATCTCTATATCTGGGAATATTTTGCTTTTTGGATTTTTTTGTTGTGGATTTGCAAGTCAGAGTTTCTCTGTGTACCCCTGTCTGTCCTGAAATTCACTCTGTAGGCCAGGCTGGCATTGAACTCAGAGATCTGCTTTTGTCTGCCTCCCAGGTGCTGGGATTAAAGGTATGTGCCTCTACCCCCAGCCTCAAATTTAAAAATAGTATAGATATAGATGATAATGTCTCATAAAATCCATCTAGGAGATTTAGAAATTTTAATTAAATTTAACCTTGACCCTGTTTAAAACAAAACTCTGTTTTGACATTTTTACATTGTTCATGTGGGATATCTTTCTTTTCACTGTGAATACAGTCTGTTAATAAAAGAAATGTTTGGCCTATGGAAAGGCATTTTAGGCACAGGAGGAATTCCAAACAGAGATAAAATAGGAAGGAGGAGAGAGTCAGATGGAGAAGCTGCGAGCTGCCACCCAAAAGTTTAAGATGGCAAAGCATAAAGTAATCAAAATGGCTGTGTTTAACTGTAAGAACTAGCTGATAATGAAGCTAAGCCATAAGCAAACAGTTTGTAATTTAAAAAATACTAAGTTAATCAAGGGAATCAAAGTCCTAGATATAAATTCAAACAACCATGGGCACCTAATTTTGACAGAGAAGATAGAAGGACAAAATTTAACAAAATGGCAGATATAACAAATGGGGTTGTCCTATCTGCATGTCTGTACATATGTACATAGAAGAACATAAACAGATCAATAGTGATCACAGGGGGAAAAAGGCAAATTAATCAAAGTCCTCAACATAGAACTGGATATATTAGAACTGGTAGTGAAAAATTGGGCATATCCTTAAACTCACTGGAATGGAAGAAGAATTTCTGAAAAGAACAGTCTACACACTAAGACCAAGATAAAACATAAGCCCTCATGAAGCTTAGAATCTCTTTTAAGGAAAATGGACACTATTATTGAAACAAAGCACCTGCCCACTTATTGAAAAAAATGTGTTTTATTACCTCTACAACTGATAGAAGACCAATGTCTGAAGTATATGAAGAACTCAAGAGAGTAGGGTATCAAAAAACAAATAACTTAATTTGAAAAATTGAGTAGAGGGCTCCTTCTAGAGTTCACTAAGGAGAAAACCCAAATTTTAGGGAAACAGAAATTTTCTTTTGCCTTGTTTTACTCTGTGTTGTTTTTTTCATTTAGGGTGATTGTCTCTTAGAGTCCTTCTTTGTTTTGGAGGGGTAATAGAGACATAATTGATCTGAGAAAGAGGGTAAGTAGATGAAAGGTAAATGTAAAACCCCACACTGTATTTATTTGCACAATTAAAGTACTTTTAATGTCATACATTCACTCAGACACCAAAAGAAAGGCAGTTTCTTTCAAATGTTAGTGTACATAACAGAACCTTCACTCTGGAATAATTTCTGATAGCCAAGTATTGTAGAATAAGTGGGTAACTGAAAATTTTAGAGGACACTGTACTGAATATTCTAGACATCATCATTAGAAGGAGCAGTGAGAGTCAATGTACATTTTATATTATATCCTACTGCATGGTTCTGTATGTACACTACAGTTGTCAGTTCCAGTTTAGGAAAGATTGGCACAGCAAGATGGTTTCTTCTTTAAGTTTTGAAGAGAATTTTTTTCTGGTCTTAACAAAATGATGTAGCACTTGGGGAAAAAGATGCATCCAAGCAATCCTGCACTAGAGGCCAAGATGGAGAAGACTTCCACAGACACCATGACCTTGCCCTTGGTGCTATGGTAGACAGGTAGAAAGGTGACCCACACAGTGCAGAACAACAACATGCTGAAGGTCAGAAACTTGGCTTCATTGAATGTGTCAGGGAGATTTCTAGCCAAGAAAGCCACACTGAAGCTCCCAAAATCAAGCAAGCCATGGTATCCCAAGACACAGTAAAACGCAGTAAGTGAGCCCTTGTCACATACAATGATTATATGGCCATGTTCAGAGTATGCATCAGTGTTAATAGATGGGGGAGAAACTGCCAGCCAGATTGTACAGAGAACAATTTGGATGAGGGCACAGATGGTAATGATGTACTTGGGTGCTCTTGAGATCAGATATTTGGTTCTTCCTCCAGGGGCTGTGACTTTGAAGGCCATAATCATAGTCACTGTTTTGGCCAACACAGTGGAAACAGCCACAGTGAATACCACTCCAAATGTGATTTGCTGGAAGATGCATGTAGCTGTGTTTGGATGGCCAATAAAAAGCAAAGAACATAAAAAACAAAAGATGAGTGAGATGAGCAAGGTGTAGCTGAGATTTCGATTATTGGCCTTCACAATAGGAGTTTCATGATGCTTTACAAAGACCCCAAGAACCATCAGTGTCAATGCAGTGAAGCACAGGACCATTAAGAACAGGGCCATTCCGAAGGGGTCTTCATAGGTCAGAAAGGTCACAGCTTTGGGAATGCACTGGTTCTTCTCTGCATTGGCATACTTATCCTCTGCACATTTCACACAGTTATCCACATCTGAGGTAGGAAAAACATATGATTAGGGCAGATTCAGCATTTTTGGTGACAAGATAGTGTGTTAGAGAAGCATTACAGTGTCTGTATTTTCCTGAGGGAGTAGACAAAAGACAGTTCTCCATAGCAATGCTTTCACTTTATAATATTCAACCTTCATCTTTATGTTGTGAATTTAAATGAGTGTTAGTGATTCCATTTGTTATAACAAACAGATATTTTCTCTACATATGAGAGGCTACAATAATGTGAGTTAAAGCGGTTAAGTGATAGAAGCTAAAATCAGTAACCATTTTTTTTGCACAGGGAATGTTTTAAAGTCTCAGATCCTATGGGGGCATTGCCTTCTGAGGTCTTTTTCTCTGTTTAATAAATGTTGAATTGTCCTGATGATAGATAGAGACTGTGTCTTCTACTGGGACAAGACTTGTCATACATTTTCTAGGGTGAATCTGTCAAGCCCAAACACATTGACATACAAAAACAGAATCAGTAGAGATGCTCAGACTTAGCAAGAGCCATCCAAGACCAAGTATTCAACAGAAGGAAGTTTATTTGCCCCAGAGACAATGGTGAAAAAAAAAAACAGAGGAAAGAAGGTGAAGGAGAAAGGGAAGGAGCACAGGAGAAGAAGAACAGGTATTTGACACTGGAAGGAAAAAACGCCTCTGGTAGAGAAGAGATAAGTTCCCGGTAAGAAAAGTGTTCCCGGCAGCTTATAAAGGTAAAAGAGAAACCCCATTTAGGATCAAGTGTTCAGTTGGATAGATTAATTAGGACAGCCACAAGGGGGCAGTCTGCTATCTGGACTTTAATAATTTCATAGTAGAGGCACTGATAGCCTTATGAATAAACAAATAAGGAAAGAGAACTTGGTGTCTAGCTTTAAGAATCTAGTTTACGAGCTGGGAGGTGGTCATGCATGCCTTTAATCAAAGCACATGGGAGGCACAGGTATGCATAACTCTATAAGTTTGATGGCTAGCCTGTTCTATAGAGCAAGTTCCAGAATACCCAAAACTCCACAATAATAGAACTACTCACAATTTAAAAGAGACAAATTATATTCAAACCACCAGAGTAATCAATGGCTGTTAGCAAGGCAAAGGGAATGTGAGAGAAAGACAAGAATTGCTAGAGCTCTGTTTTCCATGCTCAAGCTGGCTAGAGTCCCTTGAGAATCACTAAAGTGTGTGTGTTTGTAAATAATATTGTGTGTACATGTAGAATAACAAAGCACTCATCAATATGACAGTGATTGTTTTATATTGGAATAAGAGAGCAAAAATGATAGAACAAAAAATTTTGATGTCAGAAATGCAAGAATATTAAAATAAATATTCTTTTAATTGTATTCTCATCTGGTTGTAGGTGCTCTGTACTGTTGAGTCTTGTTCATAAAAAGTAATTCTATCACTCAAGGTAAAAACCTCTGTTTACATTTAGCCTTAATATTAGCACTGTTAATCAAGAGACCATAAATCTTGATTTCCTCACACTTAGGAAAAGACAAGCACCTTGCTACTTTTCTAAGTTTTGTATATGAGATACCCAGACTGTGAGTGTACTACAACGTGAAGCAGAAATTGGTCTAACACCATGATAACCTTAGCACAAGAGCACTCAAGGAAGAGCGATGGCACAGAAGGTTTGCTTTGACAAATAGTAGCCCATTTGTATGTTGTAATCTTCACCTTTAGAAGTTTAGAAAATGTGATTACAATTACTCTGACTTACTAGATCATTGTAGAGAGTTGTGTTGTGCTTCTAGATTTTAAGTCTTTTTGTCTAGAACAATGCATTAAAACATGTGTAATTTATTAATTTTTTAAAGGACTAAAATTTTGGCTCAGCTGTGAAGAGAATGGACTGCTATGTATTTTAAAACCACTTAATTAGACTTTAAATACTTTAGTGTATGTTTGTTGTATGTGTGAAAGCATGGAGTTCAGAAGACCATTTCTAGGAGTTGGATACCTCATTCTACTACACAGGAATAAACTCATCATTAGCTTTAGTAGCAAGAGATTTAATGTCTGTGCCATCTTACTGGCCATAAGAGTCCTTTAGGGACTTTTATTTCATTGCATAAAATGACAGGCAATAGAAGTGAAAAATAGTCAGTCTGTGATTTGTATGTATGTGACCCTAAACAATCATTTAACAATTATTGGATGTGGAGATAAAAACACAATTTTGATAATTGGGACTATTTGCCTTATACAAAACCATTCTTATCTTATACTTGTGATGTTATTAATTGGGTGCCAAATATAAAAATGTAACATACAGGACTCTACATTTTTTATGAGAGTTGTCAACATTTATTCACACTTCCCTAAATTTCAAATTACTTTGATCAATTGAGAAAGTATCTTTGGTAAGTGCTTAAAGATTTAGTCTTATATTGAACAGTCTCTCATTTTTTATACATAATTATTCCCATCTTCATAAATTTTACAGAGGACTTGCATTTGGTTTCTAGCACTTACATAAAAGAATTCTGTGACTCTGATATCCTGCTTTGCTCTTTATTAATTTCTACACTTACATGGTGCATATAAACTTATCTAGGGAGAATTGCATACATGAAAATAGAATACATAAATATTAAAGATTTGTAACTGGAATTTAATATACAACATATAGCATTTGATGAGATTATTTGCTGAGTCACTTTTTTCATGATTTCCTTACACTATAGTTTATCAAAATTGTTTATTTGAGAAAATGATGCATGCTATAAATTTTCAATGAGTGAAAGATGTATGTCTTGACATGAAGTTTTACATAAAGGTACATTGTTATTGATGACATTCCTCTAAATTTTAACATAGAAAAATGATATATTTGACTTGAGCAATAGACTTTAGACATCCTAACCATCCTGTGTTGGCTAGAAAGGATAACTAATGTGAAGACTTTACCTCAGCAGCAAACACTCACTTGTCTCATTAGAAACTTCATTTTCTGGGCAGGGGCTGCAATCAAAACAGCACTTTGAAGCTCCCTCCTGCCGGAATTTTCTAAATCCAGGATTACAGTCAGCATTACACACAGAAGGGGGCATCTGAGAAAAATTAGACATATTCTGATATCAGAAGTTTTACCTACTTCCATTTCTATACTGATTTAGCAGATTGAAATATCAATAAGTTTATTTATATACACCAAATGAGAAACCACATTTGATTCAAGGTATTAAGTACAGCCATACATATGCATGTGTGGAAACAATTTAATACAAAGTTAAGTAGCTTCATAGTACTAGAAATTTAGGAAGAATGGGTTGTTAGGTGGGGGTAAACACTATGGAGGTTGCAAACTGGTTCTACTAGTTAATTATTGTCAACCTAACACAAAGTACATTAAAAATTTACAAGGAACCTTACCTAATTTTTTAAAATTGTACTAATCTGACATTATACCTGTAAAACTTTTTAGGACTTCGTGCTTGATTTAGGAGTGCTCAGCTCACTTTGGACAACGTTGTCTCTAGGCAAAGTCAAATACAACAATCCAAAAAGCAAGATTTTTTTCCTCAGGTTTTGTTTTGTTTTTTTTGTTTTTTTTGTTTTGTTTTTTTTTTTTTTAGTTGCAGTCTACGGAATTCTGCTGTGTCCTCCCTGACTGCAGGCTAAGAGCCTAATTACGTATTCCTCTCCAGTTTGTTTATGCTCAGTGTGTAATCCTCATTGCATAGCATGAAATGACTAGTGACATCTGAAAGAGAAGTCACCTTTTAAATCTCATACAGCACACATGAACTCCAATCAAACATTACTTTAAAGCATGAAGAAAAGAGTGCTGATTGTTGTGTGCTCATCTTTGCACCCTGCATTCAGTACTGAGTTTTGTGTCAAAATCAGTGTCTCCTACGTATGGACTCTTTCATGTTCTCTACATTGCCTACAAGAGGTGTCAACTTATTTACACTTCCCTAATTTTTAAATTACAGAGCAATTTCCTTTTTGTTGCCATTTGACTGAAAAAGAGTATCTCAGTGTTTTTGTAGACCTCAACTCCCGATATCAACTAGATCTGCCTCTCCTTCCTGAATACTGGGATTAAAGATGTATGTTTCCAATGGGCACATTTCTTTCCTTCTTTCCCATTTATATGCTTGCCATTTCTATTTGTACTCATCAAGACACTATGGCCTATTTTGAAGAACAGTGGAGAAAATGGATATTCTTTTCTAATTTTTGTCCAGATATTTTGTATTAGCATCTCTATATGCAATAGTAGTTTCTTAGTTTCTTACATAGACTTGCTACGTACTCCAGACTGACCATAAACAGACAGCTTTGTCTACCTCTGTCTTCAAAGAATTTGGATTAATGATATATACCATCACATACACCCATTCTCACTTATAATATTAATGGAAAATTAATGGAAATTGTAATAAGTTTTTCTTTATGTAGCACAATAACATTGACATAGAAAACCTTTTAAAATGTGATCTATCTGACAAGTTTCTTAATAAACAAAAACCTCATTAATTCAAGATGTGTTCTATTGTTTCACATTTTTTATTTAAGTTTTAACTCATAATGGAGATTGAACATTGCTTAGAGCATATATTTGTATGATCATTTAGCTGCATCTTTGAGTCTATTTATGTGACAAATTTATTTAACAGGTCATCAATATTTAGTCATCCTTTTATTCCTGGAATACAATCATTGGAACAAGGACAGATCTTCGGTTTGTGTTGTGTTATAGAATCATATTGCCCAGTGTTTAGTTGAGAATTGTCTTACATGTTTATCAATGCATTTAGTCTCTAATTTTCTTTATTATCTTCCACTATCTCAAATTTTCCACCACATTTATAAAGCTATATCTGCTTGTTTATAAGTAGGGTTTGTTTTTGGAAGCAAAAGTTATTGTTGGCTCTATCTTGATGAATGTGTATTTTGATCAGAGACTGTGAAGCTTATCATCAAATTGTTATTGAGAAATATTTGTGCATATTTGTCTATTGCATTGATACTTTTCAACAGTTGCTTTTCTGTCTGCTGTTCTACTACTGTGTTTGCATTATTTACCCACTTTTACTTATCTTCCTTTTCAGTGTGTAACTATTCTTCAAGTATCCTTCATGTTACTGTTAGAGTAGTTCTGAATTCTTGCAATCTATGTTCATCATTGAGCATAGCTCTGTCTCTATATTAGTGTTTTCAGCAGTAACAGAACTTACAGAATCAATTTGTCTCTGTGTCTGTCTGTCTGTATCTCTCTTTACACATGCACACACACACACACACACATTATTAGAATGCCTTATAGGCTATGGTCTGGCTAATCTATTTCTGGATTTAAGTAGAAAATTCAAGAGTTCAGAAACATATCTGTTCACATGACTAGATATCTCAGTTGATCTTCAGTATATACTGGAATCCTAAAGAAGTAGGGTCCTGTGTCAGGGAAGGCATGCACTCACTGGAAAAAAGAGCAAGCAAGACAAGGGGCAAACAATTTCTATATTTATGTCTATATATCAACTTTATGCAGATGGTGTAGAAAAGATTAGAGGTGGGTCATTGAAGATCAAATGAACTGGATTAAAGTTGGGTCTTCTCAACTTAAAATCCAGATGAAAGATGTGACTTTTCTCAGTTTAAAAGATCTCAATTAAAGTTACATTCCCCCCCCCCCGACCCCCCCCCCCAACAAGGTTTTTCTTTGCAGCTTTGGCTGTTCTGGAACATGCTACATAGAACAAGTGGACCTCCATCTGAAAAATCTATCTGCCTCTGTCTTCAGAATGTTGGAGTTAAGTGTGTGTGCTTCCTCTGCCCAGGGTAGTATAAGTATTCCTATCTCAAAAATATGAATCACAAGTATAACTTCTTGCATTCCATTAAGCCAAAAATTCCTCACAAGTGTGCCATTTATTCTTGAGTTTTAATACATTCCAGATGTAGTCGGCTTGTTATCCAAGAAGAGCTCTCACAGTACCCTTCCATTGTAAAAATTAACTTTGTTGGATATAGTAACTGGGCTTGGTAATTATGACCTTTGATAATATATTATATATTTAATAAAACCAGTCTGAATATCAGTGAAGAGATTCACCCACAGTCAGTCCAGGATGGTTAGAGAGTGGTAACTCACACCTTTAATCCTAGAATGGGGAAAGACTGGGAGTGGTGACCTAGGCCTTTAACCCCATAACTACAGAGTCAGAGATCTTTCTGTGTTTCTGTGAGTTCAAGGCTAACTACCAAATGGTAGTAGCCATTACCTTTCATCTTATCTGGATCCGAAATGACTGGATGAAGAAAATATTTAAGGCAGGCATTGAAAGACAGATTCATTCTGTAGAAGCCATGAAGAGCAGGCCGAGGAAGATGGAAGCTATCTGGGTGAGATTTGACGGTGGTCTCTTTCCTCTCTCTGATATTTCAGCTTTTCCCTGATATTTGGCTCAGAGTTTCATTTAATACAATCAGAATGTGTGCAACAATGACCCTGTTTGAATTGAATCATGGTTACTTTCTTCTAAGAGAGTTTATAAAGAAATGTATTGTTCAGAAGAGATCATTCTAGGAAATGGACTTCTCTTCTGCCACCTTTAGTTTTCTCTTTTTGTCCTCTATAATTTAAAGTTTTAGTAAAATTTGTCAGGAGTATATTATTATCTGATATGTGTTCCGTACTTAAATTTCACCTTTCTGTGAATGTCCACGTGTCCCACTAATTTTTGTAAAATATCCTTTTGCTGTCTATGGTAAGTCCTTATTTTCTATTGCTCACAGTTTGTATACTTGATTCATTAATCCTCTTTTCAAGGTATCACATATCATTCATTTTTACTTATTTTATTTTGTCATAGTTTTAACTCTGTAATTTTTCTGTCTTATCTTCAAGCCTTGTCATCCCTTCTCTATCTAGAAGTATTCCCTTAATGAGACTTTCTACAGGGATTTTTATTGCATTTCTTTTGGCTTTCTGTTACTTATTTTAATTTGAATGACTGTCATTGTTCTGTGCCTTTTTAGAGACTTCTGTCACATGCTCTCTTAGTTGTTATATCATTGCATTCTCCTGAAGGTGATTTGTGATATGTATGATTTTTCAGGATCATCTTGAATTCTTTTCTTATCTGTCATTATACTGTCATTAAACCGACAACTCTGACATTTGAAGTTGTATTGATTTGATGTCTTTATATTTTTATTCATTTGTTTTTACATTGAAATTTGCATATCTGTAAGTAGAGCAGTCTGCATTGTTCTTAACCTTATTTATTCCACTAGTGACTGTTTTTGTAATATTCAAGTAAGAGAGGGTTAGAGCGCCATGAAATTTTACTGTTACAGTTTCAATAGATATGTAGCTTAGTTGTTCTAGCTTTAGTTTATATGTCTTTCTCCTGAGGATGAAAATCATCATCACTCTGAGGAACACTTTTAATTGTAGAATTTATACTATCTGGGTTACCTGAAACATTTCTTCGGATCAAACTTGAAGACTTTTATGAATTTAATTCATTTAATGTTCAAGCCACTTTTAAATTGGGAATTATGAAACAAATACCTTAAAACTACCTACATCAGAATTTATAACTATAACCCACAATGGAATTTATTCTTTATACATTTTCAAAAGCTAATTTCTTCACTTTCAAAACTTTACCCACACAAATAACAAAGATAAAGATGCACTGGTTTGTTTAAGTAAATTATAGAAAAAGTGATGGGACAAAGCAATGTTGCTTCAGTGAGCAATTTCTTTTGTAGGAATAGTTTTAGGGTTGGTGAATTGGCTCAATTTTCAACAATTATTGTTTGTGAACAGAGCCCAAGTTTGAATTTTGATACCACCTGTGTGGCACTAAGTTGTTTTTAGTCCCCAAGAATCCAAACCACTGTTCTCAAATTCATTTGCAATACACATTGCAGTGATGTATAGGAATACATGCAAAAGAAACACCCATACACACATAAAAATTAGAAAGAGTTTACAGTTCATAGAATATTTAGAAGATTATGTTAGTATATGGCTAGAGATCTTGACAATTTACAATTTCTGTGTAAAATAGTTAAACCAAATTAAATAATAAAATAAAGAATTTATTATTTTTACTTTGCTCCTTTCTGACAGTTAGACTCAGTTGCTCAGTATCTGTGTCAGAAATACAGCAGAAAAGAGGAGATAAACTGAGTAGTCATCAGAAAAATACCAAAAATATTGCTAATTTTATGGAAAATAATAGTAAGCAGATTTAACAGTTTTCTATTATATTAAAACCCAGAAACTTTATACTATAATAAAAATTCATGGTATGTCTATTTGAAATACTCAACTATTTCATAAATTTCACATCAAGAAAGAGAAAAGAATAAATATTACATAGGTGTATAGAGAAACAGTTTCTAATACAGTTTAATTTTAAAATAAATTAAATTCTGAGTTACAAATAAGCTCAAATAAAACCACATACCAGTGTTACTGCTGTGAAATAAAAATCGGTATATATAGGTTAGACCCACCTGTTTACTTCCTGTGGCCCACTCAATCACGTCTTCATATAAATGGAGCTGTTCACCATGTAGAAAATCTGGGCTAAACTCTCCTATCTTCACCTTAAGTCCAAGGCCATCTGGGAAATTCCAAATCTGGAAAATGTCATATTTGAGCTGCAGGTTTTCTTTCTGGTTCATATCTACTCTGTCCCCAACAGGATTAGTGAAGTGTGTCTTCTTAAGTAAGGAGCGCATCTGAAAGACAGTCAGTAGTCTGTAGTCTATGTGATGTTTACTGATGCTAGAGATCATATTCTGAGTTTATCTCATATACAACTTTTTTGAACTTGCACAGGTATAAAATCTCAATAAAACAAGTGGAGTAGTAAAATTATCGCAATAATCTTAGAATTTTAGTTCTCTCAGAAGAAAGAAACAAAAACAACATAGGCATACATGTAGACACCAAACCTAAACATGAAATAGGAACACACACGCATAGATACACAAGCACACACAGATACAGACACACACAAACAGACACAGAGAGAGACAGAGGGATTTATACCAATGGAGAATAACAGGGAAACCTGGATTTTCTGGCCTAGCCTTGAGGTTCAGACACAGACCCACAGCCTCACAGACCAGATCAACATTCCTCTAGTCCCTCAGTCCCACAGAGACACACAAATGCTTCCATTAATTTTTTACTGATTGACTTAGGGCCAGACATATAACTTGATAACTCTATACCCTTAAACTAACACACGAATCTTATCCTGTTCAACCATGTGGCTAGGTCCTTTTTTTTTAGAGCAGCATAGGTGTCCTCTGTGTCTGCTTCTCTGATGTGTCTGTAGCATCTCTGCTCTGTGTTTCCTGTTCCCAGAGTTCTCTTGGTCTGGTAGCCCCGCCCACACTTCCTGTCTGCCTTCAGCCAATCAGCATTTTTATTCAACCAGTATGTGAGACATTATTTACAATTGTAACAACATAATCACACTACAGACCAGCTTCCAAGATCCACTCCAGTGTAATAAGAAAAAATGCCTTGAAATAGTGAAGTGATAAGAATCTGCTTATTTGAGGATAATTAAGAGTAATTTTCGATCTAACTTTCTGATATAATAAGGAAACATACACACCTGATGCTTTCATTTTTACTTCTTAAAAATGGTCTCTGACACTTTGTCTCCATTCAGCTACATTGCTGAATTCTATACAAACAACTACATATCTTACTTTACACAACACTGCAATACATCTTTATAGAGAGTAACATCCATATTCATGTGTCTCCCCATCTTTAAAAAATACATTTATCCTTTTCATCTTCTTTTATCCACTTTCATTATTCTTGCCTCTACACAATTACAAATCTCTATACAGCCATAGCTATTCATCTCAAATACATAACTGTGTCACCATCTAACAATTCATATTGTTCTTACACATACTAAAATAGCTTTTATACAGTCCTTTATGTAGCAACAACACTTTCACATAGCTTTATCTCTCACACATTCACTCAAAATATGTTTTTTACATCATTCATTTACCCTTTGCTCACCCCTCTCTCACTCATTCATTTTTTCACCTATTTTTCAGCCTCTCTTTAGGTTTCTTTTTCCCCTCTCAATAAGCACACGTATGCTCTCATTCTGATATCTTAATGTCTATATGACTGCTGCTTCTTAATTCTCTCATTTCTACACACTCATTGCTTTTCTATTTCACATTACTACTCTCCTTGATTCTGAACCAAACTCTTGACCATTAGATATTATATTTTCATGGCCCAATCCATTCAAATTACACATGAAGTCCTACAGTTTTCTAAGGCTCATAAGATCACAATCACCCACCAGTGTAAATGTTTAGGCTTGCATGTCATTTTTTCAACTAGAGAATGACATTGCAGTTTAGAATGTAACAGTAACAGTAGCAGATTGAACTTTGAGATATTAGGGTACATGCAGAATAAGTTAACTATTGCAAGCGTGTCTCAAAACAGCCTGGCCTTATCTTAGCAACAAACAACATCTAGAAATTCATCTTTGTGTCTATTTTGCAGGGGCAGTTTAGTCTATTTGAGTTTGTTTCAAAGTCTAAAATTTGTTGTCTTTCAGACTAAAAATACTGTTACTTTTTACTGTCAGTAAAGAAGAATATTCTGGTTTATTTCTATACTTTAGAAATCATTTTTGACTATTCATGTCTATAAATATGCTCAGAGATATGAAACATTCAACCTGTAGGCTTGGGAAGAACCCCACAGCTGTTCTTAGAGAGTTACAGACGGAAAACAATGGGTGACCAACAGTCAGTGAGTCCATGGCTATTTCTGGTGTGACTCCCCATCAGGAAATTATACATCTGGTGGGTTGACTTGTTAAACACCTGTTTTGACCTATCATATACATACATAATATAGCTACATACTATTTACATGTACATTCACATAAGAACCAGAACACATTTAAGAAAATACATGCAAAAATTGACATACTTAGACATCAAAACAGATACACAGAAACACAAAACTGCAAAAAATACATAGGCCCACACAAACACTCACAAATTTATAGACACTCACATACACTGTGAGACATACATAAATTCAAACATCCACATGAAGAGATACTGATGCAGAAAATTTATGCTCAACTCCAAAGACAGACATACACATGTACAGAAACACAAAAGACATTCAATGAGGAAAGACAAATATATTTTTCTGTATTTGCACAGGGATAGTGATATTAAATGCTGTGTAACCAAGTCACTTATTTGCATGAAGAAATTATATCTTTTAACAATTGCCTTTGAATTTGATCTTTAAACTAACCACTAGATTTACTTTTTCAGCAAAAAATTTCATAACTCTTTCTATTTTGGGGAATATTTCTTAATCTACTTTACTGTGGAATCTGAGAGACATTTAAAGACTATGACATTGATGACATCAAATATTATCCATTTGAAGAAATACTACCTTCAGACAGGTATTTTTGACAGGCATACTATCGCTGACTGCCTGAGGAAGCACTTTATGGAGGATATGAGCAATAGTATACATAACATTGTATAATACATAACTTCCATCACTAAAGGCCATATCAAAAGTCTGTGCCATTAGCCATTCCAATGGGGGTGTTGGATAAGCAAGTCTTCAGTGTCTTACATTTAGAAGCTGAGATTTTACAGTTAAAATTCATCCACTTCAGCCTTGCCAAGTATTCATCTGAGTGTCTGAAAGGGTTCAATGTCTGGAGAAAATTCTTAAAACCGGACATCTCACCATGATGATGTGAAAATGCTAGAGTACCATGAAATGAGTCAAGTGTGAAGTCTCTCTTACATGTAGTGACATCCCACTGTGAGGTGGTGACCCATATTCTCTGTATACCTAGACATTTCCACATTCTAAAGCTCATTGCAAGATTACTGTTTGTTTCACCATAAATGATAACAACCTTTGTGGATGATGTCATAATTGGATTGTTATACGCTTCAGCTCTTGACATGTATAAATCCCTGTTGACTGGAATTATTATCACAAAGGCTAAGCAAACTCTTTTGATTTCAGTTTCTTCTCTTAGCTCTGAGAGAAATTGGATACCTTGATCAACATCTGAGATAGCTAGTCCAACCCAGTTCCAGTTGAAATGAAGCATCAAGGAGGCCATAGCCAAGGCTAAGGGATATGTCTCTGGGGGCCATTTGATGCAGAAGAGGAAATTGTTCCTGATCATTAAGGATAGGATGGAAGGGTCCAAAGGTCAGCTGTAGAATCTAGGACACAGGGATCAACATTAGGTGACATGCAGTTCTAGGAACGTGTTAAACATACTTTTCTGCAAAGAGTAACCACAACACCCTCTATCCTGTTACTTCTTCCCTCATTTCTATTTCAAAAGAAAATAAAACCATAAAGTCTCTGATTATTATTTTTAGCTAGACAGTTTGTCATAATTATGATGCCTATATCTGTCTTCCTCACACTCTTCTTAGTATTGGGAATGGCACACACAGACGAGATTTTTCACAAATCTATTCTGCAAAATCTTACCTGACGAGGAAATAAGAGATCCAGCATTTTCCCGTATGTTACAGACATGGCCCAGTTTGGTCCTGAAATAACCCATAAACAGTCGCTCATTTTACTACAGTAATTATGGGAATTATAATATGAACTAGCAGTTGCAAAATCATTGTAAAATTGTGATGGAGTCTGACAACCTTCTGGTTGTATAAAATATAATAAAGATCAATTTGGCAAAAGATCAGGATTTCTGTTGAGTTCATCTGCTGTAAAAGTTAATGCCAATGCAACCAGTTCATTTCCAATTGAATATCTGTAAAAGGAGAAAATGTTTAACAGGGCCTGAGATCTACAGATAATCATGTATAATCAGTACAAAACCTATTCTGTACTGAAATGTATTTATCAAAACCTCCAAAGTTTAAAACCATTATTCTGTGTTGTGAGGCTAGAATGACATAAGAATCTTAAAGCTTACAAAACCTTAAAAGTTTATGAGAGAGCATCTCCCATAAATAGGATGAGCATAGGCATCTTCTACAAAAGACTTCTTCATATCTGTTTTTTGGGGTGCTTTCTCAAAAAGTAAAGACAAGAGCAAAAAAGATTAAGATGGACATGATGAGATATGTCAAAAATCAGTAAACCTCATTGTGTTTTTGTTTTTAAATTATTGAGCAATAGTGAAGATGCACATGAGAGCTGAATCATTTAGTTTATAGTATTTTCTATTGAAATTAAGTGACTTGACAAAGGCAGTCATAAATGTCTGACAAAATTGCAATTGTATGGGCAACATTTGGTTCTTGTACTTACAGTGGTATTTTTTAATGTATCCCCTCATGTCCATCTTAATCTTTTTTCCTTGTTAATCTGTTGCAGTCATAAGTTTCTTAAGATTTATTTTTTTTATTAAAATCAAGTACTAGATGTGGATTTGGCAAAGATGTATGTCTGTATTATCTCTCCATGTGCATTGCAGGAGTAATACTCAATTGAGACATAAATAAAAATAGATTGGATGGGGTTAAATTAAAATTTTCTGTGGAATATTTTGCCCTCATGAACACAGGGACACAACTGTTCTTGGTCCTATGTGCAGACATTAAGGGCATATACTAGCTACACAGTATTGTTCACCCATTTTTATCTTAACACTGCTGTGTCATATATTTACACTTTGTATATCTGACCAACATAATTTTTCTTTTAGAAACCATGTTTTTATTTTCTTTCTAGTAATACTATCAAATACTAGCATCACACAGAGGTTTGTGTGTGCCAGAACTACATATTTGTAACATAACATAGAAGACTATAAAATGTAAAAAGTATAGAAAAAGTTCATGGAGCTTATAGGTCATAATAATTGTAACAAGTCAGTTAACAGAAATAGTGCCAATTTATGTTTATGTTTATTGGAAAAATAATATCTCCCATTTTTTTCTAATCATTTTCATATCATTTGACCAATGGACATTAAACTCAAACTAATCTTTCATTTTAAATAATTGACTCATATTAAAATATAATTTTTCACAATAAAGCTATAGTAATATGTTTTCTTCATGTGTAAAATATATATCTATACATTTTAAATAAAAAATTTATAAAATTCTTTATTAGTACGTGAAAACAAACTGTCATTGAAAATTTTAGTAACACACAACAGGAACTTAAGATTAGAACTTGTGAATCTCCAACATTAACTTCTGCACACTAAACCTTAAGAAACATCAAACACCAGAGTTGTTAGAGTATCCTAGTTGATTCAAGTCTTGTGTTTAAAAATGCATAAGCAATCACAAAATATAAATGTGTATAGTGCTCAAGATGGTAAAACATTTAGATACAAGTAAAATTACTTAAGAAAAATGTAAGGGGCAAATGTGATGTATACATCAAAATAAAAGTTTAGATACAAAAGGAAAAGATGCGTGTTCCTTAAATGATGGCAAAGTTTAGCTAGTAAGCAAACCTTTTATCTCTATTACAATTTGTTGCCAACTATCATATATCACAAATATGTCTCAGGGAAGTGAGAAAAGGAAAGAAAGCATCACCACTGTTACTAATCACCTCACATCTTACAAACTGCAAACATATTATTTACAGTCCATACATACCTTCTCTACTCTAAAGAGAAAGTGACAAAGAGGGCTTTGTAATTGAAGGCCCTTGTTAGTAAATGTACACTGGTGAAGAGTGGAAAAACATGAGAAATTCACATTGGAGAGGACTCCTGATTACATTTGTGATGTAGCTTTAGAAGACATGGTGTAACCACATGCAGAGAATCTGAGAGAATATCTGGATATCTATATAAAAACTCTCTGGAGCTAGGTATGCCACGAATATTAGTTGGTGTAGAACCTGTATTAGAACCTACATATTAATGGAGGCTCCATCAGTTGATTGCACTCTACAGCTATTTATTTTTACTCATTTACAGTGATATTCATTGCAATACAATGCTCTTTTTCTGATAAAATATCCCCTGCTAGTGTGTTATAAAAACTGTGAAAAGGCAGAATCTATACGATGAAACAAAGTATAAAGTCATTTTTTTCCCTCAGCGTACAGCTGTGCAATTTAGTGGGTAACCAAAAAAAAAAAAAAACCACTCTCTAGACAAAAACTTGAAATATAAATTAAGTCTCAAAATGAGGTTAGGTTGTTTATTAGCCTGCTGGTTGAAAGAGCATGGCAAAAGATTCAAGGCAATCTTCTGTTTCTTATTCTCCTGAGTACTCACGAAGCATTTGTAATGATACTAACATTAATAATACAAATGTACTTACGTTGTATTCAAATATTCTCTGAAAATCTCTGTCTCCAATCGTGGGTTCGATAACGTGATAATGAAGAAACAGCCTGACTCCTCATCTCCATTCTTGCTTTCATTTTGTTTCAATCTCCAAAAGCACTGAGGGTAAAAGAAACTAGCCGACGGAAATAGAGTGTTCAGGAGCAATAAGCAAAAAATCAAAGTGAGCATAATTTTTTCTACTCTAAGCCTGGGCAGTATAAATTGTAACACACCATGCAGATCAGCACATAAAATGGGCACCTCCTACATCCCCATCTGCTTTTATTTCTGTGGTCAAAAGAGAAATTATTTGTGAATTCATGTTTTTTTTTTTTGAATAGTTGTTTTTTAAACTTGGACACTCTCATCCCCAGGGGCCTTGTATCTGATGTCCATTATTCCAAGTGATGAAATTTGGTTGATAAGTACATGTAAGGATAATTCAGCTGGTTTCATGACATCACTCATTTTTGTGAAAACTGATGCCCCGAGGAAGGTGCCATTTTGGGAAAATTTGTTCCCATAACTGCTTCATCAATGTTTATGTTAACGCCTTTAGAATTGCTGTCAGTGGTTTTGTTAGGTTAGTTGCAGTGACACGTGCATTATTGGTACAGGAAGACTCATAAAGACAAACTTAATGGTTCCACACTGGGAATTACATCACAAACTTCATGTCATAGAAAAACAAGTAGATGCTTACAGCAATTGAGTTGCATACAACATTCACCCTGGGACCCATACAAACCAGTTTTAGCTTTAGAATATCTAACCAAATATTGTGCTTCCGTTGCCTTGAAAACCAGTGATCAGGCCAAATGGACAAATGTTCTGATTTCTGCTGTTCCAGAAATGTCCAGTGAATCATAGACAATTACATGATAAATGTTGGTTTTTAAATATTAAATAAGATACAGAGAAAACACAAGACCTGTGTCCTACATTTCCAAGACCACATAATACCTATCACCCTACCTACCAACCAATCATTACTAAGCAGAAAATAAACTGAACAGTTGATTTCTAAAATACCACCTTTCTTTCTGATACTCAGTTCTCACAGATCAATACTTTGTGATGACCCATTCCTTCTGGTTTGACTTTAATATTACACATTGTTTTGCTCATTTTATTATACAATAGTGCTTGCAAAAAAAGTCTAGCGGAGTATCTTAGTAGCAAGTAGAAACTGGAAAGTAACCTTCTTATACCATTTTCTTATCTATTTAGTTTGCACATGTAAACCAATGCTGCCTCTGAGAGAGTGTTATGTTAAGTGTTGGTTGAAGGACTTTTTCCTGGGAATATGGACTATTGAAAAAGTAGAACAGTTTAGAGCAAGTCTTTTGTGGGTAGGGACATGTTGTATTTATTATCTGAGATAAGGCAAACAGGACTACTGGTCTCCTCTCAATCTTACTGTACATTCAAAAGGAAACATTTATAAAGTGCATAATGTCTGTTTCCGTGATGAAGTATTTTAGAGACCTAAGATGTGGATATACAAGAATGTGACAGGAAATGTCTTTTATAGGAAGAGAGAAAATATTCACCTATTATGCAGAATTCTTATAAAATTCCAGTTGTCCATATTTTGAATAGTAACTAGTTTTATGTGTAATAATTTAGTTTTTAATAATTATATAGCATATGTAGTTTTATTATAAACATTCACATATATGAAGCATATCCTTGTTGGTATTTGCCCCTAATTTTTATTGCTCATATCCAACGGTTTTATTTTTGCTTCATGAAGCGTGTGCTTGTTCAATTTATGCACTAAATGTAATTTTTTTTCTTCATACTGGCCTCACATGGTACATTATCTCCAATTCTTTGAGACCTTCAATCTCAAATAATACCTCTTCTATTATCTTTGTGTAAAAATTTATTTATAAGCCTACACAGACTGTTACATTTAAAGTTTGTGAAAAATTATAGTTTTCAGAGTCTATGATTTATTCAACATAATTACCGCCTATGTAATTCTCAATTTCTGCTCATGGTATCACTTACTTTTTTTCCACATTTAGGAAATATCATTCATATATATATAATGATAAACCAGAGGACAGAGCCAAACCATCTTTTAGAGTGTAGAAATCAGAATTCAAGGCCAAAAAGTGCTAGTCAGTAATGACATCTACCTTTATTTCTAGATGTATAAATGTTGAATGAGGAAGTACAATATCTGGGAAGGAGAAGGCAGAAAGTCTGTACTTTTGCTTATATGCCAGACTTGTGAAGATATGACCTAACCTGTTTGACCTGAGGAATTTTCTGGGTGAGAAATGGCTGTGGTTTGTTTCCTGTTCCTCTGATATTCCATCTTTTCCCGATATCTGGCTCTGGGATTTTATTATATACAAAATAGAATTTTTGCAACATCTCTTGCTCAACATTTGGGGCATAAATTTGAAAAAAAAATCCACATAGTCTGGAACTACATATGGCTGGAATCACTACCCAGTGTCTAGGTTTTCTCTTCAGAGTTAGCCTTCCTTGGGCAAAGGAAGCTACATGTGTTTCTTCTCCATGATCATCTGGATGAGTTTTTTATATAGCAGCTTTCCCTCCTAATAAGTTGTGTTTTTTCCTGAGCCCTCTCCTTGGTCTGCTACAATACCAGACAGCTGCCTCACTATTTGCCTCACTGTTTTCAGTGACAACAAGTTTGATGACTCAATTGTGATTTCTTAAAAAGTGGAATTAGGAACTGGATACCTAGACGCCTCCTTCCTGATCCATAGCTAACTAAGAGGTGAGTAGCGCCCTGACCCCCAGGCCAAGTGGAGACTGTGGTCTCCATACTCCAGCTTGGGGAAACTGTTCCTGGCACCCCAACCACATCTACCCTGTTCTACACCAAAAAAGGCCCATAGAGCTCCCCTCCAAGCCCATACCCCAGCAAAAACAGTTCTAGGCATATCCCATGATCCAAACCACACCCAAACTGCAACCATCATCACCCACCAACAAGTGGATACCCAGAAACCTATGATGATAACTGGGTGGTAGAGGGTATTTCTAGAATTTTTTTTTTAAATCAAAATATCAAATTTTAGGATTGTGGAGAGCAAGATCACCCAATAAATGAATGTAAACAAAGAAGTCCTCAAAACAACCACTTTCCTACCAATTATGCCAAAAGAATGATGCTCCCTTCTGAAGTGTGCAATAGATATGGCAAAGGTGGGCATGGAACAATGAGTGCCTAGTCAACAAGGAACAGACAAGGTAAATGGTGCCTTTGGAAAATGTCCTAAGGGGATTTTACACATTTATCAAATACAGTTCAGTGTTATTCTGTCACCATGGAGGAAACACCTTCACAGAACAATTTCAAACCTAAATCCTATCCTAAAAAACACACTACTCTGGACAAGAATAGCTATTGAAAAGAGAACAAAATTCCAGAAATACCATAAGACATATTTTTGAGAACTTCTATGAAAAAATTTAAAAATATGAACAAATAAAGAGAGAGAGCTGTGAATGTAACAGTATTTCTATGAGAATCTTGGTATCCAAGTTGGTTTCTTAAAGAGGAAAATGTTAAACTTTGGGAAATTGGAATGTTATTCTAAGCAAAACAGAACAAAAGATGTCTCAACTATATAGGGCCAGAAGGACAGAGAAGAAAATTAAAGTCACATTGCCATAAATTAACATATATGTTATTAGATGGTATTATGAGAAATAGTCACCAACCTTCAGATTGTACAAAAACAAGGCACAGTAACTATTGATCTTTCAAAGGCAAGCACGGCACTACTATTAAAATGGTTAACAAATAAGACTATATGGGTTCAGCAATGACCTTTAAGAAAAGAGAAATTGCAGACCCTAGAATGGCTGGTACATTTAATACCTATCTGCCTATCTTACTATCTGCCTCAGATAGTTGAATACTCAATATACTGAAAAATCAACCAGCCCTTGGATTTCTGTGTTTGTTACAAAAGTGGAAAGTGGAGAATGCTAACAGATCTAAAAGCAGTTAACAAAATGATTCAAGTAATGAGCTCTGTAAAATATGATTTTTTTTGCAATTTTTATTCTCTAAAAATGGCCTATTAAAATTATTGAATTAAAAGTGTTTTACTTTGCTGTACCTTGAAAAATAGGACAAGGAAATATTTGCCTTTACACTGCTCATTTATAATAATTCTTTGATAAAAATTTATCAATGATAAGCCACCTGCACAGGAAATGTAACCTAGCCCAACTCTGTGCCAATATTTTGTATAGCAGATACTGGAAATAATAAATAAGGAATTCCCACATTCATTTACTACTGTGTAATCAATATCTTATTGGTTGGTTCAAATATAGACACTTAATAAAGAATTTTAAAAAAATAAAAAAATACCTGCTTGGGGATTACAAATAGCTTCTAAAAATACGAAGAGGAGATTATATTAATTATTTATTATATCAAAAAAAGTCTACAAAAATTAGACCTCAAAGGTACAGATCAGGAAAGCTAGCTTGCAAACTGTTAATGATGCCAATAACTATTATAAGACATTTTCAATATACGACCCGCTATCTGGTTAAACAGTCATGAGATGAATAGTTTTTTCAAAAGCTTATATGGTGATAATGATTTCAATAGTCTAAAAGAATTATTAACTGAAGTGGAGAGAGAATTGGATTTGGTAGAAAAGAAACTAAAGGATGCATAAATGGATCATATGGATCCAGACTTTAATTGCATTCTGATTATTTTAACCCTCTAAATATTCTCATGCAGAACTTTTAAAGCAAAGTGTGTCTCTCTTCTCTAAACCCAAGCATGTTTGTTAAATGAAGATGCAAAATTTTGTGTCATAATATTGATATGCATATAGAGTACTAATTAATTCTAGAACAAAAGCTTTATCTAGCTTTCTATACATTGTTATGGTTTGAGTCACTTCAGGTTTCTGCAGTGAACCATGGCAATTCCTAATTACAACCTTTGAAGTAACCTAAAAGAAGATAGGGCCTCACAACAATGATTTCACATGGACTATGCCAACAACACTAGGCTGACAAACATTAACCAAAGATTGAATTTGGATTACAAACTGCTCAGCATCACAGACTTCTTTAGTTAGGACTTGAGAAAAGTGCTACACTTTCCCAATATGAGAGACTGGACACCAAATGGTGCAGCTACATGCCCCAGGATATGACATTTAACCAATATATGTATGTATTCATGTTTGTTCCAAGTATTGTAGCTATACAGTTGATCTAACAATGTAATACACATTGTTATCCCTTGAAAGATATTATTACCTATTAATTAGAGTATAAAAATGCAAGTTAGTAGCTAGATATTACAATTAAACTTATAGTTATATTAGATATGTTTTTATATTCAAACATATATTTTAGATGGAGAAGTCTTCAAACACTTCAAAGATCTACAGAATATGGCATTTAAGATATTTTAATACCATAGGCTCTTATTACATTCATGACCCAGAAACAACTTACATGCTCACTAGCTGAAGAATGAATTAACAAACTGTGGTACATACATCAGGGAAGTATGAATAAGTGTTGACAACTCATTGCCAGCTTTAATTTATAATTGAATTGGCATTTAAACTTTTTTATATGTAAAAGGATATGGACATTAGACAGTGATATTTTACCCTGTAGAGTATATTGGTACCAATAGGTTCAATTTTTCTTTCCTTGTAATTTTTTTCTAGGTAATGTTTCCTTGTACTTTTGACATCTAGACATCCAAGGTCTTTAGACTTTTAGAAGACAGGTAGTTCTAGTTTTCTGTAAAGACAAGAGCAAAACACTGCCCCAAACCTTGTTCATTGAGTTTTCTTACAACTCAATGAATCATCACATCAATGGATGAGCCATCATTTTTCCTTATTTAGAAGTATATCCTGTTTCAATTAAATATTTATTCATTATTATAGTATCCATGACTTTTCTTCACCTGTGGAAACCAAGTGCAACCCCTGTCCCAATGTAGCACATATTCCAGTTCATTTGAATTTCTCTGATGGCTAAAGAATTGTGCAAAATGTTGACCAATTTTTTAAGTGCCTTTCAGTAATTTGTAGTTCTTCTGTTGATAATTCCCTTTTTAGCTCTGAACCCCATTCTTTAATTGGGTTATTTGGGCTTGGGGGCTCTAGCTTCTTGAGTTCTCTATATATTTTAGAGATCAGTCTTCTGTCAGATGTAAGGTTGGTGAGGATCTTTTCCCATTCTGTAGACTGTTGTTTTGTCTTATTTACTGTTTCTTTTGCCTTACAGAAGCTTCTAGGTTTCAGGATGTCCCACTTATTGATTGTTGTTCTTAGTGTCTGGGCTACTGCTATTATATTTAGGAAGTGGTCAGCTGTGACAATGCATTGAAGGGTATTTCCCACTTTCTTTTCTATCAAGTTCAGTGTATCTAGGTTTATGTTGTGGTCTTTTATCAACTTTGATTTGGGTTTTGTGCAGGTGATAGATTTGGATCTATTTGCATTCTTCTAATACTACCATCCAGTTATGCCAACACCATTTGTTGAAGGTACTATCTTTTTTCCATGGAATATTTTGACATATTTGTCAAAAGTCAGGTGTTCAAAGGTGTATGGGTTAATGTTGGGGTCTTTGTAGGGGGGTATTGTGTTGTTTCATGGTAAATAATTGTCCCAACCACTGGTTTAATAAAAAGAGCTGATTGGCCAAAGGCAGGCAGGAAGTGTAGGTGGGACTACCAGACTAAGAAAATCTCTGGGATCAGAATGCCTGAAGAGCACCAGAGAGAAGCTGCAGGATTCAGAGGACAACCATGCAGCTCTAAAGAAAGGTACCGAGCCGCATGGCTGAACAAGAGACATGGGATAGCTTAAGGGTAGAGAGTTAGCAAGCTATATGCCTGGGCCTAAGGCTGATCAGCCTAAAACTATTGGAAGCATCTGTGTGTCTCTGTGGGACTGCGGGTCTGTGGGTCTGTGGGCCTAGACCTTGAGGTTAGATCCAAAAATCCGGGCCAGAAACATCTTACTACAGGTCTTTGATTTGATTTCATTGATTCACAATTCTATTTATATACCTGCACCAGTATGTTTTTTTTTATTACTGTAGCTCTAGGGTATAACTTGAAGTCAGGGATTCTGATGCCTACTATAGTTCTTTTATGAATAGCATTGTTTTGGAAATCCTGGGTTTCCTGTTATTCCATATGAATTTGAGTATTGTTCTTTCAAGGTCAGTAAAAAAATGTGTTGAAATTTTGATGAGGTTTGCATTGAATCCATAGATTTTGGTTAAGACTGACATTTTTATTATATTTATCCTACTTATCCAGGAGCATTGGAAACCTTTCCATTTTCTGATATCCTTTTCAATTTCTATCTTCATTGACTTAAAGTGTTGGTCAAGCAAGTCTCCCACTTCTTTGGTTAAAGTTATGTCAAGATATTTAATGCTATTTGCAGTTATCATAAAGGATGATGTTTGCCTTATTTTGTTTAAGTCCTTTTATCATTAGTGTGTAGAAGGGCTATTGACTTTTTGAGTTAATCTTGTTCCTCACTACTTTGCTGAAGATGTTTATCAGCTGTAGGAGTTCCCTAGTAGAATTTAGGAGGCCATTTATGTGTATGAACATATCATCTGAAAGTAAAGATAGTTTGACTTCTTCCTTTTCTATTTGCATTTTATTCATCTCCCTTTGTTCTCTTATTACTTTAGCTAAAACTTCAAGAACTATATTAAATAAATAAGGAGAGAGGACAGCCTTGTCTTGTTCCTGATTTTAGTGGATTGCTTTGTGTTTCTTTCCATTTAGTTTGATGTTGGCTGTTGGCTTGCTGTATATTGCCTTCATTATGTCTAGGAATTTTTCCTGTGTTCTTAATCTCTCCAGTACTTTTAAAATTTTGGATTTTTTCAAAGCCTTTTCCTGCATCTAAGGACATGATCATGTGTTTTTTCCCAGTGGTCTATGATGAACGGCATTCACAGTTTTTTGGATGTTGAAACATCCCTGCATCTCTGGGATGAACTCTTCTTGATTATCGTTTTTGTTTGTTATGTTGTTAAACTCAGTTTCCAGTATTTTGTTGAGTATTTTTGCATCAATGTTCATGGTGTAGGTTGGTCTGTAATTCTCTTTATTCATGTAATCTTTGAGTGTCTTGGATATCAGGGTGATTGTGGCCTTACAAAAAAATTAGACAATATTCCTTCAGTATTGCATGGAACAGTTTGAGGAGTATTGGTTTTAGTTTTTCTTTGAATGTCTTGTAGAATTCTGCACTGAAACCATCTTGCCCTGGACTTTTCTTTTCCCCTTGGGAGACTTTTAATAACAGCTTCGATTTCTTTGGGGGTTATAGGTCATTTATCTGATCTTCATTTAATTTTAATAAGTGATACCTGTCCAGAAAGCTGTCCATTTCTTTTATGTTTTCCAAGTTAGTGTAGTATAGATTTTCAAAGTATGATGTATTGGTTCTTTGAAATTCCTGTGTGTCTGTTGTTATAATCCCCTTTTCATTTCTGATTCTGTTAATTTGGATATTCTCCCTCTGCCTTTTTGTTAGTGTGGATAATGGTTTATCTATCTTGTTGACTTTCTCAACGAACCAACTTTTTCATTCATTAATTCTTTGTATTGTTCTCTTTGTTTCAACTGTATTGATTTCAACCTTTAGTTTGACTATTTTCTGCCATCTACTCCTTCTACGTGAGTTTGCTTCTAATTTTTTAAAGCTTTCAGATGTGCTGTTAGGTCTTTTGTGTGAGATTTCCCTAGGTTTTTCATATAGGCAGTTAGTACTCTCAGTTTTCCTCTTAGCACTGCTTTCATTGTTTTCCCTAAGTTTGAGTACATTGTGGATTTATTTTCATTCAATTCTAGGAAGTTTTTCTTTGCTCCCTCTAAGACCCAGAGGTGGTTCAACTGAAAGATGTTCAGTTTCCATGAATTTGTAGGCTTTCTGTGATTTTTGTTGTTGTTGAACTCTAACTTTATACCATGGTGGTCTGATATGATACAAGGAGTTATTCCCATTTTTTTTGTATCTATTGATATTTGCTTTATTACCAAGTATATGGTCAATTTTAGAGAAATTTCCATGGGGTTCTAAGAAAAAGGCATACACCTTTGTCTTCAGGTGGAAAGTTCTGTGTGTATCTATTAAGTGAATTTGGGTTATAACATCTGTTCGATCCTTTATTTCTCTCTTGATTTTCTGTCTGGTAGTCTTATCCATTAGTGAGAGTGGGGTAGTCAAGTCCCCCACTATAACTGTGTGGATTTTGATGTGACACTTAAGCTTCAATAATGTTTCTTTTACATATGTATGTGTTCTTGTGTTGGGGCAGAAATGTTTAAGTTTAAAACATCATATTGGTAGATTTTTCCTGAAATAAATAAGTAATGTCTGTCCTGGTCTCTTGATTGATTTTTGTTTAAAGTCTATTTTGTTAGACATTAGGATGGCTATACGAGCTTGTTTCTTATGACCATTTGATTGGAAAGTCTTTCACCAACCTTTTACTCTGAGCCTGTGTCTGTCTTTGAAGTTTAGGTGTGTTTCTTGTATGCAGCAGAAGGGTGGTTTCTCTTTTTGTATCCATCACCTTTTTATAGGTGAATTGAGTCCATTGATATTAAGGAATATCAATGACCAATGATTGTTATTTCCTGTGAATTTTGGTGATAACTTGTGCCTGAGCATAACAATAAAGAGGAAACAGAAGGAAATGACATTAACCACCACTTTCTGAAGATAATAAAAGCTTTAAAAGAGGATATAAAAACTCCTTTAAAGAAATAGAAGAAACTACAAACAAAAAAATGGAAGATATGAACAAATCCCTGAAAAAAAAATAAAGAAAACCAAGAAAAAGAAAACAAGCAGGTGAAAGAAACATTCTAGGAATTAAAATTAAAATATAAGCAATAAAGAAGGCACAAACCAAGGCAAAACTGAAAATAAAAAACCTAAGAAATGAACCAAAAAAAAAAAAACAGATGCAAGCATAAGCAATAGAATGCAAGAGATGGAAGAGAGAATCTCTGGAGTGGAAGATTCAATAGTGGAAATAGATACCTCAGTTAAAGAAAACACTAAAACCATAAAAAATCCAGAAAATCTGGGATACCATGAAATGCCTGTAAAGATACAAGAAGCTTACAGAACATCAACTAGACTAGAACCCCTCCCCCCCCAAATCTGCTCACCACATAATAATCAAGCCACTAAACTTACATAACAAAGAAAAAATTCTAAGAGCTTCAAAGAAAAAGGCCAAATTACCTAAAAGGCAGACCAATCAGAATAACACCAGACTATTCAATGGAAATAATGAAAGCAAGAAGGTCCTGGTCAGATGTTCTACAGACACTAAAAGATCATGGATTTCAACTCAGACTTCTATACCCAGAAAAACTGTCAATCACTATAAGTGGAGTAATCAAGATATTTTATGAAAAAACCAGAATTGAACAATATCTATCCACAAATCTGGCCCTACAGGAAACTCTAGAGGGAAAACTCCAAGTTAAGAAAACCAGATACACCAATGAAACAACAATCAGTAATCCCACAGAAGAAAACCCAAAGAAGGGAAATACATGCAAGCTACCATCAAAAATAACAGGAATAACAATCATTGATCATTAATATCCCTTAATATCAATGAACTCAATTCACCTATAAAGAGACACACTCTAACTTGAGGATACAGAGACAGAAGCCATCCTTCTGCTGCATAAAAGGAACACACCCCAACTTCAAAGAGAGACACAGGCTCAGAGTAAACAGTTGGGAAGTCTTTCAAATCAAATGGTCATAAGAAACAAGCTGGAGTAGCCATCCTAATATCTAACAAAATAGACTTCAAACTGAAATAAATCAAAGAGACCAGGACAGACACTACTTATTCATGTCAGAAAAAAATCTATCAAGATGAAGTCTTAGTAAAGAATATTTATGCCCCAAACACAAGGGCACCTAATTTTTAAAAGAAACACTACTAAAGCTTAAACTTCACATCAAGCCCCACACAGAAATAGTGGGAGATTGAATACCCAACTTTCACACTTGTATAGGTGAACCAGACAGAAACTCAACAGAGAAATACAGGATATAACAGATGCTATGACCCAAATGCACTTAATATATATATATATATATATATATATATATATATATATATATACACACACACACACAGAATATATACATACACAGAATCTTCTACCCAAACACAAAGGAATATTCATATTTCTCAGCATCTATGAAACATTCTCTAAAAATGACCACATACTCAGTCATAAAGCAAAATCAATAGATACAAAAAATGGGAATAACTCCTCTATCATATCAGACCATGATGGTCTAAAGCTAGAGTTCAACAACAACAAAAACCACAGAAAGTCTACAATTCATGGAAACTGAACATCTCTCAATTGAACCACCTCTGGGTCAAGGAAGAAATTAAGAAAAAAAATTAAAAACTTCCTAGAATTTAATAAAAATTAATCTACAAAACACCCAAACTTATGAGACACAATGAAAGTAGTGTTAAGAGAAAAATTCATAGCACTAGATGTGTATATGAAAAAAACAGAAAAATCTCACACAAGAGACATAATAGCACAGCTGTAGGCTTTAGTACTATTAGAAGCAAACTCACCTAGATGGAGTAGATGGCAGGAAATAATCATACTAGGGCTGAAATTGATACAATAGAAACAAAGAAAACTACAAAGAATAAATGAATCAAATGGGTGGTTCTTTGAGAAAGTCAACAGGATAGATAAATCTGATGTGAGAATGCCTTTCTATATGCTGTGAATATCAATCTTTAAATAAAAGAGTTGTTTTGGCCCACCATAGAAAAAGTAGGAGGGGAAATCACAGCATAGGTAGGAGAAGGGCAGGGTCAGGAACAGATTTAGCCAGTCACCCAAAGGAACAACAGGTAAGGAACACAGGTGAGCCACAGGCCACGTGGCAGGATAGAGTAATGAGAATATGTTGAGTTAAGATGTAAGAGCTAGCTAGCAATGTGTCTGAGCCATAGGCCAAACAGCATGACATTAATATAAGCATCTGAATCATTTGGGGGGACCTGAGCAGAGGCAGGCAGCTAAGGGGTCTGGCACTGTAGGTCTGTGGGTCTGGACCTCTGGCTTCCAGGGACCAGGAAACCATCTTGTAACAGATGGCATCCCAACATGGTCCAAACACCCACATAAAGCCCAAAAGAGTTTAAAAAGGGCTTTAGAGCACAGAAACCGAGCCAAAGCAGCTTCTAAATTGTATATCTGAAGCACGTCATGACCACATTCAAAAGGCGGCAGCGGACTGGCGGCAGGCAGTGTAAACTGCAACCAGGCAGGTTCCCAAAGTCTCACAGAAGACTCGGTAGCATGTGATTGATTTTAGATTTTGGTTTATTTTGAACACAATGGACACAAAGACGGTTACTTAGTACCAGCATTTTTTGGGTTTGCTCTGTTTGCTGGCTGCGAACAGATACACAGCCCCTTTAAGAGAACTTACGGATTCTGCTTTATCTGCAAAAACTATGTGGCTCTTTAAGAGAGTCTGAGTATTTTAAAAGCTCTTCTGGTTAGAATATGATTAAGGATTCACAATAAAACAGATTCAGATGGAGGGGAAAAACCTGTATATGGTTACAATGTGTGTAAAAGGTACATAGGCTTCAGAGAGAAAAGAAAGAAGGTAGAGAAAGTCCATAAAAAATAGAATAATAAAAATATAATAAACCACATAAAGATGGAAAATAGACACACAATCTGGATTATAGTTACTATTGTGTTTTCTTTTAATTTTTTAACTGTTAATGAGCTAACTGTAGAAAGACAATGGATTGCAAAGGCTGCTAAGTTAAAAAAGAATATATATTTTAAAGGTATCTTGATTTTGAAACTTGTGTCTAAAGATTTATTGTTTTGGAAGAGTTCTGTTTTTGTTTCCACAGAAGATGAGAACCTGTGTATTTCTTCTAGACAAATATAGTTTCAACAACCAAGACCATCTGAAAATTCTCTGATGGGAAGAGATGATCGTATCAGCTTCACAGCTGCAGACTAAGATGATCCAGTCTCAAGAACATTTAAGATTATCAGTGCCCTTAATCAGCAGGAAGTAGTAATGAAAAAATACACCCAAACTCTCAAAATATTGTTTATAAATATTTGTTTTCATTATAAATGGTTAACGGTCATAGTTAATCTCTTTCTAAGAAGAAAAGGGGGATATGGTATATGAGTGATTTTTAAAACTTAGATTATTGGATTTACTTTAATCCAAAAATTAACTGTTTATCTCAAAATATTTTAAATTGGTATGGATTTTGATTTGTTTATGCAAATTTGAGGTCAATTTTGTTGTGCTGTATGTATTTTTATACTCTTGTTTGAGGTATGGTGTTTATGTAACTGATTTGAAATTGTAATGTATAATTAATCAATGCATGTTAGATTTTTTTGGTATACAAAGATATATTTAATTAAATAGGTAATCTTCAAACACTTCTAAGACTTACAGAATATGGCATTTAAAATATTTTAAGAACTTAGACTATTCTGGACAGTGATACAGGTCTGCTCCTGGTAGCACCAATCTACTTCAAGAGAAAAATGGACACTGAAGAAATTTCATATGGATTTTACTTTCTTTGTGGCAATGGTTAGCCACCAGACAAGAACATGTTTATGTATTGACTGCTTGACAGTATATGTTTCAACTGGACATGCAGATTCCAAAGGAAAGTGACCTCTGAACTTTGGCAGAACAAGCTGAGGTGGTCCTTCAGGTTCCTGCTTTGCAGAGAAAGCTGCCAGACATTCTTCAGGACTCGAGGAGAAGCAACTGATGAACTGTGCCCAAATGGGCAGAGCAGATTTCCTGCTTCACTGAAATGCAAAGATACTCTGGGCCTGTAATCTGAAGATGGATGCCCCAACTTTGTAAAGAAACTTTGGGTAACTTTCCAGGCAGATAGGTATCATTTCTAGATTTTGGAAGTTGATTGCACTCCAGCTTCCTTGGGTAAATATTCTGTGGTCTTTGATGTAGTTGAAAATGAGATAGTTATAGGTATAGTTTTTCTTAGTTATTTAAAAAGGATATTGGATATGAAACTTTAGATTCACAAGGATAAGGTAGATGATAGAGTATTTTTTTTAATTTTGCTAAATACAAATAGACTATATATTGTAACTGCAATTCTTGCTTGATAGCTATTATATGACATGTAATTTTGTTATGTTAAAATTTAAACCTTCATTTTGATTAGAGAGAAAGGGGGAAGTGATGTGGGAATGAATGTCTTTTTTGTATGTTGTGAATATCAATCTTTAAATAAAGGAGCTGTTCTGGCCCATGACAGGTATCATAGAAGAAGTAGGAGGAGAAATCAGAGCATTGGTAGGAGAAGGGCAGAGTCAGAGTGACTGAGCCAACCACCCAAAGGAGCAACTTGTAAAGAACTCAGCCGAGCCACAGGCTACATGGCAGGATAGACTAATGGGAATGGAGTGAGTGAAGATATAAGAGCAAGCTAACAATGTGCCTGAGACATAGGCCAAACAGCATGAACTTAATATGTGTCTGAGTCATTTTGGGGGGAACTAGGCAGCCAGCAGTGGGTTGCTAAGCAATCTGGCACTGCAGGTATGTGGATCTGGGACCTTTGGCGCCCAGGGCTAAAAAACTTTATTGTAACATAAACCCTTATCCAAACTAATGAAGAAGCAGAGAGAGATATCCAAATTAATAGAATCAGAAATGAAAAGGAGGACACAACAGCAGACATCCAGAAAATTCATATAAGTATGAGGTCATGCTTTGAAAACCTATACTCCACTAAAATGAAAACCCAAAAGAAATGGACAGCTTTCTGACAGGTACCACTTACAAAATTAAATCATATTAGAGACCAAAACATACTTATAACCCCAAAGGAAATTGAAGCTATTATTAAAAGTCACTCAAGTAAAAAAAAAAAAAAAAAAAAAAAAAAGCCTGGGACCAGCTGGAGTCAGTACAGAATTCTACCAGACATTCAAAGAAGAACTAATACCAGTACTCCTCAAACTATTCCATAAAGTAGAAACTGAAGGACCATTGCAGAAATCTTTTTATGAGACTACAATCACATTGATTCCCAAGCTACTCAAAGATGAAACAAAAAAAGAGAATTACAGACAAATATCCCTCATGAACACTGATGAAAAAATACCCAATAAAATTCTGGCAAACTAAATCCAACAAAGAATCAAAAAAAATTATCCATGATGATCAAGTATGCGTCATCCCAGAGATGCAAGATACTTCAATATATGAAAAACTGTGAATGTCACCCATCATATAAACAAAGTGGAAAAAGAAACACATGATCATATCATTAGATGCTGAAAAAGCCTTTGACAAAATACAACACTTTTTCATGAAAAATATTCTGGAGAGATCAAGAATACAGGGGAAAATACCTAAATATAATAAAGGCGATATACAGCAAGCAAAAGCCAACATCAAACTAAATGGAGAATCACTCAAGGCAATCCCACTAAAATCAGGAACAAGACAAGACTGTCCTCTATCTCCTTATCTATTCATAAATATAGTTCTCAAAGTTTTAGCTATAAAAGGAGATCAAAGGGATACAAATTGGAAAGAAAGAAGTCAAACTATCTCTTTTTTCAGATGATATGATCATCTACATAAATGACACCTAAATTCTACCGTGGAACACATAGAGCTGATAAACAATGTAGCAGAGTGTAAGAGTAACTCAATAGAATCAATAGCCCTCTTATACGCTAAGGTTAAAAGGGCTTAAAAGATAAGTGATGTATTCACTCAAGTGGATTTTAGACAAAGAACAAAGAATACCCAAGGTGAAAGCATGGCCCTTTAACAGCTTGGGATCAGAAGGAACTTAAGAGAGACATCCAGAGATTCCCTAAAAAGAGAATACAGAGAAGATAACCTTAGCAAATTGGGGTCATAATGGGTTGCAACCTAGAAGAGTTGGGAACAAATCTTGAAAGAAGGAGATGGTTGGGTGAGAGGAGCAACAAAGAAGGAGATATAGATGTTTTCTCAATAGAGGAAGCCAATGTGGAGTTGGAAAGAGAGCAGATACTAGGGATACCTCCAAGAACTTACAGGATGTCCCTGGCATGGTTTCCAAACAATAGTGGAGGGGGCGCCTAAACAGGACTTTCCCTATAATCAAATGAATAACCACCCTAAGTGTCATCACAGAACCTACATACAACAATGAATAGAGGTGGAGGCAGAGATCCACGGCTGAAAACTGAGCCAAGCTCCTGGTCTAGCTGAGAACAAGGGAGGAGAGTCTGTATGAACAAGTGGATAAGGATTATGAGGAAAACTGTAGTAAATATAATAGGAGCAGAGAATTAGAGCTAAGATATTGTAGAAAATTAGTAGAATTACCATCAGGAAAGAACAATAAAGATCAGATAGAATGAAGAACATTAGCATATGTGTGTGAAATTATAAAAATCTTTCTTTTTTTCTTAATCTTGACAAAGCATTTTTAAGAAACCTTGAGTAGGGTTAAGGGCAAGTACCTCAACCTCTCCAACTCATCACATCCAATCTTTGTAAAAGGATTGCTTAGTTATTCCATGAGGTCTTCTGTATAATCCTGATAAGGCTTAATAGTTTTATCACTAATTATTTTATACAAAAGTACTTTACATGTCACTTCTGGGCATTATATTGTAGTAGGGAATTCTGGCCTGGACTTTTGGGCCTTTCCTCAATGATTAGGTCAGCAGACCCACAGACACACAGAGAAACACAGATGCTTATAGTTAGTTTTAGGCTGATCTACCTAAGGCCCAGGCATATAACTTGCTAGCTCTTTACTCTTAAACTAACCCATGTCTCTTATCTTGTTCAGCCATGGGGGTCATTACCTTCTGGAGGAGCAGCATAATTGTCCTCTGTTTCTTCTGGCTTCTCTCTGGCATTCTGCCCTCAGAGTTTTCTTAGTCTGATAGCTCTGCCCACACTTCCTGCCTGCCTTTGACCAATCAGTGCTTTTTATTAAACCAGTGGGTGGGACAATTATTTACAATGTAATAACACAATATCCCACATATTCCCTTTTCCCTTCTTAGAACAAAAAGAACTCAAAATATAATATTCTTTCTCCCCCTTATCTATAACAACTTATAAACAACACTGTAAATAAACAAAAGCATCCATAATCCATGTTTTGGGAATGTGGGCGTCGTTCTCTAGACTACTTCCTGCTGAATGGGGAGAACTCTGGCAATTTCCTGGGAATCCAAAGAAAAATGTAGGATTATGCACAAGTCTTTAGTGAAGTAGTCTCTAAGGCTGGGTCATCTCAGCCAGTCTCCTTGAAATTGTTCTGGCTACAGAGACCTGGAAATTTCAATAGAGGTGCTCTGAAATGTTGAATCATCTGGGCCATCCATTTCCATTGGAGATTTATCTGGGGGTCTTCCTCTATCAAACTTAATGTCTTTATCCAGGAATAAATAAATAAATAAATAATAAATTTCATTTTATTTCTGTGAAAATAAAACGAAAACCTCTTCTCCAAACAGCTTATCTTTGCACTTCAATTTTAAAGTAAACACATTTACAAAATATATAGGTTGAATTCATCCAACAGCATTTATAATCAACTGTTTGTTTATCAGCTTTTACTATTTCATTTTCAGGCAAGAAGCTTAAACATAAGACAATAACATACAGTATCCAGACATTCTTTGTATTTTCCATCTTTACATAGCTTATTTTTTACTTATTTATTTATTTATTTTACTCTATTTCTTTTTTAAAAAGCTTTCTCTACATTTTATTTACTTTCTCTAAGTCTATGTATCTATATTTTCAACACACTCTAAACCACTTAAACTTTTTTAAAAAACTGTCTTTACTGTATATTTATTTCTTAACTTTTTTCTGTCTCTTACCACACCTTTTCATCTTTAGGGTGATTGACTCCACCCAAATTCTTCTATTTCTTTCTGTTTCTGAATACACTTTTAATCAGCCAGGATTCGAGGTTGGTAGGATGGGTGGATGGCTCCACCCAGCTTCTAGTCTAATTTCATAGAATTTATCTTTTTAGCCCAGGTACTCTGGTGAATTTTAGGGTCCATATAATCACCAAGTAAAGCTTTGTCATCTGCTGCTCATTAACTCCATTTAAGTATTAGGCAGCAGTGCCTCTTAAAAAACTCACAAGTGTTTTGCCTCTAAGGTTGAATCAGGAAGTTTCTCTTTAAGAAAGTCAAGCCTCACTTTGCCTCCAGCAAACAGAGCTGATCCAAGAAAATATCATCACTAAGAATCCATCTTTGAATATATTCTCTTTTTGTCCTTATTAATAGAAATCTTACATCCATCGTTTACAACTTTTTGCTTATATTGAGGGTCCAGTGAGACTTCAGAAACCAGTCATTTTACACCTTAAGCCCAATAGCCCAAAAGCCTGCCATTGTAGCCCAAGCCCACGTCTCACCAGGGCGTCTTTGTACCAAGGCTCATGTGAGAGACACAACTCAGAAGCTGCTTTGGGCTCTAGACCATTTTATAAGCTTTCTGTAGCTTTCTGTGGGTATATTTGCCCCAGGTTGTGCTGCCACTTGTAGTTGGAGGTTTCTGGTCCAGACTTTTGGGCCTAGCCTCAAGTTTAGGCCAGCAAACCCACAGACACTCAGACCCACAGACCCGCAGAGACACACAAATGTTTACAATAGTTTTCAGTTGACCTGTCTAAGGCCCAGGCATATAATTTGCTAACTCTGTACCCTTAATATAACCCATGACTCTTAACCTGTTCAGCTTTGGGACTCAGAATCTTTTCTTAGAGCCGCATAGTTGTCCTCTGCTTCTTCCAGCTTCTCTCTGGCATTCTGCTCTTAGAATTTTCTGTCTGGTAGCTCTGCCCACACTTCCTGCCTGCCTTTGGCCAATCAGCACTTTTTATTAAAGCAGTGGGTGGGACAATTATTTACAATGTAATAACACAATCTCCCACATTATATTCAGAACATAGTGGAAGTCACTAGCTAATAGATGCATCTTGAACTATAACCAAATTGGTGGTTCTGTATAAATATTACAATTTATGAAATGTGAGTTCAGGAATTTTATTTATCTCTCAACTTATGAGGAGAATTTTTCTCTGGTCTGCACAAAATTATATAGCACTTGGGGATAAAGATACATCTCAGAATCCCTTCAATGGAAGCCAAGATGGAGCAAACCTCCATAGCTATTATAAGCTTGCTCTAAGTGCTATGGAATACAGAGGGAAAGGTGACCCAAATCCTTCATAACCACAATGTACCAAGTGTCCACAACTTGGTTTCACTGAAGGTGTCACAAAGATTCTTGGCAAAGATGATATAAAAAATTCCAGGCAGTAGGGGAGCCATGGTATTCCAAAAGACTGTAGAATGCAGTAACTATGACATTGTTGCACACAATGATGATGCTCTCACAGTGTGTATTAATGATAATAGAAGGAGGAATAATTAATAGTCTTATTGCACAAAGTTTAAATTTGGTCATGGTACAGATGACAATGATGTAGTTTACTCCCTCCAAACATGGATGTATCATATTTTTCTACCAGATACTGTGACTTCAAAATTTAGAAAGGCCAATATCTGGTAGAAAAGTAAGATACATCCATGTTTGGAGGCAATAAGACTATTAATTATTCCTCCTTCCCATAACTGATAAAAGCAGATGCAAAGATTCTTTGCCAAGCACCAGGCTAAACTCCAAAGTCCAGTAGAAGAAAAAGAAGAAAAATTATTTATGCAAAGGGGAAATAAAATCATTATGGGGGAATCTACAGAGTCAACCAAACCAAGTTAGTGAAAACTCAGGAACATCAAACCAGCAGCTGAAGGCTGATGGGTGACTGGGAGGAACTGGGAGGAGGGAAGAGATAGAGATCAGTTGGATACATGAATAAAAAAGACATTTTTTTTATAAGAATAAGAAAATGAAGAAAAAAAGACCATATTACCAGAATAGGCCCTCTTCATATGTAAGTAATACCTTTGGGGAACCAGTCCCCACAAGGTTTTCTCTCAGGGTTTAAAAGGCACTCTCCAGATGTTGAGAAAATAAGTATAGAATAAAAAATATAGCCACAATATTCTCTTCACATGTTTCATCTTTATTGGCGTGACTGTTATTGAGAAGACAACAGTATGATTCAGAAAATGTTGGAATTTGGCCTGATTATTGGTTCTCAACACATTGGAAGCATAGGATTTGGTTAGATATCCTGTAACTGTACATAATGTAGCAAAGGACCCACTGTACATGCTATTAGGAATTCAATTGTTTTATATACAGAGATGCATTTCCTTGGCAAGGGCTGTGTGATACATTTCCCAACATTTAACCATATATTCTGAATATGTGACTCTTTCATGAACACTGCATATCTCAATGTGAATTACCTGACAAAATTCACTGATATCATTTCTAAAAGCATTATCATAAACAAATTGTTCAGGAGGGTCCTGGGAACAAATTTTCCTAAATTGTCATCTTCCACAGAGACTTAATTTTCACAAATGTGAATGATGTCAAGAAACTACCTGAACTCTCATCATGTATATTTACCAAACAATTAAATCTCATGGACATCAGATGCAGAGCCCTAGGGGTAAGAGTGACCAAGGTTCCTATAGAGGCAGTTGGGAATATAAGAGTGTTAATATAATGTGGTGATCTGAATATCACTTCACATTACACACTGCCAGGCTTAGAATAAGACAAATATGTTTACTTTTATTTTGCTCTTCTTGCTCCTGAACATTCCACTTCTTGTGTGCCGTTTGATTCATCCCAGGTGCTTTTGGAGAATGATGCAGAATAAAGACAAGGATGGAGACTTGTTGACAGGTTGTGTCTTCATCATTACAGGAGTGAAAAAGCATGTAGAAAAAGATTATTTCAGCAACATTCTGAATATACAGTAAGTTACTTTGTACTTTTTATGTAAATGTCACTAGGAATAGTTCTCAGGTCAGAATGTGAGAATCCAAATAATGGTTTTCTTGGTATCTCAACTTGCACACCAAAACCAGTACATAACTATTCTGTAGACTCAATGCTATTTTTCTATTTTTAATTTGTCCTGGAAGTGTTCCGTTTTTCTCACAGTAACCTCCATGCTTATAGAGCCAGAAGCTGAATGAACTAATCACTTTATATCTTGTTACATATTTATCACTCCTCTTGACAGTTTCCACAGAAAAGTGCCTGGTGATGTCTTACTGAAAGCTCATACAATGTTAATGAGTATTATCAAATTATTGACTCTCTAAAAATAGAGTCTGCTCATGTGCTTCCTATAGCTGAGTCCTAGTGCAAGGAGTATTTATGGCACATCTAAGTCCAGAGAGTTTTTACTTAGATATTGTCACTCTCTTGGGTGCCCTGTATGATTTCAAACAGTATCTTCTAAAGCATCATCAAGAATGAAAGTAGAAGACTGTCCCCTTCAAACTTCTTATGTGTCCCTGTTTATTCACACTTGGCTTATATACATGCATAATCACTGGCCTTGAATTTCAAAGTATGGATTTTCAATCTCTCTTTGGAATAAAAAAAGGAATATGTGCCATTTAAATGATGTTTTTATTCTTTGAAATATAAGGCTGTCAGTAATAGTGATGACTGCTTACTTTATCCCTTGTCTGAATGGCAGCAGTGACACAGAGAACAGTTACCCACTAGCTCATCTTTGTTACTATTAAGAAATATATGTCTTCCTTTTTAATGTCTAAGCTGTATGTTCTCTGACATATTGTATTTACCACTTTTATTTCTTTTTTTTCAAAATTTTAGTAACTATAACTGTATATTTTGTCAATTTGGAAACTATACACATTTTGATTTTGTGGATTGCTGATAGTTGTTTTTAACCATCTCAATGTGGAATACTATAACACTCTAACAGCTCATGTCACTGATGTTTCTTAAAGTTTGGTGTGTAGAAGTGAGTATTTGAGTTTCATAAGTTCTGCTTTTAAATTCCCATTGAGTGTTACTGAAAATTTCAATGACATTTTCCATGTGGTAATATATAATCTTCCTAGTCATAAAAATATATAGATAAATATTTATTTGTATACATAAAGATCATACAGTGGTGCAACTTCTAAGTAAAAAAGAATTGCATTTAGCTCTGAGTATATTATGAACTAGGATGTTGGAGTCTGATGTTTATTGGTCAATTAATTCATAATAAGTAAGAAGACATAGGAGTTGTTATCTTCCACATAAATATAAACACAAAATATTATTCTAGTCTTCCTACTAATTTGTTCATCATTTTATTATTACAATTTAGAAATATTTTCCTTACACTGTACACAATATATCCTTTTATTTTACCAACATGTAATACTGGCACAAACAAATTTCATTACATTCTTAAGAAGAATATAATGCTCAATAGCATGCCTAAAATCTATACTTGTAACTGGAAATATAGTCAAAAGTTAATCTCTATAAGAAAAAAGTATGTTATATATGTACAGCAAGTATGATAACCTTGAACATTCCTGTGTAATCATAAAAAGGTGAGTAATATTGGCATACATGCCCTTAATCTCTGAATTCAGGAAAATAGACAATGTGTGTCTATGTGCTTTTGAGGCCGTTCCTATCTAACAGCAAGTGTCACTCCAAACCTTGGAATTCCTTGTTCTTTTATGTTCTAAAAGAGTACTTTTATATCCATGATGAAGGTACATCTACTTATCAAATACACTTTGGAATTTAAATTTATTTTAAAATAAATCTTTTAAAAAACATTTTGTGTTTGCAATAGGTAAAACAAAAAAAAAAAGGATGAACATGAAATAATATGTTTACTGTATTGCTCAATAATTATAATAAATTATATGTACAGGATCCAAAAGTTGCCACAGACAATCTATTCTGCAGTCACTAATCATTTTTGAGTGCCATACAATTCAATTTTTATCTGTGATATCCATTGACAGTCTTATATATCTTGCTAAAACTTCAAATACTACATTTAATATATATAGTACATACAATTGTTATTTTTCCTAATTTTAATGGGAGTGTTTTAAGTGTCTTTGCATTTACTTTGATGTTGTATATATGACTGCTGTAAATTGCCTTTATTATGTCCATGCATGTTTCCTGCATTCTTCTTTTTTCCAAGTCTTTATCATGAAAGACTGTTGGAGTTTATCAAAGGCTATTTCAGTATCTAATGAGATTCTCATGTAATGTTTTACTTTCAGGTTGTTCATATTAAATTACTTTGATTTTTATATATTGAACAATTCCTCAATCTCTGGAATAAAGCCTACCTGCTAATGATGGAGGATAATATTTTTTGTTCTTGGATTTGTTTTGCAAGTGGTTTATTGATATTTTACATTTATGGTCATTAGCGAAATTTTTGTAATTTTTATTCATGCATGAATTATTTGCTGTTTTATATTGGATGACTGTGGCTTTATAAAATGAAATTGAAAACCTTCCCAGTTTATGTGTTTTTGAATAATATGAATAAAACTGGTGTTAGCTTTTAATGAAATGTCTGGTAGAATTCTGTTCTAGAGCCATCCTCTTCTGGGCTTTATCTAATTGAAGACTATTAAAGATTGTCTCTATTTTCTTAAAGGTTGTAGGAGTATTGTAGTTATTTATATGACATTGATAAGAGGTACCTATTGAGAAAATTCTCATTTCTTTTAGATTTCCCAATTTTATTAATGATAAATTTAAAGCATAATCTATCAATTATTCAGATCTTCTTGATATCTACTATTCACATAACAGATTATAGATAAATTAACAGATTTTGTTAATGGAAATATTTCTTTTCTATCTTTTAGTTAGTTTGGATAGGAATTTGTCTGTGTTGTTATCTTTCTCAATGAACCAACTGTTTGTTTCAGTGATAATTCTTTGTTCCATTATTTGTGTCTTGGTGATTACAGACCCTGTTTGATTATTTTATGATGTCTACTACTCTTGGATGTGCTTACTTCTTTTTGTTCTAGAGCACTAAGCTGTATCTTACATTGATATTACCAGATATCTAAAATTTTTGTGAAAACTAGATAGATAAATATTTTTCACCACTGCTGTCCCTTTGTCCAGTTAGTTTGTAGGTTGTTATATTTGTTAAATTCTAGGAAGTCTTTAATTTGCTTGTTTTTGTCTTTATCCCCAGGTTGTAATTAATATAAGCTTTTGTGTAATTATTTCTGGCTAGAAGGCTATAGGGCTGCAGGTCTGAAACTCAGGTCTGACATTCCAGAAACATTTGACTCCAGTTTGTTAGGTGTAATGGTATGGATTTGCATCTGTGCTCTGTTAGCATATGCAGCACAGCTGAACACATGATCCTGGCTTTTGTCATTACTGATGAAAATCAGGATCAAATTCAGCTAAGTCTACATTTCTATGTTACTTCTTCCCTTTTCTTTGCACCATTTAATATTCTTTCTTTGTTCTGTTTATGTGATGTTTTGATAATTATTTTGTGAAGGCATTGTTTTTTCATTCAAATGAATTTGGCATTTTAAATTTTTGTTCCTTTAAAGACTTCCCCTTCTCTAGGTTAATTTGTAGATACTTGTAAAAAATAATGTTTCAGAGGATTTGTGGTAGGATTCTTTAAAGTCTTCTGTTTCTATTATGTTTGATATTCTGATGGTGTTCCAGTTGTTCTGGGTGTTTTATCTCAAGGATTTTAGAGGTTTAACATTTTCTTTGAAAATTGTATCTATTCCTTTTCATATACTTTGAATTTCTTTTATTCTCTCTTCCATCTTTTCCCTCCTTTTGTGATCTTTGTGGCTGTAGCTTCTCTGCTTACCTAGATTTTCTCCTTAATACTCTTTGTGTTTTCTTTGTTGTTTCTATTTCCATCTACTGATCTCAAATAGTTTTATTTATATTGTTCATCTGATTATCTTTTCTTTGTTTTCTTTAAAATATTTACTTTTCAATATTTTTGGTTGCCTTTTCTTTAATTAATTTTAGAGATTTACTCATTTACTTTTTAAAGTCTTCAATCATCTCCTTGCAGTTGGTTTTAATATGTTTATTGTTATTTGTTTCATATGTTTATATGTTTATATGTATATATGTTATATGTTTATTGTTTTTGATTTTTTAAAAATAATCAGAGCTTTATTGGGAAATACTTACTTGCAATATATCATATAAGGGATTAATATTTATTAAGGGGCTATATAAACACTCACAGATACCTATTGAACCTTAAGACGATTCTTGGAGAATGGAATTGTCCTATGATGGATGGTTGATCCACTCCCCAGAAGGCAGAAACAAACAGGAAGGAAGGTCAGTGTCTTGGTCTCAATGGGGTCTGGCCTCGCCACATTCAGGGTCTTGATACTCCAGAGATATGCCGCTAAGCTTCCCCAAATGACACCTGAATCCCACTATATCTCCTTAATTATCTAATTAAGAAAGTTCTAAACTAAGTATAAGACTATATACAATAGGAATCATTATAAGGTAAAGTTTGGAGGAGGAAAAGTTAAAACATAAGCAAGGTCAAACTACCACTAAAAACCAACAAATATTAGGTACATCCTACATGTCTAGAGTATTGGTAAGGGATGAGGTATGGGGATTATTTTAAAACTGATTAAATTTTTGGAGAAACTGTCTTATCTTCTCTAGGCAGGTTTTGACATTCTTTATCTTTTAGCTTGTTCATTTGACTGGGCAGCATCCTTATTTACAGCAGTCAAGGTAAGGGCAGTTTTATTCCCAACAGGCTATTATTTGTTAAGGAAGACAAACTCTTAGTGGAGTGACCTTGATGCTCATTATCATCTTGGGAAAGAAACAATGATGCCTGGAGTTGCCCTGTCTCTCATGATCGAATTTTGAATAACAAAACATCAAATGTCATATTCTTTAGTTCTATAAAGTGGTTGAAGACTTTTATCTATCTGATATACTTTAGCATGTCTCTGGGAAACCTGAAGAACATAACTATTAAATAGCAAACTTACGTAAATCTGTAAGTTCTATCATTTCAAAGAGTGAAGAATATATTTCAAAATTACACAATCTTTAAATGGGTGTACAGTCTCTGAATAATCACTTTTTGCATGATAATCATATAAACATTAGCTGGAGGTACATTACTTTGCAAAATGACAACAGTATCTTAAATATAGATCATATATAAAATATTTTAGCAGAGGTGTACAAAATATTTTATGTATATATTATAATTAGAATAATTAATCGGGTAAATTTGCATAACAGAAATGACAATAATATGCTTAAAGTGTATCAAAGTGCAAAATATTTTAGACAGATTTAGAAACATGTGTAAAATATGGCAATTACAGATTTAATTTGTGTCAGTATGTAAATTAATTTAGACATGTAGAATAATTTTAGATTTAAATTTGTATCAATATACAAATTATCTTAAACATATAGAAAGATTTTACTTTTGTATCAATATATAAGCATCTAAATTAGGGAAAATTTTCTCTGGTTTATATTTGTCTAATAATTGTTTATAGGTAGATATAATAATTTATCTGTTTATCTTATCTATTTTTTAGCTTGTTTTAGTAAAAGAGCTGGCATTGGAAGTGACATATTGACTCAGAAGTTGTTGATTTTATACCCATATTGGTGTCTAGGCATCTGAGTTTATGTTGATGATAGGCCTCTATGCTTATTTAAGTGTCCATCTTTTTTAGATATCTATTTTATTACTTGTTTTCTGATTTTCAGTTTTGTCATTTAGTGAGTGTTCTGAGGCTATTTAAGGTATCTTCACTCAATATTGGGTATAAAATTCTGCTGGTCAGTTTGGCCTCAAGTCCAGAAGAGGGACTCTGTGCAAGTTGAGGCTGAGGCATTTTGATGTGGAAGGCATTTGGGGTTTTAGAAATTGTGAGAAGGACCTCAAAAATGCTCAATAGTATAGAAGTAGGTCATTAACGTGGATCTCTTACTGTTGTACTTGTTCTTTGGTCAAGCAGGAAATATCTCACAGTGTTGGTGCTCTGCACTGCTGGCTAGAGGGTTGCTGACGGGCAATAGCCTTTGATTAACCTCATAGTGAAAGAGGTTCAATGGTGGGTGACCTGCTTAAAATTCTGGATGCCATTATGGTTTCTGTTGAAGCTGGAAGACTTTGCCTCAATTAGAGACTAGTAAAATGTAGAAAAGAAATATTTTTTCTAAGATGTCTCCCTACAAAAATTAACTCTATATCACATATATCAGATACACAATTTAAATGGACCTAAACCCTACTGAAATAGAAGCAGTCTAAATATCCCACTAAAAAAAAGAAGCCCAAGGTCATATAGGCTTAGTCCCGAATTAACCTAGATTTTATTTTTTTCCATATTTGATTTAAAAAGCTTTTATAATCTATTATTCCTTCCCCTCCCCTCCCTCCCCCATGTCCTCCCTCAGCCTTCCTGACTCCATCTAACCATCCATTTCCCAAGCATGGCAAGGAATCTCAAAGTGAATCAATTTGGTCTGGTATATCCAGTTGATGTAGGTCCAAGTCTCTCATTGCAGAATCAAGGATGAGTTAGGTATTCCTCTGTAGAAAACGGCCTCTGATATGTCAGTTCATGCACCAGGAATATACTCTGATCCTACTGCAAGAGACTCCACAGTCTTCCTATGCTGTTTGAGTGTCAGCTACCTTTGGATGGCTTCGTTCCTTTCCATGAGGGTTCATCAGTGGTTATTTCAGTCAGTGAGTCCCCAATAGCTCTGGTCCTCAGTCTCCATGGGTCTCTCCTCATGATCCTGATCCCTTTGTTCATATAATATTCTTCCCCTTTCTTCAGCTGGACAGGGAGCTCCACCTGGTGTTTAGCTATAGATCTCTGCTTCTACCTCTATCCATTGCTGGATGAAGGTTCTATAATGACAATTAGGGTGGTTATTCATTTGATTATAGGGCAGGTTATGTTTAGGCACTTGGTCCGGATGGCCTAGAGTCCTAGCCAGGGATATCTTGTGGGTTTTTGGTGGTAGAACAAGGTTTATTTCTGAATCCCAAGTGGCTCCCTGTATCAAGATACTTCTTTTATTCTACCTCTCTGTTGATCCTTCCCCTCAACCATGTCCTTCTCTCATGACTGTGCCCAACTCACCTTGTTAGCTCCTCCATATGACCCCAATTTATTCAAGAAATATTCTCTATTTTTCTGTCCCAGAGGGATCTCTGGATGTCTCATTTAAGTTCTTCCTGTTATATAGCTGTTCAAGGAATGTGGTTTGAAGCCTGGTTGTTCCTTACTTTATGTCTAAAATCTACTTATGGGTGAGTACATATCTGGTCTGTCTTATAGGGTCTGTGTTATGTCACTCAGAGTGATAGTCTCCAAATCTATCCATTCGCCTGCAAACTTTATGATGCCTTTTTTTTTTACTGTGGAGTAGTAAAAATTGTGTAAATATACCACAATTTTCATCTATTCTTCAGTTGAGGGACATTTAAGTTGTTTCTAGTTCCTGGCTATTATGAATAATGCTGCTATGAACTTGGTTGTGCTAATTTCCTTGGAATAAGAAAACGTATTTTGGGGGTATATACCCAATAGTGGTAGTGCTGGATCATTGGGTAGATTAATTCTCATTTTTCTAAAGAACCACCATACTGCTTTCCAAAGTTTGTGTAAAAATAACACTCCACCAGCAGTGGAGGAGTGTTTCCTTTCCTCCATATCCCCTCCATCATAAGCTGTCATCTGTGTTTTTGATCTTAGCCATTCTTACAGCTATAAGATGGTATCTCAGAGTAGTTTTGATTTGCATTTCTCTGATGACTTTGAGGCATTTGAAATTCTGTTGAGGATTCTCTTTTTATCCCTGAACACCATTTTAATTGGATTATTTAGGTTTTTGGCTTCTAGCATTGCTTATTGACTCTCCTCCTCCATTCTCCGATGGACCAGGAGCCTGGCCAAGTGATCAGCCATATATCTCTGCCTTCACCTCTATTCTTTGTTGGATGTAGGATCTGTGATGACACTTAGGGTGGTTATCCATTTGATCCTAGGGGAAGTCCTGTTTAGGCACCCCGTCCACTTTTGTTTGGAGACCTAGCCAGAGACATCCCTTGAGTTCTTAGAGGTTTCCCTAGCACCTGATCTCTTTCTAACCTCCCATTGGCTTCCTCAATTGAGATATCCATCTCTTTTTTCTCCATCTTTGTTGCTCCTCTCACTCAACCATCTCCTCTTATGATTTGTTCCCAACTCTTTAGGGTTGCAACTCATTATGACCCCAATTTGCTAAGGTGATCTTCTCTGTTTTCTCTTCTTAGGGGAATCTTTGGATGTCTCTCTTAAGTTACTTCTGTCCCCAGACTGTTTAGGGCTTGTGCTTTGCAGCTTGGGTATTCTTTGCCTTTTGTCTAAAATCTACTTATGAGTGAATACATCCCATGCCTATCTTTCTGAGCTTGTGATACCTCGCTTAGGAGGATATTCTCCAAATCCCCCCTTTTGCCTGAAACTTTTAGGATGATATTTCATTTTACTGATGAGTAATACTCCATTGTATAGATGTACCACAGTTTCTTACTCCATTTTTCAGTTGAGCGGCATTTAGGTTGTTTCCAGGTTCTTGCTATGATGGATAATGCTGCTATGAACATAGTTGAGCTAGTGCCTTTGGGTACAAATGAGCATCATTTGGCTATAGGCTGAATAGTGGTATTGCTGGGTCCTTGGGAACATTTATTACCAGTTTTTGAGGAACAACCATACTACATTCCAGAGTGACTGTACAAGTTTACAGTCCCACCAAAATTGAAAGAGTGTTCCCATTGTTCCGCAACCTCTCCAGCATAGCCTGTCATCTGTGTTTTTGATATTAGCCATTCTGACAGGTGTAAAGTGGTATCTCAGCGTTGTTTTGAATTGCATTTCTCTGATGGCTAAAGATGTTGAACAATTTTTAAGTGCCTTTCAGCCATTTTAATTTCCCTTTTTATCTCTGAACCCCATTCTTTAATTGAGTTATTTAGGCTTTGAGCTCTAATTTCTCGAGTTCTCTCTGTACTTTAGAGGTCTGTTTAAAATATTTACACATTATTGTCATTTCCAATATGCAATTACTACCTCCATTTAAATCTACTAGACATAATATATAATTATGCTGGTCATAATATGTGCACAAGATGTTATATATACCTCTGTTTAGATAATGTATATACCACATATGTGTGTGTGTGTGTGTGTGTGTGTGTGTGTGTGTGTGTGTGTGTGTGTGTGTATACATGTATAAAATACTACATTCTGCACTGGATATATACCTCTGACCAATGTTTATAGTCATACTAAAAGTCATTATTCAAAAAGTAAACACCCTATTATAGCCTAATTTTTTCAATACAAGTTTCAATCCTTAAGATGATAAAAACTGTAGTCAACATTAGTAGTTTGCCCTGTAACAGTCATGTGGCCTAGACTTCCCAAATACTGGCTAAGATACCGTAAATAAACAAAAGTCTTCAACCATTTCATAACCCACCCCCAAAATGGCACTTAACATTTAGTGTAAGACACGTGACAACTCCTGGCTTCACTGTTCCTCTCCCAAGATAGTGTGAAGCATCAAAGACACTCCTTTTGAGTATGTCCTTTCATAGCAAAAAAATGGCCAGTTGAGTAAAAACCTGCCCTTACTTTGACTACTGACAATAAACACAGTGTCCAATCTAGATAAACAAAATAACAAATAAGATTGACAAAATCAGCCTAGACAAATAAGACAGTTCCTCCAAAAATGTCCTGCTTCTAAAAAGGTCTGTGAAATGTCATAAACCTGTCACCAAAATAATAAATGCTCCAACGACTCAAAAACAAACATAAATAATAGTCCAGATAGCTAAATGTCACTGTCCTCTCCCAAATTTTAAAAGATAGTACTCTCATATGCTTCCAACTTTCAGATAATATATTTTCCTTCTCAGGTCTTCATGGGGTTAAAAAATAAATAGTTAAAGTTACTTTCCTATCATCCCTTAACAAGATACATTCAGGTGTTAGATTCTCACTATCCCAGATAAACAGTTTTAAAGTAATTTATACACTTCACCATCTACCATTATTCCAAAAATATATAATATACCTTATATGTGGTGAGTTTTAGTTATAGTTTGACCATGCTTATGCTTGGCCTTTTCCTCCCCCAGACATTACCTTAGAATAATTCCTATTCTATATAGTCTTAGTTTAAAACCTTCTTAGTTAAACAAACAAAAAAACATATGTGGTGAGACTCAGGTGTTAGCTGATAAGGTTAAAAGTTTTATCTCTGGAGTCCTAGAATCTTGAATGGGGTGTGGCCAGTTTGGTTGAAAAGGGGCTACTGGGATCTTGAGTGCCTGGTTTTGTTCCTTCCTTCTTAGAGATTAGATCAGGATCCATTGTCTGGATCCTCCTATCTTCAGGAGTTGTCCTAAGGTTTAACTTGTGTGCATGAGGGTTAAAATATCTCCAATAAATATTAATCCTGTATTTAATATATTACAAGTAAAATTTATTACAGTAAATTCCAGCATTACTACTGGCATGAGGGACTCAGACCTATTTTAACTGAATATGCCAGACTGAACTGACTCACCTTGGAACTCTTACCCTCCTTGGGGAATGGATGGGAGGATGGTGTGGGGGAGGCTGAGGGAGGACTGGGAGGGACTGGGAGGAGGGAAGGGAGGGGGAGCATTGGTAGATATAGACAAAATTTAAATAAAAATTTTTTAAAAAACTCTAATTGGAACATTAGACCCCAGAGGAAAGTCAGATACAAATTTCTTTATTTTCCTTCAGAAATTTTTTGATCCCTTCCATTTTTTGTTTGTCTTTACTTCTATTTCTTTAAGGATTTTTAGATTTTTTCTTTTAAGGCTTCTACTGTCTTCATAAAGCTGTTTTTAAGGTTGCTTCCTTCTGCTTCTTTTGCATTGCTATGATCTGTCCTTGTTGTAGAACCACCAGATTCTAGTGGTATCATGTTGTTCTTTGTTGTCTTATGTATTCTTGCTCTGCACCTGCCCATTGTTTTCTCAGATCACTGCAGGGTCTTTCTGTATCTCAGGGAGCTGATTTTGGCTCCACATGTTCTGGCTGTGACTGTGTGTCAGAAAGCCTCTCTTTGGTCCAATCTGGGCTTTTGGTCCACTTGAAAGTACTGTCTTCTGTATCACAGTGACATACACGTGGTGTAATAAGAGCTCACTGATTCTGTGTCTCATGGATCCACTCTTGGTTCAATATGAGCTTTTGATTCAGAGGAAGTTCTTGCTCCTTTAGCGGTTCCTGATCCAATATGTCCTGGTGAGTTGTGGAACTCATGTACCCCTTTTAATCCAGTAGGTGCTTGTTGCAAAAATAAAGAAAACTCAGAGACAGATGATCAGGCCAAGGCTGAAGTATCAAACAGAGGAACTACCACAGTCCAATTTCATCCAGGTGTCTTCCAACTTCTTCAGCCTCACTCCTCGTGGCTTCTATTGCCTGCTCTATCTTTCTATGCCCACCTTAAATACCCTCTTTGCCCAGTTGTTTCACATCCAGGTTAAGATTAAAGGCACCACCACTGCCTCCCCGGGAGCCTGGAACTCTCTCTGTAAACTAAGTTGGCCTCAAACTCAGATCTTCTGGGATTAAGTATGTAGTTATGACTCCCATTTGGGCATAGGTCCCCACCGCCTCTGGATATTCCTGTGCTGGGATTGAAGCTATAAATCACCACTCTCTGACTGTCCTGGATTTACTGTGAGCAGATCTCGCAGATAATTCAGACTGTTTTTATTAACTATGAAACATATCTCCACAGGTGCTGACACAATGTAGGTCTCAAGTAGCCACACTTGATTCAGTACATGCTGAGGAACTGAGTGTATCTGGGAACATTTCTTGATCTAACAGGTTCTGAGGGACTCTTAGTCTTATTGGTTTTGAGGATCTGTGGGTTTCGAGATGCTGCAGGAATTTTTCCTGTTGGCCTGGATTTAGGGGAGAGATGAGTGGGGTGGTGTTTTAAGGGCTGTTTCTCAGGCCCTGTGTCCCAGAGATCAAGATGTCTGCCTGAGCTGGGTTGAATGTCACTCATCTTGGTCCAGTGGGTGCAGAGAGTCTGAACTAGACTTTCAAAGATGAGTTAACTCCAATTATTTTCAAATTATTCCACAGACAGGAAAATAATAAATCCTACCTAATTCATTTTATGAGGTACAGCTTCCCGATAAGAAAACTACAGATCAGCCCAATAATGAGAGATATTGTGAATATCAATGCAGAAATATTCAATAGAATACTTGTAAAGCTATTCAAATATTTCATCAAGATGATTATTCCATAGATGTAGTGATGGTTAATACATAAAAAACAATTAATGTATCAAACATATAAACAAAATGAAAAAGAAAAAACTCATGATAATCCCATTAGACAATAAAATTAAACTGCCCATTGTTATAACAGCCATCAATCTAATATGGATATAAATGGCATAGGTCACCATGATAATTGTGGTTTCCATCAAGTCCATGGCTGACATTAAAATTTAGCAATGCTGGCGTATTTATGACTAGTATTTTTTATATTTCTTTTTTAATTTTTAAGCTATCTTGAGTGTGACTATACATTCAAGTATTTGAGCTATCATAGTGCAAAACTGTAGTTAAGACATATGTTCCACATCACACAATGAGATTGAGTAGCTAAAATGATCAAATAAAATAACAAACATGTAAGAACTGTGGGAATTTCCATAAATATATCTACTGTGATTAGAAACTAAGGGCCGCATTTTCCAAGCACATAGAGCCAATTAAGTGTAGTAGAAATTTATGGTATTTCCATAACACATATCAAACACGATGACATGAGAAAGGTCATCACAGGACATAAACACTTATTTGACTTTGCTTATTTTATTACATTTATATTTATTTTATCATTATTTTATTTAGTATTATATATTATCAATATATTAATATATAGAATCAACTTTGATGGATGTCAGTCAAGAAGAGAAAATTAGTAAAATTTTAATATAAAAATTTTTGCTATTTTTATAGAAATATTATTACTTAAAATGTATAATTAGAATTTTACAAGTTTATTTTACATTAATTATAACACTTAAATTTGTAAACATATTAAGATTTTTTTGTTCTTTTGAGACCAAACACTAGTTTTATGAGGCATTCATGGAACCAAATTTTCCCAAAATGCATCCTCCCAAAAGCATTAATTTGAAAAAAAAAAAAGAGTGATGTTATGAAACTACAAGTTTCTTAATATAAGTTTATCAATAAAATTTAATCATATGGACTGCAGACATCAGATGCACAGCCCTGGAGAAAATAGTGTCAAAGATTTCTCATGGGGTGAGGAAATATCTGCAATAAAGAAGTCACGAATGCGCAAGTAGCTCTCCTTTATTTCCACAGAAATAGAAATAGGTGGGCATACATGGCTGTCCTTTAGATGTCATCCTCTGCATGGCACATCACAATTCAGACTGCCTATGAATATAGTCACTTGGATTTTTCCTTCCTCCCTTCTGAACAATCCACTTCTTGTGGCCAGTTTTTTTTTCCTCAGGTATTTTTGAAGAACAAAGCATAATGAATACAAGGATAAAGACTTGGTTTCAGGTTGTGCCTTCTCCCGTGCAACAGTGTAATGGCAGGGGATAGCGAGTATTTCAACAACATTTTAAATATACAGTAAGTTCCTGTGTATGTTCTATAAAAATGTTGTCATGAAGATTTTATGATGGCTAGAGAATGAGGATCAGAACAATGTTTTGAATCTTCTGTTTTCACAACCAGCAAGTCAATAAGCAATCCTAAATTCTATTAGAATATCAATGAAAAATGTAAGTAGGAAGCTTATTCAATGTGAACATCACATGTGTTCCTAATACTCCACACTTCATTTACATTCATAGAAAACCAATGGTCTTCAATTTTTCAAGTCCAGTTCTTCACTATGTCTGCAATAACAAAAGATTGTACTGACTGTAAGTGATATATTTGCATTGAAATTGAGGTTCACACTTCTCTTTCCACTTGGCTGAGTGAAAAATATGGCATGGGATACTTGGTAACACTTAAGAACAGAGATGGGGCAGTTGACTACTATCTCATCTTTGCCATTATTTAAGAAACATATTTTCTTTTAGTATCTAAATTGTTTATCTTATGAAACATATGAAATACATTAGCATTTGAGCATTCCTGTTCTGTGTTATTGAAATTGTTAATAGCGTCTTTTTTCCTTCTGGTAATAAAGAATATTCTAAAATTATTTTATTTCAGAAATGTTCAGGTAAATAGTTATATATAAAGACACCACAGTGGTACAATTTCTAAGTGATAACCAGAATGCACTTTACTAGGAGAGAATAATTCAGAATAAAGAAGTATTTTTGATGTTTACTTCTCAGATATTATAAAATAATTAGAATGAAATGTGTTAGTACTTACAAAAACATAAAGCAAAATTGGTATTATTCAATTTAAATTGACCCTTTATACATTTTTTATTACAAAAGCCATCATAAGCATTTGTCTTACATTTTACATGTTAGAATCTTTCTTTTTACAAAATGTCATAGTAGCACTTACTAATTTCATTGGGATATTGGTATTGTGATAGTGTAGCTAGGGGTGTACTCAAATGATGTTTTTGAAAAGAAAAAATATCTTGGTCATATTTACCCAGTACAGATATATGACATGCCTACGTAAACATAAAATAAGTCAATAGTAGTACAGTGGTTTTTAATCTTTGCACTCAGGTTTTGGAGCAGGAATATCCTCAGACTTCTGAGGCCAGTCGAGTCTACAGAAAAGTATTATTTAAAGCCATTGCATTCCTTCCCTGTCCATGGCCTTCATAATCATTAATCTTGCCCACACACTTAAATACAGACAAACATTTCAACAAATTTGTATTTGCTATTTTAATTTATTTAAATATAAATATTAAAAACAATTTTACACTTGCTTTAAGTAAACAACAAAAAGGAGCAATGTGAAGGTGAATATATGAGGATAAATGTTAAATATATTGCCCAATTATTATAAAATATTTTAAACACAAAAGCCAAATATTTCCCGGAACACTGTGTGACCATCAGACACGGTTCGAAGGCATTATCCCAATCAGTTAATTTTATCATAAAATATCATCATTTGCTCACACATTGCATGTATTTTTCGTATTGATTGATAATTGAAAAATGAAGACATGTTCAGGTTTACTACTTTGTCAAAGCCTATGCCACTGTTTTTTCTTCTTCTGAGTAATTACTCATAAACAAGAGATGGACAACATTCAAGGTGAAAAAGCTGATGGTTAATCTTATTCATGGGAGATGCACTGTGATAAACATTTAAAGCTTTTACAAAATTCTAGCTTCTTATTTCATTTTGGTGTTGTAACACAGGCTATTTTCTTTATTATTCTGGGGTAGTGGGGAATACTGTCAATTTCAGGATAGTTCTGTTAACTACAAAGAAACATCTGGATATCTCTGCCACAAACTAATATACCCTTTTACAGAACACCAACTGAAAACAATCGGTTTTCACTGGCCTTAGCTTTTTCCATGGACGAAGTCAACAAGAACCCTGATCTTTTAAAAAATATATCATTAGTCTTTCACTTTCCAGAAGATGGTTGTAAGACTGTGTCACAGTTATCTACTCCTTTACATTTTTCTGGAGAAAGTCATGATGATCTCCCTAATTATAAGTGTGTTAAGGAAAATATGTGTATAATAGTGCTTACAGGACCAAACTGGGCAATATCTGCAGCTGTTGGGAGAGTTATAAATATCTTCAGATTTCCACAGGTGAGATTTTGTGATGTGGGTTTGCAAGAAGTAACATTTCTATATATTAAGAAAAATGTGAAAGGATACTAGCTTCAAACTTATTCCAAACGTGGTAGTTCAAGGGTACTACTCAGACACTTAATGTGGCTTCATTTAAAACAAAATTAAGGTGAGGAAAAATGTAACAGGTAAAGAATTAAAAAGAACAATTAGTTGAAAAGGTTTTAGCAAGGTTTTAGAAGTACATGCAACCTCATTCTGTTCCCTGTGTCCTAGATCCTTCAGTTTACCTATGGACCTTTCCAACCTATCCTGAACGATCTCGAACAGTTTCCCTATCTGTATCAGATGGCTGCCAAAGACACAGCTCTGTCCCTGGCCATGGTCTCTTTAATGCTTCACTTCAAATGGAACTGGATTGGATTGGCCATCTCAGACAATAATCTGGGTACTCAATTTCTCTCAAGTTTGAGAAGAGAAATGGCAAAAAATATAATCTGCACTGCTTTTATCATTTTGATCCCAGTCAATGTGGATTTATACATGGCAAGAGCTGAAGTGTATTATAATCAAATTATGACATCATCAACAAATGTGGTTGTTATTTATGGTGATACAGACAACACTCTCGCTATCAGCTTTAGAATGTGGAAATCTCAAGGTATACAGAGATTATGGGTCACAACCTCACAGTGGGATTTTCATATAAATAAGAGTGACTTCACACTTAGTTCATCGCATGGGACAATAGCTTTTGCACACCACCATGCTAAGATTTCTGGGTTTAACTTATTTGTCCAGTCATTGAACCCTCCCAAATACTTAGATGAATACTTAGCAAAGCTGGAGTGGATGGATTTTAAATGTAAGACACTGAAAAATTATGTATCCAATGCATCATTGAAATGGCTAAAGACACAGACTTTTGACATGGCTTTTAGTGATGAAAATTATGACATATACAATGCTGTATACACTGTGGCCCATTCCCATCATGAGATGCTTCTTCAACAAGTTAATAGTCAACCAACTGATACTGGAATAGGGAATTATGGTAATTGCTTGAAGGTAGTGTTTCTTCTATACTGGATAAAGTTTAGTGTCATCCATGTTACAGTCTTTAAGTGTCTGTCTGATGCCTCAATGCAGTAGATTAGAAATATTTCATTAAATAGGAATATGTCTGAAAATTTCTCCTGGTAAGAATGTAAACTAAAGGTTGTTATAAATGTTAATGCAAAAACAATGGTGTGGAAGACACAATTTATGAAGAAACATTACTGATTTTGGTACCAAGCCCCTAAATATCATCTCCTTTGCTCTAATAGTAGAAACATAACAGTTTTTCCTCATTAATCCTCTCCATGATGATATGAGCTCTTGTTTATTATCTGTTAAATATGTGATAATCAGTGTATGTACTGTTTTCATACAAGTTTTTAACTGATTTTGTTTTCCTCTGTAGGCTTTCATATCCCCATTTCACACTCTGAGAGAACTTACAAAAAAAGATTGCTTTTATTCTATTCAGAACATATATGTGCATTCATGTGAAATGAATGATTCTCACTGTGTATGAGTGTATGATTATGTATTTCTCTGCATATGTATGTATAGCTGTGTTATTGTGTATACTTGTATTTCTGTCTATCTGCATATCCATGTGTCTATTTCTGGAGCTGGGCACCAATTTTTCTTGTGTCACTGTTTATCTGAATAGGTGTTTGTTTCTGTATATGTATATATGTTCTTATATGTGATTTTCAGTGCCGATTTCTGCATGTATTTTTTTCTCTATATCCTTACGGTTATGTATATCTATGGTTCTGTGTGGTTCTGTCTGTCAATCTCTCTTTCACTATAATCATACTGTGGTCTATATCAATGTCTCTCTGTGTGGGTGTTTCTATCTGTGTATGTCTCCTTGTGTGTAATTGTCTATGAATGATGCCTGAGAGTATGGGCCTGTGTGTGTACTGCAGGTAGCTGTTTCTGTGTATCTACTTGGGTGTATATCTGACTGTGTATGAGTTTGCTTTATGTGTCTCTATGTGTTTGTAAAATATATATAGCTGTTTTATGTATGTATGCTTGCATGAATATGAGTTTCTCTTTTTCTTTGTTTCTCATATTTTGTAAATAAACTTTTTTATTTCAATGTTTAGTGTCTGCATGTATGTCTTTGTTTCAGTTTGGTAGTTTTCTTTGAATAAGCATACATTATAGGAACATTATGATAATGTTATCAGTTTACTTACTTTTTAGATATTTATCCTCTGGACACTATCAAAATGTTGCTTTTAATAGAAAATCACAATAGATGTTTTAGCTTCAGGTGAGGCAAATACACTATAGAATGTTGCCTGTTTTCTAGCTACACTCAATTCTGAGAAAGATTCATTTCATTAATCCTGTTGGGGAAAGAGTGACTATGAACCAGAAAGAAAAAATCCAGGAAGAGTATGACATCTTCCATATATGGACGTTCCCTCACGGTCTTGGACTTAAGGTGAAGATAGGAGAGTTTAGCACATATTTTCCACATGGACAACAGCTTCATTTATATGATGACATGATAGAGTGGGCAAGAGGAAGTATACAGGTGGGTCTGAATTAACTTATTTTTATTACACTGCTTATCTGTGCTGCCGTCTAAGTGAAATAAAATAGATTAGAACCATTTTATAGCCTGATACTTTAAGTTTCTTCTTTTCACTTTTTGCTGACATTTCTTTAATTCTTTGATGATTTCAGACATGAATAGAATGAACTTTTATCATTACAGTACATGTTTCTGGTTTTTAATATAAAAAACTGATTGGTACTACTGTTCTGTGTTATTTTTAGTAAACTGAGCAGTATTCTCTTCGCACCATTATAGTTACTAAACAATGTTTCTTCTCTTCTCTGTTGAAACTTTAACAAAGATGGTAATTACTGGAGAAGTAAACAAATGCAAATCATTAGTTCTTAGTATATAATCTTCTTTAAGTCATTTTCCTAACAAGTCATAAATTACCACCATATCTAATCATACATTAATATAACATTTTCATGACCCATTTAGATAGCCTATCAATTATTGGTTTTTCTTTTTTCTTTTATATGGGTATAGGTGATCTGTCTGCAAATGTATCTGTTCAATATTGGTGTGTGTGATGCATATAGGAGCCAAAGCAATTGCCTGCAACCCTAGGAAACAGATACTTAGTGTCACATCATGGGTTATAATAATCAAACTTGGATCCTATACACAAGCACAACTTGTTATTGACAGCTTAGCCATTTCTCCAGTTCTGAAGCATATCCTAGAAAAGAAATTGATCACTATAAGAATGCTACTTGATCTCACTCATTCTTTTATATTTCACTCAAACAAGAGTGTGTATTGTTTCTTTTCCTGTATGGGGAGAAAGATTGGTAGTAAAAAATGACTATTAAAGATCTATAAAAGGTGTACTCCATTAAAAGTTTAAGGAATGTTTTAGGTATGAATTATAATGCATATCAACTTAAGATAGTCAACCCCATCTTCCGCAGTACAAAGTGGCTTTAACATTAAAAGGAGTTATTTCAGGGAAGTCTTCAAACTTGATCTGAAGTTATATCTCCAGGTAGCCATTATAGTGCAAAATATACAAAAATACTGTATCTCAGAGTGACAGGAGAGTTATTACAGGTGAAAATGACATATGAGCTCAAATTACAGCCTCTAAAATACAAACCCATTCACTAAACAAAAATAAAATTTTCAGTGTGTCTCTAATCAAGCCTCATTTAGGTATTATAAAAAACCTCCACTGAAGGAATACAGAGGTTTAAAAGCAATGCATCCAATGCTTTCCTCTCAAATATGCAGTTTTAATGCAGAAATAACTAAACAAAAATATAAACACCGCAACTCAACACAATCCCGAATATTATAGTTTAGACATAATAAAGAGCGTGTTCAATGACATACTAAAAAATTCAAAGAATGATCATAATAAAGTTCTAGACCATCAAAGAGGACAAAATCACCTTTGAGAGAACAACATGAGATCTCAAAACTTGCATACAATAAGAAACTAAGTGAGCATGTAACAAATGCTGTTCAGAAGATGCAAATTAATAAAATTCAATCTGAAATATTTAAAAGGAAAATAAAGTCCAACTTAAATCTCAATAAAATTCTCATGAGAAATATTTTAATTTGAAGACTGAATTACAAGTTTTAAAGTTGAGGCTATAGAGTTAGGAAACCAAACCTATAACAAGAAAGAAAATAAGGCCAAATGAAAGATATATAAAATGGGGGGATATAGTTTGTAGTATAAGGATCCTGGCCTTTCCAGCCTGGCCCCGTGGTCTGGACTCACAGACCCAAAGTTCCACAGAAACACAGAGGCTTATTAATTACATGATGTTCAGCCTATGGCTCAGGCATATTGCTATCTGGCTCCTGCATCTTAATTCAACCCATTTCCATTAATCTGTCTGCCTCGTGGTCCAGGGTTTACCTATTTCTTTATATTTTGCTTCTTGGTTGGCTGGATTGTGTCTGTTTTGAATCCACCCTCCTTTCCTTATCTATGCTCTAATTTCCCTGCCTACTTCTAAGATGTCTGCCATAAGCCAAGACAGTTCCTTTATTAATAAATGATATTCACAACGTACAGAAAGACTTCCCAAATCAATGATTAAAGAATCAAATTTACAAACAATGGGCGGATAAAAATCTCACCAAGCATAAGCAGTACATCTGATAAATACAGTGGTAAGTTTCCAGAATATAGTGGAACATATGGCCATCTAGGTACAGGACACATTTAAATACTAAATATTCAATATCAAAAAAGAATTTCCCAGGATATATTTTACTGAAAATGTCCGTTAATCCTAGCTTGCACTACTGTTCCTTGGATCAAACACTGTCTATAAGCAAAATGAGGAAGAAAGGTCGATTTGGCTTATGAGTTACAGTAAAGAGACAACAAGGCAGGAATCTGGAGACTACAGCAAGCACAGACTGTGAAGGAACACTGATTCCTGGCTTTCTCTGTTTGATTTATCATACAGCCCTGACTAGAAACAGTAATTCCCACACTGGTCTAGACAGTCTTACACCAAGTACCCATTAATAAAATGTTTGGTAATATCATATCAGACTAGTTTAATAAAGAGAAATGTTTTAGTTAGGCTATCTCTAAAGTTGTAATGTTCTTTGTGTCAAGGTGATAAAAAATTAACTAGAAAAGACATTTTAAAGGCTCTAGAGTTCTGGCCCAAATAAAACAACTTATTCTACTTTCTAAATTTTAAGTATTGAGAATCTACTCAGCAGTACATAAGTTTGTTTCCATATACTCATATTTTTGGCATTATAAAATTTACTAAGTTTAAAATGGTCACTCATTTGATGTCTATAAAATTAAATTATTGAGATTTCAACATGATAAAACAGAATGTTATTATAGAAGGAAAAGGTAAAATTTCTGATGCCAGTATATGTCTAATTTTTCTCAGATGCCCCCTTCTGTGTGCAGTGCTGATTGTGGTCCTGGATTCAGAAAATTCTGGCATGAGCTAATGGCTGTCTGCTGTTTTGATTGCAGCCCCTGCCCAGAAAATGAAGTTTCCAATGAGACAAGTGAGTGATTGCTGAGGAAAGACATCTGTCTCACAGTTAATTCTCTCCCAAACACAGTGACGACAAATGGGTCCATAAGCAACTGCACGAACTAAGTTAATACTTCCTAAATTAGTTTTATGAGAAAATCATCATTAACAATTAATTTTTCTTTAACATGTTATGCCATGACATACTCTTTGACTTATTGCAAATCCACTGTAGGTGGCCTTTTCTTAAAGAAACAATTTAGATAACCAAACTGAAGTTTAAATTAATTTACACAGTGTCTTTCCTATTTATCAATCTCCTCTGAACCAACATGTAGATGAGATTCCAGTCACAATTTTAATAATATTTTCCTTCATTTGCATGTCTATAATAATTCAGTACCTAAGTTTATAGGCACCATGTGCATATAGAAATCAATGAAGATCAGATTAGGACATTAATTTTATTGAACTCTATTATGTGTGTGATAGAAACAAAATTAGATTTCTCTGTAAGTTTAATGAAGAGTGGAAATCATTACTTATGAAATTATAAGAAATTGTTAAGTTTGAGACAGAAGATTTTAAGCAATATTAAAAGACCCCTTCTCAAAAGATCAGTGTGATTGAATGAATATCTAGGGAAATGTGGATAATTGTTTGCACATAATATGGAAAATATGGTGTCTTAATATTTTTATATGCACTACAGTTAACGTGGTCAAAGGTAAAATATGAAAATGGTTTTGTATGAAATCAGATATCCAGTTATTAAAATCATGATTTCAACAATATAACTCGCATTAGTCAAATTATTATTTGGTTAGAGTTAGTTACATAAATATGATAGATAGGTTTTCGCTCATATTGCCTGTCATCCTATATAATGAAAATGCTCAAAGTATATGTATGATTAGTAAGATGACACTGAAGTTAAGTTCCTTGCTACTAAATCCTGTAGGGGTATTGTGTTGTTTCTTGGTAAATAGTTGTCCCACCCACTGGTTTAATAAAAAGCCAAAGGCAGGCAGGAAGTGTGGGCGGGGCTACCAGACTAAGAAAATCTCTGAGAACAGAATGCCAGAGCAGAATGCCAGAGAGAAACCTCAGGCAGCAGAGGACAACCATGCTGCTCTAAAGAAAGGTACCGAGGCGCCTTGCTGAACTAGAGACATGGGTTAGATGAAGGGTAGAGATCTAGCCAGTGATATGCCTGATTCTTAGGCCGATCAGCCTAAAACTATTGAAAGCATCTGTGTGTCTCTGTGGGTCTGTGAGTCTGCGGGCCTAAACCTTGAGGTTAGGCCAAGAGTCAGGTACAGAAACCTCATACTACAAAAGCCAATGCGTGTATCCCCACAATCCATGTCACAGGAACAAGTTTTCAACTCCTAGAAGTTGTGTTCTGCTCTCTATGCACTTGCACACAGCATACTCTAAATAAACAGAGAGTAGTGAAATTGTTTTCAATGATAAACGTATAAAAGTAAAGGGTATTTACAACAAAGGTTAAAAAAATATTTTTATTTTATCTTTACCTATTTATATTAAATGGATAATTGTATGTATACAATTGTAGGTGCATGTCAGGCACTGGTCTTGTACTTAGGGTTACAGACAGTTGTGAGATACTGGACTCTTGGAACTGTGCTTAGCTCTTCTGTAGGAGCAGTGCATTCTCTTCAAAATTGAGTCAACTCTTCAGTCCTTTAAACAAATTAACTAATTATGTTTGTCCATAAATTCATTGTTATAGATATAAAAACCTAAAATGTAGAAGTACATTATCAATCTCTTCAATTACCCAATGATTTATATCAATTTTTAACACATTTCTTAAGCTTGCCAAAAACGAATATTACAAAACATCAATGGAGTCCTTTAAACAAACCTTCTCTTCTATCATTCTTGCTTGAGTGTTCTTGTGATCATAATGATACAATAATATCCATCTCATACTCACTGACTCCAGGCTAACATGGATAGAGCTGTTTCCAAATGTTATGGAATCAGGAGTTAGTTCTCTTTAATGTACACTATATACAGACTTATTATGCCATCTTTATATAGTATACTAACTATACCTCCAGCACATAGTATACTAATCGTATCTTCAGTATAGTGTTCATTCTTTCTTTTTTATTAAAACATTTTTATTCATTTTAACATACCAACCTCAGACCATCCACATCTCTCACCCTGATCCCTTGGTTCCCCCCTACACTGAACCACCTACATTACCTCCTCCAAAAGGTTAAGGTCTCCCATGGAGAGTCAGCAAAGCCTGATACATTTAGTTGAGGCAAAACTGAGCAAAATGTAATGTGCTCCAAATAGCCAGCTCATGTACAAGGGAGATAACTTAATCACACTCTCAGGGGACCCTCAAACAGACCAGGCTATATAACATTTGCACATATGTAGGGGATCTTAGATCCAATGCAGGCTGCACAGATGTCAGTCTAAAGTTCTTAAGATCCCATTAGCTTAGTTAAATTAACTCTTAGATTTGTCCATCATAATTTTGACCCCTATTTCTTACATAATTCCTTTTCCTCTCTTTGAATCAACCCCAGGAACTCACTTAGGTGTTTGTCTCTGTGTTTCTACATCTGCTCCTTTTAGTTAATGGATGAAGACTCTGATTTCAATTAGGATATTTGCCAATTTTATTAGCAGGAAAGGCCAGTGTAGACCTTCTCTTCTTTATTGCTAGGAGTCTAGATGGGTCATGCTTGCAGATTCCTGTATATTTTCCTCACAGTGTGTGTCTCCCTAAACCCCTAATATCTTCTTCTATCATTATATCTCTTTTATTCTATTCCATGTTACTCTCACCCAGCCTAACCATTATGTTCCTTTATGCTCTCATCCTCCCTTCCCTCCCCTCTATTTTCCCTATCACCCTAAGATTGCTCAGGAGATCTCATCTATTTCACTATTCCAGACTACTTTATATGTCCCTCTTAGCATTCTTTATGTCAGCTAGCTCCTCTCGAGCTATAGGTTGTAGCTTGGTTACCTTATCCTTTACATCTAATAAAGAAAAATCCCTTCTTCCAATTAGGGACACAACTGAGGACATTAAATGTATTTAATATTTTTTTCATTTTAAAACAAAAACAATATATTATGTTACCATCTTCTCTCACTCTCACCATCTTATTTTCCAAGTATAAATGCAGTCACTTTCATATTTGAACTCTCTTGTTACTTTTACATGTTCACACACATAGAACTTACTGATTCTGAAGGGACTATTGTCACCTCAATGCTGGCACACATGGTTTTAGTAACTCTTGTTCTCCTCATTGACTTTACCTTGCTATAAACCAGTAGAATATAGTTACGGTTTGAACATTACTGGGTCTATTAGTAGGTGTGGCCTTGTGTGAGAATGTCTTGTTTTATTGGAAGAAGTGTGTCAATGTGGAGGCAGAATTTGAGGCCTGATAAATGCTTAAGCACATACCTATTGAGAAAATTTACTTCTCATTGGCTGCTAATTAAAGATGTAGAATACTCAGCTTCTCTCCAACACCATGTTGGCTTGAATACCACCATGTGCCACCATGATGATAATGGACTGAGCTGCTGAACTATAAGCCAACCAATTAAAACTTTTCTCATCACAGCAATAGAAACCCTAACTAAGGCTACTATATTCCAAAAGCTATCCATCTAGTTCTACCTTTTATATTTGGACATGTTCTCCACATAAGGTTGAATATCAACATCCAGCTGCCAAAAACTTTCTTATAGATGTTCTAATTAACCTGTACTGTCAAAATTTAGTGCTTCATTCTAACATGTCTTCCCTTTTACCATTATATGCTTCCATTTTATTACCAGTCACAGCTGTGTTCTCTCTGTTCAGGGGCAGTTCTTTGTCCCACCTGACCAAGAAAAATCCCTTCCCTCTCTCCTTTGTTGGTTTTCCCTTCTTAATTTTCAACCCCAAGTCTTTGCTTCTTATTATGTGCCCATTGTTCTCTGGGGGCAAATAAATCACTTTTGTGTTGAGACCTTGGTCTTGGCATGTTATACGTGGATGCCAAGGGTCTTTCAGTTTTTGTTTAGTATTGTGTCTATTTTAATGTGTCTAAACTGGTGGATTCAAACTATAAGGTGTATTGCAGGACTTGTCCCAAAAGAGCATACAGTCTCCATCTATTAAAGGGACAGCTGTAATCAATGATTAATGACTTTACCTGCATCAATTCATCAGTTTAAGTCATTTCATCAAACAGTTCAGAATTTACTGGAAATATCCGTGTTTTCTGATAATATAAAAAAGGACCCATCAACATACAGTTAAGTAGATATTGTGATGATTGTTATATTTCATTTCCCATAAAGATACAGGATGAATAGTATGAAATAGAAGCATTGCTATGCATCAATATTCTTCAACTACATTCCCAACAATATATTAAGATATTGCAATGCTTTTTTTCAACACAGTAAATTAAAATGTCCTTTCAATAAAAAGCTTAAGCTGCACTAACCATACTTTTCTCCAATAGATGTGGATAGTTGTATGCAGTGTCCAGAGAATCAGTATGCTAACAGAGCACAGAACCAGTGCATTCACAAAGCTGTTATCTTTATGAATTATCAAGAGCCCTTGGGGGTATGTCTTGCTTTAGTGGCTGTTTGCTTCTCTGCATTCACAGCTATAGTTCTCGGGGTCTTTGTGAAGAACCATGACACTCCCATTGTGAAGGCCAACAACCGGAATCTCACTTACATCTTGCTTATCTCACTCAAATTTTGTTTTTTGTGCCCTTTGCTGTTCATTGGCCATCCCAACTCAGTTACCTGTATCCTTCAGCAAATAACATTTGGAGTTGTATTCACTGTGGCTGTTTCTACTGTTTTGGCCAAAACAGTAACTGTGCTTCTGGCTTTTACAGTCATAGCCCCTGGAAGAAAAATGAGGTCCTTACTGGTTTCACAGGCACCCAATTACATTATTGCCATTTGTCTCCTTATCCAAATTATTCTTTGTGCAATCTGGTTGCAGATTTCTCCTCCATTTATTGAAATGGACACACACTCAGAGCATGGCCGAATCATCATTGTGTGCAACAAGGGTTCAGTTACTGCATTCTATTGTGTATTGGGATACCATGGCTCTCTTGCCTTAGGGAGCTTCATTGTTGCTTTTTTGACCAGGAAGCTTCCTGATAGATTTAATGAAGCCAAGTTGCTGACATTCAGCATGTTGTTGTTCTGCAGTGTCTGGATCACTTTTCTTCCTGTCTACCACAGCACCAAAGGCAAGCTTATGGTGGTTGTTGAAATATTCTCCATCTTGGCTTCCAGTGCAGGTTTGCTAGGATGCATCTTTATCCCCAAGTGCTACATTATTTTGTTAAGACCAGAGAGAAATTCTCTTCAAAAGTTACGGGAGAAAACATCTTCCTAAACACAGATTTCACAAATTATAACTCATATCTGAAGTCTTGGTACAAAACCACTCATTAGAGTACAATGCAAGATGTATGGATTAACTAATTATTCTTACTGTTTTTCCTTATAATAATGCCTAGCAATATCATATATACTATTTTCTCTGTACATTGTGGCCTATACTTCTTCTACTCAGCTACTTCTTTTATAAGACATCTTTCTTTGACATTAGTGCACAAGTGATGTGTTCTTTTTTTTTCTAATGCACAATAAAAATTGAAAGTAAACTGAATAAATCTTTTGATACCTAAAGAAACATGTGACTTTAAATATAAGACAAACCTGGGCAAATGAATAAATTTTTGCAGGGATTGAACTAATTTTCTCTTTATGGGAGAAGACAAGAGAGTCAGGTTGCCTCCTGGGAGTTAGAGGAATAGGGACTGGAGAGAGGGAGGGATGTTTTGATAAATAAATTAAAGACTATTGAGAAAGATGGTGAAATGTCTGAGCATTTAAAATCACTTAAAAATTTTCACAGTGGGTGCGGTCACTATCAGGGCCACCTGTTTTGCAACTCATATCCACCTATAACAACAACTTCAATGAATCACATGCCCTCTTCTGCCTTCCAAGGACACCTACACTAAGATTTGTCCATAATAGAACCCTCAAAAAGCACACATACACAAAACAGAACTTAAATGATTTTTTAAATTAAAATTAGAAAGTACTACAATGGAATATTTGCTTTCATTTTCCTTTCACTGAAAATAGATTTTTTTTACCTAATATTCTCTGATTACAATTTTTCTTCAGTCTACTCATCCCAGATCCTCACCACATTTCTTCCTATCTGAATCTTACCAATTTCTTATCACTGGATACCAATAATCTTCATGGTGTTGTAATAAAATATATACTAGGATATAGAAAACTTTAAACATTGAAATTAGTTAAAATGATCAATCTTAAAAAAATATACAGCCTGAGAATTACGCTCAGGAATCCATAAAAATCTAGTCCAGAACTCATAATATATATGCAAAAGCATACAGGTTAAAAAGAGAATTTATGTATGTAATGTGATATGACCAACTGGAAAAACAGGGCACAAGGAGAAGGACTCTGACACAACATTGATACAAGGATCTCCAAAAATGAGGTTGACTGAATTTTCTACTCCCATCTATTTCTTAGTATGCAGTCTACCCTTAATATAGTTAGATTCCTTATCGAGACTTCCTTGGAGGACAGTGAGTTCTAATTAGACAATGGTTAATAATTGGAGATTTCTTCTAAATTACAGATGAGACTTTTTTTTTACTTCTGCTTTCAGGCCTCTGACTCCAACTGATGAACATGGGAAATGTATAGACCATAGAGGCTTTCAGGGCTTGGGGCCCAGCCTGGTCTGAGGCAGTTCTTAACATGTGCTCATAGTACTTCTTCATAAGACAGCCTGGGGTCTGCCTGGGGGCTTTGAAAACAGAGGCAGAATTCTGATGTGAGATGACTCAGACCAGTGAGAGATGACCATGCTGCATCAGCAAATTCCAGCAAAGCATAGCCCTTCTCCTTGGCTAGTTTAACAGCATATAAGGTTTGCCTCTTCATCTATACACTAAACTTGCTTGTTTCAAATAGTATCCAGAGTCTGTGTAGTTTAATTCTGTCTTCTTGACTTCTCTCCCAAGAGGAACTAGCAGAAACCACTGTCTTCCTGGGAGCCTGGAACTCCCTCTGTAAAATAAGATGGCCTCAAATTCAGATCTGCTGGAATTAAGGGAGTAGGTCACCATTCCTGGATAGTCCCTGTGCTGAAATTAAAGGTGTGAGTTATCATCACTCTCTGAACCTCCTGGACTGACTGTGGCTAGATCTCTCTGATATTTCAGACTGGCTTTTATTAAATATCAAACATATCCCCATACATTCTGCCTTTGGGAAATGTCCCAAGGGGGCTTTCAAAAGCCCACATATCAAATCCAGTTCAAGTTACTATGCCATCGTAGAGAAAGTATCTTCCAAGAACAATTAAAGAAATTAAAACCTATTCTAAAAAGACATACTCCACTGAATGATAGAAAATCTATAGAAAAGAAAAAAGTTAAGAAAAATTAAAAGTGAATATTTGGCAAGTTTCTATTAATGAACAAAGGCCATAGTTTAAAATTTGAATACATGATGTTATTTTTTAAGGTTTATTGGAAACAGGGTAAGGTATAATAATAATTTCACCAACTGGCCCCTGAGGAGGTAAATGTACAGCTTTTCAGAATTGGGTTTTTATCACAGAAAAAAAACAGAGTACAAGATGATTTGAGAGTTTAGGACCAGAAGGACAGAAAGAAACATTAAAACCATGTGTGGCTATCATATCTACAAATTTATAGGGACAAGATCTACTACAACAATGGAATACATAGATTGACATTCCTCCAAACACAGAAACAAAACATAAACTAACATGTGTGGATATGTTTCAAATTTAACAAAAGCCTGTAGTAAGAGGTTTCTGGCCAGAACTTTTGGGCCTAGCCTCAATTTTTAGACCTGCAGACCCACAGACCTGCAGAGACACACAGATGATTACAATAGTTTTAGGCTGATCAGCCTAAAGCCCAGGCATATAACTTACTAACTCTTTACCCTTAATCTAACCCATGACTCTTATCCTGTTCAGCCATAAGGTTCAGTCCTTTTCTCAGAGCAGCATAGTTGTACTCTGCTTTTTCTGGCTTCTCTGGCATTCTGCTCTGTCTTTGTGTTCCCAGAGTTTTCTAATCTGGCAGCCCCACACACACTTCCTGTCTGCTTTTGACCAATCAGTGCTTTTTATTAAACCAGTGGGTGAGACAATTATTTACAATGGACCAACATAATACCCCTACAAAAACCACTCTGAGATATCAGAGGAATCTACCCACTATTAGTCTAGGAAGATCAGAGAGTGGTAATTTACACCCTTCATCTCAGCACTTAATCCCAGAAAATCTGAGTTTGACTCCAGTTTGGTTTACAGAGAGAGTTCCAGGCTCCCAGGCAGACAGTGGTGGTGCCACACCTTTAATCTTAACCTTGATATGAAACAACTGGGTGAAGAGGTTATTTAAGGCAGGCATAGAATTTAATTAGATTTCTGTTTTGAAGTTTGAAGAAGTAGATATTTAAAGTCTAGACTCAGCTCTGCTTCTAATATTGCTTATTTTGGTTAGGAGAATTTTTTTTAAATAATTGACTATAACCTATACTCCCACAATCTCTAAAATTTCTATAAAGACATCAAACTGGGCTGAAAACGTCAACTTTATTTAGCCTCCCCAAAATACCTAAAGTATAAGGTAATGCATAAGGACCATTTAATTTGTGTAACTGTTGCTTTCCAGATAAGGATAATTATTTAACAATTTAACCATATATATGGTTTATTAAAAAATCACTGTGCATATATTTATGATTTGTACTTATTTGAAAAAACAGAAAAATTCTAAGAATTAATTATGTCAACAATTTATCTCTGTATATTTGAAACTAAAATCACAAAATTTTAGATGACATTTTTTATTTTGTCAACCATTGAAAGGCATTCATTTCAAACCCGATATGTTCTGAATGATGATGATATAAATAAGGACAGGCAAGGTTGTGTAGCTATGCTGACTAATAAACTTCCTTGAGGTCTTTGAGAGCATGCTTGGACCATAAGTTACTCTTACATTTACTCTGAATACGTAGTATATGCTTACAGCAATGGGACCCTCACTTTTTATTCAGACAACAAACATTTGTGAAAGTTTCAATAACTGTTACATGCTTACTAATTTTTTAAGACATTTTTCAATTAGTCATTTCCATTGTGATGTGGGATTTCCATATAAAATGTAGTTTTCCATTTTTATAACTAGAAATCTTTGAATGCGCATTCATGGTAATTTTTTCAAAAAATTCCTCTTACCCAACTAAAATAAAATCCATATATTAAATTTGCATGTGATTTTGTTAGTGAAAAAAATTAGTTATTTAAACCTCCTACCAAAACCACCAGAACCAAATTATTTTAGCAGGGAATTTCTCCAGATTTTCAAAATAGAGTTAATACTAACATTCCTTAATTATACTGAAACAGATAAACAGATGGAATGTGATTCAATTAATTTTATGCAAGCCCATTCATCCTGATATTCAATTATATTACATCATACTAAACAAAGATTTACAGAATAATTTCATTAAACAAAATCAAAGAACACATTGAAAATACTATTTGGTCACATAGAATTCATCCTAGAGAATCCAGTATGTTTGAAAGTAAGAAATTCAATTGATGTACCTCAAGAAAATAAAAAATAAATACAGAGCATTATACCTTGATTTTAGAAAAAAATCTTACACCTCTTCAAAATAAATGTAAAGAAGTAATTCCAGATATAAGCCACATAGACAAACATAATCACGGTGGTTTACAACAAATTTACAGCAAACATCAATTCAATTTAAGAAAAATAACAATCAATTTAGGCACAGGAAAGTGTTCTGACTTCCCTACATCTTATACAATGTAGGAATTGAAATATTACCTAGATATAGAGAAAAACTAAATAAAGTAATGGAAAAGAAATTCAAAATGAACAAAAATTAAAAAAAGGATCTGCAGAGGATACTAAACAATATATAGAAAGCATATATGAGACTTTATAAATTTCACTGAGGAATTCCAGATAAGAGAAACATTTTCAGTAAACTTGCAAAATAATTAATTCAAAAAACTGATAGTTTCATTTTATTCAATTACAAATGGTCTGAGAAAGAAATAAGAAAAACAATAACTTTCCCAATTTCCCAAAACCAAACAATAAAAATAAATCTTGAGATAATTCTAACCAAAATTTAAGAAACTTGTATAATACAACACTTAATTCTTTGAAATAAAAATTGAAGAAACTATCAAAGAACAAAGGATTTCCTACGCTCATAAAAACACTAGAACTAACATAATAAAAACATCCATTTTAAAGAATGCAGTATAGATATTTACATCAAACCTCATAAAATTCCTGCATCGCTATTTCCAGATTTTTAAAGATTTTTTTAGTTTTGTTGGAAGTGCATAAAAACCAGGATAGCTAAAATAATCCTTAAAAATCAAACCACAACAGCACTTCCCATCATCCCCACTTTTAAGTTGCAGTACAAATTTATAGTAATAAAAACTCATGGTATTGGCATATAATCAGAAAAGTTATTATTGGAATGAAATTGAAGATAAACATAAATCCAGATAACTATCTACACATGATCTTCAATAACATAGTCAGATTTAAACCCTGGGATATAGACAGTGTTTTCATGAAATAGTGCTGATCAAACTGCATATCTGTATTCAGAAGAGTGCAGAGGATACAACTTTATCTTTTAAAAACTCTAATATAAGTGACTCTAAAACTTCTAAATAAAACAAGAGACCCTGAATCTGACAGAAAAGTAAGTGTGGTATAGCTTTGTTCTCATTGACATAGTAATTGACTTTTAAAAAAATTAATGATATTACAGACACTAAGATGACTAATTGAAGAATGTTTCTTTATAGTAAGTAGCTCCGTTATTTAGACAAGAGAATAGCTAAGACACTAGGGGAAATGTCTATCAACTCCACATTTGACAGAAGCTTTATGCAAAGTATAAAAGACGTCAAGAAAAATTCCTGCTAACCACAGGCTTTGTCAGCCAGAAATCCAGGTCGACCATCTGCAGACCTTCTCTTCTCCCTTTTTTCCTAGATCCAACCCCCAAGTCTTCTCAGCAGCTTTGCAGCCGAAATCCTGTGGCAGCCTTCTCAGTTCCTGTTTCTGTTTCCTATGGATTCCACAGACCTTTCCCTTCTACAAGCCATTGTTCTATCTCTGTGCCCAACTCTAGTAGGCCATATTGCTTACTCACAGGCCACTTCTTTCAAAAACCAAAAACGTTTCCATAAGCCCATCTCTCCGTCTATTTCCACGGAAAAAATAACCTTACAGCATGCACATCTCTGTAGGTGAAGTTTTACTTAGAAGGCACCAGTGCAGGATAGATATTTATTAAAATATAAACCAACACTCACAATACAGGTAACAGCTTATAGGGGAGCCTGAACAGGGACTGGATTCTGGAATGGTGGACGAAGGATTCCAAACCAGCAGCCAGGAACCAGGCAAACAGGCTTTCCAGGGTTGCATCAGCCCCTTATCTATAGGGTTGGCCATGCCCCCCTCAGGGGCCTGGGACTCTGGGTAAGCATCCTCGGATCTTATCAGCTGACACCTTAATCCCACCACGTCTCCCCCTTTTGTCTAACTAAGAAGGTTATAAACTAAGACTATGTACAATACTAATTATTATGAGGTAGTATCTAGGAGAGGAGAAAGTACAAATTACAATCAAAACCTAACCTATATAAGGTACATCATATATTTTTAGAATATTGGTTGATGGTAGGGTGTATAAATTACTTCAATAGGTTAATCTGGGAAAGTGAAAATTCAACACCTGAATGTTCTTATCTAAGGGATAATAGGGTGGTAACCTTAAATACCTATTCTTCAACCCCTTCAAGACCTGAGAAGGAAGATGTATCACCTGAAAATCAGAAGTACATGGAAGTAGTGGCTTCCAAAATTTGGGAGAGGACAGCAACACAGCTACTTGGACAATCACCTCTGGTTTTGTGCACCAATGGAGCATCTATCATATTGGCTACAGGCCTATGGTATCTGATAGATCTTTTCACGAATAGGACAATTTGGGAGGGACTGTCTTATCCTGTCCAGGCAGGTTTCGTCAGTCTCCACCCATCAATTTGTTCATCCTGCTTGGGCACCATGTGTGTACTGTCAGCAATCAGGGTAAGGGCACTGTTTTCAAGGCCACCATCCCATAAATCCTCTCTCCAGGATTCACTGTTCTTCCATTTGCTTTCCAAAATGAGTAGGACTCCAAGAGACCAATAGCAGAAATAAAACCCTGCTCAGTAACACGAATCACATAAATATTTATTTAGGGGATTCTTGAAAATTTGAGGATTATTTCTTGAGAATTCTGTTTATATATGTGCCATAGTTAAAATTTGATCCTTTGGCTATTGGCTTGTAGTTTCTGTTATTTTTCATGTATTTGACCTATTAGTCTTCTATCGATGACGGATGGTTAAAAGTCATTCCTAATTGTAGGTTGCTGCTTGGTCTCAATGACAGTGTCATTTATTTAATGGATTATTTTCAGTTTCTTGTGGCCTTATTTATTCTTTGCTGGTCTTAGTGTGTGTTCTCCATTTTCTAGTAATTTCCATTTCAAATCTTTTCAAGGCTCTTGTCCACTCTCACTTCTACCATGTTCAATCTATCTGCTTTTAGTTTGAGGTTTTTGACAAACATGGACATGAGTTTTCTGTGAGGATAACAATATGTCTCTATTTGGGCTCTTCTAGATGCAGAAATTCTGTTAGGCCTGCACCATTTGTTGATGATGTCTTATTTTTTCAACTATGTTCTTTTGTCTCATCAAAATCATGTGTCCATAGGTTTAGAAATACATATCTAAGACTTCAATTTGTTCCCAATGAACAACTTTTTCCTGTTCGTTCCAATATGATGCTGTGTTTATTACTATTACCTTCTCGTTTGTATTGAAATCAGAAAATGTGAAATTTCCAAATGTCTTCAATGTGTCATGATTGTTTCAGCTGTTTTGTTCTTGTTGTTTATCCTGATGGTGCTGAATATATAAAATTTGAGTTAAAATGGTTCTTTCCGATGAGAGCTTGACTATTTTATCCCTGCTTGTATTCCTAAGTTTTCATTACTAGAAATGTTTTCCTTTGGGTCATTTGTTTAGTTATTGACTTCTTGTTTACTTCATGGAATGTTTTTTATTTTCATTTTTATGGTCTGTGCATTTCTGGATTTTTAAAATTATGGTTGTAATGCACAATATATCTTGACCAAAGCTTCCATTATCTTCAAACTTTCTTGTCTTAAGCTCCACATTCTTTCATCAAATTCTTTTTCATTCATAAAATATCATGCCTCCCAGAGAGGACAAGGAAGCACAGCATTACATATGGCAATAAATCTAGGAACAAAATTCTGTATCAAATCTGGATAAGGAACAAAATATGAGGAAACTATTGGAAGAACAGACAAAAGAGTCAGGGATACCCATATCCCACTGTTAGCAGTCCCATACAAACCCAAACCTGTAAGGGGATTGTGTTGTTCCATTGTAAATGATTATCTCACTCACTGGTTTAATAAAAAAAGCACTGATTGTCCAAAGGCAGACAGAAGGTGTGGGTGGGGCTACTAGACTAAGAAGACTCTAGGAACAGGCAGAACAGAGCAGAAGGCCTGAGAGAAGACAGAAGAAACAGAGGACAACTATGCTGCTCTGAGAAAAGGCACCGAGACACATGGCTGAACAGGATAAGAGTCATGGGTTACATTAAGGGTAAAGAGTTAGCAAATTATGTGCCTGGGCCTTTGGCTCAACAGCCTAAAACTATTTTAAACATCTGTGTGTCTTTACGGTCTGTGAGTCTAGGGGCCTAATTCTTGAGGCTAGGCCCAAAAGTCAGAAACCTCTTACTACACAAAGCTAAACATCTACAACATATATATATACATGAAGACCTAGCACAGACACATCCTGCTCCATGATTTCTGCTTCTGTCTCTATGAACCTCTAATAGTCCAGTTGAATAATCTTTAGGATATGTTTCCTGGTCTCTTTGACCACCCTGTATTCTAGACGCTTGTCTCCTCTTATTTCAAAGGGTTTCTGGTATTCCTTTGTGTAGGTGGAGTTTTACTGACAAGGCACCAGTCCAAGATTAATATTTATTAGAATACAAATCAATACTCATGATATGTATAACAGCTTATAGTGGCACCTGAACAGGGACTGGAGTATCTGAGTGACGGATGAGCGATGGATGGATGATGCATTCCAAACCAGTCTTTCCAGCCACCAGGAACCAGGAAGAGACCTCCTCATGTCCCAGCAGCCCCTTATCAATGAGGTTTGCCACACCCCATCCAGGAGCCCGGGATCCTGGATATGCCTCTTTGGACCTTATCAGCTGACACCTGAATCCCACCACATCTCCCCCTTTTGTCTAACTAAGAAGGTTCTAAACTAAGACTATGTACAATAGGAATTATTATGAGGTAGTAAACTTAAATACCTCTTCTTCAACCCCTTCATGACCTGAGAAGGAAGATGTATCACTTGAAAGTCAGAAGTACATGGAAGTAGTAGCTTCCAAAATTTGGGAGAGGACAGCAACACAGCTACCTGGACTTTCTTTGTGGTGACGGTTAGCCATCGGACAAGAACATATTTATGTATTGACTACTTGACAGTATGCTGTTTAAACTGGACATGTAGATTCCATAAAAAAGTGACCTCTTAAATTTTGCAGAACAAGCTGAGATGGTCATTCAGGTTCCTGCTTTGCAGTGAAAACTGGCAGACATTCTTCAGGACTCAAGGAGAAGTGACTGATGAAATGTACCAGAATGGACAGAGCAGATTTCCAGCTTCACTGAAATGCAAAGAGACTCTGGGCCTGTAGGCTGAAGATGGATGTCCCAACTTTGAAAAGAAACTTTGAGTAACTGTCCAGGCAGATAGGTGTCATTTCTAGATTTTGGAAGCTGATTGCACTCCAATTTACTTGGGTAAATATTATATCCTTCTCCGGTCTTTGATGTAGTTGAAAATGAGATAGTTATAGGTATAGTTTTTCTTAGTTATTTAAAAAGGATATTGGATATGAAACTTTAAAATCACAATGATAAGGTAGATGATAGAGTATTTTCTTTAATTTGGCTAAATACAAATAGACTAGATATTGTAACTTTAATTCTTGCTTGATAGCTACTATATTACATGTAATATTGTTATGTTAATATTTAAACCTTCCTTTTTGATTAGACAGAAAGGGGGAGGTGATGTAGGAATGTCTTTCTATATGCTATGAATGTTAATCTTTAAATAAAGGAGCTGTTTTCACCCATGACAGGAACCACAGAAGAAGTAGGAGTGCAAATCAGAGCATAGGTAGGAGAAGGGCAGAGTCAGAAAGACTGAGCCAGACACCCAAAGGAGAAACATGTAAGGAACACGGGTGAGCCACAGCCTATGTGGTAGGATAGATTAATGGGAATGGAGTGAGTAAAGATGTAAGAGCAAGCTATCAGTGTACCTGAGCCATAGGCCAAACAGCATGAACTTAATACAAGTGTCTGAGTCATTTTTGGAAGGACTAAGCAGCAGTGGGTGGCTAAGCAATCTGGCACTGCAGGTCTGTGGGTCTGGGACCTTTGGCACATAGGGATAGAAAACCTTATTGTAACGTAAACCCTTATCCAATCCAAACTAATGGAGAAGCATAGAGAGATATCCAAATTAACAGAATCAGAAATTAAAAGGAGGACACAACAAAAAACATCCAGAAAATTCATGTAACTATGAGGTCATGCTTTGAAAACTAATACTCCACTAAAATGAAAAACCCAAAAGAAATGGACAGCTTTCTGGACAGGTAACACTTTCAAAATTAAATCAAATTAGAGACCAAAACAGACTTATAACCTCAAAGCAAATTGAAGCTATTATTAAGAGTCTCCCAAGTTAAAAACAATAAAAGCCTGGGACCAGATGGAGTCAGTACAGAATTCTACCAGACATTCAAAGATGAACTAATACCAATACTCCTCAAACAATTCCGTAAAGTGGAAATTGAAGGAACATTGCTGAAATATTTTAATGAGGCCACAATCACATTGATTCTCAAGCTATTCAAAGATGCAACAAAAAAAAAAGAAAATTACAGACAAATATCCCTCATGAACAATGATGAAAAAATACCCAATAAAATTCTGGGAAACTGAATCCAGCAAAGAATCAAAAAAAATATCCATGATGATCAAGTATGCTTCATCCCAGAGATGCAAGATAGTTCAATATATGAAAAACTATCCATCATATAAACATCATATACAAAAGATCCATCATAAAAACAAAGTGGAAAAAGTAACACATGATCATCTCATTAGAGGCTGAAAAGCCTTTGACAAAATACAACACTTTTTCATGAAAAATATTCTGGAGTGATCAAGAATACAGGGAAAAATACCTAAATATAATAAAGGCGATATACAGCAAGCAAAATCCAACATCAAACTAAGTGGAGAAACACTCAAGGCAATCCCACTAAAATCAGGAACAAGACAAGACTGTCCTCTATATCCTTATCTATTCATAAATATAGTTCTCAAAGTTTTAGCTACAAAAGGAGATAAAGGGATACAAATTGGAAAGAAAGAAGTCAAACTATCTCTATTTTCAGATGATATGATCATCTACATAAGTGACACCCGAAATTCTACCATGGAACACATAGAGCTGACAGACAATGTAGCAGGGTGTAAGAGTAACTCAATAGAATCAATAGCCCTCTTATACACTAGGGATAAAAAGGGTTAAAAATAAGTGACAAATTCACTCAAGCGGATTTTAGACAAAGAGCAAAAAATACCCAAGGTGAAAGCATGACCCTTTAACAGCTTGGGATCAGAAGGAACTTAAGAGAGACATCCAGAGATTCCCTAAAAAGAGAATACAGAGAAGATAACCTTAGCAAATTGGGGTCACAATGGGTTGCAACCTAGAAGAGTGGGGAACAAATCTTGAAAGAAGGAGATGGTTGGGTGATAGGAGCAACAAAGAGGGAGATAGAGATGTTATCTCATTAGAGGAAGCCAATGTGGAGTTGGAAAGAGAGCAGATACAAGGGATACCTCCAAGAACTTACAGGATGTCCCTGGCATGGTTTCCAAACAATAGTGGAGGGGGCGCCTAAACAGGACTTTCCCTATAATCAAATGAGTAACCACCCTAAGTGTCATCACAGAACCTACATCCAACAATGAATAGAGACGGAGGCAGAGATCCATGGCTGAACACTGAGCCAAGGTCCTGGACTAGCTGAGAACAAGGGAGAAGAGTCTGTATGAACAAGTGGAGAAGGATTATGAGGAAAACTGCAGTAAATATAATAGGAGCAGAGAATTAGAGCTAAGATATTGTAGAAAATTAGTAGAATTACATTCAGGAAAGAATAAAGATCAGATAGAATGAAGAGCAATAGCATATGTGTGTGAAGTTATAATAATCTTGCTTTTTTTCTTAATCTTGACAAAGAGTTTTTAAGAAACTTTGAGTAGAGTTAAGGGCAAGTACCTCAACCTCTACAACTCATCACATCAAAAATTTGTAAAAGGATTGCTTAGTTATTTCATGAGGTCTTCTGTATAATCCTGATAAGGCTTAATATTTTATCACTAATTATTTTATAGAAAAGTACTATACATGACACTTCTGGGCATTATATTATAGTAGGGGTTTCTGGCCTGCACTTTTGGGCCTAGCCTCAAGGTATAGGCCATCAGACCCACAGACACACAGAGACACACAGACCCACAGACTCGCAGAGAAACATAGATGCTTACAGTTATTTTTAGGCTGATTAACCTAAGGACCAGGCATATAACTTGCTAGCTCTTTACTCTTAAACTAACCCATGTCTCTTATCTTGTTCAGCCATGGGGGTCATTACCTTCTCCAGGAGCAGGATAGTTGTCCTCTGTTTCTTCTGGCTTCTCTCTGACATTCTGCTCTCAGAGTTTTCTTAGTCTGGCAGTCTTCCTGCCTGCCTTTGGCCAATTAGTGCTTTTTATTAAACTAGTGGGTGGGACAATTTTTTATAATGTAATAACACCATCTCCTACATATCCCCTTTTCTCTTTTTAAAACAAAAGAACTCCAAATCTAATATTCTTCCCCCCTCATCTATAACAACTTATAAACAACACAGTAAATAAACACAAACATCCATAATCTATGTTTTGGGAATGTGGGCATCGTTCTCTAGGCTACTTCCTGCTGAATGGGGAGGAATCTGGCAAATTCTGTGGGAATCCAAAGAAAAATGTAGGATTATGCAAAAGTCTTTAGTGAAGTAGTCTCTAAAGCTGGGTCATCTCAGCCAGTCTACTTGTAATTATTCTGGCTACAGATACCTGGAAATTCAACAGAGGTGCTCTGAAATGCTGAATTATCTGGGCCATCCATTTCCATTGGAGATTTTTCAGGGGATATTTCTCTATCAAACTTCATGTTCTTTATCCAGGCATAAATCCATAGCCTCATATTTTCTATGAAAATAAAACAAAAGCCTCTTCTCCAAAGCACCATATATTTGCATTTCAATTTTAAAGTAAACTCATTTAAAAAATATATAGGTTGAATTCATACAACGTTATTTATAATCAACTGTCTTTTAGCAGCTTATACTATTTCATTTTCAGTCAAGAAGCTTAAAGACAAGACAATAACATACAGTATCAGAAATTCTTTGTATTTTCCTTCTTTACGTTTATTTATTTATTTATTTATTATTTATGTATTTATGTATTTATTTATTGATTTTGCTCTACTTCTTTTTAAGGGCTTTCTCTACCTTTTATTTTTTTTTCTCTAAGTCTATGTATCTATATTTTCAATGCACTCTAAACCACTTAAACTTTTCTAAATGGGCTGCCATTTGTAGTTGGAGGTTTCTGGCCTGGACTTTTGGGCCTAGCCTCAATGTTTAGGCCTGCAGACCCACAGACCCGAAGAGACACACAGATGTTTACAATAGTATTCAGCTGACCCATCTAAGGCCCAGGTATATAACTTGCTAACTCTGTATCCTTAATCTAACCCATGACTCTTATCCTGTTCAGCCATGGGGCTCAGTACCTTTTCTTAGAGCAGCATAGTTGTCCTCTGCTTCTTCTAACTTCTCTCTGGCATTCTGCTCTTAGAGTTTTCTTAGTCTGGTAGCTCTGCCCACACTTTCTGCCTCCCTTTGGCCAATCAGCACTTTTTATTAAACCAGTGGGTGAGACAATTATTTACAATGTAATAACACAATCTCCCACATTATATTCTTAACATAGTGGAAGTCACTAGTTAATAGATGTGTCTTGAACTATAACCAAATAGGTGGTTCTGTATAAATATTAAAATTTATGAAATGTAGTTCAGGAATTTTATTTATCTCTCAACTTATGAGGAGAATTTTCTCTGGTTTGCACAAAATTATATAGCATTTGGGGATAAAGTTACATCTCAGAATCCCTTCAATGGAAGCCAAGATGGAGCAAATCTCCACAGCTATTATAAGCTTGCTCTAAGTGCTGTGGAATACAGAGGGAAAGGTGACCCAAATCCTTCATAACCACAGTGTACCAAGTGTCCACAACTTTGTTTCATTGAGGGTGTCACAAAGATTCTTGGCCAAAGAAGATATAAAAAATTCCATTCAGGAGGGGAGCCAAGGTATTCCAAAACACTGTAGAGTGCAGTAACTAAGACATTGTTGCACACAATGAAGATGCTCACAGTGTCTATTGATGACATGGTAGAAAAATACTAGACATCCATGTTTGGAGGGAGTAAACTACATCATTGTCATCTGTACCATGACCAAATTTAATCTCTGTGTGATAAGACAATTAACTATTCCTCCTTCCCATGACTGATGAAAGCAGATGCAAAGGTTCCTTGCCAAGCACCAGGCTAAACTCCAAAGGCCAGTAGAAGAAAAAGAAGAAAAATTATTTATGCAAAAGGGAAATAAAATCTTGATGGGAGAATCTACAGTGTCAACCAAACCAAGTTAGTGAAAACTCAGGAACATCAAACCAACAGCTGAAGGCTAATGTGTGACTCGGTGGGATTGGGAGGAGGGAAGAGATAGAGATCACAGGGATACATGAATAAAAAGGCATTTTTTTATAAGAATAATAAAATGAATAAAAAAAGACTGTATTACCAGAATAGGCCCTCTTCATATGTAAGTAATACCTTTGGGGAACCGGTTCCCACAAGGTTTTCTCTTCGTGTTCAAAAGACACTCTCCCGCTGGTTAGAAAATAAGTATAGAATAAATTATATAGCCACAATATTCTCTTCACATGTTTCAACTTTATTGGCATGGCTGTTATCGGGATGACAACAGTATGATTCAGAAAATGTTGGAATTTGGCTAGATTATTAGTTCTCAACACATTGGAAGCATAGGATTTGGTTAGATATCCTGTAACTGTACATAATGTAGCAAAGGACCCACTGTACATGCTATTAGGAATTCAATTGTTTTAAATACAGAGCTGCATTTCCTTGACAAGGGTTGTGTGATATATTGCCGAACATTTAACCATATATTCTGAATATGTGACTCTTTCATGAACACTGCATATCTCAATGTGAATTATCTGACAAAATTCACTGACATCATTTCTAAAAGCATTATCATAAACAAATTGTTCAGGAGGGTCCTGGGAACAAATTTTCCTAAATTGGCATCTTCCATAGAGACTTAATTTTCACAAATGTGAATGATGTCAAGAAACTACCTGAACTCTCATCATGTATGTTTATCAAACAATTAAATCTCATGGACATCAGATGCAGAGCCCTACGGGTAAGAGTGACCAAGGTTCCTATAGAGGCAGTTGGGAATATAAGAGTGGTAATATAATGTGGTGATCTGAATATCACTTCACATTACACACTGCCAGGCTTAGAATAAGACAAATATGTTTACTTTTATTTTGCTCTTCTTGCTCCTGAACATTCCACTTCTTGTGTGTCGTTTGATTCATCCCAGGTGCTTTTGGAGAATGATGCAGAATAAAGACAAGCATGGAGACTCGTGGACAGGCTGTGTCTTCTTCATTATAGGAGTGAAAAAGCCTGTAGAAAAAGATTATTTCAACAACATTCTGAATATACAGTAAGTTACTTTGTACTTTTTATGTAAATGTCACTATGAATAGTTCTCGGGTCAAAATGTGAGAATCCAAATAATGGATTTCTTGGTATCTCAATCTGCACACCAAAACCCGCACAAAACTATTCTGTAGACTCAGTGCTATTTTTCTATTTTTAATTTGTCCTGGGAGTGTTCCGTTTTTCTCACAGTAACCCCCATGCTTATAGAGCCAGAAGTTGAATGAACTAATCACTTTATATCTTGTTACATATTTATCACTCCTCTTGACAGTTTCCACAGCAAAGTTCCTGGTGATGTCTTACTGAAAGCTCATACAAACTCAATGAGTTTTATCAAATTATTGACTCTCTAAAAATAGAGTCTGCTCATGTGCTTCCTATAGCTGTGTCCTAGGGCAAGGAGTATTTATGGCACATCTAAGTCCAGAGAGTTTTTACGTAGATATTGTCACTCTCTTGGGTGCCCTGTATGATTTCAAACAGTATCTTCTAAAGCATCATCAAGAATGAAAGTAGAAGACTGTCCACTTCAAACTTCTTATGTGTCCCTGTTTATTCACATTTGGCTTATATACATGCATAATCACTGGCCTTGAATTTCAAAGTATGGATTTTCAATCTCTCTTTGGAATAAAAAAAGGAATATGTGCCATTTAAATGATGTTTTTATTCTTTGAAATATAAGGCTGTCAGTAATAGTGATGACTGCTTACTTTATCCCTTGTCTGAATGGCAGCAGTGACAGAGAGAACAGTTACCCACTAGCTCATCTTTGTTACTATTAAGAAACATATGTCTTCCTTTTTAATGTCTAAGCTGTATGTTCTCTGACATATTGTATTTACCACTTTTATTTCTTTTTTTTCAAAATTTTACTAACTATAACTGTATATTTTGTCAATTTGGAAACTATACACATTTTGATTTTGTGGATTGCTGATAGTTGTTTTTAACCATCTCAATGTGGAATACTATAACACTCTAACAGCTCATGTCACTGATGTTTCTTAAAGTTTGGTGTGTAGAAGTGAGTATTTGAGTTTCATAAGTTCTGCTTTTAAATTCGCATTGAGTGTCACTGAAAATTTCAATGACATTTTCCATGTGGTAATATATAATCTTCCTAGTCTTAAAAATATATAGATAAATATTTATTTGTATACATAAAGATCATACAGTGGTGCAACTTCTAAGTAAAAAAGAATTGCATTTACCTCTGAGTATATTATGAACTAGGATGTTGGAGTCTGATGTTTATTGGTCAAATAATTCATAATAAGTAAGAAGACATAGGAGTTGTTATCCTCCACATAAATATAAACACAAAATATTATTCTAGTCTTACTACTAATTTGTTCATCATTTTATTATTACAATTTATAAATATTTTCCTTACACTGTACACAATATATCCTTTTATTTTACCAACATGTAATACTGGCACAAACAAATTTCATTACATTCTTAAGATGAATATAATGCTCAATAGCATGCCTAAAATCTATACTTGTAACTGGAAATATAGTCAAAAGTTAATCTCTATAAGAAAAAAGTAAGTTATTTATGTACAGCAAGTATGATAACCTTGAACATTCCTGTGTAATCATAAAAAGGTGAGTAATATTGGCATACATGCCCTTAATCTCTGAATTCAGGAAAATAGACAGTGTGTGTCTATGTGCTTTTGAGGCCGTTCCTATCTAACAGCAAGTGTCACACCAAACCTTGGAATTCCTTGTTATTTTATGTTCTAAAAGAGTACTTTTATATCCATGATGAAGGTACATCTACTTATCAAATACACTTTGGAATTTAAATTTATTTTAAAATAAATCTTTTAAAAAACATTTTGTGTTTGCAATAGGTAAAACAAAAAAAAAGGATGAATATGAAATAATATGTTAACTGTATTGCTCAATAATTATAATAAATTATATGTACAGGATCCAAAAGTTGCCACAAACAATCTATTCTGCAGTCACTAATCATTTTTGAGTGCCATATACAATTCAATTTTTATCTGTGATATCCATTGACAGTCTTATAGATCTTGCTAAAACTTCAAATACTACATTTAATATATATAGTACATAAAATTGTTTTTTTCCTAATTTTAGTGGGAGTGTTTTAAGTGTCTTTGCATTTACTTTGATGTTGTATATATGACTGCTGTAAATTGCCTTTATTATGTCCATGCATGTTTCCTGCATTCTTCTTTTTTCCAAGTCTTTATCATGAAAGACTGTTGGAGTTTATCAAAGGCTATTTCAGTATCTAATGAGATTCTCATGTAATGTTTTACTTTCAGGTTGTTCATATTAAATTACTTTGATTTTTATATATTGAACAATTCCTCAATCTCTGGAATAAAGCCTACCTGCTAATGATGGAGGATAATATTTTTTGTTCTTGGATTTGTTTTGCAAGTGGTTTATTGATATTTTACATTTATGGTCATTAGCGAAATTTTTGTAATTTTTATTCATGCATGAATTATTTGCTGTTTTATATTGGATGACTGTGGCTTTATAAAATGAAACTGAAAACCTTCCTAGTTTATATGTTTTTGAATAATATGAATAAAACTGGTGTTAGCTTTTAATGAAATGTCTGATAGAATTCTGTTCTAGAGCCATCCTCTTCTGGGCTTTATCTGATTGAAGACTATTAAAGATTGTCTCTATTTTCTTAAAAGTTGTAGGAGTATCTTAGTTATTTATATGACATTGATAAGAGGTACCTATTGAGAAAATTCTCATTTCTTTTAGATTTCCCAATTTCATTAATGGTAAAATTTAAAGCATAATCTATCAATTATTCAGATCTTCTTGATATCTACTATTCACATAACAGATTATAGATAAATTAACAGATTTTGTTAATTGAAATATTTCTTTTCTATCTTTTAGTTAGTTTGGATAGGAATTTGTCTGTGTTGTTATCTTTCTCAAAGAACCAACTGTTTGTTTCAGTGGTAATTCTTTGTTCCATTATTTGTGTCTTGGTGATTACAGACCCTGTTTGATTATTTTATAATATCAACTACTCTTGGACCTGCTTACTTCTTTTTGTTCTAGAGCACTAAGCTGTGTCTTAAATTGATATTACCAGATATCTAAAATTTTTGTGAAAACTAGATAGATAAATATTTTTCACCACTGCTGTCCCTTTGTCCAGTTAGTTTGTAGGTTGTTATATTTGTTAAATTCTAGGAAGTCTTTAATTTGCTTGTTTTTGTCTTTATCCCCAGGTTGTAATTAATATAAGCTTTTGTGTGATTATTTCTGGCTAAAAGGCTATGGGGCTGCAGGTCTGAAACTCAGGTCTGATATTCCAGAAACATTTGACTCCAGTTTGTTAGGTGTAATGGTATGGATTTGCATCTGTGCTCTGTTAGCATATGCAGCACAGCTGAACACATCATCCTGGCTTTTGTCATTACTGATGAAAATCGGGATCAAATTCAGCTAAGTCTACATTTCTATGTTACTTCTTCCCTTTTCTTTGCACCATTTAATATTCTTTCTTTGTTCTGTTTATGTGATGTTTTGATAATTATTTTGTGAAGGCATTGTTTTTTCATTCAAATGTATTTGGCATTTTAAATTTTTGTTCCTTTAAAGACTTCCCCTTCTCTAGGTTAATTTGTAGATACTTGTAAAATATAATGTTTCAGAGGATTTGTGGTAGGATTCTTTAAAGTCTTCTGTTCCTATTATGTTTGATCTTCTGATGGTGTTCCAGTTGTTCTGGGTGTTTTATTTCAAGGATTTTAGAAGTTTAACATTTTCTTTGAAAATTGTATCTATTCCTTTTCATATACTTTGAATTTCTTTTATTCTCTCTTCCATCTTTTCCCTCCTTTTGTGATCTTTGTGGCTGTAGCTTCTCTGCTTACCTAGATTTTCTCCTTAATACTCTTTGTGTTGTCATTGTTGTTTCTATTTCCATCTACTGATCTCAAATAGTTTTATTTATATTGTTCATCTGATTATCTTTTCTTTGTTTTCTTTAAAATATTTACTTTTCAATATTTTTGGTTGCCTTTTCTTTAATTAATTTTAGAAATTTACTCATTTACTTTTTAAAGTCTTCAAACATCTCCTTGCAGTTGGTTTTAATATGTTTATTGTTATTTGTTTTATATGTTTATATGTTTATATGTATATATGTTATATGTTTATTGTTTTTGATTTTTTAAAAATAATCAGAGCTTTATTGGGAAATACTTACTTGCAATATATCATATAAGGGATTAATATTTATTAAGGGGCTATATAAACACTCACAGATACCTATTGAACCTTAAGGCGATTCTTGGAGAATAGAATTGTACTATGATGGATGGTTGATCCACTCCCCAGAAGGCAGAAACAAACAGGAAGGAAGGTCAGTGTCTTGGTCTCCATGGGGTCTGGCCTCGCCACATTCAGGGTCTTGATACTCCAGAGATATGCCGCTAAGCTTCCCCAAATGACACCTGAATCCCACTATATCTCCTTAATTATCTAATTAAGAAAGTTCTAAACTAAGTATAAGACTATATACAATAGGAATCATTATAAGGTAAAGTTTGGAGGAGGAAAAGTTAAAACATAAGCAAGGTCAAACTACCACTAAAAACCAACAAATATAAGGTACATCCTACATGTCTAGAGTATTGGTAAGGGATGAGGTATAGGGATTATTTTAAAACTGATTATCTTGAATAGTAAAGATCTAACACTTGATTGTTTTTTGTTAAGATATGATGGTAGTAACCATAACTGTTTAGTCATTTAACCCCATCAAGACTTGAGAAGGAAAGTATATTACTTGAAGGTTGGAAGCACAAGAGAGCAACTTTTAAGATTTAGGAGAGGACAGCGACAGTCAGCTATCTGGACAGTCACCCATGACTATTTTGCATAGTTGAAGCATCTACTATATTGGCTATAGGCCTATGATATCCGACAGATATTTTTAGAAGCAGGGAATTTTTGGAGAAACTGTCTTATCTTCTCTAGGCAGGTTTTGACATTCTTTGTCTTTTAGCTTGTTCATTTGACTGGGCAGCATCCTTATTTACAGCACTCAAGGTAAGGGCAGTTTTATTCCCAACAGGCTATTATTTGTTAAGGAAGACAAACTCTTAGTGGAGTGACCTTGATGCTCAATATCATCTTGGGAAAGAAACAATGATGCCTGGAGTTGCCCTGTCTCTCATGGCCGAATTTTGAATAACAAAACATTAAATGTCATATTCTTTAGTTCTATAAAGTGGTTGAAGACTTTTATCTATCTGATATACTTTAGCATGTCTCTGGGAAACCTGAAGAACATAACTATTAAATAGCGAACTTACATAAATCTGTAAGTTGTATCATTTCAAAGAGTGAAGAATATACTTCAAAATTACACAATCTTTAAATGGGTGTACAGTCTCTGAATAATCACTTTTTGCATGATAATCATATAAACATTAGCTGGAGGTACATTACTTTGCAAAATGACAACAGTATCTTAAATATAGATCATATATAAAATATTTTAGCAGAGGTGTACAAAATATTTTATGTATATATCATAATTAGAATAATTAATCGGGTAAATTTGCATAACGAAAATGACAATAATATGCTTAAAGTGTATCAAAGTGCAAAATATTTTAGACAGATTTAGAAACATGTGTAAAATATGGCAATTACAGATTTAATTTGTGTCAGTATGTAAATTAATTTAGACATGTAGAATAATTTTAGATTTAAATTTGTATCAATATACAAACTATCTTAAACATATAGAAAGATTTTACTTTTGTATCAATATATAAGCATCTAAATTAGTGAAAATTTTCTCTGGTTTATATTTGTCTAATAATTGTTTATAGTTAGATATAATAATTTATCTGTTTATCTTATCTATTTTTTAGCTTGTTTTAGTAAAAGAGCTGGCATTGGAAGTGACATATTGACTCAGAAGTTGTTGATTTTATACCCACATTGTTGTCTAGGCATCTGAGTTTATGTTGATGATAGGCCTCTATGCTTATTTAAGTGTCCATCCTTTTTAGATATCTATTTTATTACTTGTTTTCTGATTTTCAGTTCTGTCATTTAGCGAGTGTTCTGAGGTTATTTAAGGCATCTTCACTCAATACGGGGTATAAAATTCTGCTGGTCAGTTTGGCCTCAAGTCCAGAAGAGGGACTCTCTGCAAGTTGAGGCTGAGGCATTTTAATGTGGAAGGCATTTGGGGTTTTAGAAATTGTGAGAAGGACCTCAAAAATGCTCAATAGTATAGAAGTAGGTCATTAATGTAGATATCTTACTGTTGTTCTTTGGTCAAGCAGGAAATATCTCACAGTGTTGGTGCTCTGCACTGCTGGCTAGAGGGTTGCTGATGGGCAATAGCATTTGATTAAACTCATAGTGAAAGAGGTTCAATGGTGGGTGACCTGCCTAAAATTCTGATTGCCATTATGGTCTCTGTTGAAGCTGGAAGACTCTGCCTCAATTAGAGGCTAGTAAAATGTAGAAAAGAAATATGTTTTTCTAAGATGTCTCCCTACAAAAATTAACTCAATATCAAATATATCAGAAACACAATTTAAATTGACCTAAACCCTACTGAAATAGAAGCAGTCTAAATATCCCACTAAAAAAAAGAAGCTCAAAGTCATATAGCATTACTCCCGAATTAAACTAGATTTTATTTTTTTTCCATTTTTGATTTAAAAAGCTTTTCTAAATCTCTTATTGCTTCCCCTCTCCCCCCTCCCCCATGTCCTCCCTCAGCCTTCCTGACTCCATCTAACCATCCATTTCCCAAGCATGGCAAGGAATCTCAAAGTGAATCAATTTGTTCTGGTATATCCAGTTGATGTAGGTCCAAGTCTCTCATCGCAGAATCAAGGATGAGTTAGGTATTTCTCTGTACAAAACGGCCTCTGAGATGTCAGTTCATGCACCAGGAATATACTCTGATCCTACTGCAAGAGACTCCACAATCTTCCTATGCTGTTTGAGTGTCAGCTACCTTTGGATGGCTTCGTTCCTTTCAATGAGGGTTCATCAGTGGTTATTTCAGAGTCAGTGAGTCCCCAATAACTCTGGTCCTCAGTCCCCATGGGTCTCTCTCCTCATGATCCTGATCCCTTTGTTCATATACTATTCTCCCCCTTTCTTCAGCTGGACAGGGAGCTCCACCTGGTGTTTAGCTATAAATCTCTGCTTCTACCTCTATCCATTGCCGGATGAAGGTTTTATAATGACAATTAGGGTGGTTATTCATTTGATTATAGGGCAGGTTCTGTTTAGGCACTTGGTCAGGATGGCCTAGAGTCCTAGCCAGGAATATCTTGTGGGTTTTTGGTGGTTGAACCAGGTTTCTTTCTGACTCCAAAGTGGCTCCCTGTATCAAGATATTTCTTTGTTCTACCTCTCTGTTGATCCTTCCCCTCAACCATGTCCTTCTCTCATGACTATGCCCAACTCACCTTCTTAGCTCCTCCATATGACCCCAATTTATTCAAGAAATCTTCTCTATTTTTCCTTCCCAGAGGGATCGCTGATGTCTCATTTAAGTTCTTCCTGTTATCTAGCTGTTCAAGGAATGTGATTTGAAGCCTGGTTGTTCCTTACTTTATGTCTAAAATCTACTTATGGGTGAGTACATATCTGGTCTGTCTTATAGTGTCTGTGTTATGTCACTCAGAATGATAGTCTCCAAATCTATCCATTTGCCTGCAAATTTTAGGATGCCTTTTTTTTATTGTGGAGTAGTAAAAATTGTGTAAATATACCACAATTTTCATCTATTCTTCAGTTGAGGGGCACTTAGGTTGTTTCTAGGTTCTGGCTATTATGAATAATGCTGCGATGAACGTGGTTGATCTAATTTCCTTGGAATAAGAAAATGTATTTTGGGGGTATATACCCAATAGTAGTAGTGCTGGATCATTGGGTAGATTAATTCTCATTTTTCTAAAAAACCACCATACTGCTTTCCAAAGTGGCTGTAAAAATAACACTCCCACCAGCAGTGGAGGAGCATTTCCTTTCCTCCATATCCCCTCCATCATAAGCTTTCATCTGTGTTTTTGATCTTAGCCATTCTTATAGCTATAAGATGGTATCTCAGAGTAGCTTTGATTTGCATTTCTCTGATGACTTTGAGGCATTTGAAAGTCTGTTGAGGATTCTCTTTTTATCCCTGAACACCATTTTAATTGGATTATTTAGGTTTTTGGGTTCTAGCATTGTTTATTGACTCTCCTCCTCCATTCTCAGATGGACCAGGAGCTTGGCCAAGTGCTCAGCCATATATCTCTGCCTTCACCTCTATTCTTTGTTGGATGTAGGATCTGTGATGACACTTAGGGTGGTTATTCATTTGATTCTAGGGGAAGTCCTGTTTAGGCACCCCATCCACTGTTGGTTGGAGACCTAGCCAGAGACATCCCTTGAGTTCTTAGAGGATTCCCTAGCACCTGATCTCTTTCTAACCTCCCATTGGCTTCCTCAATTGAGATATCCATCCTTTTTTCTCCATCTTTGTTGTTCCTCTCACTCAACCATCTCCTTTTATGATTTGTTCCCAACTCTTCATGGTTGCGACTCATTATGACCCCAATTTGCTAAGGTGATCTTCTCTGTTTTCTCTTCTTAGGGGAATCTTTGGATGTCTCTCTTAAGTTACTTCTGTCCCCAGACTGTTTAGGGCTTGTGCTTTGCAGCTTGGGTATTCTTTGCCTTTTGTCTAAAATCTACTTATGAGTGAATACATCCCATGCCTATCTTTCTGAGCTTGTGATACCTCGCTTAGGAGGATATTCTACAAATCCCCCCTTTGCCTGAAACTTTTAGGATGATATTTCATTTTACTGATGAGTAATACTCCATTGTATAGATGTACCACAGTTTCTTACTCCATTTTTCAGTTGAGCGGCATTTAGGTTGTTTCCAGGTTCTTGCTATGATGGATAATGCTGCTATGAACATAGTTGAGCTAATGCCTTTGGGTACAAATGAGCATCCTTTGATTATAGGCTGAGTAGTGGTATTGCTGGGTCCTTCGGAACATTTATTACCTGTTCTTGAGAAACAACCATACTGCATTCCAGAGTGACTGTACAAGTTTACACTCCCACCAAAATTGAAAGAGTGTTCCCGTTGTTCCGCAACCTCTCCAGCATATCCTGTCATCTGTGTTTTTGATATTAGCCATTCTGACAGGTGTAAAGTGGTATCTCAAAATTGTTTTGAATTCCATTTCTCTGATGGCTAAAGATGTTGAACAATTTTTAGGTGCCTTTCAGCAATTGTAATTTCCCTTTTTATCTCTGAACCCCATTCTTTAATTGAGTTATTTAGGTTTTGAGCTCTAATTTCTCGAGTTCTCTCTATGCTTTAGAGGTCTATTTAAAATATTTAAACATTATTGTCATGTCCACTATGCAATTACTACCTCCATTTAACTCTACTAGACATAATATATAAGTATGCTAGTCATAATATGTGCACCTCTGTTTAGATAATGTATATATCATACATATGTATATACACACACACACACACACACACACACATGTATAAAATACTATTACCATTCTGCACTGGATATATACCTCTGACCAATGTTTATAGTCATACTAAAAGTCATTAATTAAAAAGGAAACACACTGTTGTAGCCTAATTTTTCAATACAAGCTTCAATCCCTAAGATGATAAAAACTGTAGTCAACATTACTTAAGTTTGCCCTGTCACAGTCATGTGGCCTAGACTTCCCAAATACTGGATAAGATACCATAAGTAAACAAAAGTCTTCAACCATTTCATAACCCACCCCCAAAATGGCATTTAGCATTTAGTGTAAGAGACCTGACGACACCTGGCATCAGTGTTCCTCTCCCAAGATAGTGTTAAACATCAAAGACACTCCTTTAGAGTTTGTCCTTTTATAGCAAAAAATGGCCAGTTGAGTCAAAACCTGCCCTTACCTCGACTACTGACAATACACACAATGTCCAATCTAGATAAACAAAATAACAAATAAGATTGACAAAATCAGCCTAGACAAATAAGACAGTCCCTCCAAAAATGTCCTGCTTCTAAAAATGTCTGTCAAATGTCATAAACCTGTCACCAAAATAATAAATGCTCCAACAACTCAAAAACAAACATAAATAATTGTCCAGAAAACTAAATGTCACTGTCCTCTCCAAAATTTTAAAAGATAGTACTCTCATGTGCTTCCAACTTTCAGATAATATATTTTCCTTCTCAGGTCTTAATTGGGTTAAAAAATAAATAGTTAAAGTTACTATCCTATCATCCCTTAACAAGATACATTCAGGTGTTAGATTCTCACTATCCCAGATAAACAGTTTTAAAGTAATTTATACACCCCACCATCTACCAATATTCGAAAAATATATAATATACCTTATATATGTTGAGTTTAGTTGTAGTTTGACCATGCTTATGCTTGACCTTTTCCTCCCCCAGACATTACCTTAGAATAATTCCTATTATATATAGTCTTAGTTTAAAACCTTCTTAGTTAAACAAACAAAAAAACATATGTGGTGAGATCAGGTATTAGCTGATAAGGTTAAAAGTTTTATCTCTGGAGTCCTAGAATCTTGAATGGGGTGTGGCCAGCTTGGTTGAAAAGGGGCTACTGGGATCTTGAGTACCCTGCTTTGTTCCTGCCTTCTTAGAGATTAGATCAGGATCCATTGTCTGGATCCTCCTATCTTCAGGAGTCATCCTAAGGTTTAACTTGTGTGCATGAGTGTTAAAATATCTCCAATAAATATTAATCCTGTATTTAATATATTACAAGTAAAATTTATTACAATAAATTCCAGCATTTCTACTGGCATGAGGGACTCGGACCTATTTCAACTGAATATGCCAGACTGAACTGACTCACTTTGGAACTCCTTACCCTCCTTGGGGAATGGATGGGAGGATGGTGTGGGGGAGGCTGAGGGAGGACTGGGAGGGACTGGGAGGAGGGAAGGGAGGGGGAGCATTGGTAGATATAGACAAAATTTAAATAAAAAATGTTAAAAAACTCTAATTGGCTCACTAGACCTCAGAGGAAAGTCAGATACAAATTTCTTTATTTTCCTTCAGAAATTTTTTGATCTCTTCCATTTTTTGTTTGTCTTTACTTCTATTTCTTTAAGGATTTTTTAATTTTTTCTTTTAAGGCTTCTACTGTCTTCATAAAGCTGTTTTTAAGGTTGCTTCCTTCTGCTTCTTTTGCATTGCTATGATCTGGCCTTGTTGTAGAACCACCAGATTCTAGTGGTATCATGTTGTTCTTTGTTGTCTTATGTATTCTTGCTCTGCACCTGCCCATTGTTTTCTCAGATCACTGCAGGGTCTTTCTGTATCTCAGGAAGCTGATTTTGGCGCCACATGTACTGGCTGTGACTGTGTGTCAGAAAGAATCTCTTTGGTCCAATCTGGGCTTTTGGTCCACTTGAAAGTACTGTCTTCTGTATCACAGTGACATACACGTGGTGTAATAAGAGCTCACTGATTCTGTGTCTCATGGATCCACTCTTGGTTCAATATGAGCTTTTGATTCAGAGGAAGATCTTGCTCCTTTAGCGGTTCCTGATCCAATATGTCCTGGTGAGTTGTGGAACTCATGTATCCCTTTTAATCCAGTAGGTGCTTGTTGCAAAAATAAAGAAAACTCAGAGTCAGATGATCAGGCCAAGGCTGAAATATCAAACAGAGGAACTACCACAGTCCAATTTCATCCAGGTGTCTTCCAACTTCCTCAGCCTCACTCCTCGTGGCTTCTATTGCCTGCTCTATCTTTCTATGCCCACCTTAAATACCCTCTTTGCCCAGTTGTTTCACATCCAGGTTAAGATTAAAGGCACCACCACTGCCTCCTTGACAGCCTGGAACTCTCTCTGCAAACTAAGTTGGCCTCAAACTCAGATCTGCTGGGATTAAGGATGTAGATATGACTCCCATTTGGGCATAGGTCACCACCACTTCTGGATATTCCCTGTGCTGGGATTGAAGCTATAAATCACCACTCTCTGACTCTCCTGGATTTACTGTGAGCAGATCTCGCAGATAATTCAGACTGTTTTTATTAACTATGAAACATATCTCCACAGGTGCTGACACAATGTAGGTCTCAAGTAGCCACTCTTGATTCAGTACATGCTGAGGAACTGAGTGTATCTGGGAACATTTCTTGATCTAACAGGTTCTTAGGGACTCTTGGTCTTATTGGTTTTGAGGATCTGTGGGTTTCGAGATGCTGCAGGAATTTTTCCTGTTGGCCTGGATTTAGGGGAGAGATGAGTGGTGTGGTGTTTTAAAGGCTGTTTCTCAGGCCCTGTGTCCCAGAGATCAAGATGTCTGCCTGAGCTGGGTTGAATGTCGCTCGCTCATCTCTTGGTCAAGTGGGTGCAGAGTGTCTGAACTAGACTTTCAAAGATGAGTTAACTCCAATTATTTTCACATTGTTCCACAGACAGGAAAATAATAAATATTGCCTAATCATTTTATGAGGTAGAGCTTCCCGATAAGAAAACTACAGATCAGCCCAATAATGAGAGATATTGTGAATATCAATGAAGAAATATTCAATAGAATACTTGTAAAGCTATTCAAATATTTCATCAAGATGATTATTCCAGAGATGTAGTGATGATTAATACATAAAAAAACAATTAATGTATCAACCATATAAACAAAATGAAAAAGAAAAAACACATGATAATCCCATTAGACAATAAAATTAAACTGCCCATTGTTATAACAGCCATCATTCTAATATGGATATAAATGGCATAGGCCACCATGATAATTGTGGTTTCCATCAAATCCATGGCCGACATTAAAATTTAGCAATGCTGACGTATTTATGACTAGTATTTTTTATATTTCTTTTTTAATTTTGTAAGCTATCTTGAGTGTGACTATACATTCAAGTATTTTAGCTATCATAGTGCAAAATTGTAGTTAAGACATAGGTCCCATATCACACAATGAGATTGAGTAACTAAAATGATCAAATAAAATAACAAACATGTAAGAACTGTGGGAATTTCCATAAATATATCTACTGTGATTAGAAACTAAGGGCCACATTTTCTAAGCACATAGATCTAATTAAGTATAGCAGAAAATTATGATATTTCCATAACGCATATCAAACATGATGACACAAGAAAGATCATCACAGGACATAGACACTTGTTTGACTTTGTTTATTTTATTATTTTTAAATTTATTTTATCATTATTTTATTTAGTATTATATATTATCAATATATTGATATATAGAATCAACTTTGATGGATGTCTGTCAATAAGAAAATTAGTAAAGTTTTGATATAAAAATTTCTGCTATTTTTATATAAATATTACTTAAAATGTCTACTTAGAATTTTACAGGTTTATTTTACATTAATTATAACACTTAAATTTAAAGCTTTACAAAATTCTAGCTTATTATTTCATTTTGGTGTTGTAACACAGGCTATTTGCTTTATTATTCTGGGGTAGTGGGGAATACTGTCAATTTCAGGATAGTTCTGTTAACTACAAAGAAACATCTGGATATCTCTGCCGCAAACTAATATACCCTTTTACAGAACACCAACTGAAAACAATCGGTTTTCACTGGCCTTAGCTTTTTCCATGGACGAAGTCAACAAGAACCCTGATCTTTTACCAAATATATCATTAGTCTTTGACTTTCCAGAAGATGGTTGTAAGACGGTGTCACAGTTATCTACTCCTTCACATTTTTCTGGAGAAAGTCATGATGCTCTCCCTAATTATATGTGTGTTAAGGAAAATATGTGTATAATAGTGCTTACAGGACCAAACTGGACAATATCTGCAACTGTTGGGAGAGTTATAAATATCTTCACATTTCCACAGGTGAGATTTTGTGATCTGGGTTTGCAAGAAGTAACGAAGTAACATTTCTATGTATTAAGAAAAATGTGAAAGGATACTAGCTTCAAACTTATTCCAAACATGGTAGTTCAAGGGTACTACTCAGACACTTAATGTGGCTTCATTTAAAAAAAATTAAGGTGAGGAAAAATGTAACAGGTAAAGAATTAAAAAGAACAATTAGTTGAAAAGGTTTTAGCAAGGTTTTAGAAGTACATGCAACCTCATTCTGTTCCCTGTGTCCTAGATCCTTCAGTTTACCTATGGACCTTTCCAGCCTATCCTGAATGATATCGAACAGTTTCCCTATCTGTATCAGATGGCTGCCAAAGACACAGCTCTGTCCCTGGCCATGGTCTCTTTAATGCTTCACTTCAAATGGAACTGGATTGGATTGGCCATCTCAGACAATAATCTGGGTACTCAATTTCTCTCAAGTTTGAGAAGAGAAATGGCAAAAAATATAATCTGCACTGCTTTTATCATTTTGATCCCAGTCAATGTGGATTTATACATGGCAAGAGCTGAAGTTTATTATAATCAAATTATGACATCATCAACAAATGTGGTTGTTATTTATGGTGATACAGACAACACTCTCGCTATCAGCTTTAGAATGTGGAAATCTCAAGGTATACAGAGATTATGGGTCACAACCTCACAGTGGGATTTTCATATAAATAAGAGTGACTTCACACTTAGTTCATTGCATGGGACAATAGCTTTTGCACACCACCATGCTAAGATTTCTGGGTTTAAATTATTTGTCCAGTCATTGAACCCTCCCAAATACTTAGATGAATACTTAGCAAAGCTGGAGTGGATGGATTTTAAATGTAAGACACTGAAAAATTATGTATCCAATGCATCATTGAAATGGCTAAAGACACAGACGTTTGACATGGCTTTTAGTGATGAAAATTATGACATATACAATGCTGTATACACTGTGGCCCATTCCCATCATGAGATGCTTCTTCAACAAGTTAATAGTCAACCAACTGATACTGAAATAGGGAATTATGGTAATTGCTTGAAGGTAGTGTTTCTTCTATACTGGATAAAGTTTAGTGTCATGCATGTTACAGTCTTTAAGTGTCTGTCTGATGCCTCAACGCAATAGATTAGAAATATTTCATTAAATAGGAATATGTCTCAAAATTTCTCCTGGTAAGAATGTAAACTAAAGGTTGTTATAAATGTTAATGCAAAAACAATGGTGTGGAAGACACAATTTATGAAGAAACATTATTGATTTTGGTACCAAGCCCTGAATATCATCTCCTTTGCTCTAATAGTAGAAACATAACAGTTTTTCCTCATTAATCCTCTCCATGATGATATGAGCTCTTGTTTATTATCTGTTAAATATGTGATAATCAGTGTATGTACTGTTTTCATACAAGTTCTTAACTGATTTTGTTTTCCCCTGTAGGCTTTCATATCCCCATTTCACACTCTGAGAGGAATTACAAAAAAAGATTGCTCTTATTCTATTCAGAACATATATGTGGATTCATGTGAAATGAATGATTCTCACTGTGTATGACTGTATGATTATGTATTTCTCTGCATATGTATGTATAGCTGTGATGTTGTGTATACTTGTATTTCTGTCTATCTGCATATCCATGTGTCTATTTCTGGAGCTGGGCACCAATTTGTCTTGTGTCACTGTTTATCTGAATACGTGTTTGTTTCTGTATATGTATATATGTTCTTATATGTGATTTTCAGTGCCGATTTCTGCATGTATTTTTTTTCTCTATATCCTTACGGTTATGTATATCTATGGTTCTGTGTGGTTCTGTCTGTCAATCTCTCTTTCACTATAATCATACTTTGGTCTATATCAATGTCTCTCTGTGTGGGTGTTTCTATCAGTGTATGTCTCCTTGTGTGTAATTGTCTATGAATGATGCCTGAGAGTATGGGCCTGTGTGTGTACTGCAGGTAGCTATTTCTGTGTGTCTACTTGGGTGTATATCTGACTGTGTATGAGTTTGGTTTATGTGTCTCTATGTGTTTGTAAAATATATATAGCTGTATGATGTATGCATGCTTGCATGAATATGAGTTTCTCTTTTTCTTTGTTTCTCATATTTTGTAAATAAACTTTTTTTTATTTCAATGTTTAGTGTCTGCATGTATGTCTTTGTTTCAGTTTGGTAGTTTTCTTTGAATAAACATACATTATAGGAACATCATGATAATGTTATCAGTTTACTTACTTTTTAGATATTTATCCTCTGGACACTATCAAAATGTTGCTTTTAATAGAAAATCAATAGATGTTTTAGCTTCAGGTGAGGCAAATACACTATAGAATGTTGCCTGTTTTCTAGCTACACTCAATTCTGAGAAAGATTCATTTCATTAATCCTGTTGGGGAAAGAGTGACTACGAACCAGAAAGAAAAAATTCAGGAAGAGTATGACATCTTCCATATATGGACGTTCCCTCATGGTCTTGGACTTAAGGTGAAGATAGGAGAGATTAGCACATATTTTCCACATGGACAACAGCTTCATTTATATGATGACATGATAGAGTGGGCAAGAGGAAGTAGACAGGTGGGTCTGACTTAACTTTATTTTTATTACACTGCTTATCTGTGCTGCCATCTAAGTGAAATAAAATAGATTAGAACCATTTCATAGCCTGATACTTTAAGTTTCTTCTTTTCACTTTTTGCTGACATTTCTTTAATTCTTTGATGATTTCAGACATGAATAGAATGAAATTTTATCATTACAGCACATGTTTCTGGTTTTTAATATAAAAAAACTGATTGTTACCACTGTTCTGTGTTATTTTTAGTAAACTGAGCAGTATTCTCTTCGCACCATTATAGTTACTAAACAATGTTTCTTCTCTTCTCTGTTGAAACTTTAACAAAGATGGTAATTTTACTGGAGAAGTAAACAAATGCAAATCATTAGTTCTTAGTATATAATCTTCTTTAAGTCATTTTACTAACAAGTCATAAATTACCACCATATCTAATCATACATTAATATAACATTTTCATGACCCATTTAGATAGCCTATCAATTATTGGTTTTTCTTTTTTATTTTATATGGGTATAGGTGATCTGTCTGCAAATGTATCTGTTCAATATTGGTGTGTGTGATGCATATAGGAGTCAAAGCAATTGCCTGCAACCCTAGGAAACAGATACTTAGTGTCACATCATGGGTTATAATAATCAAACTTGGATCCTATACACAAGCAGAACTTGTTATTGACAGCTTAGCCATTTCTCCAGTTCTGAAGCATATCCTAGAAAAGAAATTGATCACTATAAGAATGCTACTTGATCTCACTCATTCTTTTATATTTCACTCAAACAAGAGTGTGTATTGTTTCTTTTCCTGTATGGGGAGAAAGATTGGTAGTAAAAAATGACTATTAAAGATCTCTAATAGGTGTAATCCATTAGAAGTTTAAGGAATGTTTTAGGTATGAATTATAATGCATATCAACTTAAGATAGTCAACCCCATCTTCCGCAGTACAAAGTGGCTTTAACATTAAAAGGAGTTATACAGGCAAGTCTTCAAACTTGATCTGAAGTTATATCTCCAGGTAGCCATTATAGTACAAAATATACAAAAATACTGTATCTCAGAGTGACAGGAGAGTTATTATAGGTGAAAATGACATATGAGCTCAAACTACAGCCTCTAAAATACAAACCCATTCACTAAACAAAAATAAAATTTTCAGTGTGTCTCTAATCAAGCCTCATTTAGGTATTATAAAAAACCTCCACTGAAGGAATACAGAGGTTTAAAAGCAATGCATCCAATGCTTTCCTCTCAAATATGCAGTTTTAATGCAGAAATAAATAAACAAAAATATAAACACCGCAACTCAACACAACCCCGAATATTGTAGTTTAGACTTAATAAAGAGCATGTTCAATGACATACTAAAAAATTCAAAGAATGGTCATAATAAGGTTCTAGACCATCAAAGAGGACAAAATCACCTTTGAGAGAACAACATGAGATCTCAAAACTTGCATACAATAAGAAACTAAGTGAGCATGTAACAAATGCTGTTCAGAAGATGCAAATTAATAAAATTCAATCTGAAATATTTAAAAGGAAAATAAAGTCCAATTTAAATCTCAATAAAATTCTCATAAGAAATATTTTAAATTGAAGACTGAATTACAAGTTTTAAAGATGAGGCTATAGAGTTAGGAAACCAAACCTATAACAAGAAAGAAAATAAGGCCAAATGAAAGATATATAAAACGGGGGGATATAGTTTGTAGTATAAGGTTCCTGGTCTTTCCAGCCTGGCCCCGTGGTCTGGACTCACAGACCCAAAGTTCCACAGAAACACAGAGGCTTATTACTTACATGATGTTCAGCCTATGGCTCAGGCATATTGCTATCTAGCTCCTGCATCTTAATTCAACCCATTTCTATTAATCTGTCTGCCACGTGGCACATGGTTTACCTATTTCTTTATATTTTGCTTCTTGGTTGGCTGGATTGTGTCTGTTTTGAATCCACCCTCCTTTCCTTATCTATGCTCTAATTTCCCTGCCTACTTCTAAGATGTCTGCCATAAGCCAAGACAGTTCCTTTATTAATAAATGATATTCACAACATACAGAAAGACTTCCCAAATCAATGATTAAAGAATCAAATTTACAAACAATGAGCAGATAAAAATCTCACCAAGCATAAGCAGTACATCTGATAAATACAATGTTAATTTTCCAGAATATAGTGGAACATATGGCCATCTAGGGACAGGACACATATAAATATTAAATATTCAATATCAAAAAAGAATTTCCCAGGATATATTTTACTGAAAATTTAAATCATATTTTTAATTTTTTACTTAAAAGTTTTATTATTTTATATACCAGACATAGTTATCGCTCACTTCCCACCTCCTCAGCTTCCCCCACCCCAGACATCCATTCAGTCACTAGAGAGGATAAGGCATTTTATGGGGAATCAATAAATTCTGAAAAATTAAACTTAGGCATGAGTAGTCCCAGCCTCATATTGTGGCTGATCAAATTATCTCTTTATAGGGAATGGGTTACAAGAAGCCCGTTTATACTCTAGGGATAAACTCTGATTCCACTGCCAGAAGCCCCACAAAATGCCCAAGGCACTCAACTGTCATCCATACTCAGAGTGCTTAGTTTGGATTAATGCAAATTTCTCAGGTGTCAGTTTATAGTCATTGAGCTCCCAGTAGCTCAGGTCAGCTATCTCTGTGGGTTCTCCCTTGTGATCTTTACCTCTTTGCTTATATAATTTCTCCTCCATGTCTCCTGCTAGACTGGGATCTTGGCCCAGTGCTTAGTTTCGATCTCTGAAACTGCCTTCATCAGTTGCTTGATGAAAGTTCTCTGTTGACTATTAGGGTGGTCGTCAAGTTTGTTACAGGAGTAAACCTGTTCTGGCCCTCTCTCCACTATTCCTTGGAGTCTTAGCTAAAGTCATTCTTGCAGATTGTTGAAAGCATCAGATTCTTTTCTAACCCCCAAATGACTTCCTCTATCAAAATATCTCTGTTTTAATTTTCTTTCTCTGTCTCTACTCAGTGAGGTAACCCAGACCCAGATAGACAAGCAGAGTATGTACTCAGTCATAGGTGGATGTGAGACATAAAGCAAAACTGACTACAATTCACAACCTCAGAAAAGCTAGGTAGAACAAGGACTCTAAGAGAGACAGCATCTATCTATCTATCTATCTATCTATCTATCTATCTATCTATCTATCTATCTATCTATTCATCACCCATCGATCTATCATCTTCTGTTACTCTAGATAACACAGACTAATTCAAAGACATAGCAATGTTCAGTGCTGTGTATAAAGTATAGGAACTCACAACCACCCTAACATTACTTCAGTAAACAGTTAAAGAACTCTTATACACTGAAAAATAAATATAAGTGGTCAGAAAAGACAGAGACAGCACTAGAAAACTACAAGGAACAACTGTTTAAAAATATTAAATATTGCAAAAACAAAATGGACAGTAATCAGCAAATAATTCTCAATAACAATTCAATATTAATCTTCACAATCTGTAGTTATAATATACAAACAAGAAGACTTGTATGGTATACCAACATTCATTTACAATTCCAAAAACAAACCCAATGACAAACATGAAGGAATCCTTTCTATAAATATGGGAAGAAATAATTTTGAGAAAATAAAACATAATAAATAAAATGAAAGACTATGTACTTTGATGGAAGTTGATAGAAAAATCTCAACTAAATACTAACAAGTACAACAACAGCACAGAAAGAATTGTCTCCATGACAAATACGAATTTATTACAGGAATACAAGCAGGATTAACATATGCAGATAAGTAAATTTAACACCAAATAGAATAAACCATAGGACTACAGAATTAAAGAATTTTGTAGAAAAATGTATTTGACAAAGACCAGAATCCATTCAGGGTTAAAACGTAAACAAAAACATAGCACAATAGAATAACATATTAATTTCACAAGGTTTTATTTTGATTATTTAAATTTTTAGCCTTATATTAATTTTTTTCTGTGGCATCATATTTACAGCATTGTATAAAAAAAGAAACCCAAACAAATTATACCCCCTCCAGGTTGGCCACACCCCATCCAGGGTCCTGGGCTCCTGGATAAGTTTCTTCTGACCTTATCAGCTGACACCTTAATCCCGCCACACTCTAGAGGCAAAGGCAGGCAAAATCCAATCAGTTTATTGGCATTCTGAGAGAGCTAAGGTTGCATATAGACCCTGCCTCAAAGAAGTGAGCAGAAATTGGACAAAGACAAACATTTTCTTTACTCCTCATTAAAATAGTCCTTAATATCTTAGCAAGTAAAAAGGCAATGGAAAACATGAAACACAAAATCAAAGAAAGGAATATGGCAAATGATAGCATACACTGTAAATCCCGACATTCAGGAGAAATGTCTTTGTGTGATCTAAACCTGCTTTATATAGGGAATTGAAGTCTATCTACAGTAAATTGTGAGAACTTCTTTCAACAAAACCACAAGAAAATAATGTTTGTAGCTATTCACATTGTGGATAACATGGAAAAGCCCATGTATAGGATTGTTTGTGGTTTTGACACAAAAATCAAGACTGAACAAAGAATTCAAAGTGAGCACACAACAGTCAACAGTCATCCAAAAGAGCATATATATCACTATTCTCATGATTTTGATGATACAAAGCTGTTTTTATATTTTAAACTTTCAGAAATACTTTATATTTAAACAATATAACTTTTATTTAGGTTCACTGAGTATTTCCAAGATTTGTAATCACTTTTACCTCAAGAAAGATTCTGCTTCCCAGGTCAATCCATATTAACTGAGCACATCTTCATGTCAAATGAAGCAGGATCCACCCATTTAGCTCCTTTCCTCTTTAAACTATTTGTCATGATTTGAATTACTACTTTATTAGAATTCATGCTTGCTATATGAAATTTGAAGAGATATTTTCATATGTCCGTTAATCCTAGCTTGCACTACTGTTCCTTGGATCAAACACTGTCTATAAGCAAAATGAGGAAGAAAGGTTGATTTGGCTTATGAGTTACAGTAAAGAGATAACAAGGCAGCAATCTGGAGACTGCAGCAAGCATAGACTGTGAAGGAACACTGATTCCTGGCTTTCTCTGTTTGATTTATCATACAGCCCTGACTGGAAATAGTAATTCCCACAGTGGTCTAGACAGTCTTACACCAAGTACCCATTAATAAAATGTTTAGTAATATCACATCAGACTAGTTTAATAAAGAGAAATGTTTTAGTTAGGCTATCTCTAAAGTTGTAATGTTCTTTGTGTCAAGGTGATAAAAAATTCACTAGAAAAGACATTTACATTTTAAAGGCTCTAGAGTTCTGGCCCAAATCAAACAACTTCTTCTACTTTCTAAATTTTGAGTATTGAGAATCTACTCAGCAGTACATAAGTTTGTTTCCATATACTCATATTTTTGGCATTATAAAATTTACTAAGTTTAAAACGTTCACTCATTTGATGTCTGTAAAATTAGCTCATTGAGATTTCAACGATAAAACACAATTTCATTATAGAAGGAAAAGGTAAAATTTCTGATGCCAGTATAGGTCTAATTTTTCTCAGGTGCCCCCTTCTGTGTGCAGTGCTGATTGTGGTCCTGGATTCAGAAAATTCCGGCATGAGCTAATGGCCGTCTGCTGTTTTGATTGCAGCCCCTGCCCAGAAAATGAAGTTTCCAATGAGACAAGTGAGTGATTGCTGTGGAAAGATATCTGCCTCACAGTTAATTCTCTCCCAAACACAGTGACGACAAATGGGTCCATAAGCAACTGCACGAACTAAGTTAATACTTCCTAAATTAGTTTTATGAGAAAATCATCATTAACAATTAATTTTTCTTTAACATGTTATGCCATGACATACTCTTTGACTTATTGCAAATCCACCGTAGGTGGCCTTTTCTTAAAGAAACAATTTAGATAACCAAACTGAACTTTAAATTAATTCTACACAGTGTCTTTCCTATTTATTAATCTCCTCTGAAACAACATGTAGATTAGATTCCAGTCACAATTTTAATAATATTTTCCTTCATTTGCATGTCTATAATAATTCAGTACCTAAGTTTATAGGCACCATGTGCATATAGAAATCAATGAAGAACAGATTAGGACATTAATTTTATTGAACTCTATTATGTGTGTGATAGAAACAAAATTAAATTTCTCTGTAAGTTTAATGAAGAGTGGGAATAATTACTGACGAAATTATAAGAAATTGTTAAGTTTGAGACAGAAGATTTTAAGCAATATTAAAAGACCCCTTCTCAAAAGATCAGTGTGATTGAATGAATATCTAGGGAAATGTGGATAATTGTTTGCACATAATATGGAAAATATGGTGTCTTAATATTTTTATATGCACTACAGTTAACATGGTCAAAGGTAAAATATGAAAATGGTTTTGTATGGAATCAGATATCCAGTTATTAAAATCATGTTTTCAACAATATAACTCGCATTAGTCAAATTATTATATGGTTAGAGTTAGTTACATAAACATGATAGATAGGTTTTCTCTCATATTGCCTGTCATCCTATATAATGAAAATGCTCAAAGTATACGTATGATTAGTAAGATGACGCTGAAATTAAATTCCTTGCTACTAAATCCTGTAGGGGTATTGTGTTGTTTCCTGGTAAATAATTGTCCCACCCACTGGTTTAATAAAAAGCCAAAGGCAGGCAGAAGTGTGGGCGGGGCTACCAGACTAAGAAAATCTCTGAGAACAGAATGCCAGAGCAGAATGCCAGAGAGAAACCTCAGGCAGCAGAGGACAAACATGCTGCTCTAAAGAAAGGTACCGAGGCACCTTGCTGAACTAGAGACATGGGTTAGATGAAGGGTAGAGATCTAGCCAGTGATATACCTGAGCCTTAGGCCGATCAGCCTAAAACTAATGAAAGCATCTCTGTGTCTCTGTGGGTCTGTGAGTCTGCGGGCCTAAACCTTGAGGTTAGGCCAAAAGTCAGGTACAGAAACCTCATACTACAAAAGCCAATGCGTGTATCCCCACAATCCATGTCACAGGAACAAGTTTTCAACTCCTAGAAGTTGTGTTCTGCTCTCTATGCACTTGCACACAGCATTCTCCAAATAAACAAAGAGTAGTGAAATTGTTTTCAATGGTAAACGTATAAAAGTAAAGGGTATTTACAACAAAGGTTAAAAAATATTTTTATTTTATCTTTACCTATTTATATTAAATGGATAATTGTATGTACACAATTGTAGGTGCATGTCAGGCATCAACTGGTCTTATACTTAGGGTTACAGACAGTTGTGAGATACTGGACTCTTGGAACTGTGCTTAGCTCTTCTGTAAGAGCAGAGCATTCTCTTCAAAATTGAGTCAACTCTTCAGTCCTTTAAACAAATTAACTAATTATGTTTGTCCATAAATTCATTGTTATAGATATAAAAACATAAAATGTAGAAGTACATTATCAATCTCTTCAATTACCCAATGATTTATATCAATTTTTAACACATTTCTTAAGCTTGCCAAAAACGAATATTACAAAACATCAATGGAGTCCTTTAAACAAACCTTCTCTTCTATCATTCTTCCTTGAGTGTTCTTGTGATCATTATGATACACTAATATCCAACTCATACACACTGACTCCAGGCTAACATGGATAGAGCTCTTCCCAAATGTTATGGAATCAGGAGTTAGTTCTCTTTAATGTACACTATATACAGACTTATTATGCCATTTGTATATAGTATACTAACTATACCTCCAGCACATAGTATATTAATCATACCTTCAGTATAGTGTTCATTCTTTCTTTTTTATTAAAACATTTTTATTCATTTTACATACCCACCACATATCACCGACATCTCTCACCCTGATCCCTTGGTTCCCCCCTACACTGAACCACCTACATTACCTACTCCAAAAGGATAAGGTCTCCCATGGAGAGTCAGCAAAGCCTGATACATTTAGTTGAGGCAAAACTAGAGCGAAATGTAATGTGCTCCAAATAGCCAGCTCATGTACCAGGGAGATAACTTAATCACACTCTCAGGGGACCCTCAAACAGACCAGGCTATACAACATTTGCACATATGTAGGGAATCTTAGTCAGATCCAATGCAGGCTGCACAGATGTCGGTCTAAAGTTCTTAAGATCCCATTAGCTTAGTTTAATTGACTCTTAGATTTGTCCATCATAATTTTGACCCCTATTTCTTACATAATTCCTTTCCCTCTCTTTGAATCAACCCCAGTAACTCACTCAGGTGTTTGTCTCTGTGTTTCTACATCTACTACTTTTAGTTAATGGATGAAGACTCTGATTTCAATTAGGATATTTGCCAATTTTATTAGCAGGGAAGGCCAGTGTAGACCTTCTCTCCTCTGTTGCTAGGAGTCTAGATGGGTCATGCTTGCAGATTCCTGTATATTTTCCTCACAGTGTGTGTCTCCCTAAACCCCTAATACGTTCTTCTATCATGATATCTCTTTAATTCTATTCCATGTTATTTTCACCCAGCTTAACCATTATGTTCCTTTATGCTCTCACCCTCCCTTCCCTCCCCTCTGTTTTCCCTATCACCCTAAGATTGCTCAGGAGATCTCATCTATTTCACTATTCCAGACTACTTTATATGTCCCTCTTAGCATTCTCTATGTCAGGTAGCTCTTCTGGAGCTATAGGTTGTAGTCTAGTTACCTTATCCTTTACATCTAATAAAGAAAAATCCCTTCTTCCAATTAGGGACACAACTGAGGACAATACATATATTGAATATTTTTTCATTTTAAAACAAAAAAATATATTATGTTACCATCTTCTCTCATTTTCACCATCTTATTTTTCAAGTATAAATGCAGTCACTCTCATATTTGAGCTCTCTTGTTACTTTTACATGTTCACACACATAGAACTTACTGATTCTAAAGGGACTATTGTCACCTCAATGCTGGCACACATGGTTTTAGTAACTCTTGTTCTCATTGACTTTACCTTGCTATAAACCAGTAGAATATAGTGACGGTTTGAACATTACTGGCTCTATTAGTAGGTGGGGCCTTGTGTGAGAATGTCTTGTTTTATTGAAGAAGTGTGTCAATGTGGAGGCAGAATTTGAGGTCTGATAGATGCTTAAGCACATACCTATTGAGACCATTTACTTCTCATTGGCTGCTAAGTAAAGATGTAGAATACTCAGCTTCTCTCCAACACCATGTTGGCTTGAATACCACTACGTGCCACCATGATGATAATGGACTGAGCTACTGAACTATAAGCCAACCAATTAAAACTTTTCTCATCACAGCAATAGAAACCCTAACTAAGGCTACTATTTTCCGAAAGCTATCCATCTAGTTCTACCTTTTTTATTTGGACATGTTCTCCACATAAGGTTGAATATCAACATCCAGCTACCAAAATATTAAAGTCCAGCTGCCAAAAACTTTCTTATAGATGTTCTAATTAACCTGTACTGTCAAAATTTAGTGCTTCATTCTAACATGTCTTCCCTTTCACCATTATATGCTTCCATTTTATTAACAATCACATCTGTGTTCTCTCTGTTTAGGGGAAGTTCTTTGTCCCACCTGACCAAAATAAATCCTGTCCCTCTCTCCTTTGTTGCTTTTCCCTTCTTCATTTTCAATCCCAAGTCTTTGCTTCTTATTATGTGCCCATTGTCCTCTGGGGGCAAATAAATCACTTTGTGTTGAGACCTTGGTCTTGGCATGTTATATGTGGATGCCAAAGGTCTTTCAGATTTTGTTTAGTATTGTTTCTATTTTAATGTGTCTAAACTGGTGGATTCAAACTATAAGGTGTATTGCAGGACTTGGCCCAAAAGACCATACAGTCCTCATCTATTAAAGGGACAGCTGTAATCAATGATTAATGACTTTACCCTGCATCAATTCATCAGTTTAAGTCATTTCATCAAACAGTTCAGAATTTACTGGAAATGTCCGTGTTTTCTGATAATATAAAAAAGGACCCATCAACATACAGTTAAGTTGATATTGTGATGATTGTTAAATTTCATTTCCCATAAAGATACAGGATGAATAGTATTAAATGCATTGCTATGCATCAATATTTTTCAACTACATTCCCAACAACATATTAAGATATTGCAATACTTTTTTTCAACACAGTAAATTAAAATGTCCTTTCAATGAAAAGTTTAAGCTGCACTAACCATACTTTTCTCCAATAGATGTGGATAGTTGTATGCAGTGTCCAGAGAATCAGTACGCTAACAGAGCACAGAGCCAGTGCATTCACAAAGCTGTAATATTTATGAATTATCAAGACCCCTTGGGGATATGTCTTGCTTTAGTGGCTGTTTGCTTCTCTGCATTCACAGCTGTAGTTCTCGGGGTCTTTGTGAAGAACCATGACACTCCCATTGTGAAGGCCAACAACCGGAATCTCACTTACATCTTGCTTATCTCACTCAAATTTTGTTTTTTGTGCCCTTTGCTGTTCATTGGCCATCCCAACTCAGTTACCTGTATCCTTCAGCAAATAACATTTGGAGTTGTATTCACTGTGGCTGTTTCTACTGTTTTGGCCAAAACAGTAACTGTGCTTCTGGCTTTTACAGTCATAGCCCCTGGAAGAAAAATGAGGTCCTTACTGGTTTCACAGGCACCCAATTACATTATTGCCATTTGTCTCCTTGTCCAAATTATTCTTTGTGCAACCTGGCTGCAGATTTCTCCTCCATTTATTGAAATGGACACACACTCAGAGCATAGCCAAATCATCATTGTATGCAACAAGGGTTCAGTTACTGCATTCTATTGTGTCTTGGGATATCATGGCTCTCTTGCCTTAGGGAGCTTCATTGTTGCTTTTTTGACCAGGAAGCTTCCTGATAGATTTAATGAAGCCAAGTTGCTGACATTCAGCATGTTGTTGTTCTGCAGTGTCTGGATCACTTTTCTCCCTGTCTACCACAGCACCAAAGGCAAGCTTATGGTGGTTGTTGAAATATTCTCCATCTTGGCTTCCAGTGCAGGTTTGCTAGGATGCATCTTTATCCCCAAGTGCTACATTATTTTGTTAAGACCAGAGAGAAATTCTCTTCAAAAGTTACGGGAGAAATCATCTTCCTAAACACAGATTTCACAAATTATAACTCATATCTGTAGTCTTGGTACAAAACCACTTATTAGAGTACAATGCAAGATGCATGCATTAACTAATTATTCTTACTGTTTTTCCTTATAATAATGCCTAGCAATATCATATATACTATTTTCTCTGTACAATGTGGCCTATACTTCTTCTACTCAGCTACTTCTTTTATAAGACATCATTCTTTGACATTAGTGCACAAGTGATGTGTTCTTTTTTTTTCTAATGCACAATAAAAATTGAAAGTAAACTGAATAAATCTTTTGATACCTAAAGAAACATGTGACTTTAAATATAAGACAAACCTGGGCAAATGAATAAATGTTTGCAGGGATTGAACTAATTTTCTCTTTATGGGAGAAGACAAGAGAATCAGGTTGCCTCCTGGGAGTTAGAGGAATAGGGACTGGAGAGAGGGAGGGATGTTTTGATAAATAAATTAAAGACTATTGAGAAAGATGGTGAAATGTCTGAGCATTTAAAATCACTTAAGAATTTTCACAGTGGGTGAGGTCACTATCAGGGCCACCTGTTTTGCAACTCATATCCACCTATAACAACAACTTCAATGAATCGCATGCCCTCTTCTGCGTTCCAAGGACACCTACACTAAGATTTGTCCATAATAGAACCCTCAAAAAGCACACATACACAAAACAGAACTTAAATGATTTTTTAAATTAAAATTAGAAAGTACTACAATGGAATATTTTCTTTCATTTTCCTTTCACTGAAAATAGATTTTTTTACCTAATATTCTCTGATTACAATTTTTCTTCAGTCTATTCATCCCAGATCCTCACCACATTTCTTCCTATCTGAATCTTACCAATTTCCTATCACTGGATACCAATAATCTTCATGGTGTTGTAATAAAATATATACTAGGAAATAGAAAACATTAAAAATTGAAATTAGTTAAAATGATCAATCTTAAAAAAATATACAGCCTGAGAATTACGCTCAGGAATCCATAAAAATCTAGTCCAGAACTCGTAATATATATGCAAAAGCATATAGGTTAAAAAGAGAATTTATGTATGTAATGTGATATGACCAACTGGAAAAACAGGGCACAAGGAGAAGGACTCTGACACAACATTGATACAAGGATCTCCAAAAATGAGGTTGACTGAATTTTCTACTCCCATCTATTTCTTAGTATGCAGTCTACCCTTAATATAGTTAGATTCCTTATCGAGACTTCCTTGGAGGACAGTGAGTTCTAATTAGCCAATGGTTAATAATTGGAGATTTCTTCTAAATTACAGATGAGACTTTTTTTTACTTCTGCTTTCAGGGCTCTGACTCCAACTGATGAACATGGGAAATGTATAGACCATAGAGGCTTTCAGGGCTTGGGGCCCAGCCTGGTCTGAGGCAGTTCTTAACATATGCTCATAGTACTTCTTCATAAGATAGCCTGGGGTCTGCCTGGGGGCTTTGAAAACAGAGGCAGAATTCTGATGTGAGATGACTCAGACAAGTGAGAGATGACCATGCTGCATCAGCAAATTCCAGCAAAGCATAGCCCTTCTCCTTGGCTAGTTTAACAGCATATAAGGTTTGCCTCTTCATCTATACACTAAAGTTGCTTGTTTCAAATAGTATCCAGAGTCTGTGTAGTTTAATTCTGTCTTCTTGACTTCTCTCCCAAGAGGAACTAGCAGAAACCACTGTCTTCCTGGGAGCCTGGAACTCCCTCTGTAAAATAAGATGGCCTCAAATTCAGATCTGCTGGAATTAAGGGAGTAGGTCACCATTCCTGGATAGTCCCTGTGCTGAAATTAAAGGTGTGAGTTATCATCACTCTCTGAACCTCCTGGACTGACTGTGGCTAGATCTCTCTGATATTTCAGACTGGCTTTTATTAAATATGAAACATATCCCCACACATTCTGCCTTTGGGAAATGTCCCAAGGGGGCTTTCAAAAGCCCACATATCAAATCCAGTTCAAGTTACTATGCCATCGTAGAGAAAGTATCTTCTGAGAACAATTAAAGAAATTAAAACCTATTCTAAAAAGACATACTACACTGAATGATAGAAAGTATAGAAAAGAAAAAAGTTAAGAAAAATTAAAAGTGAATATTTGGCAAGTTTCTATTAATGAACAAAGGCCATAGTTTAAAATTTGAATACATGATGTTATTTTTTAAGGTTTATTGGAAACAGGGTAAGGTATAATAATAATTTCACCAACTGGCCCCTGAGGAGGTAAATGTACAGCTTTTCAGAATTGGGTTTTTATCACAGAAAAAAACAGAGTACAAGATAATTTGAGAGTTTAGGACCAGAAGGACAGAAAGAAACATTAAAAACATGTGTGGCTATCATATCTACAAATTTTTAGGGACAAGATCTACTACAACAATGGAATACATAGATTGACATTCCTCCAAACACAGAAACAAAACATAAACTAACATGTGTGGATATGTTTCAAATTTAACAAAAGCCTGTAGTAAGAGGTTTCTGGCCAGAACTTTTGGGCCTAGCCTCAATATTTAGACCTGCAGACCCACAGACCTGCAGAGACACACAGATGATTACAATAGTTTTAGGCTGATCAGCCTAAAGCCCAGGCATATAACTTACTAACTCTTTACCCTTAATCTAACCCATGACTCTTATCCTGTTCAGCCATAAGGTTCAGTCCTTTTCTCAGAGCAGCATAGTTGTCCTCTGCTTTTTCTGGCTTCTCTGGCATTCTGCTCTGTTCTTCGTGTTCCCAGAGTTTTCTAATCTGGCAGCCCCACACACACTTCCTGTCTGCTTTTGACCAATCAGTGCTTTTTATTAAACCAGTGGGTGAGACAATTATTTACAATGGACCAACATAATACCCCTACAAAAACCACTCTGAGATACCAGAGGAATCTACCCACTATTAGTCTAGGAAGATCAGAGAGTGGTAATTTACACCCTTAATCTCAGCACTTAATCCCAGAAAATCTGAGTTTGAGGCCAGTTGAGTTTACAGAGAGAGTTCCAGGCTCCCAGGCAGGCAGTGGTGGTGCCACACCTTTAATCTTAACATTGATATGAAACAACTGGGTGAAGAGGTTATTTAAGGCAGGCATAGAATTTAATTAGATTTCAGTTTTGAAGTTTGAAGAAGTAGATATTTAAAGTCTAGACTCAGCTCTGCTTCTAATATTGCTTATTTTGGTTAGGAGAATTTTTTTTTAAAATAATTGACTATAACCTATACTCCCGCAATCTCTAAAATTTCTATAAAGACATCAAACTGGGCTGAAAACGTCAACTTTATTTAGCCTCCCCAAAATACCTAAAGTATAAGGTAATGCATAAGGACCATTTAATTTGTGTAACTGTTGCTTTCCAGATAAGGATAATTATTTAACAATTTAACCATATATATGGTTTATTAAAAAATCACTGTGCATATATTTATGATTTGTACTTATTTGAAAAACCAGAAAAATTCTAAGAATTAATTATGTCAACAATTTATCTCTGTATATTTGAAACTAAAATCACAAAATTTTAGAGGACATTTTTTATTTTGTCAACCACTGAAAGGCATTCATATCAAATCCGATATGTTCTGAATGATGCTGATATAAATAAGGACAGGCAAGGTTGTATTGCTATGCTGACTAATAAACTTCCTTGAGGTCTTTGAGAGCATGCTTGGACCATAAGTTACTCTTACATTTACTCTGAATACGTAGTATATGCTTACAGCAATGGGACCCTCACTTTTTATTCACACAACAAACATTTGTGAAAGTTTCAATAACTGTTACATGCTTACTAATTTTTTAAGACATTTTTCAATTAGTCATTTCCATTGTGATGTGGGATTTCCATATAAAATGTAGTTTTCCATTTTTATAACTAGAAATCTTTGAATGCACATTCATAGTAATTTTTTCAAAAAATTCCTCTTACCCAACTAAAATAAAATCCATATATTAAATTTGCATGTGATTTTGTTAGTGAAAAAAATTAGTTATTTAAACCTCCTACCAAAACCACCAGAACCAAATTATTTTAGCAGGGAATTTCTCCAGATTTTCAAAATAGAGTTAATACTAACATTCCTTAATTATACTGAAACAGATAAACAGATGAAATGTGATTCAATTAATTTTATGCAAGCCCATTCATCCTGATATTCAATTATATTACATCATACTAAACAAAGAGATTTACAGAATAATTTCATTAAACAAAATCAAAGAACACATTGAAAATACTATTTGATCACATAGAATTCATCCTAGAGAATCCAGTATGTTTGAAAGTAAGAAATTCAATTGATGTACCTCAAGAAAATAAAAAATAAATACAGAGCATTATACCTTGATTTTAGAAAAAAATCTTACACCTCTTCAAAATAAATGTAAAGAAGTAATTCCAGATATAAGCCACATAGATAAACATAATCACGGTGGTTTACAACAAATTTACAGCAAACATCAATTCAATTTAAGAAAAATAACAATCAATTTAGGCACAGGAAAGTGTTCTGACTTCCCTACATCTTATACAATGTAGGAATTGAAATATTACCTAGATATAGAGAAAAACTAAATAAAGTAATGGAAAAGAAATTCAAAATGAACAAAAATTAAAAAAAGGATCTGCAGAGGATACTAAACAATATATAGAAAGAATATATGAGACTTTATAAATTTCACTGAGGAATTCCAGATAAGAGAAACATTTTCAGTAAACTTGCAAAATAATTAATTCAAAAAACTGATAGTTTCGTTTTATTCAATTACAAATGGTCTGAGAAAGAAATAAGAAAAACAATAACTTTCCCAATTTCCCAAAACCAAACAATAAAAATAAATCTTGAGATAATTCTAACCAAAATTTAAGAAACTTGTATAATACAACACTTAATTCTTTGAAATAAAAATTGAAGAAACTATCAAAGAACAAAGGATCTCCTACGCTCATAAAAACACTAGAACTAACATAATAAAAACATCCATTTTAAAGAATGCAGTATAGATATTTACATCAAACCTCATAAAATTCCTGCATCTTTATTTCCAGATTTTTAAAGATTTTTTTAGTTTTGTTGGAAGTGCATAAAAACCAGGATAGCTAAAATAATCCTTAAAAATAAAACCACAACAGCACTTCCCATCATCCCCACTTTTAAGTTGCAGTACAAATTTATAGTAATAAAAACTCATGGTATTGGCATATGCCATTTATATAAACAGAAAAGTTATTATTGGAATGAAATTGAAGATAAACATAAATCCAGATAACTATCTACACATGATCTTCAATAACATAGTCAGATTTAAACACTGGGATATAGACAGTGTTTTCATGAAATAGTGCTGATCAAACTGCATATCTGTATTCAGAAGAGTGCAGAGGATACAACTTAATCTTTTAAAAACTCTAATATAAGTGACTCTAAAACTTCTAAATAAAACAAGAGACCCTTAATCTGACAGAAAAGTAAGTGTGGTATAGCTTTGTTCTCATTGACATAGTAATTGACTTTTAAAAAAATTAATATTACAGACACTAAAATGACTAATTGATGAATGTTTCTTTATAGTAAGTAGCTCTGTTATTTAGACAAGAGAATAGCTAAGACACTAGGGGAAATGTCTATCAACTCCACATTTGACAGAAGCTTTATGCAAAGTATAAAAGAGGTCAAGAAAAATTCCTGCTAACCACAGGCTTTGTCAGCCAGAAATCCAGGTGGACCATCTGCAGACCTTCTCTTCTCCCTTTTTTCCTAGATCCAACCCCCAAGTCTTCTCAGCAGCTTTGCAGCTGAAATCCTGCAGCAGCCTTCTCAGTTCCTGTTTCTGTTTCCTATGGATTCCATAGACATTTCCCTTCTACAAGCCATTGTTCTATCTCAGTGCCCAACTCTAGTAGGCCATATTGCTTACTCACAGGCCACTTCTTTCAAAAACCAAAAACGTTTCCATAAGCCCATCTCTCCCTCTATTTCCACGGAAAAAAATAACCTTACAGCATGCACATCTCTGTAGGTGAAGTTTTACTTAGAAGGCACCAGTGCAGGATAGATATTTATTAAAATATAAACCAACACTCACAATACAGGTAACAGCTTATAGGGGAGCCTGAACAGGGACTGGAGTCTGGAATGGTGGATGAAGGATTCCAAACCAGCAGCCAGGAACCAGGCAAACAGGCTTTCCAGGGTTGCATCAGCCCCTTATCTATCGGGTTGGCCATGCCCCCTCAGGGGCCTGGGATTCTGGGTAAGCATCCTCGGATCTTATCAGCTGAAACCTGAATCCCACCACGTCTCCCCCTTTTGTCTAACTAACAAGGTTAGAAACTAAGACTATGTACAATACTAATTGTTATGAGGTAGTATCTAGGAGAGGAGAAAGTACAAATTACAATCAAAACCTAGCCTATATAAGGTACATCATATATTTTTAGAATATTGGTTGATGTTAGGGTGTATAAATTACTTCAAAAGGTTAATCTGGGAAAGTGAAAATTCAACACCTGAATGTTCTTATCTAAGGGATAATGGGGTGGTAACCTTAAAGACCTATTATTCAACCCCTTCAAGACCTGAGAAGGAAGATGTATCACCTGAAAATCAGAAGTACATGGAAGTAGTGGCTTCCAAAATTTGGGAGAGGACAGCAACACAGTTACTTGGACAATCACCTCTGGTTTTGTGCACCAATGGAGCATCTATCATATTGGCTACAGGCCTATGGTATCTGACAGATCTTTTCAAAAGCAGGGCAATTTTGGAGGGACTGTCTTATCCTGTCCAGGGAGGTTTTGTCAGTCTCCATCCATCAACTTGTTCATCCAGTTTGGACACCATGTGTGTACTGTCAGCAATCAGGGTAAAGGCAGTTCCTTACCCAACCAGCCATTCTTTGCCAAAAGGCCAAACTCCAATGGAGCATCCTCAATGCTCAACACCATCTCAGGAAAGGAGCAGTGACACCAGGAGTCATCATGTCTCTTGTGGCTGAATTTCAAATGTTAAATGCCGTGTTCTCTGGGTCTATGAAATGGTTGAAGATTCCTGTCTATATATGATATTCTATGATAATCCTATATCTGAGATGACTTGGATATGGTACCTTAAATTACATAACTGATTTTGAGATAAATATGGTAGAGAGAAGAATCTAACAAATTTCCATGTATTTAGATTTTGCAGTTTGGTGACATGTAAGTCTTCTAAAGTATATTCTTACGGTTCTCTTAATTTTCTCAGTGTCTGTTGTTTTGCTCTTTGGATTTCTCATTTGCTTTCAAACCTGGATATTCTTTATGTGGATTTTGTTAGTGGGAATAGGAATGCGTTTATCTTGTTGACTTTACCAAGGAATCAGCTTAGATTCGTTGATTTTATCTATTTCACTTGCTTTCTATTGATTTTAGAACTCAGTTTGCATCTTTTGTCTGCTTCTTCTGTTTGATATGATTTTCTTTTGTTCCAGATCCTGAAAGTGTCCTGTAAAGTTGTTTATGTGTGAACATTCCAGAATTTTTATGCCAATGAAAACTTCTGTGAATACCTCTTAGGTACATCTCATTTACAACATCTGTGATTGACAGTATTTTTCTGTTTAGGCTTTGTGCAGATAAACTGCTCATTGGTTAAGGAAGAACATTAATGTCTCCCCCATCAATGTGTGTGGGTCAGTATACAATATAAACAGTATTGGTTTTTTTTTTTTTCACAATTTTGGTGACCACCACTTAGGGGCACAGATGTTAAGAATGGCAATTATACATCTGGGGACTTTTCCTTTGATGATTATACAGTGTTTTTTCTAACATTAGTTTCCACTTTAAATTGATTTCTTCAAATATAAAAAATCCACACAAGTGTGCTTCTAAGATGGATATTCTTGAAACAACTTTTCCAACCTTCCACCTTTCAGTAACATTTATCCATGTTATTGAGGTGTGTTTCATGTATGCAACCAGTTACTGTCCGGAGAAAAGATTCTCAATTTGCTAAAATCTGATGACTACATTGTTGATCTTAGCTCCTGCCACATCACAATTCTGTTCACAATGACATCTCCTGTGCCAACTATTTCAATCTATTTTTCTTCTCTCTCCGGTTTAGGGTATCTGGTTTCATTTTGAGGTCTTTGATATATTTGTACTAAAGTTTGTGATGTATACTGAAGATGGACCTATCTGTATTCTTCTACGTGCTGACAGTATGGCGATTACCACCGTTTTTTGAAGATGCTGTCTTTATTCCAGTTGAAATTTCTGACTTCCTTAATTATGAGGTCTCCATAGTGCATGAATTTATGTCTAGATCTTCAATTTGATTCAGTGATTAACTTTTATGTCAATACCCAGAGATTTTTATCACTATAGTTTAAAGTACAACTTAAAATTGAAAATGATTAAATTTTATGTTGTGATTTTATAGCTCAGGATTATTTTAATTATCATGAGTTATATGTGTTTCAAATAAAACTTAGTATTTTCTTTATACATGTAAAAACTATTGTTTAGAAATTTTGATAGGGATGATTGCTTTAAGTACGAATTCTTAAATTAACATTCCATTAATTATAACAAAAATCAGATGCTGGCACAGAAACACTAATTAGTATGCAATGGAAGTTATATGCACTAGTTAGTGTTTTATTAAGTATGCATTGTATATGCATTATTCTGTTTTTTATACTAATAAAGCCAAGCATTACCATGTATACCAATTTTCTGTATATCACTTATTTATTCTTTCAGTCACCCATGAATATTTCAAGAAGTGGCTACTGGATAATAGCATATATGAAGTGTTTCCTTTGTCTCATATACATTCACATTGCATTTGGGGGTTAATGTGTGACTTTGACAGCAACTGAGTGCTGAGACTGGATACATTGTACTCTTTTTACACCTACAACCTCATGTGTCTTCTGTCCCTGATTCACTATTTTTCCATTTATTTTCTAAAAAGAGGCAAACTGACACTCAAGTTGACCAAACCCTGTTCAGTATGACAAATCAAAAAAGTATTTATTTAAGGGATTCTTGGAGATTTGATGTTTGCATCTAATATATATTAAGATTGAAATATACTGGGTCCACTATTACTTGGAGTCCTAGCCAGAAACATTTTGTAGTTTCTGAGAAGTTTCCTCAGCATGAGGTTTTTTTATAGCCTCATAGTGGCTCCCTCTATCAAGATATCAATTTATTTGTTCACCCTCTCTCAGTTGCTTCTCCCACTCAACCATCTCCTTCTCTGGTGATTTTTCCCATCTCCCCTTGCTGGTTCCATGTTATTATCCAAGTAATAGTGGAGAGAGTGCTTAACCAGGAATTCCCCTCATTGAACACCCTAATTGTCCATTAGATAATCTATGTTCGTCAATGAATACAGGTAGAAGCAGAGATCCTTAACTAAGCACCAGGGCAAACACCAGGCTAGCTGAAGAAAAAGAGAAGAAAGTGTATATGAACACAGGGGTCGGATTCATGAGGAAGAGACACAGAGTCAGCTGATTGGAGCTATTGGAAGGTCACTAACTCTGAAATAATCACTGAGGAACTTTCTCGAAAGAAACTAAGACCTCCAAAGGTAGACAACAGTCAAAAAGCATGGGCAGTTTGTAGAATCTATTGAAGTAAAATCAGAGTGTATGGCCTCTTGGAACCCATTTCCCTCAGAGGACCCCCAACCTAGCCTTAGTAGCGGGATGAGGGAATCAGACCTACCTCAACTGTGTATATCAAGACTGAACAGACTTACTTTGGATTCTTGGCCCTCCTTGTGGAATGGATGGGGGAATGGGTTGGGGGAAGGCTAAGACTGCACTGGATGGGTCAGGCAAGAGGGAAGGGAAGGGAAGGGGAGCAGTGGTAGATATAGGATAATCCCTTTAAAGTAAAAAATGGAAAACGCAAAACTAAACAGAAAAAAATAAACTCTACCATTCTTTCAAAGTCTGAGCTAATGTGTAACTGACAGAAATTGAGGGCTGAGACTAAATGCAGTACACTGTTTTCACAGCCACCATCCCATGAATCATCTCTCCAGGATTCACTGTTCTTCCATTTGCTTTCCAAAATGAGTAGGACTCCAAGAGACCAATAGCAGAAATAAAACCCTGCTCACTAACACGAATCACATAAATATTTATTTAGGGGATTCTTGAAAATTTGAGGATTATTTCTTGAGAATTCTGTTTATATATGTGCCATAGTTAAAATTTGATCCTTTGGCTATTGGCTTGTAGTTTCTGTTATTTTTCATGTATTTGACCTATTAGTCTTCCATCGGTGAGGGATGGATAAAAGTCATTTCCTAATTGTAGGTTGCTGCTTGGTTTCAATGACAATGTCATTTGTTTAATGGATTATTTTCAATTTCTTGTGGCCTTATTTATTCTTTGCTGGTCTTAGTGTGTGTTCTCCATTTTCTAGTAATTTCCATTTCAAATGTTTTCAAGGCTCTTGTCCACTCTCACTTCCACCATGTTCAATCTATCCGCTTTTAGTTTGAGGTTTTTGACAAACATGGACATGAGTTTTCTGTGAGGATAACAATATGTCTCTATTTGGGCTCTTCTAGATTCAGAAATTCTGTTAGGCCTGCACCATTTGTTGATGATGTCTTATTTTTTCAACTATGTTTTTTTGTCTCATCAAAATCATGTGTCCATAGGTTTAGAAATATATATCTAAGACTTCAATTTGATCCCACTGAACAACTTTTCCCTTTTTATTCCAATATGATGCTGTGTTTATTACTATTACCTTCTCGTTTGTATTGAAATCAGAAAATGTGAAATTTCCAAATGTCTTCAATGTGTCATGATTGTTTCAGCTGTTTTGTTCTTGTTGTTTATCCTGATGATGCTGAATATATAAAATTTGAGTTAAAATGGTTCTTTCCGATGAGAGCTTGACTATTTTATCCCTGCTTGTATTCCTAAGTTTTTCATTACTAGAAATGTTTTCCTTTGGGTCATTTGTTTAGTTATTGACTTCTTGTTTACTTCATGAAATGTTTTTTATTTTCATTTTTATGGTCTGTGCATTTCTGGATTTTTAAAATTATGGTTATAATGCACAACATATCTTGACCAAAGCTTCCATTATCTTCAAATTTTCTTGTCTTAAGCTCCACATTCTTTCATCAAATTCTTTTTCATTCATAAAATATCATGCCTCCCAGAGAGGACAAGGAAGCACAGCATTACATATGGCAATAAATGTAGGAACAAAATTCTGTATCAAATCTGGATAAGGAACAAAATATGAGGAAACTATTGGAAGAACAGACAAAAGAGTCAGGGATACCCATATCCCACTGTTAGCAGTCCCATACAAACCCAAACCTGTAAGGGGATTGTGTTGTTCCATTGTAAATGATTATCTCACTCACTGGTTTAATAAAAAAAGCACTGATTGTCCAAAGGCAGACAGAAGGTGTGGGTGGGGCTACTAGACTAAGAAGACTCTAGGAACAGGCAGAACAGAGCAGAAAGCCTGAGAGAAGACAGAAGAAACAGAGGACAACTACGCTGCTCTGAGAAAAGGTACCGAGCCACTTGGCTGAACAGGATAAGAGTCATGGGTTACATTAAGGGTAAAGAGTTAGCAAATTATGTGCCTGGGCCTTTGGCTGAACAGCCTAAAACTATTTTAAACATCTGTGTGTCTTTACGGTCTGTGAGTGTAGGGGCCTAATTCTTGAGGCTAGGCCCAAAAGTCAGAAACCTCTTACTACACAAAGCTAAACATCTACAACATATATATACATGAAGACCTAGCACAGACACATCCTGCTCCATGATTTCTGCTTCTGTTTCTATGAACCTCTAATAGTCCAGTTGAATAATCTTTAGGATATGTTTCCTGGTCTCTTTGACCACCCTGCATTCTAGACGCTTGTCTCCTCTTATTTCAAAGGGTTTCTGGTATTCCTTTGTGTAGGTGGAGTTTTACTGACAAGGCACCAGTCCAAGATTAATATTTATTAGAATACAAATCAATACTCATGATATGTATAACAGCTTTTAGTGGCACCTGAACAGGGACTGGAGTATCTGAGTGACGGATGAGCAATGGATGGATGATGCATTCCAAACCGGTCTTTCCAGCCAATAGGAACCAGGAAGAGACCTCCTCATGTCCCAGCAGCCCCTTATCAATGAGGTTTGCCACACCCCATCCAGAAGCCTGGGATCCTAGATATGCCTCTTTGGACCTTATCAGCTGACACCTGAATCCCACCACATCTCCCCCTTTTGTCTAACTAAGAAGGTTCTAAACGAAGACTATGTACAATAGGAATTATTATGAGTTAGTAACCTTAAATACCTCTTCTTCATCCCCTTCATGACCTGAGAAGGAAGATGTATCACTTGAAAGTCAGAAGTACATGGAAGTAGTAGCTTCCAAAATTTGGGAGAGGACAGCAACACAGCTACCTGGACTTTCTTTGTGGTGACGCTTAGCCATCGGACAAGATCATATTTATGTATTGACTACTTGACAGTATGCTGTTTAAACTGGACATGCAGATTCCATAAGAAAGTGACCTCTTAAATTTTGCAGAACAAGCTGAGATGGTCATTCAGGTTCCTGCTTTGCAGCGAAAACTGACAGACATTCTTCAGGACTCAAGGAGAAGCAACTGATGAAATGTACCAGAATGGACAGAGCAGATTTCCAGCTTCACTGAAATGCAAAGAGACTCTGGGCCTGTAGGCTGAAGATGGATGTCCCAACTTTGAAAAGAAACTTTGGGTAACTGTCCAGGCAGATAGGTGTCATTTCTAGAGTGTGGAAGCTAATTGCACTCCAATTTACTTGGGTAAATATTATATCCTTCTGTGGTCTTTGATGTAGTTGAAAATGAGATAGTTATAGGTATAGTTTTTCTTAGTTATTTAAAAAGGATATTGGATATGAAACTTTAAAATCACAATGATAAGGTAGATGATAGAGTATTTTCTTTAATTTGGCTAAATACAAATAGACTAGATATTGTAACATTAATTCTTGCTTGATAGCTACTATATTACATGTAATCTTGTTATGTTTATATTTAAACCTTCCTTTTTGATTAGACAGAAAGGGGGAGGTGATGTAGGAATGTCTTTCTATATGTTGTGAATGTTAATCTTTAAATAAAGGAGCTGTTTTCACCCATGACAGGCACCACAGAAGAAGTAGGAGTGCAAATCAGAGCATAGGTAGGAGAAGGGCAGAGTCAGAAAGACTGAGCCAGACACCCAAAGGAGAAACATGTAAGGAACACAGGTGAGCCACAGCCTATGTGGCAGGATAGATTAATGGGAATGGAGTGAGTGAAGATGTAAGAGCCAGCTAGCAGTGTACCTGAGCCATAGGCCAAACAGCATGAACTTAATACAAGTGTCTGAGTCATTTTTGGAAGGACTAAGCAGCAGTGGGTGGCTAAGCAATCTGGCACTGCAGGTCTGTGGGTCTGGGACCTTTGGCACCCAGGGCTAGAAAACCTTATTGTAACGTAAACCCTTATCCAATCCAAACTAATGGAGAAGCATAGAGAGATATCCAAATTAACAGAATCAGAAATTAAAAGGAGGACACAACAAAAAACATCCAGAAAATTCATGTAACTATGAGGTCATGCTTTGAAAACTAATACTCCACTAAAATGAAAAACCCAAAAGAAATGGACAGCTTTCTGGAGAGGTAACACTTACAAAATTAAATCAAATTAGAGACCAAAACAGACTTATAACCTCAAAGGAAATTGAAGCTATTATTAAGAGTCTCCCAAGTTAAAAACAATAAAAGCCTGGGACCAGATGGAGTCAGTACAGAATTCTACCAGACATTCAAAGATGAACTAATACCAATACTCCTCAAACTACTCCGTAAAGTAGAAACTGAAGGAACATTGCTGAAATCTTTTTATGAGGCCACAATCACATTCATTCTCAAGCTATTCAAAGATGCAACAAAAAAAGAAAATTACAGACAAATATCCCTCATGAACAATGATGAAAAAATACCCAATAAAATTCTCGCAAACTGAATCCAACAAAGAATCAAAAAAAAAAAAATCCATGATCATCAAGTATGCTTCATCCCAGAGATGCAAGATAGTTCAATATATGAAAAACTATCCATCATATAAACATCATATACAAAACATCCATCATATAAACAAAGTGGAAAAAGTAACACATGATCATCTCATTAGAGGCTGAAAAGCTTTTGACAAAATACAACACTTTTTCATGAAAAATATTCTGGTGAGATTAAGAATACAGGGAAAATACCTAAATATAATAAAGGCGATACACAGCAAGCAAAATCCAACATCAAACTAAGTGGAGAAACACTCAACGCAATCCCACTAAAATCAGGAACAAGACAAGACTGTCCTCTATCTCCTTATCTATTCATAAATATAGTTCTCAAAGTTTTAGCTACAAAAGGAGATAAAGGGATACAAATTGGAAAGAAAGAAGTCAAACTATCTCTATTTTCAGCTGATATGATCATCTACATAAGTGACACCCGAAATTCTACCATGGAACACATAGAGCTGACAGACAATGTAGCAGGGTGTAAGAGTAACTCAATAGAATCAATAGCCCTCTTATACACTAGGGATAAAAAGGGTTAAAAATAAGTGACAAATTCACTCAAGTGGATTTTAGACAAAGAGCAAAAAATACCCAAGGTGAAAGCATGACCCTTTAACAGCTTGGGATCAGAAGGAACTTAAGAGAGACATCAAGAGATTCCCTAAAAAGAGAATACAGAGAAGATAACCTTAGCAAATTGGGGTCATGATGGGTTGCAACCTAGAAGAGTGGGGAACAAATCTTGAAAGAAGGAGATGGTTGGGTGAGAGGAGCAACAAAGAGGGAGATAGAGATGTTATCTCATTCGAGGAAGCCAATGTGGAGTTGGAAATAGAGCAGATACAAGGGAAACCTCCAAGAACTTACAGGATGTCCCTGGCATGGTTTCCAAACAATAGTGGAGGGGGCGCCTAAACAGGACTTTCCCTACAATCAAATGAGTAACCACCCTAAGTGTCATCACAGAACCTACATCCAACAATGAATAGAGATGGAGGCAGAGATCCATGGCTGAACACTGAGCCAAGCTCCTGGACTAGCTGAGAACAAGGGAGGAGAGTCTGTATGAACAAGTGGAGAAGGATTATGAGGAAAACTGCAGTAAATATAATAGGAGCAGAGAATTAGAGCTAAGATATTGTAGAAAATTAGTAGAATTACATTCAGGAAAGAACAATAAAGATCAGATAGAATGAAGAGCACTAGCATATGTGTGTGAAGTTATAATAATCTTGCTTTTTTTCTTAATCTTGACAAAGAGTTTTTAAGAAACCTTGAGTAGAGTTAAGGGCAAGTACCTTAACCTCTACAACTCATCACATCAAAAATTTGTAAAAGGATTGCTTAGTTATTCCATGAGGTCTTCTGTATAATCCTGATAAGGCTTAATAGTTTATCACTAATTATTTTATAGAAAAGTACTATACATGACACTTCTGGGCATTATATTGTAGTAGGGGTTTCTGGCCTGCACTTTTGGGCCTAGCCTCAAGGTATAGGCCATCAGACCCACAGACACACAGAGACACACAGACCCACAGACTCACAGAGAAACATAGATGCTTACAGTTATTTTTAGGCTGATCAACCTAAGGACCAGGCATATAACTTGCTAGCTCTGTACTCTTAAACTAACCCATGTCTCTTATCTTGTTCAGCCATGGGGGTCATTACCTTCTCCAGGAGCAGGATAGTTGTCCTCTGTTTCTTCTGGCTTCTCTCTGACATTCTGCTCTCAGAGTTTTCTTAGTCTGGCAGTCTTCCTGCCTGCCTTTGGCCAATTAGTGCTTTTTATTAAACTAGTGGGTGGGACAATTTTTTATAATGTAATAACACAATCTCCTACATATCCCCTTTTCTCTTTTAAAAACAAAAGAACTCCAAATCTAATATTCTTACCCCCTCATCTATAACAACTTATAAACAATACAGTAAATAAACACAAACATCCATAATCTATGTTTTGGGAATGTGGGCATCGTTCTCTAGGCTACTTCCTGCTGAATGGGGAGGAATCTGGCAAATTCCATGGGAATCCAAAGAAAAATGTAGGATTATGCAAAAGTCTTTAGTGAAGTAGTCTCTAAAGCTGGGTCATCTCAGCCAGTCTCCTTGTAATTATTCTGGCTACAGATACCTGGAAATTCAACAGAGGTGCTCTGAAATGCTGAATTATCTGGGCCATCCATTTCCATTGGAGATTTTTCAGGGGATCTTTCTCTATCAAACTTCATGTTCTTTATCCAGGCATAAATCCATAGCCTCATATTGTCTATGAAAATAAAACAAAAGCCTCTTCTCCAAAGCACCATATCTTTGCATTTCAATTTTAAAGTAAACTCATTTACAAAATATATAGGTTGAATTCATACAACGTCATTTATAATCAACTGTCTTTTAGCAGCTTATACTATTTCATTTTCAGTCAAGAAGCTTAAAGACAAGACAATAACATACAGTATCAGAAATTCTTTGTATTTTCCATCTTTACGTTTATTTATTTATTTATTTATTATTTATGTATTTATGTATTTATTTATTTATTTTGCTCTACTTCTTTTTAAGGGCTTTCTCTACCTTTTATTTTTTTTTCTCTAAGTCTATGTATCTATATTTTCAATGCACTCTAAACCACTTAAACTTTTCTAAATGGGCTGCCATTTGTAGTTGGAGGTTTCTGGCCTGGACTTTTGGGCCTAGCCTCAATGTTTAGGCCTGCAGACCCACAGACCCGAAGAGACACACAGATGTTTACAATAGTATTCAGCTGACCCATCTAAGGCCCAGGCATATAACTTGCTAACTCTGTATCCTTAATCTAACGCATGACTCTTATCCTGTTCAGCCATGGGGCTCAGTACCTTTTCTTAGAGCAGCATAGTTGTCCTCTGCTTCTTCTAACTTCTCTCTGGCATTCTGCTCTTAGAGTTTTCTTAGTCTGGTAGCTCTGCCCACACTTTCTGCCTCCCTTTGGCCAATCAGCACTTTTTATTAAACCAGTGGGTGAGACAATTATTTACAATGTAATAACAAAATCTCCCACATTATATTCTTAACATAGTGGAAGTCACTAGTTAATAGATGTGTCTTTAACTATAACCAAATAGGTGGTTCTGTATAAATATTAAAATTTATGAAATGTAGTTCAGGAATTTTATTTATCTCTCAACTTATGAGGAGAATTTTCTCTGGTTTGCACAAAATTATATAGCATTTGGGGATAAAGTTACATCTCAGAATCCCTTCAATGGAAGCCAAGATGGAGCAAATCCATAGCTATTATAAGCTTGCTCTAAGTGCTGTGGAATACAGAGGGAAAGGTGACCCAAATCCTTCATAACCACAGTGTACCAAGTGTCCACAACTTTGTTTCATTGAGGGTGTCACAAAGATTCTTGGCCAAAGAAGATATAAAAAATTCCATGCAGGAGGGGAGCCAAGGTATTCCAAAACACTGTAGAGTGCAGTAACTAAGACATTGTTGCACACAATGAAGATGCTCACAATGTCTATTGATGACATGGTAGAAAAATACTATACATCCATGTTTGGAGGGAGTAAACTACATCATTGTCATCTGTACCATGACCAAATTTAATCTCTGTGTGATAAGACAATTAACTATTCCTCCTTCCCATGACTGATGAAAGCAGATGCAAAGGTTCCTTGCCAAGCACCAGGCTAAACTCCAAAGGCCAGTAGAAGAAAAAGAAGAAAAATTATTTATGCAAAAGGGAAATAAAATCTTGATGGGAGAATCTACAGTGTCAACCAAACCAAGTTAGTGAAAACTCAGGAACATCAAACCAACAGCTGAAGGCTAATGGGTGACTGGGTGGGATTGGGAGGAGGGAAGAGATAGAGATCACGGGGATACATGAATAAAAAGACATTTTTTATAAGAATAATAAAATGAATAAAAAAAGACTGTATTACCAGAATAGGCCCTCTTCATATGTAAGTAAGACCTTTGGGGAACTGGTTCCCACAAGGTTTTCTCTTGGTGTTCAAAAGACACTCTCCAGCTGGTTAGAAAATAAGTATAGAATAAAAAATATAGCCACAATATTCTCTTCACATGTTTCAACTTTATTGGCATGGCTGTTATCGGGATGACAACAGTATGATTCAGAAAATGTTGGAATTTGGCTAGATTATTAGTTCTCAACACATTGGAAGCATAGGATTTGGTTAGATATCCTGTAACTGTACATAATGTAGCAAAGGACCCACTGTACATGCTATTAGGAATTCAATTGTTTTAAATACAGAGCTGCATTTCCTTGACAACGGTTGTGTGATACATTGCCCAACATTTAACCATATATTCTGAATATGTGACTCTTTCATGAACCCTGCATATCTCAATGTGAATTATCTGACAAAATTCACTGACATCATTTCTAAAAGCATTATCATAAACAAATTGTTCAGGAGGGTCCTGGGAACAAATTTTCCTAAATTGGCATCTTCCATAGAGACTTAATTTTCACAAATGTTAATGATGTCAAGAAACTACCTGAACTCTCATCATGTATGTTTATCAAACAATTAAATCTCATGGACATCAGATGCAGAGCCCTATGGGTAAGAGTGACCAAGGTTCCTATAGAGGCAGTTGGGAATATAAGAGTGGTAATATAATGTGGTGATCTGAATATCACTTCACATTACACACTGCCAGGCTTAGAATAAGACAAATATGTTTACTTTTATTTTGCTCTTCTTGCTCCTGAACATTCCACTTCTTGTGTGTCGTTTGATTCATCCCAGGTGCTTTTGGAGAATGATGCAGAATAAAGACAAGGATGGAGACTCGTGGACAGGCTGTGTCTTCTTCATTATAGGAGTGAAAAAGCCTGTAGAAAAAGATTATTTCAACAACATTCTGAATATACAGTAAGTTACTTTGTACTTTTTATGTAAATGTCACTATGAATAGTTCTTGGGTCAAAATGTGAGAATCCAAATAATGGATTTCTTGGTATCTCAATCTGCACACCAAAACCCGCACAAAACTATTCTGTAGACTCAATGCTATTTTTCTATTTTTAATTTGTCCTGGGAGTGTTCCGTTTTTCTCACAGTAACCCCCATGCTTATAGAGCCAGAAGTTGAATGAACAAATCACTTTATATCTTGTTACATATTTATCACTCCTCTTGAAAATTACCACAGAAAAGTGCCTGGTGATGTCTTACTGAAACCTCATACAAACTCAATGAGTTTTATCAAATTATTGACTCTCTAAAAATAGAGTCTGCCCATGTGCTTCCTATAGCTGTGTCCTAGGGCAAGGAGTATTTATGGCACATCTAAGTCCAGAGAGTTTTTACTTAGATATTGTCACTCTCTTGGGTGCCCTGTATGATTTCAAACAGTATCTTCTAATGTGTCATCAAGAATGAAAGAAGGAGACCTGTCCACTTTAAACTTCTGATGTGTCCCTGTTTATTCCTATTGACTTATATACGTGCAGAATCACTGGCCTTGAATTTTAAAATATAGTTTTTCAATCTCTCTTTGGAATGAAAAAAGGAATATGTGCCATTTAAATGATATGTTTTTATTCTTTGGAATATAAGGCTGTCAGTAATAGTGATGACTGCTTACTTTATCCCTTGTCTGAATGGCAGCAGTGACAGAGAGAACAGTTACCCACTAGCTCATCTTTGTTACTATTAAGAAACATATGTCTTCCTTTTTAATGTCTAAGCTGTATAGTCTCTGACATATTGTATTTACCTCTTTTATTTCTTTTTTTTCAAAATTTTAGTAACTATAACTGTATATTTTGTCAATTTGGAAACTATACACATTTTGATTTTGTGGATTGCTGATAGTTGTTTTTAACCATCTCAATGTGGAATACTATAACACTCTAACAGCTCATGTCACTGATGTTTCTTAATGTTTGTTGTGTCAAAGTGAGTATTTGAGTTTCATAAGTTCTGCTTTTAAATTCCCATTGAGTGTTACTGAAAATTTCAATGACATTTTCCATGTGGTAATATATAATCTTCCTAGTCTTAAAAATATATAGATAAATATTTATTTGTATACATAAAGATCATACAGTGGTGCAACTTCTAAGTAAAAAAGAATTGTATTTAACTCTGTGTATATAATGAACTAGGATGTTGGAGTCTGATGTTTATTGGTCAAATAATTCATAATAAGTAAGAAGACATAAGAGTTGTTATCCTCCACATAAATATAAACACAAAATAATATTCTAGTCTTCCTACTAATTTGTTCATCATTTTTATTACAAGTTATAAATATTTTCCTTACACTGTACACAATATATCCTTTTATTTTACCAACGTGTAATACTGGCACAAACAAATTTCATTACATTCTTAAGATGAATATAATGCTCAATAGCATGCCTAAAATCTATATTTATAACTGGAAATATAGTCAAAAGTTAATCTGTATAAGAAAAAATATGTTGTTTATGTACAGCAAGTATTCCTCTGTAATCATAAAAAGGTGAGTAATATTGGCATACATGCCCTTAATCTCTGAATTCAGGAAAATAGACAGTGTGTGTCTATGTGCTTTTGAGGCCATTCCTATCTAACACCAAGTGTCACTCCAAAACTTGGAATTCCTTGTTCTTTTATGTTCTAAAAGAGTACTTTTATATCCATGATGAAGGTACATCTACTTATCAAATACACTTTGGAATTTAAATTTATTTTAAAATAAATCTTTTAAAAAACATTTTGTGTTTGCAATAGGTAAAACAAAAACAAGGATGAACATGAAATAATATGTTAACAGTATTGCTCAATAATTATAATAAATTATATGTACAGGATCCAAAAGTTGCCACAGACAATCTATTCTGCAGTCACTAATCATTTTTGAGTGCCATATACAATTCAATTTTTATCTGTGATATCCATTGACAGTCTTATAGATCTTGCTAAAACTTCAAATACACCATTTAATATATATAGTACATAAAATTGTTTTTTTCCTAATTTTAGTGGGAGTGTTTTAAGTGTCTTTGCATGTACTTTGATGTTGTATATATGACTGCTGTAAATTGCCTTTACTATGTCCATGCATGTTTCCTGCCTTCTTCTTTTTTCTAAGTCTTTATCATGAAAGACTGTTGGAGTTTATCAAAGGCTATTTCAATATCTAATGAGATTCTCATGTAATGTTTTACTTCCAGGTTGTTCATATTAAATTACTTTGGTTTTTATATATTGAACAATTCCTCAATCTCTGGAATAAAGCCTACCTGCTAATGATGGAAGATAATATTATTTGTTCTTGGATTTGTTTTGCACGTGCTTTATTGATATTTTACATTTATGGTCATTAGCGAAATTTTTGTAATTTTTATTCATGAATAAATTATTTGCTGTTTTATATTGGATGAATGGGCTTTATAAAATGAAATTGAAAACCTTCCTAGTTTATATGTTTTTGAATAATATGAATAAAACTGGTGTTAGCTTTTAATGAAATGTCTGGTAGAATTCTGTGCTAGAGCCATCCTGTTCTGGGCTTTATCGGATTGAAGACTATTAAAGATTGTCTCTATTTTCTTAAAGGTTGTAGGAGTATTGTAGTTATTTATATGACATTGATAAGAGGTACCTATTGAGAAAATTCTCATTTCTTTTAGATTTCCCAATTTTATTAATGATAAATTTAAAGCATAATCTATCAATTATTCAGATCTTCTTGATATCTACTATTTACATAATAGATTATAGATAAATTAACAGATTTTGTTAATGGAAATATTTCTTTTCTATCTTTTAGTTAGTTTGGGTAGGAATTTGTCTGTGTTGTTATCTTTCTCAAAGAACCAACTGTTTGTTTCAGTGATAATTCTTTGTTCCATTATTTGTGTCTTGGTGATTACAGACCCTATTTGATTATTTTATATCTACTACTCTTGGACGTGCTTCCTTCTTTCTGTTCTAGAGCACTAAGCTGTGTCTTACATTGATATTATCAGATATCTAAAATTTTTGTGAAAACTAGATAGATAAACATTTTTCACCACTGCTGTCCCTTTGTCCCGTTAGTTTGTAGGTTGTTATATTTGTTAAATTCTAGGAAGTCTTTAATTTGCTTGTTTTTGTCTTTATCCCCAGGTTGTAATTAATATAAGCTTTTGTGTGATTATTTCTGGCTAAAAGGCTATGGGGCTGCAGGTCTGAAACTCAGGTCTGACATTCCAGAAACATTTGACTCCAGTCTGTTTGGTGTAATTGTATGGATTTGCATCTGTGCTCTGTTAGCATATGCAGCACAGCTGAACACATGATCCTGGCTTTTGTCATTACTGATGAAAATCGGGATCAAATTCAGCTAAGTCTACATTTCTATGTTACTTCTTCCCTTTTCTTTGCACCATTTAATATTCTTTCTTTGTTCTGTTTTTGTGATGTTTTGATAATTATTTTGTGAAGACATTGTTTTTTCATTCAAATGTATTTGGCATTTTAAATTTTTGTTCCTTTAAAGACTTCCCCTTCTCTAGGTTAATTTGTAGATACTTGTAAAAAATAATGTTTCAGAGGATTTGTGGTAGGATTCTTTAAAGTCTTCTGTTCCTATTATGTTTGATCTTCTGATGGTGTTCCAGTTGTTCTGGGTGTTTTATCTCAAGGATTTTAGAGGTTTAACATTTTCTTTGAAAATTGTATCTATTCCTTTTCATATACTTCGAATTTCTTTTATTCTCTCTTCCATCTTTTCCCTCCTTTTGTGATCTTTGTGGCTGTAGCTTCTCTGCTTACCTAGATTTTCTCCTTAATACTCTTTGTGTTTTCTTTGTTGTTTCTATTTCCATCTACTGATCTCAAATAGTTTTATTTATATTGTTCATCTGATTATCTTTTCTTTGTTTTCTTTAAAATATTTACTTTTCAATATTTTTGGTTGCCTTTTCTTTAATTAATTTTAGAGATTTACTCATTTACTTTTTAAAGTCTTCAATCATCTCCTTGCAGTTGGTTTTAATATGTTTATTGTTATTTGTTTCATATGTTTATATGTTTATATGTATATATGTTATATGTTTATTGTTTTTGATTTTTTAAAAATAATCAGAGCTTTATTGGGAAATACTTACTTGCAATATATCATATAAGGGATTAATATTTATTAAGGGGCTATATAAACACTCACAGATACCTATTGAACCTTAAGACGATTCTTGGAGAATGGAATTGTCCTATGATGGATGGTTGATCCACTCCCCAGAAGGCAGAAACAAACAGGAAGGAAGGTCAGTGTCTTGGTCTCAATGGGGTCTGGCCTCGCCACATTCAGGGTCTTGATACTCCAGAGATATGCCGCTAAGCTTCCCCAAATGACACCTGAATCCCACTATATCTCCTTAATTATCTAATTAAGAAAGTTCTAAACTAAGTATAAGACTATATACAATAGGAATCATTATAAGGTAAAGTTTGGAGGAGGAAAAGTTAAAACATAAGCAAGGTCAAACTACCACTAAAAACCAACAAATATTAGGTACATCCTACATGTCTAGAGTATTGGTAAGGGATGAGGTATGGGGATTATTTTAAAACTGATTAAATTTTTGGAGAAACTGTCTTATCTTCTCTAGGCAGGTTTTGACATTCTTTATCTTTTAGCTTGTTCATTTGACTGGGCAGCATCCTTATTTACAGCAGTCAAGGTAAGGGCAGTTTTATTCCCAACAGGCTATTATTTGTTAAGGAAGACAAACTCTTAGTGGAGTGACCTTGATGCTCATTATCATCTTGGGAAAGAAACAATGATGCCTGGAGTTGCCCTGTCTCTCATGATCGAATTTTGAATAACAAAACATCAAATGTCATATTCTTTAGTTCTATAAAGTGGTTGAAGACTTTTATCTATCTGATATACTTTAGCATGTCTCTGGGAAACCTGAAGAACATAACTATTAAATAGCAAACTTACGTAAATCTGTTAGTTCTATCATTTCAAAGAGTGAAGAATATATTTCAAAATTACACAATCTTTAAATGGGTGTACAGTCTCTGAATAATCACTTTTTGCATGAGAATCATTTAAACATTAGCTGGAGGTACATTACTTTGCAAAATGCCAACAGTTTCTTAAATATAGATCATATATAAAATATGTTAGCAGAGGTGTACAAAACATTTTATGTATATATTATAATTAGAATAATTAATCGGGTAAACTTGCATAATGGAAATGACAATAATATGCTTAAAGTGTATCAAAGTGCAAAATATTTTAGACAGATTTAGAAACATGTGTAAAATATGGCAATTACAGATTTAATTTGTGCCAGTATGTAAATTAATTTAGACATGTAGAATAATTTTAGATTTAAATTTGTATCAATATACAAATTATCTTAAATATATAGAAAGATTTTACTTTTGTATCAATATATAAGCATCTAAATTAGGGAAAATTTTCACTGGTTTATATTTGTCTAATAATTGTTTATAGGTAGATATAATAATTTATCTGTTTATCTTATCTATTTTTTTAGCTTGTTTTAGTAAAAGAGCTGGCATTGGAAGTGACATATTGACTCAGAAGTTGTTGATTTTATACCCATATTGGTGTCTAGGCATCTGAGTTTATGTTGATGATAGGCCTCTATGCTTATTTAAGTGTCCATCTTTTTTAGATATCTATTTTATTACTTGTTTTCTGATTTTCAGTTTTGTCATTTAGTGAGTGTTCTGAGGCTATTTAAGGTATCTTCACTCAATATTGGGTATAAAATTCTGCTGGTCAGTTTGGCCTCAAGTCCAGAAGAGGGACTCTGTGCAAGTTGAGGCTGAGGCATTTTGATGTGGAAGGCATTTGGGGTTTTAGAAATTGTGAGAAGGACCTCAAAAATGCTCAATAGTATAGAAGTAGGTCATTAACGTGGATCTCTTACTGTTGTGCTTGTTCTTTGGTCAAGCAGGAAATATCTCACAGTGTTGGTGCTCTACACTGCTGGCTAGAGGGTTGCTGACGGGCAATAGCATTTGATTAACGTCATAGTGAAAGAGGTTCAATGGTGGGTGACCTGCTTAAAATTCTGGATGCCATTATGGTTTCTGTTGAAGCTGGAAGACTTTGCCTTAATTAGAGGCTAGTAAAATGTAGAAAAGAAATATTTTTTCTAAGATGTCTCCCTACCAAAATTAACTCTATATCAAATATATCAGATACACAATTTAAATTGACCTAAACCCTACTGAAATAGAAGCAGTCTAAATATCCCACTAAAGAAAGAAGCCCAAGGTCATATAGGCTTAGTCCCGAATTAACCTAGATTTTTTTTTCCATATTTGATTTAAAAAGCTTTTATAATCTATTATTCCTTCCCCTCCCCTCCCTCCCCCATGTCCTCCCTCAGCCTTCCTGACTCCATCTAACCATCCATTTCCCAAGCATGGCAAGGAATCTCAAAGTGAATCAATTTGGTCTGGTATATCCAGTTGATGTAGGTCCAAGTCTCTCATCGCAGTATCAAGGATGAGTTAGGTATTCCTCTGTAGAAAATGGCCTCTGAGATGTCAGTTCATGCACCAGGAATATACTCTGATCCTACTGCAAGAGACTCCACAGTCTTCCTATGCTGTTTGAGTGTCAGCTACCTTTGGATGGCTTCGTTCCTTTCCATGAAGGTTCATCAGTGGTTATTTCAGAGTCAGTGAGTCCCCAATAGCTCTGGTCCTCAGTCTCCATGGGTCTCTCCTCATGATCCTGATCCCTTTGTTCATATACTATTCTCCCCCTTTCTTCAGCTGGACAGGGAGCTCCACCTGCTGTTTAGTTATAGATCTCTGCTTCTACCTCTATCCATTGCTGGATGAAGGTTCTATAATGACAATTAGGGTGGTTATTCATTTGATTATAGGGCAGGTTCTGTTTAGGCACTTGGTCAGGATGGCCTAGAGTCCTAGCCAGGGATATCTTGTGGGTTTTTGGTGGTAGAACAAGGTTTATTTCTGAATCCCAAGAGGCTCCCTGTATCAAGAAACTTCTTTTTTTCTACCTCTCTGTTGATCCTTCCCCTCAACCTTGTCCTTCTCTCATGACTATGCCCAATGCACCTTGTTAGCTCCTTCATATGACCCCAATTTATTCAAGAAATATTCTCTATTTTTCCTTCCCAGAGGGATCTCTGGATGTCTCATTTAAGTTCTTCCTGTTATATAGCTGTTCAAAGAATGTGGTTTGAAGCCTGGTTGTTCCTTACTTTATGTCTAAAATCTGCTTATGGGTGAGTACATATCTGGTCTGTCTTATAGGGTCTGTGTTATGTCACTCAGAATGATAGTCTCCAAATCTATCCATTCACCTGCAAACTTTATGATGCCTTTTTTTTTTTTACTGTGGAGTAGGAAAAATTGTGTAAATATACCACAATTTTCATCTATTCTTCAGTTGAGGGACATTTAGGTTGTTTCTAGTTCCTGGCTATTATGAATAATGCTGCTATGAACTTGGTTGTGCTAATTTCCTTGGAATAAGAAAACGTATTTTGGGGGTATATACCCAATAGTGGTAGTGCTGGATCATTGGGTAGATTAATTCTCATTTTTCTAAAGAATCACCGTACTGCTTTCCAAAGTTTGTGTAAAAATAACACTCCACCAGCAGTGGAGGACTGTTTCCTTTCCTCCATATCCCCTCCATCATAAGCTGTCATCTGTGTTTTTGATCTTAGCCATTCTTACAGCTATAAGATGGTATCTCAGAGTAGTTTTGATTTGCATTTCTCTGATGACTTTGAGGCATTTGAAATTCTGTTGAGGATTCTCTTTTTATCCCTGAACACCATTTTAATTGGATTATTTAGGTTTTTGGGTTCTAGCATTGCTTATTGACTCTCCTCCTCCATTCTCAGATGGACCAGGAGCTTGGCCAAGTGCTCAGCCATATATTTCTGCCTTCACCTCTATTCTTTGTTGGATGTAGGATCTGTGATGACACTTAGGGTGGTTATTAATTTGATCCTAGGGGAAGTCCTGTTTAGGCACCCTGTCCACTTTTGTTTGGAGACCTAGCCAGAGACATCCCTTGAGTTCTTAGAGGTTTCCCTAGCACCTGATCTCTTTCTAACCTCCCATTGGCTTCCTCAATTGAGATATCCATCCTTTTTTCTCCATCTTTGTTGCTCCTCTCACTCAACCATCTCCTCTTATGATTTGTTCCCAACTCTTTAGGGTTGCAACTCATTATGACCCCAATTTGCTAAGGTGATCTTCTCTGTTTTCTCTTCTTAGGGGAATCTTTGGATGTCTCTCTTAAGTTACTTCTGTCCCCAGACTGTTTAGGGCTTGTGCTTTGCAGCTTGGGTATTCTTTGCCTTTTGTCTAAAATCTACGTACAAGTGAATACATCCCATGCCTATCTTTCTGAGCTTGTGATACCTCGCTTAGGAGGATATTCTCCAAATCCCCCCGTTTGCCTGAAACTTTTAGGATGATATTTCATTTTACTGATGAGTAATACTCCATTGTATAGATGTACCACAGTTTCTTACTCCATTTTTCAGTTGAGCGGCATTTAGGTTGTTTCCAGGTTCTTGCTGTGATGGATAATGCTGCTATGAACATAGTTGAGCTAGTGCCTTTGGGTACAAATGAGCATCATTTGGCTATAGGCTGAATAGTGGTATTGCTGGGTCCTTGGGAACATTTATTACCAGTTTTTGAGGAACAACCATACTACATTCCAGAGTGACTGTAGAAGTTTACAGTCCCACCAAAATTGAAAGAGTGTTCCCGTTGTTCCGCAACCTCTCCAGCATAGCCTGTCATCTGTGTTTTTGATATTAGCCATTCTGACAGGTGTAAAGTGTTATCTCAGCGTTGTTTTGAATTGCATTTCTCTGATGGCTAAAGATGTTGAACAATTTTTAAGTGCCTTTCAGCCATTTTAATTTCCCTTTTTATCTCTGAACCCCATTCTTTAATTGAGTTATTTAGGCTTTGAGCTCTAATTTCTCGAGTTCTCTCTGTACTTTAGAGGTCTGTTTTAAATATTTACACATTATTGTCATTTCCAATATGCAATTACTACCTCCATTTAAATCTACTAGACATAATATATAATTATGCTGGTCATAATATGTGCACAAGATGTTATATATACCTCTGTTTAGATAATGTATATACCACATATATGTGTGTGTGTGTGTGTGTATATACATGTATAAAATACTACATTCTGCACTGGATATATACCTCTGACCAATGTTTATAGTCATACTAAAAGTCATTATTCAAAAAGTAAACACCCTATTATAGCCTAATTTTTTCAATACAACTTTCAATCCTTAAGATGATAAAAACTGTAGTCAACATTAGTAGTTTGCCCTGTAACAGTCATGTGGCCTAGACTTCCCAAATACTGGCTAAGATACCGTAAATAAACAAAAGTCTTCAACCATTTCATAACCCACCCCCAAAATGGCATTTAACATTTAGTGTAAGACACGTGACAACTCCTGGCTTCACTGTTCCTCTCCCAAGATAGTGTGAAGCATCAAAGACACTCCTTTAGAGTTTGTCCTTTCATAGCAAAAAAATGGCCAGTTGAGTAAAAACCTGCCCTTACTTTGACTACTGACAATAAACACAGTGTCCAATCTAGATAAACAAAATAACAAATAAGATTGACAAAATCAGCCTAGACAAATAAGACAGTTCCTCCAAAAATGTCCTGCTTCTAAAAAGGTCTGTCAAATGTCATAAACCTGTCACCAAAATAATAAATGCTCCAAAGACTCAAAAACAAACATAAATAATAGTCCAGATAGCTAAATGTCACTGTCCTCTCCCAAATTTTAAAAGATAGTACTCTCATGTGCTTCCAACTTTCAGATAATATATTTTCCTTCTCAGGTCTTCATGGGGTTAAAAAATAAATAGTTAAAGTTACTATCCTATCATCCTTAACAAGATACATTCAGGTGTTAGATTCTCACTATCCCAGATAAACAGTTTTAAAGTAATTTGTACACCCCACCATCTACCAATATTTGAAAATATATAATATACCTTATATATGTTGAGTTTAGTTGTAGTTTGACCATGCTTATGCTTGGCCTTTTCCTCCCCCAGACATTACTTTAGAATAATTCTTATTATATATAGTCTTAGTTTCAAACCTTCTTAGTTAAACAAACAAACAAACATATGTGGTGAGACTCAGGTGTTAGCTGATAAGGTTAAAAGTTTTATCTCTGGAGTCCTAGAATCCTGAATGGGGTGTGGCCAGCTTGGTTCAAAAGGGGCTACTGGGATCTTGAGTGCCTGGTTTTATTCCTTCCTTCTTAGAGATTAGATCAGGATCCATTGTCTGGATCCTCCTATCTTCAGGAGTTGTCCTAAGGTTTAACTTGTGTCCATGAGTGTTAAAATATCTCCAATAAATATTAATCCTGTATTTAATATATTACAAGTAAAATTTAATACAATAAAAACCCAGCATTTCTACTGGCATGAGGGACTCGGACCTATTTCAACTGAATATGCCAGACTGAACTGACTCAACTTGGAACTCCTTACCCTCCTTGGGGAATGGATGGGTGGATGGTGTGGGGGAGGCTGAGGGAGGACTGGGAGGGACTGGGAGGAGGGAAGGGAGAGGGAGCATTGGTAGATCTAGAAAAATTTAAATAAAAAATTTTAAAAGCTATAATTGGAACAATGGACCCCAGAGGGAAGTCAGATACAAATTTCTTTATTTTCCTTCAGAAATGTTTTTATCTCTTCCATTTTTTGTTTGTCTTTACTTCTATTTCTTTAAGGATTTTTTTATTTTTTATTTTAAGGCTTCTACTGTCTTCATAAAGCTGTTTTTAAGGTTGCTTCCTTCTGCTTCTTTTGCATTGCTATGATCTGGCCTTGTTGTAGAACCACCAGATTCTAGTGGTATCATGTTGTTCTTTGTTGTCTTATGTATTCTTGCTCTGCACCTGCCCATTGTTTTCTCAGATCACTGCAGGGTCTTTCTGTATCTCAGGGGCAGATTTTGGCGCCACATGTTCTGGCTGTGACTGTGTGTCAGAAAGCCTCTCTTTGGTCCAATCTGGGCTTTTGGTCCACTTGAAAGTACTGTCTTCTGTATGACAGTGACATACACGTGGTGTAGTAAGAGCTCACTGATTCTGTGTCTCATGGATCCACTCTTGGTTCAATATGAGCTTTTGATTCAGAGGAAGTTCTTGCTCCTTTAGCGGTTCCTGATCCAATATGTCCTGGTGAGTTGTGGAACTCATGTACCCCTTTTAATCCAGTAGGTGCTTGTTGCAAAAATAAAGAAAACTCAGAGTCAGATGATCAGGCAAAGGCTGAAATATCAAACAGAGGAACTACCACAGTCCAATTTCATCCAGGTGTCTTCCAACTTCCTCAGCCTCACTCCTCGTGGCTTCTATTGCCTGCTCTATCTTTCTATGCCCACCTAAAATACCCTCTTTGCCTAGTTGTTTCACATCCAGGTTAAGATTAAAGGCACCACCACTGCCTCCCCGGGAGCCTGGAACTCTCTCTGTAAACTAAGTTGGCCTCAAACTCAGATCTGCTGGGATTAAGGATGTAGATATGACTCCCATTTGGGCATAGGTCACCACCACTTCTGGATATTCCCTGTGCTGGGATTGAAGCTATAAATCACCACTCTCTGACTCTCCTGGATTTACTGTGAGCAGATCTCGCAGATAATTCAGACTGTTTTTATTAACTATGAAACATATCTCCACAGGTGCTGACACAATGTAGGTCTCAAGTAGCCACACTTGATTCAGTACATGCTGAGGAACTGAGGGTATCTGGGAACATTTCTTGATCTAACAGGTTCTGAGGGACTCTTAGTCTTATTGGTTTTGAGGATCTGTGCGTCTCGAGATGCTCCAGGAATTTTTCCTGTTGGCCTGGATTTAGGGGAGAGATGAGTGGGGTGGTGTTTTAAGGGCTGTTTCTCAGGCCCTGTGTCGCAGAGATCAAGATGTCTGCCTGAGCTGGGTTGAATGTCACTCATCTTGGTCCAGTGGGTGCAGAGGGTCTGAACTAGACTTTGAAAGATGAGTTAACTCCAATTATTTTCAAATTATTCCACAGACAGGAAAATAATAAATCCTACCTAATTCATTTTATGAGGTAGAGCTTCCCGATAAGAAAACTACAGATCAGCCCAATAATGAGAGATATTGTGAATATCAATGCAGAAATATTCAATAGAATACTTGTAAAGCTATTCAAATATTTCATCAAGATGATTATTCCAGAGATGTAGTGATGGTTAATACATAAAAAACAATTAATGTATCAACCATATAAACAAAATGAAAAAGAAAAAAACACATGATAATCCCATTAGACAATAAAATTAAACTGCCCATTGTTATAACAGCCATCAATCTAATATGGATATAAATGGCATGTGTCACCATGATAATTGTGGTTTCCATCAAATCCATGGCCGACATTAAAATTTAGCAATGCTGGTGTATTTATGACTAGTATTTTTTATATTTCTTTTTTAATTTTGTAAGCTATCTTTAGTGTGACTATACATTCAAGTATTTTAGCTATCATAGTTCAAAACTGTAGTTAAGACATATGTCCCACATCAAACAATGAGATTGAGTAGCTAAAATGATCAAATAAAATAAAAAACATGTAAGAACTGTGGGAATTTCCATAAATATATCTACTGTGATTAGAAACTAAGGGCCACATTTTCCAAGCACATAGAGCCAATTAAGTGTAGTAGAAATTTATGGTATTTCCATAACACATATCAAACATGATGACATGAGAAAGGTCATCACAGGACATAGACACTTGTTTGACTTTGCTTATTTTATTATATTTATATTTATTTTATCATTATTTTATTTAATATTATATATTATCAATATATTAATATATAGAATCAACTTTGATGGATGTCAGTCAAGAAGAGAAAATTAGTAAAATTTTAATATAAAAATTTCTGCTATTTTTATAGAAATATTATTACTTAAAATGTCTAATTAGAATTTTACAAGTTCATTTTACATTAATTATAACACTTAAATTTGTAAACATATTAAGATTTTTTTGTTCTTTTGAGACCAAACACTAGATTTATGAGGCATTCATGGAACCAAATTTTCCCAAAATGCATCCTCCCAAATCATTAATTTTCACAAAAATGAGCGATGTTATAAAACTACCTGAAGTCTCTTAATACAAGTCTATCAATCAAATTTGATCAAATGGATTGCAGACATCAGATGCACAGCCCTGGAGAAAATAGTGTCAAAGATTTCTCATGGGGTCAGGAAATATCTGCAATAAAGAAGTCATGAATGCGCAAGTAGCTCTCCTTTATTTCCACAGAAATAGAAGCAGGTGGGCATACATGGGTGTCCTTTAGATGTCATCCTCTGCATGGCACATCACAATTCAGACTGCCCATGAATATAGTCACGTGGATTTTTCCTTCCTCCCTTCTGAACACTCCACTTCTTGTGGCCAGTTTTTTTTTCTCAGGTATTTTTGAAGAATAAAGCATAATGAATACAAGGATAAAGACTTGGTTTCAGGTTGTGCCTTCTCCCGTGCAACAGTGTAATGGCAGGGGATAGCGAGTATTTCAACAACATTTTAAATATACAGTAAGTTCCTGTGTATGTTCTATAAAAATGTTGTCGTGAAGATTTTATGATGGCTAGAGAATGAGGATCAGAACAATGATTTGAATCTTCTGTTTTCACAACCTGCAAGTCAATAAACAATCCTAAATTCTATTAGAGTATCAATGAAAAATGTCAGTAGGAAGCTTGTTCAATGTGAACATCACATGTGTTCCTAATACTCCACACTTCATTTACATTCATAGAAAACCAATGGTCTTCAATTTTTCAAGTCCAGTTCTTCACTATGTCTGCAATAACAAAAGATTGTACTGACTGTAAATGATATATTTGCATTGAAATTGAGGTTCACACTTCTCTTTCCACTTGGCTGAGTGAAAAATATGGCATGGGATACTTGGCAACACTTAAGGACAGAGATGGGGCAGTTGACTACTATCTCATCTTTGCCATTATTTAAGAAACATATTTTCTTTTAGTATCTAAATTGTTTATCCTATGAAACATATGAAATGCATTAACATTTGAGCATTCCTGTTCTGTGTTATTGAAATTGTTAATAGCATCTTTTTTTTCCTTCTGGTAATAAAGAATATTCTAAAATTATTTTATTTCAGAAATGTTCAGGTAAATAGTTATATATAAAGACACCACAGTGGTACAATTTCTAAGTGATAACCAGAATGCACTTTACTAGGAGAGAATAATTCAGAATAAAGAAGTATTTTTGATGTTTACTTCTCAGTTATTATAAAATAATTAGAATGAAATTTGTTAGTACTTACAAAAACATAAAGCAAAATTGGTATTATTCAATTTAAATTGACCCTTTATACATTTTTTATTACAAAATCCATCATAAGCATTTGTCTTACATTTTACATGTTAGAATCTTTCTTTTTACAAAATGTCATAGTAGCACTTACTAATTTCATTGGGATATTGGTATTGTGATAGTGTAGCTAGGGGTGTACTCAAATGATGTTTTTGAAAAGAAAAAATATCTTGGTCATATTTACCCAGTACAGATATATGACATGCCTACGTAAACATAAAATAAGTCAATAGTAGTACAGTGGTTTTTAATCTTTGCACTCAGGTTTTGGAGCAGGAATATCCTCAGACTTCTGAGGCCAGTCGAGTCTACAGAAAAGTATTATTTAAAGCCATTGCATTCCTTCCCTGTCCATGGCCTTCATAATCATTAATCTTGCCCACACACTTAAATACAGACAAACATTTCAACAAATTTGTATTTGCTATTTTAATTTATTTAAATATAAATATTAAAAACAATTTTACACTTGCCTTAAGTAAACAACAAAAAGGAGCAATGTTAAGGTGAATATATGAGGATAAATGTTAAATATATTGCCCAATTATTATAAAATATTTTAAACACAAAAGCCAAATATTGCCCGGAACACTGTGTGACCATCAGACACGGTTCGAAGGCATTATCCCAATCAGTTAATTTTATCAGAAAATATCATCATTTGCTCACACATTGCATGTATTTTTCATATTGATTGATAATTGAAAAATGAAGACATGTTCAGGTTTATTACTTTGTCAAAGCCTATGCCACTGTTTTTTCTTCTTCTGAGTAATTACTCATAAACAAGAGATGGACAACATTCAAGGTGAAAAAGCTGATGGTTAATCTTATTCATGGGAGATGCACTGTGATAAACATTTAAAGCTTTTACAAAATTCTAGCTTCTTATTTCATTTTGGTGTTGTAACACAGGCTATTTGCTTTATTATTCTGGGGTAGTGGGGAATACTGTCAATTTCAGGATAGTTCTGTTAACTACAAAGAAACATCTGGATATCTCTGCCGCAAACTAATATACCCTTTTACAGAACACCAACTGAAAACAATCGGTTTTCACTGGCCTTAGCTTTTTCCATGGACGAAGTCAACAAGAACCCTGATCTTTTAAAAAATATATCATTAGTCTTTCACTTTCCAGAAGATGGTTGTAAGACTGTGTCACAGTTATCTACTCCTTTACATTTTTCTGGAGAAAGTCATGATGATCTCCCTAATTATAAGTGTGTTAAGGAAAATATGTGTATAATAGTGCTTACAGGACCAAACTGGGCAATATCTGCAGCTGTTGGGAGAGTTATAAATATCTTCAGATTTCCACAGGTGAGATTTTGTGATCTGGGTTTGCAAGAAGTAACATTTCTATATATTAAGAAAAATGTGAAAGGATACTAGCTTCAAACTTATTCCAAACGTGGTAGTTCAAGGGTACTACTCAGACACTTAATGTGGCTTCATTTAAAAAAAAATTAAGGTGAGGAAAAATGTAACAGGTAAAGAATTAAAAAGAACAATTAGTTGAAAAGGTTTTAGCAAGGTTTTAGGAGTACATGCAACCTCATTCTGTTCCCTGTGTCCTAGATCCTTCAGTTTACCTATGGACCTTTCCAACCTATCCTAAACGATCTCGAACAGTTTCCCTATCTGTATCAGATGGCTGCCAAAGACACAGCTCTGTCCCTGGCCATGGTCTCTTTAATGCTTCACTTCAAATGGAACTGGATTGGATTGGCCGTCTCAGACAATAATCTGGGTACTCAATTTCTCTCAAGTTTGAGAAGAGAAATGGCAAAAAATATAATCTGCACTGCTTTTATCATTTTGATCCCAGTCAATGTGGATGTATACATGGCAAGAGCTGAAGTGTATTATAATCAAATTATGACATCATCAACAAATGTGGTTGTTATTTATGGTGATACAGACAACACTCTCGCTATCAGCTTTAGAATGTGGAAATCTCAAGGTATACAGAGATTATGGGTCACAACCTCACAGTGGGATTTTCATATAAATAAGAGTGACTTCACACTTAGTTCATCGCATGGGACAATAGCTTTTGCACAGCACCATGCTAAGATTTCTGGGTTTAAATTATTTGTCCAGTCATTGAACCCTCCCAAATACTTAGATGAATACTTAGCAAAGCTGGAGTGGATGGATTTTAAATGTAAGACACTGAAAAATTATGTATCCAATGCATCATTGAAATGGCTAAAGACACAGACTTTTGACATGGCTTTTAGTGATGAAAATTATGACATATACAATGCTGTATACACTGTGGCCCATTCCCATCATGAGATGCTTCTTCAACAAGTTAATAGTCAAGCAACTGATCCTGGAGTAGGGAATTATGGTAATTGCTTGAAGGTAGTGTTTCTTCTGTACTGGATAAAGTTTAGTGTCATCCATGTTACAGTCTTTAAGTGTCTGTCTGATGCCTCAATGCAGTAGATTAGAAATATTTCATTAAACAGGAATATGTCTGAAAATTTCTCCTGGTAAGGATGTAAACTAAAGGTTGTTATAAATGTTAATGCAAAAACAATGGTGTGGAAGATACAATTTATGAAGAAACATTACTGATTTTGGTACCAAGCCCCTAAATATCATCTCCTTTGCTCTAATAGTAGAAACATAACAGTTCTTTCCTCATTAATCCTCTCCATGATGATATGAGCTCTTGTTTATTATCTGTTAAATATGTGATAATCAGTGTATGTACTGTTTTCATACAAGTTCTTAACTGATTTTGTTTTCCCCTGTAGGCTTTCATATCCCCATTTCACACTCTGAGAGGACTTACAAAAAAAGATTGCTTTTATTCTATTCAGAACATATATGTGCATTCATGTGAAATGAATGATTCTCACTGTGTATGAGTGTATGATTATGTATTTCTCTGCATATGTATGTATAGCTGTGTTGTTATGTATACTTGTATTTCTGTCTATCTGCATATCCATGTGTCTATTTCTGGAGCTGGGCACCAATTTGTCTTGTGTCACTGTTTATCTGAATAGGTGTTTGTTTCTGTATATGTATATATGTTCTTATATGTGATTTTCAGTGCCGATTTCTGCATGTATTTTTTTCTCTATACCCTTACGGTTATGTATATCTATGGTTCTGTGTGGTTCTGTCTGTCAATCTCTCTTTCACTATAATCATACTTTGGTCTATATCAATGTCTCTCTGTGTGGGTGTTTCTATCTGTGTATGTCTCCTTGTGTGTAATTGTCTATGAATGATGCCTGAGAGTATGGGCCTGTGTGTGTACTGCAGGTAGCTATTTCTGTGTATCTACTTGGGTGTATATCTGACTGTGTATGAGTTTGCTTTATGTGTCTCTATGTGTTTGTAAAATATATATAGCTGTATTATGTATGTATGCTTGCATGAATATGAGTTTCTCTTTTTCTTTGTTTCTCATATTTTGTAAATAAACTTTTTTATTTCAATGTTTAGTGTCTGCATGTATGTCTTTGTTTCAGTTTGGTAGTTTTCTTTGAATAAGCATACATTATAGGAACATTATGATAATGTTATCAGTTTACTTACTTTTTAGATATTTATCCTCTGGACACTATCAAAATGTTGCTTTTAATAGAAAATCACAATAGATGTTTTAGCTTCAGGTGAGGCAAATACACTATAGAATGTTGCCTGTTTTCTAGCTACACTCAATTCTGAGAAAGATTCATTTCATTAATCCTGTTGGGGAAAGAGTGACTATGAACCAGAAAGAAAAAATCCAGGAAGAGTATGACATCTTCCATATATGGACGTTCCCTCATGGTCTTGGACTTAAGGTGAAGATAGGAGCGTTTAGCACATATTTTCCACATGGACAACAGCTTCATTTATATGATGACATGATAGAGTGGGCAAGAGGAAGTATACAGGTGGGTCTGACTTAACTTATTTTTATTACACTGCTTATCTGTGCTGCCGTCTATGTGAAATAAAATAGATTAGAACCATTTTATAGCCTGATACTTTAAGTTTCTTCTTTTCACTTTTTGCTGACATTTCTTTAATTCTTTGATGATTTCAGACATGAATAGAATGAACTTTTATCATTACAGTACATGTTTCTGGTTTTTAATATAAAAAACTGATTGTTACCACTGTTCTGTGTTATTTTTAGTAAACTGAGCAGTATTCTCTTGGCACCATTATAGTTACTAAACAATGTTTCTTCTCTTCTCTGTTGAAACTTTAACAAAGATGGTAATTTTACTGGAGAAGTAAACAAATGCAAATCATTAGTTCTTAGTATATAATCTTCTTTAAGTCATTTTCCTAACAAGTCATAAATTACCACCATATCTAATCATACATTAATATAACATTTTCATGACCCATTTAGATAGCCTATCAATTATTGGTTTTTCTTTTTTATTTTATATGGGTATAGGTGATCTGTCTGCAAATGTATCTGTTCAATATTGGTGTGTGTGATGCATATAGGAGTCAAAGCAATTGCCTGCAACCCTAGGAAACAGATACTTAGTGTCACCTCATTGGTTATAATAATCATACTTGGATCCTATACACAAGCAGAACTTGTTATTGACAGCTTAGCCATTTCTCCAGTTCTGAAGCATATCCTAGAAAAGAAATTGATCACTATAAGAATGCTACTTGATCTTACTCATTCTTTTATATTTCACTCAAACAAACAAGAGTGTGTATTGTTTCTTTTCCTGTATGGGGAGAAAGATTGGTAGTAAAAAATGACTATTAAAGATCTATAAAAGGTGTACTCCATTAGATGTTTAAGGAATGTTTTAGGTATGAATTATAATGCATATCAACTTAAGATAGTCAATCCCATCTTCCGCACTACAAAGTGGCTTTAACATTAAAAGGAGTTATTCCAGGCAAGTCTTCAAACTTGATCTGAAGTTATACCTCCAGGTAGCCAATAAAGTACAAAATATACAAAAATACTGTATCTCAGAGTGAAAGGAGAGTTATTATAGGTGAAAATGACATATGAGCTCAAATTACAGCCTCTAAAATACAAACCCATTCATTAAACAACAATAAAATTTTCAGTGTGCTCTCTAATCAAGCTTCATTTAGGTATTATAAAAAATCTCCACAGAAGGAATACAGAGGTTTAAAAGCAATGCATCCAATGCTTTCCTCTCAAATATGCAGTTTTAATGCAGAAACAACTAAACAAAAATATAAAGACAGCAAATCAACACAACCCCGAATTTTATAGTTTTAGACATAATAAAGAGCGTGTTCAATGACATACTAAAAAATTCAAAGAATGATCATAATAAGGTTCTAGACCATCAAAGAGGACAAAATCACCTTTGAGAGAACAACATGAGATCTCACAACTTGCATACAATAAGAAGCTAAGTGAGCATGTAACAAATGCTGTTCAGAAGATGCAAATTAATAAAATTCAATCTGAAATATTTAAAAGGAAAATAAAGTCCAACTTAAATCTCAATAAAATTCTCATAAGAAATATTTTAAATTGAAGACTGAATTACAAGTTTTAAAGATGAGGCTATAGAGTTAGGAAACCAAACCTATAACAAGAAAGAAAATAAGGCCAAATGAAAAATATATAAAACGGGGGGATATAGTTTGTAGTATAAGGTTCCTGGCCTTTCCAGCCTGGCCCCGTGGTCTGGACTCACAGACCCAAAGTTCCACAGAAACACAGAGGCTTATTAATTACATGATGTTCAGCCTATGGTTCAGGCATATTGCTATCTAGCTCCTGCATCTTAATTCAACCCATTTATATTAATCTGTCTGCCACGTGGCACATGGTTTACCTATTTCTTTATATTTTGCTTCTTGGTTGGCTGGATTATGTCTGTTTTGAATCCACCCTCCTTCCCTTATCTATGCTCTAATTTCCCTGCCTACTTCTAAGATGTCTGCCATAAGCCAAGACAGTTCCTTTATTAATAAATGATATTCAAAACATACAGAAAGACTTCCCAAATCAATGATTAAAGAATCAAATTTACAAACAATGGGCAGATAAAAATCTCACCAAGCATAAGCAGTACATCTGATAAATACAATGGTAATTTTCCAGAATACAGTGGAATATATGGCCATCTAGGGACAGGACACATTTAAATACTAAATATTCAATATCAAAAAAGAATTTCCCAGGATATATTTTACTGAAAATTTAAATCATATTTTTAATTTTTTACTTAAAAGTTTTATTATTTTATATACCAGACATAGTTATCGCTCACTCCCCACCTCCTCAGCTTCCCCCACCCCAGACATCCATTCAGTCACTAGAGAGGATAAGAAATTTTACGGGGAATCAATAAATTCTGAAAAATTAAACTTAGGCATGAAGAGCCCCAGCCTCATATTGTGGCTGATCAAATTATCCCTTTATAGGGAATGGGTTACAAGAAGCCCGTTTATACTCTAGGGATAAACTCTGATTCCACTGCCAGAGGACCCCGAAACTGCCCAAGGCACTCAACTGTCATCCATACTCAGAGTGCTTAGTTTGGATTCATGCAAATTTCTCAGGTGTCAGTTTATAGTCATTGAGCTCCCAGTAGCTCGGGTCAGCTGTCTCTGTGGGTTCTCCATTGTGATCTTTACCTCTTTGCTTATATAATTTCTCCTCCATGTCTCCTGCTAGTTGGCCCAGTGCTTAGTTTCGATCTCTGAAACTGCCTTCATCAGTTGCTTGATGAAAGTTCTCTGTTGACTATTAGGGTGGTCGTCAAATTTGTTACAGGAGTAAACCTGTTCTGGCCCTCTCTCCACTATTCCTTGGAGTCTTATCTAAAGTCATTCTTGCAGATTCTTGAACGCATCAGATTCCTTTCTAACCCCCAATTGACTTCTATCAAAATATCTCTGTTTTAATTTTCTTTCTCTGTCTCTACTCAGTGAGGTAACCCAGACCCAGATAGACAAGCAGAGTATGTACTCAGTCATAGGTGGATATGAGACATAAAGCAAAACTGACTACAATTCACAACCTCAGAAAAGCTAGGTAGAACAAGGACTCTAAGACAGATAGCATCTATCTATCTATCTATCTATCTATCTATCTATCTATCTATCTATCCATCACCCATCGATCTATCTATCATCTGTTACTCTAGATAACACTGACTAATACAAAGACATAGCAATATTCAGTGCTGTGTATAAATTATAGGAACTCACAACCACCCTAACATTACTTCAGTAAACAGTTAAAGAACTCTTATACACTGAAAAATAAATATAAGTGGTCAGAAAAGACAGAGACAGCACTAGAAAACTACGAGGAACAACTGTTCAAAAGTATTAAATATTGCAAAAACAAAATGGACAATAATCAGCAAATAATTCTCAATAACAATTCAATATTAATCTTCACAATCTGTAGTTATAATATACAAACAAGAAGACTTGTATGGTATACCAACATTCATTTACAATTCCAAAAACAACCCAATGACAAACATGAAGGCATCCTTTCTACAAATATGGGAAGAAATAATTTTGATAAAATAAAACATAATAAATAAAATGAAAGACTATGTAGTTTGATGGATGTTGATAGAAAAATCTCAACTAAATACTAACAAGTGTAACAAAAGCACAGAAAGAATTGTCCCCATGACAAATACGAATTTATTACAGGAATACAAGCAGGATTAACATATGCAGATAAGTAAATTTAACACCAAATAGAATAAACCATAGGACTACAGAATTAAAGAATTGTGTAGAAAAATGTATTTGACAAAGTCCAGAATCCATTCAGGGTTGAAACGTAAACAAAAACATACCACAATAGAATAACATATTAATTTTACAAGATTTTATTTTGATTACTTAAATTTTTAGCCTTATGTTAATTTTTTTCTATGGCATCATATTTACAGCATTGTATAAAAAAAAAGAACCCAAACAAATTATACCCCGTCCAGGTTGGCCACACCCCCTCCAGGGTCCTGGGCTCCTGGATAAGCTTCTTCTGACCTTATCAGCTGACACCTTAATCCTGCCACACTCTAGAGGCAGAGGCAGGCAAAATCCAATCTGTTTATTGGCATTCTGAGAGAGCTAAGGTTGCATATAGACCCTGCCTCAAAGAAGTGAGCAGAAATTGGACAAAGACAAACATTTTCTTTACTCCTCATTAAAATAGTCCTTAATATCTTAGCAAGTAAAAAGGCAATGGAAAACATGAAACACAAAATCAAAAGAAAGGAATATGACCTATGATAGCATACACTGTAAATCCCGACATTCAGGAGAAATGTCTTTGTGTGATCTAAACCTGCTTTATATAGGGAATTGAAGTCTATCTACATTAAATTGTGAGAACTTCTTTCAACAAAACCACAAGAAAATAATGTTTGTAGCTATTCACATTGTGGATAACATGGAAAAGCCCATGTATAGGATTGTTTGTGGTTTTGACACAAAAATCAAGACTGAACAAAGAATTCAAAGTGAAATCACAACAGTCAACAGTCATCCAAAAGAGCATATATATCACTATTCTCATGATTTTGATGATACAAAGCTGTTTTTAAATTTTAAACTTTCAGAAATACTTTATGTTTAAACAATATAACTTTTATTTAGGTTCACCGAGTATTTCCAAGATTTGTAAAGCACTTTTACCTCAAGAAAGATTCTGCTTCCCAGGTCAATCCATATTAACTGAGCACATCTTCATGTCAAATGAACCAGGATCCACCCATTTAGCTCCTTTCCTCTTTAAACTATTTGTCATGATTTGAATTACTACTTTATTAGAGTTCATGCTTGCTATATGAAATTTGAAGAGATATTTTCATATGTCCATCAATCCTAGCTTGCACTACTGTTCCTTGGATCAAACACTGTCTATAAGCAAAATGAGGAAGAAAGGTTGATTTGGCTTATGAGTTACAGTAAAGAGATAACAAGACAGGAATCTGGAGACTACAGCAAGCATAGACTGTGAAGGAACACTGATTCCTGGCTTTCTCTGTTTGATTTATCATACAGCCCTGACTGGAAATAGTAATTCCCACAGTGGTCTAGACAGTCTTACACCAAGTACCCATTAATAAAATGTTTGGTAATATCATATCAGACTAGTTTAATAAAGAGAAATGTTTTAGATAGGCTATCTCTAAATTTGTAATGTTCTTTGTGTCAAGGTGATAAAAAATTCACTAGAAAAGACATTTTAAAGGCTCTAGAGTTCTGGCCCAAATCAAACAACTTCTTCTACTTTCTAAATTTTAAGTATTGAGAATCTACTCAGCAGTACATAAGTTTGTTTCCATATACTCATATTTTTGGCATCATAAAATTTACTAAGTTTAAAATGGTCACTCATTTGATGTCTATAAAATTAGATTATTGAGATTTCAAAATGATAAAACAGAATGTTATTATAGAAGGAAAAGGTAAAATTTCTGATGCCAGTATATGTCTAATTTTTCTCAGATGCCCCCTTCTGTGTGCAGTGCTGACTGTGGTCCTGGATTCAGAAAATTCCGGCATGAGCTAATGGCCGTCTGCTGTTTTGATTGCAGCCCCTGCCCAGAAAATGAAGTTTCCAATGAGACAAGTGAGTGATTGCTGAGGAAAGACATCTGCCTCACAGTTAATTCTCTCCGAAACACAGTGATGACAAATGGGTCCATAAGCAACTGCACGAACTAAGTTAATACTTCCTAAATTAGTTTTATGAGAAAATCATCATTAACAATTAATTTTTCTTTAACATGTTATGCCATGACATACTCTTTGACTTATTGCAAATCCACCGTAGGTGGCCTTTTCTTAAAGAAACAATTTAGATAACCAAACTGAAGTTTAAATTAATTTACACAGTGTCTTTCCTATTTATTAATCTCCTCTGAACCAACATGTAGATGAGATTCCAGTCACAATTTTAATAATATTTTCCTTCATTTGCATGTCTATAATAATTCAGTACCTAAGTTTATAGGCACCATGTGCATATAGAAATCAATGAAGAACAGATTAGGACATTAATTTTATTTAACTCTATTATGTGTGTGATAGAAACAAAATTAAATTTCTCTGTAAGTTTAATGAAGAGTGGAAATAATTACTTATGAAATTGTAAGAAATTGTTGAGTTTGAGACAGAAGATTTTAAGCAATATTAAAAGACTCCTTCTCAAAAGATCAGTGTGATTGAATGAATATCTAGGGAAATGTGGATAATTGTTTGCACATGATATAGAAAAAATGGTGTCTTAATATTTTTATATGCACTACAGTTAACATGGTCAAAGGTAAAATATGAAAATGGTTTTGTATGAAATCAGATATCCAGTTATTAAAATCATGTTTTCAACAATATAACTCGCATTAGTCAAGTTATTATTTGGTTAGAGTTAGTTACATAAAAATGATAGATAGGTTTTCGCTCATATTGCCTGTCATCCTATATAATGAAAATGCTCAAAGTATACTTATGATTAGTAAGATGACGCTGAAGTTAAATTCCTTGCTACTAAATCCTGTAGGGGTATTGTGTTGTTTCCTGGTAAATAATTGTCCCACCCACTGGTTTAATAAAAAGCACTGATTGGCCAAAGGTAGGCAGGAAGTGTGGGCGGGGCTACCAGACTAAGAAAATCTCTGAGAACAGAATGCCAGAGCAGAATGCCAGAGAGAAACCTCAGGCAGCAGAGGACAACCATGCTGCTTTAAAGAAAGGTACAGAGCCGCCTTGCTGAACTAGAGACATGGGTTAGATGAAGGGTAGAGATCTAGCCCGTGATAGGCCTGAGCCTTAGGCCGATCAGCCTAAAACTAATGAAAGCATCTGTGTGTCTCTGTGGGTCTGTGTGTCTGCGGGCCTAAACCTTGAGGTTAGGCCAAAAGTCAGGTACAAAAACCTCATACTACAAAAGCCAATGCATGTATCCCCACAATCCATGTCACAGGAACAAATTTTCAACTCCTAGAAGTTGTGTTCTGCTCTCTATGCACTTGCACACAGCATACTCCAAATAAACAAAGAGTAGTGAAATTGTTTTCAATGATAAACGTATAAAAGTAAAGGGTATTTACAACAAAGGTTAAAAATATTTTTATTTTATCTTTACCTATTTATATTAAATGGATAATTGTAAGTACACAATTGTAGGTGCATGTCAGGCATCAACTGGTCTTGTACTTAGGGTTACAGACAGTTGTGAGATACTGGACTCTTGGAACTGTGCTTAGCTCTTCTGTAGGAGCAGTGCATTCTCTTCAAAATTGAGTCAACTTTTCAGTCCTTTAAACAAATTAACTAATTATGTTTGTCCATAAATTCATTGTTATAGATATAAAAACCTAAAATGTAGAAGTACATTATCAATCTCTTCAATTACCCAATGATTTATATCAATTTTTGACACATTTCTTAAGCTTGCCAAAAACGAATATTACAAAACATCAATGGAGTCCTTTAAACAAACCTTCTCTTCTATCATTCTTGCTTGAGTGTTCTTGTGATTATAATGATACACTAATATCCAACTCATACTCACTGACTCCAGGCTAACATGGATAGAGCTCTTCCCAAATGTTATGGAATCAGGAGTTAGTTCTCTTTAATGTACATTATATACAGACTTATTATACCATCTGTATATAGTATACTAACTATACCTCCAGCATATAGTATACTAATCGTACCTTCAGTATAGTGTTCATTCTTTCTTTTTTATTAAAACATTTTTATTCACTTTACATACCAACCACATATCACCCACATCTCTCACCCTGATCCCTTGGTTCCCCCCTACACTGAACCACCTACATTACCTACTCTAAAAGGGTAAGGTCTCCCATGGAGAGTCAGCAAAGCCTGATACATTTAGTTGAGGCAAAACTAGAGCAAAATATAATGTGCTCCAAATAGCCAGCTCATGTACTAGGGAGATAACTTAATCACACTCTCAAGGGACCCTCAAACAGACCAGGCTATACAACATTTACACATATGTAGGGAATCTTAGTCAGATCCAATGCAGGCTGCACAGATGTCGGTCTAAAGTTCTTAAGATCCCATTAGCTTAGTTTAATTGTGTCTTAGATTTGTCCATCATAATTTTGACCCCTATTTCTTACATAATTCCTTTTCCTCTCTTTGAATCAACCCCAGGAACTCACTCAGGTGTTTGTCTCTGTTTTTCTACATCTGCTCCTTTTAGTTAATGGATGAAGACTCTGATTTCAATTAGGATATTTGCCAATTTTATTAGCAGGGAAGGCCAGTGTAGACCTTCTCTCCTCTGTTGCTGGGAGTCTAGAAGGGTCATGCTTGCAGATTCCTGTATATTTTCCTCACAGTGTGTGTCTCCCTAAACTCCTAATATCTTCTTTTATCATGATATCTCTTTAATTCTATTCCATGTTACTCTCACCCAGCCTAACCATTATGTTCCTTTATGCTCTCACCCTCCGTTCCCTCCCCTCTATTTTCCCTATCACCCTAAGATTGCTCAGGAGATCTCATCTATTTCACTATTCCAGACTACTTTATATGTCCCTCTTAGCATTCTCTATGTCAGCTAGCTTGGTTACCTTATCCTTTACATCTAATAAATAAAAATCCCTTCTTCCAATTAGGGACACAACTGAGGACATTAAATGTTTTTAATATTTTTTTCATTTTAAAACAAAAAAAATATATTATGTTACCATCTTCTCTCACCATCTTATTTTCCAAGTATAAATGCAGTCACTCTCATATTTGAGCTCTCTTGTTACTTTTACATGTTCACACACATAGAACTTACTGATTGTAAAGAGACTATTGTCACCTCAATGCTGGCACACATGGTTTTAGTAACTCTTGTTCTCCTCATTGACTTTCCCTTGCTATAAACCAGTAGAATATAGTGACGGTTTGAACATTACTGGCTCTATTAGTAGGTGGGGCCTTGTGTGAGAATGTCTTGTTTTATTGGAAGAAGTGTGTCAATGTGGAGGCAGAATTTGAGGCCTGATAAATGCTTAAGCACATACCTATTGAGACAATTTACTTCTCATTGGTTGCTAATTAAATTTGTAGAATACTCAGCTTCTCTCCAACACCATGTTGGCTTGAATACCACCACGTGCCACCATGATGATAATGGACTGAGCTGCTGAACTATAAGCCAACCAATTAAAACTTTTCTGATCACAGCAATAGAAACCCTAACTAAGGCTACTATTTTCCAAGAGCTATCCATCTAGTTCTACCTTTTTTATTTGGACATGTTCTCCACATAAGGTTGAATATCAACATCCAGCTGCCAAAAACTTTCTTATAGATGTTTTAATTAACCTGTACTGTCAAAATTTAGTACTTCATTCTAACATGTCTTCCCTTTTACTGTTATATGCTTCCATTTTATTACCAGTCACAGCTGTGTTCTCTCTGTTCAGGGGCAGTTCTTTGTCCCACCTGACCAAGAAAAATCCCTTCCCTCTCTCCTTTGTTGGTTTTCCCTTCTTAATTTTCAATCCCAAGTCTTTGCTTCTTATTATGTGCCCATTGTTCTCTGGGGGAAATAAATCACTTTTGTTTTGAGACCTTGGTCTTGGCATGTTATACGTGGATGCCAAGGGTCTTTCAGATTTTGTTTAGTATTGTGTCTATTTTAATGTGTCTAAACTGGTGGATTCAAACTATAAGGTGTATTGCAGGACTTGTCCCAAAAGAGCATACAGTCTCCATCTATTAAAGGGACAGCTGTAATCAATGATTAATGACTTTACCTGCATCAATTCATCAGTTTAAGTCATTTCATCAAACAGTTCAGAATTTACTGGAAATATCCGTGTTTTCTGATAATATAAAAAAGGACCCATCAACATACAGTTAAGTAGATATTGTGATGATTGTTATATTTCATTTCCCATAAAGATACAGGATGAATAGTATGAAATAGAAGCATTGCTATGCATCAATATTCTTCAACTACATTCCCAACAACATATTAAGATATTGCAATGCTTTTTTTCAACACAGTAAATTAAAATGTCCTTTCAATAAAAGGCTTAAGCTGCACTAACCATACTTTTCTCCAATAGATGTGGATAGTTGTATGCAGTGTCCAGAGAATCAGTACGCTAACAGAGCACAGAACCAGTGCATTCACAAAGCTGTAGTCTTTATGAATTATCAAGAGCCCTTGGGGGTATGTCTTGCTTTAGTGGCTGTTTGCTTCTCTGCATTCACAGCTGTAGTTCTCGGGGTCTTTGTGAAGAACCATGACACTCCCATTGTGAAGGCCAACAACCGGAATCTCACTTACATCTTGCTTATCTCACTCAAATTTTGTTTTTTGTGCCCTTTGCTGTTCATTGGCCATCCCAACTCAGTTACCTGTATCCTTCAGCAAATAACATTTGGAGTTGTATTCACTGTGGCTGTTTCTACTGTTTTGGCCAAAACAGTAACTGTGCTTCTGGCTTTTACAGTCATAGCCCCTGGAAGAAAAATGAGGTCCTTACTGGTTTCACAGGCACCCAATTACATTATTGCCATTTGTCTCCTTATCCAAATTATTCTTTGTGCAATCTGGCTGCAGATTTCTCCTCCATTTATTGAAATGGACACACACTCAGAGCATGGCCGAATCATCATTGTATGCAACAAGGGTTCAGTTACTGCATTCTATTGTGTCTTGGGATATCATGGCTCTCTTGCCTTAGGGAGCTTCATTGTTGCTTTTTTGACCAGGAAGCTTCCTGATAGATTTAATGAAGCCAAGTTGCTGACATTCAGCATGTTGTTGTTCTGCAGTGTCTGGATCACTTTTCTCCCTGTCTACCACAGCACCAAAGGCAAGCTTATGGTGGTTGTTGAAATATTCTCTATCTTGGCTTCCAGTGCAGGTTTGCTAGGATGCATCTTTATCCCCAAGTGCTACATTATTTTGTTAAGACCAGAGAGAAATTCTCTTCAAAAGTTACGGGAGAAAACATCTTCCTAAACACAGATTTCACAAATTATAACTCATATCTGTAGTCTTGGTACAAAACCACTTATTAGAGTACAATGCAAGATGCATGCATTAACTAATTATTCTTACTGTTTTTCTTTGTAATAATGCCTAGTAATATCATATATACTATTGTCTCTGTACATTGTGGCCTAACTTCTTTTTCTCTGCTACTTCTTTTATAAGACATCATTGTTTGACATTAGTGCACAAGTGATGTGTTCTTTTCCTTTTCTAATGCACAATTAAAATTGAAAGTAAACTGAATAAATCTTTTGATACCTAAAGAAACATGTGACTTAAAAATAAGAAAAACCTGGGCAAATGAATAAATGTTTTCAGAGATTGAACTAATTTTCTCTTTATGGGAGAAGACAAGAGAATCCTGTTGCCTCCTGGGAGTTAGAGGAATAGGGACTCGAGAGAGGGAAGGATGTTTTGATAAATAAATTAAAAACTATTGAGAAAGATGGTGAAATGTCTGAGCATTTAAAATCACTTAAGAATTTTCACAGTGGGTGAGGTCACTATCAAGGCCACCTGTTTTGCAACTCATATCCACCTATAACAACAACTTCAATGAGTCACATGCCCTCTTCTGCGTTCCAAGGACACCTATACTAAGATTTTTCGAGAACAGCACCCTCAAAAAGCACACATACACAAAATTGAACTGAAATGATTTTTTAAATTAAAATTAGAAAGTACTACAATGGAATATTTGCTCTCATTTTCCTTTCACTAAAAATAGAATTTTTTACCTGATATTCTAGATTACAATTTTTCTTCAGTCTGTTCCTCCCAGATCCTCACCACATTTCTTCCTATCTGAATCTTACCAATTTCCTATCACTGGAAACCAATAATCTTCATGGTGTTATAATAAAATATATACTAGGATATAAAAAACCTTAAACATTGAAATTAGTCAAAATGGTCAATCTTAAAAAAAAATACAGCCTGAAAATTACACTCAGGAATCCCATAAAATTCTAGCCCAGAACTCATAATATATATGCAAAAGCCTACAGGTGAAAAAGAGAAGTTATATATGTCATGTGATATGACAAACTGGAAAAACAGGGCACAAGGGGAAGGACTCTGACACAACATTGATACAAGGATCTCCAAAAATGAGGTTGACTGAATTTTCTATTCCCATCTATTTCTTAGTATGCAGCCTACTCTTAAAATACTTTGATTCCTTATCGGGACTCCCTTGGAGGACAGTGAGTTCTAATTAGCCAATGGTTGTCAATTGGAGATTTCTTCTAAATTACAGATGAGACTTTTGTTCACTTCTGCTTTCAGGCCTTGGACTCCAACTGATGAACATGAGAAGTGTATAGACCCTAGAAGCTTTCAGGGCTTGTGGCCCAGCCTGGTCTGAGGTAGTTCTTACCGTATGCTCACAGTACTTCTTCATAAGACAGCCTGGGGTTTGCCTGGGGGCTTTGGAAACAGAGGCAGAATTATGATGTGAGATGACTCAGACCAGTGAGAGATGACCATGCTGCATCAGTATATTCCAGCAAAGCATAGCCCTTCTCCTTGGCTAGTTTAACAGTATATAAGGTTTGCCTCTTCCTCTATACACTAAAGTTGCTTGTTTCAAATAGTTTCCAGAGTCTAAGTAGTTTAATTCTGTCTTCTTGACTTCTCTCCCAAGAGGAACTAGCAGAAACCACTGTCTGCCTGGGAGCATGGAACTCCCTCTGTAAAATAAGATGGCCTCAAATTCAGATCTGCTGGGATTAAGGGAGTAGGTTACCACTCCTGGATTGTCCCTGTGCTGAAATTAAAGGTGTGAGTTACCATCACTCTCTGAACCTCCTGGACTGACTGTGGCTAGATCTCTCTTATATTTCAGACGGGTATTTATTAAATATGAAACATAACCCCACACATTCTGCCTTTGGGAATTGCCCCAAGGGGGCTTTCAAAAGCCCACATATCAAATCCAGTTTAAGTTAAGTTCTGACCTGTCCAGTCTGTGGTCCAGACCCACAGATCCACCGTACGGCTTGGTAACTTTTCTCTGAGCAGTGTTTCAACTTCTTTCCTCTGTGCTTCTCTTGGTGTCTCTGATGGTGTCTTGCTAGTATCACTGTTCTACCCTTCCAGTTCCCAGAGTGTTCTTCATCTGGTAGCCCCATACACACTTCCTGTTTCCTTTTGGCCAATCAGCTTTCTAGTAAATCAATAGAAAAGACCAATATTAACAATACATCAGAACATATTCCAACAGAACCTCCCAAATTTATTATTATTAATTTGTTTTAAAGAATTTTCTCATTTATTTTATATACCAACCATGGGGTCTTCCTCATATCCCTCCTCCCACTCTCAAGAAAGCCTGGAATTTATAGATTACATGGTTTGATGATGGTGCAAGAGTCTTGATGGACCTGCGCCTGAAGTGCAGTGGGTTATGTTGAGGTGTAGTGTTGATTATGCCTTGTGAACTAGAACTCAGATAATGGGTTGTCTAGCTGGGATAGCAGTCACAAAGTTTTGGTTCAATTTGTTCTGTGATGCTTGTGCCTTACCTACTGATTTATAGTCTAATTTTGACCTACATATGCTGTTTATGTAAACTTCACTAAAACAATAAATTGCCTGAAGGAAAATATGGCTATATCATTTAATACTTCACACTCTAATGTTTTATTACTAATGATAGGTCTCTCAAACAACTATGCAATGATTATATATGTCCTCCTTTATATTTATTTTTATTGATACAAAAGTTTTGCTGGCATATATTCGTGTGCCAAACATGCAAGTCTTGCTATACACTTCAAAGCTCCTTAAAGTTTCTTTTCACTGATTGAAGAACCTTGATATGAATGCTAGAATGTATACCTTGGTTCTCAAGAAGACCAACCACTCTTCTAAAATGCTAATGCATCTATCTGTCCACTAGATAACAATTATAGACTGATAGCCCAAATAAAATTTGACAAACTTTAACCCCACATTACATGATATATGGCTTCATTATGGTGTGAGTAAATGTTGAAAGAGTATACTAGGACAAAAGAGTCAAGGTCACACTTTCTTACTAGAGTTCACTATAATGTGCACACAATTTAAACAGACATCAAAAGATGCAAGCATCCAACAAATAAAAACTGAGACACTATTGACATATAACCAGGACCGTTTAAGAGAACAGCATGTCTTTCCAGAAAATTTGGGCTTACTTCCCATAATGCAAATGGGAACTGACAATAATCATAAGGACAGTTTATAAAATTCAAATCTATAATCTTGTCTTTATGGTTACTACATGAAAGTATAAAAAAACATGATATTTTTAGGAATTAAATCTAACCCTTAATACCTGGAACTAGAAATATTCATGTTGCAAAACATGTCTTTGGTATTTCTTAACAGAAATACAGTTGTATTATTATACCCCATGTTTCATTTTGAATAGAAATGTTAAAAAATTTTTTAATTTAATTTAAAATGTTTTGATATTTGGAGTCATCTAAAATCATACAAGAAGAGACTGATTTAACAAGCTGTTCTCCCCTTATCAATTCTTTGATTCTGTCTATATTTTAGACTTGTATTTTAAGGTTCTTAAGTCAGCTGTGTACAGAGTCCCAGTCATTCCTTTTCATATCTCATTCGATCTAGATTCTTCTAATTCTAACACGTTAGGAACACAATAAAAATTAAAATATATAGGGTGTGTGGTCATCTCTTCTCCTCCATATTTGCTTGTGTGGTTTAATGTGTTGTTATGTTCAGGCAAACTTGAATTGCAGGAAAAATATAACCTTTGGAGGTGTTGTTGTAGGTATTTTGGAGAACATGTTTTTGAAGATCATTATCAAATAAGTTCCTCTGAGAAAGCTGTGCACGATGTAGAATTCTGAGTCAATAATGTGTCAGGTCTAATTTTCTATCAATGGGTTTATCAAAATATCCAGTTCTTCTAATTTCTACTTTTCTGACTCCTAGCATACATCCGGATGCTGCCACTTTGCCCCACAAAAAAATCATATCGTTTTACTTTTCATCTGCAAACATGAGTTACTTCTCTAGTAAATATCCCGTAATTTTCTCTCACTGCTCAACTGCATTTAAAATAAGAAAGTTGAATTAATTTTGAACACATTTATATTTCACAGACAAAAACATATTTCCACACGGCAATATTGCCCCATGATTGGGTCTTGTGAAAAGAGTGCTTAAAAAGCAATGGAGTCGATGGTATTAGTTGTGACAGTGTGAAAAATAATCATTAAAGAAATTAATAAAAGTCTGTTTATGTTATATAAAAGTATATAACAGGTGTTTATAGTATTTGAAAATTCTATTGACATCCAGCCCACAGCAGACTAATAAGTGTGACACCCTGCCCAGGTAAAGAAGATATCCTGGTCTTCAGAACTCTGGCCCTGAATCACAGCCCTACAATCCCACCTCCAACCCACTTAGCTCTGCTCTAAATCCAGGCCAGCAGGGAAAGCTCCTACAGGCCCAAAGCCTCAGTAAAACACAGCTGGCTGAACACCCTAAATCCAAAACTATGCCCCATTTCCCAACCCTTGCATCACCAAGTGATATCAGTGGCCTCAGAAACCCACAATACCCTGGCTCACACCAAACAAAGAGACAAAGAGACAAAGAATGTAAGAGATGTCCTTAGTTAATATTGGACCAAAAACAGCTACGTGAGAATCTAAGTTTCTCAGCACCTACTGGATCAAAAACAGCCACCTGAAATCCGGAGTGTGGGTTACTAGATTAAGAGGGATCACTGTTACACAGAATATACTACCTCCAAGTAGAACAAGAACACAGATTGAATCAAGAGAAGTTTCCTGGGACACTTACAAACTCGGAAAAGATTGCACCAAAATCAGCTCCCTGCGATACAAACAACTCCATAAGTTATTCAAGGAAGCAATGAGCAGACACCACCACAGGAAACACAGAAGGAAACAACCTTATAAACAACTCTATGAAGATAGTAGAAGCATTCAAAGAGGATATAAAAAATTCCTTAAAGAATAGAAAATAGAAACAAAAACTGGAAGAGATAAACAAATCAATGAAAGAAAATAAAGAAAACCAAGAGGACAAAATCAAACAGGCAAATGAAGTATTTCAAGTTTTAAAAATTGAAACAGAAGCAATAAAGAAGAGGCAAACTGAGGCAATGTTGGAAATAGAAAATCTGAAGAAATGAACTGGAACTACAGATTAAACAACAGAATTCAAGAGATGGAAGAGAAAATCTGTGGTGGAAGATTCAATAGAGGAAATAGATACATCCATCAACAACAAAAAATAAAACCAAAAAAGGGATAACAAAAAATATCCAGGAAATATGGGACAATACTGTAGGGAGATTATGTTGTTCCATTATAAATAATTGTCCCTGCCTATGATTTTAATAAAAAGCACTGATTGGCCAAAGACAGACAAAAAGTATGGGTGGGGCTACCAGACTAAGAAAACTCTATGAACAGGCAGAACAGAACAGAAAGCCTGAGAGAAGCCAGAATGAGGACAACTATGCTGCTCTGAGAAAAGGTACTGAGCCACATGGCTAAAAAAGATAAAAGTCATGAGTTAGATTGAAGATAAAGAGTTAAAAAATTATATGCCTGGGCCTTAGGCTGATCAGCCTAAAACTACTATAAACATCTGAGTGTCTCTGCGGGTCTGTGGGTCTGCGGGCCTAAACCTTGAGGCTAGGCCCAAAGTCAGGGCCAGAAACCTCCTACTGCACACTATGAAAAGATCAAACCTCAGAATGATAGAAGATGAGGAAGAGGAAGAAGATGAAGAAGAAGGTGACCAGCTCAAAGGCCCAGAAAATATATTCAAAATCATAAAAGAAAACTTTTCTAGCCTAAAGAAGGAAATGCCTATGAAGTTACAAGAGGCTTACAGAACACCAAAGACACTGCTCCCCAATTATGCTTACAACATAGTGATCAAGCCACAAAACATACAGAATAAAGAAAGAACACTAAGAGCTACAAAGGAAAAAAGCCAAGTCACCCATAAAGACCAGCCCATCAAAATAGCACTATATTCCTCAATGGAAATGATGAAAGCCAGAAGGTTCTGGTCAGATGTTATACAGACCCTAAAAGACCATGGCAGCCAGCCCAGACTACTATATTCAGCAAAACCCATCAATCACCACAGATGGAATAAACAAGATATTTCATGACAAAGCCAGAATTCTTAAAATAGCTATCCACAAATCCAGCCATACTAAAGTTGCTAGATGGAAAACTCAAACCTAAGGAAATCAGTTAAACCCCCTGAAACCACATGCAATAGATAATCCCACATAAGAAAACCCCAAAGAAGTGAAACACACACCACCACAACCAAAAAATAACAGGAAATAACAATCACTGGTTATAGTATGAGTTTTCTGTCCCCAATAGCACCATCCCCTATAGTCACCTCCTGTAGTATGAGGTTTCTGGCCCGGACTTTCCAGCCTAACCTCAAGGTCTAGGCCAACAGACCCACAGTCCCGCAGTCCCTCAGTCCCTCAGTCCCTCAGTCCCTCAGTCCCTCAGTCCCTCAGTCCCTCAGTCCCTCAGTCCCGGAGTCCCACATAGACACACAGATGCTTCCAATAGTTTTAAGCTGATCAGCCTTAGGCCCAGGCATATAGCTTGCTATCTCTCTACCCTTAAGCTATCCCATGTCTCTTGTTCAGTCATGTGGCTCGGTACCTTTCTTTAAAGCTACATGGTTGTCCTCTGCATCCTGCAGCTTCTCTCTGGTGCTCTGTCTGGCACTCTGCTCTCAGAGATTCTTCTTAGTCTGGTAGCCCCGCCTACACTTCCTGCCTGCCTTTGGCCAATCAGCTCTTCTTTTTAAACCAGTGGGTGGGACAATGATTTACCATGAAACAACACAATAGCCCTACAACTGGTCATTATTATACCTTACTATCAATCAAATAAATTCACATATAAAGAAATACATCCGAACATGATGGATACAAAGCCAGAATCCATCCTTCTGCTGCATATGAGAGACAGAACTCAACTTCTAAGACAGGCACAGAGGCTCACAGTAAAGAGTTGGGAAAAGACTTTCCAATCAAATGGTCCTAAGAAACAAGCTTGTGTAACCATCCTAATATCTAAAAAACAGACTTGAAACTAAAATCAATCAAAAGAGTCCAGGACAAACATTGCTGGTGGGAATATCAACTTTTACAGCCACTTTGGAAAGAATTATGGTAGTTCCTAAGAAAACTGGGAACTAAACCCCCCTATGATCCAACATAACCACTATTGTGCATATACCCAAATGATAAACATTTTTACCCCAAGGGTATTACCTCAACTATGTTCATAGCAGCATTATTTATATAGCCAGAAATTGGAAACAACTTAGCTTTTCCTCGACTGAAGAATGGATCAATAAATTGTGGTACACTTACACAATGGAGTACTACTCATCTGTAAAAAACAAATAACATCCTAAAATTTGCAGGCAAATCAATGGATTAAGAAAGTATCATCTTGAGTGAGGTAACACAGACCCAGAAAGATAGACATGGTATATTCTTACTCATAAGTTGATTTTAGACAAAAAGCAAAGAACATCCAGGCTGTAAATCACAACCTTTGAACAGCTTGGGAACAGGAGGAACTTACAAGAGGCATCCAGGGATAACCCTGGAAAGGGGAACTAGAGACGATCTCCTGAGTAAATTTGGATCATAACATATAGTGACAAAGGAGAGGTAGAAACAGACCATGAGAGGAGGAGATGGCTGAGTGAGAGGATCAACAAAGAGGGAGAAAAAAAGAGATGGATATCTTGATACAGGGAGCCAGAGTTGGGTTGGAATATATATATAATATATATAATTTTTGCAAATAATATAACTGTACACATATTCTTCCATTTCATAATGCTGATTATTTTTATGCAGCTACTTCCTGCTGTCTACTCCTTTGAGGTGAATTTCCTTCTAATTGTTCCAAAGCTTTCAGATGTTCAGATAAGTCTCTTGTGTGAGAATTCTCTGGATTTTTTTTTCCGTATAGGCATCATATAGTGCTATGAATTTTCCTCTTAGAACTGTTTTTAGTGGGTCCCTTAGTTTGGGTATGTTGTGGACTCATTTTAACTGAATTCTATGAGGTCTTTGATTTCTTTCTTTACTTCTTCCTGGACCCAGATATGATTCAATTGAGAGATCTTCAGTTTTCATGAAGTTGTAGGCTTTCTGTGATTTCATTGTTGTTGTTGAACTCTAGCTTCAGACCATGTTGGTCTGATAGGATACACGGAGTCATTCCCAATTTTTGTATCTATTGATGGTGAGTTGAAATCATGATTACTGGACTTCACAATGAGAGTGACATGGTGCTTTATAAAGACCCAAAGATGCACAGATGTGAGTTAATAAAACACAAGGCCACTACACCCAGAACAATCCACAAATGGCCTTCATAGTTTACAAACTTACTGCTTTACCCTTGTTGTTTAGAAGTTCACTATGTGCATGTAAATCCTGTGATATTCTTCTTGAATCTGATATGTCTAAGAGAGGCTATATCTAGTAATCATATTTGTTTAATTTCATCTTAGATCTTAATAATTTACCTGGTAAATAATATACCTGGTAAGTATATATTTAAAATTCTATAAAATTGATATATATAGTTTAGTAAAAAAATCACTGTGCATATATTTATGATTTGTACTTATTTGAAAAAACATACAAAAATTCTAAGAATGAATTGTAAGTGTCAACAATTTATCTCTGTATATTTGAAACTAAAATCACAAAATTTTAGATGACATTTTTTATTTTGTCAACCATTGAAAGGCATTCATTTCAAATCCATTATGTTCTGAATGATGATGATATAAATAAGGACAGGCAAGGTTGTGTAGTTATGCTGACTAATAAACTTCCTTGAGTTCTTTGAGAGCATGCTTGGACCATCAGTTACTCTTACATTTACTCTGAATAAGTAGTATATGCTTACAGCAATGGGACCCTCACTTATTATTCAGACAACAAACATTTGTGGAAGTTTCAATAACTGTTACATGCTTATTAATTTTTAAGACATTTTTGAATTAGTCATTTCCATTGTGATGTGGGATTTCCATATAAAATGTAGTTTTCCATTTTTATAACGAGAAGTCTTTGAATGTGCATTCATAATAATTTTTTTCAAAAAATTCCTCTTACCAAACTAGAATAAAATCCATATAGTAAATTTGCATGTGATTTTGTTAGTGAAAAAAATTAGTTATTTAAAGCTCCTACCAAAACCACCAGAACCAAATTATTTTAGCAGGGAATTTCTCCAGATTTTCAAAATAGAGTTAATACTAACATTCCTTAATTATACTGAAACAGATAAACAGTTGAAATGTGATTCAATTAATTTTATGCAAGCCCATTCATCCTGATATTCAATTATATTACATCATACTAAACAAAGAGATTTACAGAATAATTTCATTAAACAAAATCAAAGAACACATTGAAAATACTATTTGATCACATAGAATTCATCCTACAGAATCCAGTAAGATTGAAAGTAAGAAATTCAATTGATGTATCTCAAGAAAAAAAAATACAGAGCATTATACCTTGATTTTAGAAAAAAATCTTACAGCTCTTCAAAATAAATGTAAAGAAGTATTTCCAGATATTAGTCAAATACATAAACATAATCATGGTGGTTTACAACAAATTTACAGCAAACATCAATTTAAATTAAGAAAAATAACAATCAATTTAGGCACAGGAAAGTGTTCTTCCTTCCCTATATCTTATACAATGTAGGAATTGAAATATTACCTAGATATAGAGAAAAACTCAATTAAATAATAGAAAAGAAATTCAAAATGAACAAAAAATACAAAAAGGATCTGCAGAGGATACAAAACAATATAAAGAAAACATATACGAGACTTTATAAATTTCACTGAGTAATTCCAGATAAGAGAAACATTTTCAGTAAACTTGCAAAATAATTAATTCAAAAAACTGATAGCTTGTTTTATTCAATTACAAATGGTCTGAGAAAGAAATAAGAAAAACAACAACTTTCCCAATTTCCCAAAACCAAACAATAAAAATAAATCTTGAGATAATTCTAACCAAAATTTAAGAAACTTGTATAATACAACACTTAAGTCTTTGAAATAAATATTGAAGAAACTATCAAAGAACAAAGGATCTCCTACGCTCATAAAAACACTAGAACTAACATAATAAAAACATCCATTTTAAAGAATGCAGTATAGATATTTACATCAAACCTCATAAAATTCCTGCATCTTTATTTCCAGATTTTTAAAGATTTTTTTTTAGTTTTGTTGGAAGTGCATAAAAACCAGGATAGCTAAAATGATCCTCAATAATAAAACCACAACAGCACTTCCCATCATCCCCACTTTTAAGTTGCAGTACAAATTTATAGTAATAAAAACTCATGGTATTGGCATATAAACAGAAAAGTTATTATTGGAATGAAATTGAAGATAAACATAAATCCAGATAACTATCGACACATGATCTTCAATAACATAGTCAGAAATAATAACTGGAATATAGACAGTGTTTTCATGAAATAGTGCTGATCAAACTGCATATCTGTATTCAGAGGAGTGCAGATGATACAACTTTATCTTTTAAAAACTCTAATATAAGTGACTCTAAAACTTCTAAATAAAACAAGAGACCCTGAATCTGACAGAAAAGTAAGTGTGGTATAGCTTTGTTCTCATTGACATAGTAATTGACTTTTAAAAAAATTAATGATATTACAGACACTAAGATGACTAATTGATAAATGTTTCTTTATAGTAAGTAGCTCTGTTATTTAGACAAGAGAATAGCTAAGACACTAGGGGAAATGTCTATCAACTCCACATTTGACAGAAGCTTTATGCAAAGTATAAAAGAGGTCAAGAAAAATTCCTGCTAACCACGGGCTCTGTCAGCCAGAAATCCAGGTCGACCATCTGCAGACCTTCTCTTCTCCCTTTTTTCCTAGATCCAACCCCCAAGTCTTCTCAGCAGCTTTGCAGCAGAAATCCTGCAGCAGCCTTCTCAGTTCCTGTTTCTGTTTCCTATGGATTCCACAGACATTTCCCTTCTACAAGCCATTGTTCTATCTCTGTGCCCAACTCTAGTAGGCCATATTGCTTACTCACATGCCACTTCTTTCAAAAACCAAAAACGTTTCCATAAGCCCATCTCTCCCTCTATTTCCACGGAAAAAAATAACCTTACAGCATGCACATCTCTGTAGGCAAAGTTTTACTTAGAAGGCACCAGTGCAGGATAGATATTTATTAAAATATAAACCAACACTCACAATACAGGTAAGAGCTTATAGGGGAGCCTGAAAAGGGACTGGAGTCTGGAAAGGTGGACGAAGGATTCCAAACCAGCAGCCAGGAACCAGGCAAACAGGCTTTCCAGGGTTGCATCAGCCCCTTATCTATCGGGTTGGCCATGCCCCCTCAGGGGCCTGGGATTCTGGGTAAGCATCCTCGGATCTTATCAGCTGAAACCTGAATCCCACCACGTCTCCCCCTTTTGTCTAACTAAGAAGGTTAGAAACTAAGACTATGTACAATACTAATTGTTATGAGGTAGTATCTAGGAGAGGAGAAAGTACAAATTACAATCAAAACCTAGCCTATATAAGGTACATCATATATTTTTAGAATATTGGTTGATGGTAGGGTGTATAAATTACTTCAAAAGGTTAATCTGGGAAAGTGAAAATTCAACACCTGAATGTTCTTATCTAAGGGATAATAGGGTGGTAACCTTAAAGACCTATTCTTCAACCCCTTCAAGACCTAAGAAGGAAGATGTATCACCTGAAAATCAGAAGTACATGGAAGTAGTGGCTTCCAAAATTTGGGAGAGGACAGCAACACAGTTACTTGGACAATCACCTCTGGTTTTGTGCACCAATGGAGCATCTATCATATTGGCTACAGGCCTATGGTATCTGATAGATCTTTTCACGAATAGGGCAATTTGGGAGGGACTGTCTTATCCTGTCCAGGGAGGTTTTGTCAGTCTCCATCCATCAACTTGTTCATCCAGTTTGGACACCATGTGTGTACTGTCAGCAATCAGGGTAAAGGCAGTTCCTTACCCAACCAGCCATTCTTTGCCAAAAGGCCAAACTCCAATGGAGCATCCTCAATGCTCAACACCATCTCAGGAAAGGAGCAGTGACACCAGGAGTCATAATGTCTCTTGTGGCTGAATTTCAAATGTTAAATGCCGTGTTCTCTGGGTCTATGAAATGGTTGAAGATTCCTGTCTATATATGATATTCTATGATACTCCTATATCTGAGATGACTTGGATATGGTACCTTAAATTACATAACTGATTTTGAGATAAATTTGGTAGAGAGAAGAATCTAACAAATTTCCATGTATTTAGATTTTGCAGTTTGGTGACGTGTAAGTCTTCTAAAGTATATTCTTACGGTTCTCTTAATTTTCTCAGTGTCTGTTGTTTTGCTCTTTGGATTTCTCATTTGCTTTCAAACCTGGATATTCTTTATGTGGATTTTGTTATTGGGAATAGGAATGCGTTTATCTTGTTGACTTTACCAAGGAATCAGCTTAGATTCGTTGATTTTATCTATTTCACTTGCTCTCTATTGATTTTAGAACTCAGTTTGCATCTTTTGTCTGCTTCTTCTGTTTGATATGATTTTCTTTTGTTCCAGATCCTGAAAGTGTCCTTTAAAGTTGTTTATGTGTGAACATTCCAGAATTTTTATGCCAATGAAAACTTCTGTGAATACCCTCTTAGGTACATCTCATTTACAACATCTGTGATTGACAGTATTTTTCTGTTTAGGCTTTGTGCAGATAAACTGCTCATTGGTTAAGGAAGAACATTAATGTCTCCCCCATCAATGTGTGTGGGTCAGTATACAATATAAACAGTATTGGTTTTTTTTTTTTTCACAATTTTGGGTGACCACCACTTAGGGGCACAGATGTTAAGAATGGCAATTATACATCTGGGGACTTTTCCTTTGATGATTATACAGTGTTTTTTCTAACATTAGTTTCCACTTTAAATTGATTTCTTCAAATATAAAAAATCCACACAAGTGTGCTTCTAAGATGGATATTCTTGAAACAACTTTTCCAACCTTCCACCTTTCAGTAACATTTATCCATGTTATTGAGGTGTGTTTCATGTATGCAACCAGTTACTGTCCGGAGAAAAGATTCTCAATTTGCTAAAATCTGATGACTACATTGTTGATCTTAGCTCCTGCCACATCACAATTCTGTTCACAATGACATCTCCTATGCCAACTATTTCAATCTATTTTTCTTCTCTCTCCAGTTTAGGGTATCTGGTTTCATTTTGAGGTCTTTGATATATTTGTACTAAAGTTTGTGATGTATACTGAAGATGGACCTATCTGTATTCTTCTACGTGCTGACAGTATGGTGATTACCACCGTTTTTTGACGATGCTGTCTTTATTCCAGTTGAAATTTCTGACTTCCTTAATTATCAGGTCTCCATAGTGCATGAATTTATGTCTAGATCTTCAATTTGATTCAGTGATTAACTTTTATGTCAATACCCAGAGATTTTTATCACTATAGTTTAAAGTACAACTTAAAATTGAAAATGATTAAATTTTATGTTGTGATTTTATAGCTCAGGATTATTTTAATTATCATGAGTTATATGTGTTTCAAATAAAACTTAGTATTTTCTTTATACATGTAAAAACTATTGTTTAGAAATTTTGATAGGGATGATTGCTTTAAGTACGAATTCTTAAATTAACATTCCATTAATTATAACAAAAATCAGATGCTGGCACAGAAACACTAATTAGGATGCAATGGAAGTTATATGCATTAGTTAGTGTTTTATTAAGTATGCAATGTATATGCATTATTCTGTTTTTTATACTAATAAAGCCAAGCATTACCATGTATACCAATTTTCTGTATATCACTTATATATTCTTTCAGTCACCCATGAATATTTCAAGAAGTGGCTACTGGATAATAGCATATATGAAGTGTTTCCTTTGTCTCATATACATTCACATTGCATTTGGGGGTTAATGTGTGACTTTGACAGCAACTGAGTGCTGAGACTGGATACATTGTACTCTTTTTACACCTACAACCTCATGTGTCTTCTGTCCCTGATTCACTATTTTTCCATTTATTTTCTAAAAAGAGGCAAACTGACACTCAAGTTGACCAAACCCTGTTCAGTATGACAAATCAAAAAAGTATTTATTTAAGGGATTCTTGGAGATTTGATGTTTGCCTCTAATATATATTAAGATTGAAATATACTGGGTCCACTATTACTTGGAGTCCTAGCCAGAAACATTTTGTAGTTTCTGAGAAGTTTCCTCAGCATGAAGTTTTTTTATAGCCTCATAGTGGCTCCCTCTATCAAGATATCAATTTATTTGTTCACCCTCTCTCAGTTGCTTCTCCCACTCAACCATCTCCTTCTCTGGTGATTTTTCCCATCTCCCCTTGCTGGTTCCATGTTATTATCCAAGTAATAGTGGAGAGAGTGCTTAACCAGGAATTCCCCTCATTGAACACCCTAATTGTCCATTAGATAATCTATGTTCGTCAATGAATACAGGTAGAAGCAGAGATCCTTAACTAAGCACCAGGGCAAACACCAGGCTAGCTGAAGAAAAAGAGAGGAAAGTGTATATGAACACAGGGGTCGGATTCATGAGGAAGAGACACAGAGTCAGCTGATTGGAGCTATTGGAAGGTCACTAACTCTGAAATAATCACTGAGGAACTTTCTCGAAAGAAACTAAGACCTCCAAAGGTAGACAACAGTCAAAAAGCATGGGCAGTTTGTAGAATCTATTGAAGTAAAATCAGAGTGTATGGCCTCTTGGAACCCATTTCCCTCAGAGGACCCCTAACCTAGCCTTAGTAGCGGGATGAGGGAATCAGACCTACCTCAACTGTATATATCAAGACTGAACAGACTCACTTTGGATTCTTGGCCCTCCTTGTGGAATGGATGGGGGAATGGGTTGGGGGAAGGCTAAGACTTCACTGGATGGGTCAGGCAAGAGGGAAGGGAAGGGAAGGGGAGAAGTGGGAGATATAGGATAATCCCTTTAAAGTAAAAAATGGAAAACGCAAGACTAAACAGAAAATAATAAACTCTACCATTCTTTCTAAGTCTGAGCTAATGTGTAACTGACAGAAACTGAGGGCTGAGACTAAATGCAGTACACTGTTTTCACAGCCACCATCCCATGAATCCTCTCTCCAGGATTCACTGTTCTTCCATTTGCTTTCCAAAATGAGTAGGACTCCAAGAGACCAACAGCAGAAATAAAACCCTGCTCAGTAACACGAATCACATAAATATTTATTTAGGGGATTCTTGAAAATTTGAGGATTATTTCTTGAGAATTCTGTTTATATATGTGCCATAGTTAAAATTTGATCCTTTGGCTATTGGCTTGTAGTTTCTGTTATTTTTCATGTATTTGACCTATTAGTCTTCCATCGGTGAGGGATGGTTAAAAGTCATTTCCTAATTGTAGGTTGCTGCTTGGTCTCAATGACAGTGTCATTTGTTTAATGGATTATTTTCAGTTTCTTGTGGCCTTATTTATTCTTTGCTGGTCTTAGTGTGTGTTCTCCATTTTCTAGTAATTTCCATTTCAAATGTTTTCAAGGCTCTTGTCCACTCTCACTTCCACCATGTTCAATCTATCTGCTTTTAGTTTGAGGTTTTTGACAAACATGGACATGAGTTTTCTGTGAGGATAACAATATGGCTCTATTTGGGCTCTTCTAGATGCAGAAATTCTGTTAGGACTGCACCATTTGTTGATGATGTCTTATTTTTTCAACTATGTTTTTTTGTCTCATCAAAATCATGTGTCCATAGGTTTAGAAATACATATCTAAGACTTCAATTTGATCCCACTGAATAACTTTTCCCTTTTTCTTCCAATATGATGCTGTGTTTATTACTATTACCTTCTAGTTTGTATTGAAATAAGAAAATGTGAAATTCCTAAATGTCTTCAATGTGTCATGATTGTTTCAGCTGTTTTGTTCTTGTTGTTTATCCTGATGATGCTGAATATCTAAAATTTGAGTTAAAATGGTTCTTTCCGATGAAAGCTTGACTATTCTATCCCTGCTTGTATTCCTAAGTTTTTCATTACTAGAAATGTTTTCCTTTGGGTCATTTGTTTAGTTATTGACTTCTTGTTTACTTCATGGAATGTTTTTTATTTTCATTTTTATGGTCTGTGCATTTCTAGATTTTTAAAATTATGGTTGTAATGCACAATATATCTTGACCAAAGCTTCCATTATCTTCAAATTTTCTTGTCTTAAGCTCCACATTCTTTCATCAAATTCTTTTTCATTCATAAAATATCATGCCTCCCAGAGAGGACAAGGAAGCACAGCATTACATATGGCAATAAATCTAGGAACAAAATTCTGTATCAAATCTGGATAAGGCAACCAAATATGAGTAAACTATTGGAAGAACAGACAAAAGAGTCAGGGATACCCATATCCCACTGTTAGCAGTCCCATACAAACCCTAACCTGTAAGGGGATTGTGTTGTTTCATTGTAAATGATAATCTCACTCACTGGTTTAATAAAAAAAGCACTGATTGTCCAAAGGCAGACAGAAGGTGTGGGTGGGGCTACTAGACTAAGAAGACTCTAGCAACAGGCAGAACAGAGCAGAAGGCCTGAGAGAAGACAGAAGAAACAGAGGACAACTATGCTGCTCTGAGAAAAGGTACCGAGCCACATGGCTGAACAGGATAAGAGTCCTGGGTTACATTAAGGGTAAAGAGTTAGCAAGTTATATGCCTGGGCCTTAGGCCAAACAGCCTCAAACTATTTTAAGCATCTGTGTGTCTTTACGGTCTGTGAGTCTAGGGGCCTAATTCTTGAGGCTAGGCCCAAAAGTCAGAAACCTCTTACTACACAAAGCTAAACATCTACAACATATATATATATATATGAAGACCTAGCACAGACCCATCCTGCTCCATGATTTCTGCTTCTGTCTCTATGAACCTCTAATAGTCCAGTTGAATAATCTTTAGGATATGTTTCCTGGTCTCTTTGACCACCCTGCATTCTAGACGCTTGTCTCCTCTTATTTCAAAGGGTTTCTGGTATTCCTTTATGTAGGTGGAGTTTTACTGACAAGGCACCAGTCCAAGATTAATATTTATTAGAATACAAATCAATACTCGTGATACGTATAACAGCTTATAGTGGCACCTGAACAGGGACTGGAGTATCTGAGTGACGGATGAGCGATGGATGGATGATGCAATCCAAACCAGTCTTTCCAGCCACCAGGAACCAGGAAGAGACCTCCTCATGTCCCAGCAGCCCCTTATCAATGAGGTTTGCCCCACCCCATCCAGGAGCCCCGGATCCTGGATACGCCTCTTTGGACCTTATCAGCTGACACCTGAATCCCACCACATCTCCCCCTTTTGTCTAACTAAGAAGGTTCTAAACTAAGACTATGTACAATAGGAATTATTATGAGGTAGTAAACTTAAATACCTCTTCTTCAACCCCTTCATGACCTGAGAAGGAAGATGTATCACTTGAAAGTCAGAAGTACATGGAAGTAGTAGCTTCCAAAATTTGGGAGGACAGCAACACAGCTACCTGGACTTTCTTTGTGGTGACGGTTAGCCACCGGACAAGAACATATTTATGTATTGACTACTTGACAGTATGCTGTTTAAACTGGACATGTAGATTCCATAAGAAAGTGACCTCTTAAATTTTGCAGAACAAGCTGAGATGGTCATTCAGGTTCCTGCTTTGCAGAGAAAATTGACAGACATTCTTCACGACTCAAGGAGAAGTGACTGATGAAATGTACCAGAATGGACAGAGCAGATTTCCAGCTTCACTGAAATGCAAAGAGACTCTGGGCCTGTAGGCTTAAGATGGATGTCCCAACTTTGAAAAGAAACTTTGGGTAACTGTCCAGGCAGATAGGTGTCATTTCTAGATTTTGGAAGCTGATTGCACTCCAATTTACTTGGGTAAATATTATATCCTTCTGTGGTCTTTGATGTAGTTGAAAATGAGATAGTTATAGGTATAGTTTTTCTTAGTTATTTAAAAAGGATATTGGATATGAAACTTTAAAATCACAATGATAAGGTAGATGATAGAGTATTTTCTTTAATTTGGCTAAATACAAATAGACTAGATATTGTAACTTTAATTCTTGCTTGATAGCTACTATATTACATGTAATATTGTTATGTTAATATTTAAACCTTCCTTTTTGATGAGACAGAAAGTGGGAGATGATGTAGGAATGTCTTTCTATATGCTATGAATGTTAATCTTTAAATAAAGGAGCTGTTTTCACCCATGACAGGAACCACAGAAGAAGTAGGAGTGAGAAGGGCAGAGTCAGAAAGACTGAGCCAGACACCCAAAGGAGAAACATGTAAGGAATACGGGTGAGCCACAGCCTATGTGGCAGGATAGATTAATGGGAATGGAGTGAGTGAAGATGTAAGAGCCAGCTAGCAGTGTACCTGAGCCATAGGCCAAACAGCATGAACTTAATACAAGTGTCTGAGTCATTTTTGGAAGGACTAAGCAGCAGTGGGTGGCTAAGCAATCTGGCACTGCAGGTCTGTGGGTCTGGGACCTTTGGCACCTAGGGATAGAAAACCTTATTGTAACGTAAACCCTTATCCAATCCAAACTAATGGAGAAGCATAGAGAGATATCCAAATTAACAGAATCAGAAATTAAAAGGAGGACACAACAAAAAACATCCAGAAAATTCATGTAACTATGAGGTCATGCTTTGAAAACTAATACTCCACTAAAATGAAAAACCCAAAAGAAATGGACAGCTTTCTGGACAGGTAACACTTACAAAATTAAATCAAATTAGAGACCAAAACAGACTTATAGCCTCAAAGGAAATTGAAGCTATTATTAAGAGTCTCCCAAGTTAAAAACAATAAAAGCCTGGGACGAGATGGAGTCAGTACAAAATTCTACCAGACATTCAAAGATGAACTAATACCAATACTCCTCAAACAATTCCGTAAAGTAGAAATTGAAGGAACATTGCTGAAATATTTTTATGAGGCCACAATCACATTGATTCTCAAACTATTCAAAGATGCAACAAAAAAAAAGAAAATTACAGACAAATATCCCTCATGAACAATGATGAAAAAAATACCCAATAAAATTCTGGGAAACTGAATCCAGCAAAGAATCAAAAAAAATATCCATGATGATCAAGTATGCTTCATCCCAGAGATGCAAGATAGTTCAATATATGAAAAACTATCCATCATATAAACATCATATACAAAACATCCATCATATAAACAAAGTGGAAAAAGTAACACATGATCATCTCATTAGAGGCTGAAAAGCCTTTGACAAAATACAACACTTTTTCATGAAAAATATTCTGGTGAGATTAAGAATACAGGGAAAATACCTAAATATAATAAAGGCGATACACAGCAAGCAAAATCCAACATCAAACTAAGTGGAGAAACACTCAAGGCAATCCCACTAAAATCAGGAACAAGACAAGACTGTCCTCTATCTCCTTATCTATTCATAAATATAGTTCTCAAAGTTTTAGCTACAAAAGGAGATAAAGGGATACAAATTGGAAAGAAAGAAGTCAAACTATCTCTTTTTTCAGATGATATGATCATCTACATAAGTGACACCCAAAATTCTACCATGGAACACATAGAGCTGACAGACAATGTAGCAGGGTGTAAGAGTAACTCAATAGAATCAATAGCCCTCTTATACACTAGGGATAAAAAGGGTTAAAAATAAGTGAGGAATTCACTCAAGTGGATTTTAGACAAAGAGCAAAAAATACCCAAGGTGAAAGCATGACCCTTTAACAGCTTGGGATCAGAAGGAACTTAAGAGAGACATCAAGAGATTCCCTAAAAAGAGAATACAGAGAAGATAACCTTAGCAAATTGGGGTCATGATGGGTTGCAACCTAGAAGAGTGGGGAACAAATCTTGAAAGAAGGAGATGGTTGGGTGAGAGGAGCAACAAAGAGGGAGATAGAGATGTTATCTCATTAGAGGAAGCCAATGTGGAGTTGGAAAGAGAGCAGATACAAGGGATACCTCCAAGAACTTACAGGATGTCCCTGGCATGGTTTCCAAACAATAGTGGAGGGGGCGCCTAAACAGGACTTTCCCTACAATCAAATGAGTAACCACCCTAAGTGTCATCACAGAACCTACAGCCAACAATGAATAGAGATGGAGGCAGAGATCCACAGCTGAACACTGAGCCAAGGTCCTGGACTAGCTGAGAACAAGGGAGGAGAGTCTGTATGAACAAGTGGATAAGGATTATGAGGAAAACTGCAGTAAATATAATAGGAGCAGAGAATTAGAGCTAAGATATTGTAGAAAATTAGTAGAATTACATTCAGGAAAGAATAAAGATCAGATAGAATGAAGAGCACTAGCATATGTGTGTGAAGTTATAATAATCTTGCTTTTTTTCTTAATCTTGACAAAGAGTTTTTAAGAAACCTTGAGTAGAGTTAAGGGCAAGTACCTCAACCTCTCCAACTCATCACATCAAAAATTTGTAAAAGGATTGCTTAGTTATTCCATGAGGTCTTCTGTATAATCCTGATAAGGTTTAATAGTTTATCACTAATTATTTTATAGAAAAGTACTATACATGACACTTCTGGGCATTATATTGTAGTAGGGGTTTCTGGCCTGCACTTTTGGGCCTAGCCTCAAGGTATAGGCCATCAGACCCACAGACACACAGAGACACACAGACCCACAGACTCGCAGAGAAACATAGATGCTTACAGTTATTTTTAGGCTGATCAACCTAAGGCCCAGGCATATAACTTGCTAGCTCTGTACTCTTAAACTAACCCATGTCTCTTATCTTGTTCAGCCATGGGGGTCATTACCTTCTCCAGGAGCAGGATAGTTGTCCTCTGTTTCTTCTGGCTTCTCTCTGACATTCTGCTCTCAGACTTTTCTTAGTCTGGCAGTCTTCCTGCCTGCCTTTGGCCAATTAGTGCTTTTTATTAAACTAGTGGGTGGGACAATTTTTTATAATGTAATAACACAATCTCCTACATATCCCCTTTTCTCTTTTTAAAACAAAAGAACTCCAAATCTAATATTCTTCCCCCCTCATCTATAACAACTTATAAACAACACAGTAAATAAACACAAACATCCATAATCTATGTTTTGGGAATGTGGGCATCGTTCTCTAGGCTACTTCCTGCTGAATGGGGAGGAATCTGGCAAATTCCATGGGAATCCAAAGAAAAATGTAGGATTATGCAAAAGTCTTTAGTGAAGTATTCTCTAAAGCTGGGTCATCTCAGCCAGTCTCCTTGTAATTATTCTGGCTACAGATACCTGGAAATTCAACAGAGGTGCTCTGAAATGCTGAATTATCTGGGCCATCCATTTCCATTGGAGATTTTTCAGGGGATCTTTCTCTATCAAACTTCATGTTCTTTATCCAGGCATAAATCCATAGCCTCATATTGTCTATGAAAATAAAACAAAAGCCCCTTCTCCAAAGCACCATATCTTTGCATTTCAATTTTAAAGTAAACTCATTTACAAAATATATAGGTTGAATTCATACAACGTCATTTATAATCAACTGTCTTTTAGCAGCTTATACTATTTCATTTTCAGTCAAGAAGCTTAAAGACAAGACAATAACATACAGTATCAGAAATTCTTTGTATTTTCCATCTTTACATTTATTTATTTATTTATGTATTTATGTATTTATTTATTTATTTTGCTCTACTTCTTTTTAAGGGCTTTCTCTACCTTTTCTTTTTTTTTTCTCTAAGTCTATGTATCTATATTTTCAATGCACTCTAAACCACTTAAACTTTTCTAAATGGGCTGCCATTTGTAGTTGGAGGTTTCTGGCCTGGACTTTTGGGCCTAGCCTCAATGTTTAGGCCTGCAGACCCACAGACCCGAAGAGACACACAGATGTTTACAATAGTATTCAGCTGACCCATCTAAGGCCCAGGCATATAACTTGCTAACTCTGTATCCTTAATCTAACCCATGACTCTTATCCTGTTCAGCCATGGGGCTCAGTACCTTTTCTTAGAGCAGCATAGTTGTCCTCTGCTTCTTCTAACTTCTCTCTGGCATTCTGCTCTTAGAGTTTTCTTAGTCTGGTAGCTCTGCCCACACTTTCTGCCACCCTTTGGCCAATCAGCACTTTTTATTAAACCAGTGGGTGAGACAATTATTTACAATGTAATAACACAATCTCCCACATTATATTCTTAACATAGTGGAAGTCACTAGTTAATAGATGTGTCTTGAACTATAACCAAATAGGTGGTTCTGTATAAATATTAAAATTTATGAAATGTAGTTCAGGAATTTTATTTATCTCTCAACTTATGAGGAGAATTTTCTCTGGTTTGCACAAAATTATATAGCATTTGGGGATAAAGTTACATCTCAGAATCCCTTCAATGGAAGCCAAGATTGAGCAAATCTCCACAGCTATTATAAGCTTGCTCTAAGTGCTGTGGAATACAGAGGGAAAGGTGACCCAAATCCTTCATAACCACAGTGTACCAAGTGTCCACAACTTTGTTTCATTGAGGGTGTCACAAAGATTCTTGGCCAAAGAAGATATAAAACATTCCATGCAGGAGGGGAGCCAAGGTATTCCAAAACACTGTAGAGTGCAGTAACTAAGACATTGTTGCACACAATGAAGATGCTCACAATGTCTATTGATGACATGGTAGAAAAATACTATACATCCATGTTTGGAGGGAGTAAACTACATCATTGTCATCTGTACCATGACCAAATTTAATCTCTGTGTGATAAGACAATTAACTATTCCTCCTTCCCATGACTGATGAAAGCAGATGCAAAGGTTCCTTGCCAAGCACCAGGCTAAACTCCAAAGGCCAGTAGAAAAAAAAGAAGAAAAATTATTTATGCAAAAGGGAAATAAAATCTTGATGGGAGAATCTACAGTGTCAACCAAACCAAGTTAGTGAAAACTCAGGAACAACAAACCAACAGCTGAAGGCTAATGTGTGACTGGGTGGGATTGGGAGGAGGGAAGAGATAGAGATCATAGGGATACATGAATAAAAAGACATTTTTTACAAGAATAATAAAATGAATAAAAAAGACTGTATTACCAGAATAGGCCCTCTTCATATGTAAGTAAGACCTTTGGGGAACCGGTTCCCACAAGGTTTTCTCTTGGTGTTCAAAAGACACTCTCCAGCTGGTTAGAAAATAAGTATAGAATAAAAAATATAGCCACAATATTCTCTTCACATGTTTCAACTTTATTGGCATGGCTGTTATCGGGATGACAACAGTATGATTCAGAAAATGTTGGAATTTGGCTAGATTATTAGTTCTCAACACATTGGAAGCATAGGAATTGGTTAGATATCCTGTAACTGTACATAATGTAGCAAAGGACCCACTGTACATGCTATTAGGAATTCAATTGTTTTAAATACAGAGCTGCATTTCCTTGACAAGGGTTGTGTGATACATTGCCCAACATTTAACCACATATTCTGAATATGTGACTCTTTCATGAACACTGCATATCTCAATGTGAATTATCTGACAAAATTCACTGACATCATTTCTAAAAGCATTATCATAAACAAATTGTTCAGGAGGGTCCTGGGAACAAATTTTCCTAAATTGGCATCTTCCATAGAGACTTAATTTTCACAAATGTGAATGATGTCAAGAAACTACCTGAACTCTCATCATGTATGTTTATCAAACAATTAAATCTCATGGACATCAGATGCAGAGCCCTACGGGTAAGAGTGACCAAGGTTCCTATATAGGCAGTTGGGAATATAAGAGTGGTAATATAATGTGGTGATCTGAATATCACTTCACATTACACACTGCCAGGCTTAGAATAAGACAAATATGTTTACTTTTATTTTGCTCTTCTTGCTCCTGAACATTCCACTTCTTGTGTGTCGTTTGATTCATCCCAGGTGCTTTTGGAGAATGATGCAGAACAAAGACAAGGATGGAGACTCGTGGACAGGCTGTGTCTTCTTCATTATAGGAGTGAAAAAGCCTGTAGAAAAAGATTATTTCAACAACATTCTGAATATACAGTAAGTTACTTTGTACTTTTAATGTAAATGTCACTATGAATAGTTCTTGGGTCAAAATGTGAGAATCCAAATAATGGATTTCTTGGTATCTCAATCTGCACACCAAAACCCGCACAAAACTATTCTGTAGACTCAATGCTATTTTTCTATTTTTAATTTGTCCTGGGAGTGTTCTGTTTTTCTCACAGTAACCCCCATGCTTATAGAGCCAGAAGTTGAATGAACAAATCACTTTATATCTTGTTACATATTTATCACTCCTCTTGAAAATTACCACAGAAAAGTGCCTGGTGATGTCTTACTGAAACCTCATACAAACTCAATGAGTTTTATCAAATTATTGACTCTCTAAAAATAGAGTCTGCTCATGTGCTTCCTATAGCTGTGTCCTAGGGCAAGGAGTATTTATGGCACATCTAAGTCCAGAGAGTTTTTACGTAGATATTGTCACTCTCTTGGGTGCCCTGTATGATTTCAAACAGTATCTTTTAAAGCATCATCAAGAATGAAAGTAGAAGAATGTCTACTTCAAACTTCTTATGTGTCCCTGTTTATTCACACTTGGCTTATATACATGCATAATCACTGGCCTTGAATTTCAAAGTATAGATTTTCAATCTCTCTTTGGAATAAAAAAAGGAATATGTGCCATTTAAATGATATGTTTTTATTCTTTGGAATATAAGGCTGTCAGTAATAGTGATGACTGCTTACTTTATCCCTTGTCTGAATGGCAGCAGTGACAGAGAGAACAGTTACCCACTAGCTCATCTTTGTTACTATTAAGAAACATATGTCTTCCTTTTTAATGTCTAAGCTGTATATTCTCTGACATATTGTATTTACCTCTTTTATTTCTTTTTTTTCAAAATTTTAGTAACTATAACTGTATATTTTGTCAATTTGGAAACTATACACATTTTGATTTTGTGGATTGTTGATAGTTGTTTTTAACCATCTCAATATGGAATACTATAACACTCTAACAGCTCATGTCACTGATGTTTCTTAATGTTTGGTGTGTAGAAGTGAGTATTTGAGTTTCATAAGTTCTGCTTTTAAATTCCCATTGAGTATTACTGAAAATTTCAATGACATTTTCCATGTGGTAATATATAATCTTCCTAGTCTTAAAAATATATAGATAAATATTTATTTGTATACATAAAGGTCATACAGTGTTGCAACTTCTAAGTAAAAAAGAATTGTATTTAACTCTGTGTATATGATGAACTAGGATGTTGGAGTCTGATGTTTATTGGTCAAATAATTCATAATAAGTAAGAAGACATAAGAGTTGTTATCCTCCACATAAATATAAACACAAAATAATATTCTAGTCTTCCTACTAATTTGTTCATCATTTTTATTACAATTTATAAATATTTTCCTTACACTGTACACAAAATATCCTTTTATTTTACCAACATGTAATACTGGCACAAACAAATTTCATTACATTCTTAAGAAGAATATAATGCTCAATAGAATGCCTAAAATCTATACTTGTAACTGGAAATATAGTCAAAAGTTAATCTCTATAAGAAAAAAGTATGTTATTTATGTACAGAAAGTATGATAACCTTGAACATTCCTGTGTAATCATAAAAAGGTGAGTAATATTGGCATACATGCCCTTAATCTCTGAATTCAGGAAAATAGACAATGTGTGTCTATGTGCTTTTGAGGCCGTTCCTATCTAACAGCAAGTGTCACTCCAAACCTTGGAATTCCTTGTTCTTTTATGTTCTAAAAGAGTACTTTTATATCCATGATGAAGGTACATCTACTTATCAAATACACTTTGGAATTTAAATTTATTTTAAAATAAATCTTTTAAAAAACATTTTGTGTTTGCAATAGGTAAAACAAAAAAAAAAGGATGAACATGAAATAATATGTTTACTGTATTGCTCAATAATTATAATAAATTATATGTACAGGATCCAAAAGTTGCCCCAGACAATCTATTCTGCAGTCACTAATCATTTTTGAGTGCCATACAATTCAATTTTTATCTGTGATATCCATTGACAGTCTTATATATCTTGCTAAAACTTCAAATACTACATTTAATATATATAGTACATAAAATTGTTTTTTTCCTAATTTTAGTGGGAGTGTTTTAAGTGTCTTTGCATTTACTTTGATGTTGTATATATGACTGCTGTAAATTGCCCTTATTATGTCCATGCATGTTTCCTGCATTCTTCTTTTTTCCAAGTCTTTATCATGAAAGACTGTTGGAGTTTATCAAAGGCTATTTCAATATCTAATGAGATTCTCATGTAATGTTTTACTTTCAGGTTGTTCATATTAAATTACTTTGGTTTTTATATATTGAACAATTCCTCAATCTCTGGAATAAAGCCTACCTGCTAATGATGGAGGATAATATTATTTGTTCTTGGATTTGTTTTGCACGTGCTTTATTGATACTTTACATTTATGGTCATTAGCGAAATTTTTGTAATTTTTATTCATGAATAAATTATTTGCTGTTTTATATTGGATGAATGGGCTTTATAAAATGAAATTGAAAACCTTCCTAGTTTATATGTTTTTGAATAATATGAATAAAACTGGTGTTAGCTTTTAATGAAATGTCTGGTAGAATTCTGTGCTAGAGCCATCCTGTTCTGGGCTTTATTGGATTGAAGACTATTAAAGATTGTCTCTATTTTCTTAAAGGTTGTAGGAGTATTGTAGTTATTTATATGACATTGATAAGAGGTACCTATTGAGAAAATTCTCATTTCTTTTAGATTTCCCAATTTTATTAATGATAAATTTAAAGCATAATCTATCAATTATTCAGATCTTCTTGATATCTACTATTTACATAATAGATTATAGATAAATTAACAGATTTTGTTAATTGAAATATTTCTTTTCTATCTTTTAGTTAGTTTGGATAGGAATTTGTCTGTGTTGTTATCTTTCTCAAAGAACCAACTGTTTGTTTCAGTGATAATTCTTTGTTCCATTATTTGTGTCTTGGTGATTACAGACCCTATTTGATTATTTTATATCTACTACTCTTGGACGTGCTTCCTTCTTTTTGTTCTAGAGCACTAAGCTGTGTCTTACATTGATATTATCAGATATCTAAAATTTTTGTGAAAACTAGATAGATAAACATTTTTTACCACTGCTGTCCCTTTGACCCGTTAGTTTGTATGTTGTTATATTTGTTAAATTCTAGGAAGTCTTTAATTTGCTTGTTTTTGTCTTTATCCCCAGGTTGTAATTAATATAAGCTTTTGTGTGATTATTTCTGGCTAAAAGGCTATGGGGCTGCAGGTCTGAAACTCAGGTCTGACATTCCAGAAACATTTGACTCCAGTTTGTTAGGTGTAATGGTATGGATTTGCATCTGTGCTCTGTTAGCATATGCAGCACAGCTGAACACATGATCCTGGCTTTTGTCATTACTGATGAAAATCAGGATCAAATTCAGCTAAGTCTACATTTCTATGTTACTTCTTCCCTTTTCTTTGCACCATTTAAAATTCTTTCTTTGTTCTGTTTATGTGATGTTTTGATAATTATTTTGTGAAGGCATTGTTTTTTCATTCAAATGAATTTGGCATTTTAAATTTTTGTTCCTTTAAAGACTTCCCCTTCTCTAGGTTAATTTGTAGATACTTGTAAAAAATAATGTTTCAGAGGATTTGTGGTAGGATTCTTTAAAGTCTTCTGTTTCTATTATGTTTGATATTCTGATGGTGTTCCAGTTGTTCTGGGTGTTTTATCTCAAGGATTTTAGAGGTTTAACATTTTCTTTGAAAATTGTATCTATTCCTTTTCATATACTTTGAATTTCTTTTATTCTCTCTTCCGTCTTTTCCCTCCTTTTGTGATCTTTGTGGCTGTAGCTTCTCTGCTTACCTAGATTTTCTCCTTAATACTCTCTGTGTTTTCTTTGTTGTTTCTATTTCCATCTACTGATCTCAAATAGTTTTATTTGTATTGTTCATCTGATTATCTTTTCTTTGTTTTCTTTAAAATATTTACTTTTCAATATTTTTGGTTGCCTTTTCTTTAATTTTAGTGATTTACTCATTTACTTTTTAAAGTCTTCAGTCATCTCCTTGCAGTTGGTTTTAATATGTTTATTGTTATTTATTTTATATGTTTATATGTTTATATGTATATATGTTATATGTTTATTGTTTTTGATTTTTAAAAAATAATCAGAGCTTTATTGGGAAATACTTACTTGCAATATATCATATAAGGGATTAATATTTATTAAGGGGCTATATAAACACTCACAGATACCTATTGAACCTTAAGACGATTCTTGGAGAATAGAATTGTACTATGATGGATGGTTGATCCACTCCCCAGAAGGCAGAAACAAACAGGAAGGAAGGTCAGTGTCTTGGTCTCAATGGGGTTTGGCCTTGCTACATTCAGGGTCTTGATACTCCAGAGATATGCCGCTAAGCTTCCCCAAATGACACCTGAATCCCACTATATCTTCTTAATTATCTAATTAAGAAAGTTCTAAACTAAGTATAAGACTATATACAATAGGAATCATTATAAGGTAAAGTTTGGAGGAGGAAAAGTTAAAACATAAGCAAGGTCAAACTACCACTAAAAACCAACAAATATAAGGTACATCCTACATGTCTAGAGTATTGGTAAGGGATGAGGTATAGGGATTATTTTAAAACTGATTATCTTGAATAGTAAAGATCTAACACTTGATTGTTTTTTGTTAAGATATGATAGTAGTAACCATAACTGTTTAGTCATTTAACCCCATCAAGACTTGAGAAGGAAAGTATATTACTTGAAGGTTGGAAGCACAAGAGAGCAGCTTTTAAGATTTAGGAGAGGACAGCAACAGTCAGCTATCTGGACAGTCACCCATGACTATTTTGCATAGTTGAAGCATCTACTATATTGGCTATAGGCCTATGATATCCAACAGATATTTTTAGAAGCAGGGAATTTTTGGAGAAACTGTCTTATCTTCTCTAGGCAGGTTTTGACATTCTTTATCTTTTAGCTTGTTCATTTGACTGGGCAGCATCCTTATTCACAGCAGTCAAGGTAAGGGCAGTTTTATTCCCAACAGGCTATTATTTGTTAGGGAAGACAAACTCTTAGTGGAGTGACCTTGATGCTCAATATCATCTTGGGAAAGAAACAATGATGCCTGGAGTTGCCCTGTCTCTCATGGCCGAATTTTGAATAACAAAACATTAAATGTCATATTCTTTAGTTCTATAAAGTGGTTGAAGACTTTTATCTATCTGATATACTTTAGCATGTCTCTGGGAAACCTGAAGAATATAACTATTAAATAGCGAACTTACATAAATCTGTAAGTTGTATCATTTCAAAGAGTGAAGAATATACTTCAAAATTACACAATCTTTAAATGGGTGTACAGTCTCTGAATAATCACTTTTTGCATGATAATCATATAAACATTAGCTGGAGGTACATTACTTTGCAAAATGCCAACAGTATCTTAAATATAGATCATATATAAAATATTTTAGCAGAGGTGTACAAAATATTTTATGTATATATCATAATTAGAATAATTAATCAGGTAAATTTGCATAACAAAAATGACAATAATATGCTTAAAGTGTATCAAAGTGCAAAATATTTTAGACAGATTTAGAAACATGTGTAAAATATGGCAATTACAGATTTAATTTGTGTCAGTATGTAAATTAATTTAGACATGTAGAATAATTTTAGATTTAAATTTGTATCAATATACAAACTATCTTAAACATATAGAAAGATTTTACTTTTGTATCAATATATAAGCATCTAAATTAGTGAAAATTTTCTCTGGTTTATATTTGTCTAATAATTGTTTATAGGTAGATATAATAATTTATCTGTTTATCTTATCTATTTTTTAGCTTGTTTTAGTAAAAGAGCTGGCATTGGAAGTGACATATTGACTCAGAAGTTGTTGATTTTATACCCACATTGTTGTCTAGGCATCTGAGTTTATGTTGATGATAGGCCTCTATGCTTATTTAAGTGTCCATCCTTTTTAGATATCTATTTTATTACTTGTTTTCTGATTTTCAGTTCTGTCATTTAGCGAGTGTTCTGAGGTTATTTAAGGCATCTTCACTCAATACGGGGTATAAAATTCTGCTGGTCAGTTTGGCCTCAAGTCCAGAAGAGGGACTCTCTGCAAGTTGAGGCTGAGGCATTTTGATGTGGAAGGCATTTGGGGTTTTAGAAATTATGAGAAGGACCTCAAAAATGCTCAATAGTATAGAAGTAGGTCATTAATGTGGATCTCTTACTGTTGTACTTGTTCTTTGCTCAAGCAGGAAATATCTCACAGTGTTGGTGCTCTGCACTGCTGGCTAGAGGGTTGCTGATGGGCAATAGCATTTGATTAACCTCATAGTGAATGTGGTTCAATGGTGGGTGACCTGCCTAAAATTCTGATTGCCATTATGGTCTCTGTTGAAGCTGGAAGACTCTGCCTCAATTAGAGGCTAGTAAAATGTAGAAAAGAAATTTTTTCTAAGATGTCTCCCTACAAAAATTAACTCAATATCAAATATATCAGAAACACAATTTAAATTGACCTAAACCCTACTGAAATAGAAGCAGTCTAAATATCCCACTAAAAAAAGAAGCCCAAGGTCATATAGGCTTAGTCCCGAATTAACCTAGATTTTATTTTTTTCCATATTTGATTTAAAAAGCTTTTATAATCTATTATTCCTTCCCCTCCCCTCCCTCCCCCATGTCCTCCCTCAGCCTTCCTGACTCCATCTAACCATCCATTTCCCAAGCATGGCAAGGAATCTCAAAGTGAATCAATTTGGTCTGGTATATCCAGTTGATGTAGGTCCAAGTCTCTCATCTCAGTATCAAGGATGAGTTAGGTATTCCTCTGTAGAAAACAGCCTCTGAGATGTCAGTTCATGCACCAGGAATATACTCTGATCCTACTGCAAGAGACTCCACAGTCTTCCTATACTGTTTGAGTGTCAGCTACCTTTGAATGGCTTCGTTCCTTTCCATGAGGGTTCATCAGTGGTTATTTCAGAGTCAGTGAGTCCCCAATAGCTCTGGTCCTCAGTCTCCATGGGTCTCTCCTCATGATCCTGATCCCTTTGTTCATATACTATTCTGCCCCTTTCTTCAGCTGGACAGGGAGCTCCACCTGGTGTTTAGCTATAAATCTCTGCTTCTACCTCTATCCATTGCTGAATGAAGGTTCTATAATGACAATTAGGGTGGTTATTCATTTGATTATAGGGCAGGTTATGTTTAGGCACTTGGTCAGGCTGGCCTAGAGTCCTAGCCAGGAATATCTTGTGGGTTCTTGGTGGTAGAACAAGGTTTCTTTCTGACTCCCAAGTGGCTCCCTGTATCAAGATATTTCTTTGTTCTACCTCTCTGTTGATCCTTCCCCTCAACCATGTCCTTCTCTCATGACTATGCCCAATTCTCCTTGTTAGATCCCCCATATGCCCCAATTTATTCAAGAAATCTCTATTTTTCTGTCCCAGAGGGATCGCTGTATGTCTCATTTAAGTTCTTCCTGTTATCTAGATATTCAAGGAATGTGGTTTGAAACCTGGTTGTTCCTTACTTTATGTCTAAAATCTACTTATGGGTGAGTACATATCTGGTCTGTCTTATAGGGTCTGTGTTATGTCACTTAGAATGATATTCTCCAAATTCATTTGTTTGCCTTCAAATTTTAGGATGCCTTTGTTTTTTTACTGTGGAGTAGTAAAAATTGTGTAAATATACCACAATTTTCATCTATTCTTCAGTTGAGAGGCATTTAGGTTGTTTCTAGGTTCTGGCTATTATGAATAATGCTGCTATGAACTTGTTTGAGCTAATTTCCTTGGAATAAGAAAACGTATTTTGGGGGTATATACCCAATAGTGGTAGTGCTGGATCATTGGGTAGATTAATTCTCATTTTTCTAAAGAACCACCATACTGCTTTCCAAAGTGGCTGTAAAAACAACACTCCCACCAGCAGTGGAGAAGTGTTTCTTTTCCTCCATATCCCCTCCATCATAAGCTTTCATATGTGTTTTTGATCTTAGCCATTCTTACAACTATAAGATGGTATCTCAGAGTAGTTTTGATTTGCATTTCTCTGATGACTTTGAGGCATTTGAAATTCTGTTGAGGATTCTCTTTTTATCCCTGAACACCATTTTAATTGGATTATTTAGGTTTTTGGGTTCTAGATTTGCCAATTGACTCTCCTCCTCCATTCTCAGATGGACCAAGAGCTTGGCTAAGTGCTCAGCCACATATCTCTGCCTTCACCTCTATTCTTTGTTGGATATAAGTTCTGTGATGACACTTAGAGTGGTTATTCATTTGATTCTAGGGGAAGTCCTGTTTAGGCACGCCATCCACTTTTGGTTAGAGATCTAGCCAGAGAGATCCCTTGAGTTCTTACAGGTTTCCCTAGCACCTGATCTCTTTCTAACCTCCCATTGGCTTCCTCCATTGAGATATCCATCCTTTTTTTCTCCATCTTTGTTGCTCCTATCACTCAACCATCTCCTTTTATGATTTGTTCCCAACTCTTTAGGTTTGCTACTCATTATGACCCCAATTTGGTAAGGTGATCTTCTCTATTTTCTCTTCTTAGGGGAATCTCTGAATGTCTCTCTTAAGTTACTTCTGTCCCCTGACTGTTTAGGGCTTGTGCTTTGCAGCTTGGGTATTCTTTGCCTTTTGTCTAAAATCTACTTATGAGTGAATACATCCCATGCCTATCTTTCGAGCTTGTGATACCTCGCTTAGGAGGATATTCTACAAATCCCCCCTTTGCCTGAAACTTTTAGGATGATATTTAATTTTACTGCTAAGTAATACTCCATTGTATAGATGTACCACAGTTTCTTACTCCATTTTTTCAGTTGAAGGGCAGTTAGGTTGTTTCCAGGTTCTTGCTAATATGGATAATGCTGCTATGAGCTCTTATTTCTCGAGTTCTCTCTATACTTTAGAGGTCTGTTTAAAATATTTAAACATTATTGTCATTTCTACTATGCAATTACTACCTCAATTTAACTGTACTAGACATAATATATAAGTATGCTAGTCATAATATGTGCACAAGATGTTATATATACCTCTGTTTAGATAATGTATATATCATACACACACACACACACACACACACACACACACACACACACACACACACATGTATAAACTACTATTACCATTCTGCACTGGATATATACCTCTGACCAATGTTTATAGTCATACGAAAAGTCATTAATTAAAAGGAAACACTCTGTTGTAGCCTAATTTTTCAATACAAGCTTCAATCCTTAAGATGATAAAAACTGTAGTCAACATTACTTAAGTTTGCCCTGTCACAGTCATGTGGCCTAGACTTCCCAAATACTGGCTAAGATACCATAAGTAAACAAAAGTCTTCAACCATTTCATAACCCACCCCCAAAATGGCATTTAACATTTAGTGTAAGAGAACTGACAACTCCTGGTGTCACTGTTCCTCTCCCAAGATAGTGTTAAGCATCAAAAACACTCCTTTAGAGTTTGTCCTTTTATAGCAAAAAAAATGGCCAGTTGAGTAAAAACCTGCCCTTACCTCAACTACTGACGATACACACAATGTCCAATCTAGATAAACAAAATAACAAATAAGATTGACAAAATCAGCCTAGACAAATAAGACAGTCCCTCCAAAAATGTCCTGCTTCTAAAAATGTCTGTCAAATGTCATAAACCTGTCACCAAAATAATAAATGCTCCAACGACTCAAAAACAAACATAAATAATTGTCCAGAAAACTAAATGTCACTGTCCTCTCCAAAATTTTAAAAGATAGTACTCTCATGTGCTTCCAACTTTCAGATAATATATTTTCCTTCTCAGGTCTTAATGAGGTTAAAAAATAAGTAGTTAAAGTTACTATTCTATCATCCTTAACAAGATACATTCAGGTGTTAGATTCTCACTATCCCAGATAAACAGTTTTAAAGTAATTTTTCATCCCACCATCTATCAATATTCAAAAATATATAATATACCTTATATGTGGTGAGTTTTAGTTGTAGTTTGACCATGCTTATGCTTGGCATTTTCCTCCCCCAGACATTACTTTAGAATAATTCCTATTATATATAGTCTTAGTTTCAAACCTTCTTAGTTAAACAAACAAAAAAACATATGTGGTGAGACTCAGGTATTAGCTTATAAGGTTAAAAGTTTTATCTCTGGAGTCCTAGAATCCTGAATGGGGTGTGGCCAGCTTGGTTGAAAAGGGGCTACTGGGATCTTGAGTGCCCTGCTTTGTTCCTGCCTTCTTAGAGATTAGATCAGGATCCATTGTCTGGATCCTCCTATCTTCAGGAGTCATCCTAAGGTTTAACTTGTGTCCATGAGTGTTAAAATATCTCCAATAAATATTAATCCTGTATTTAATATATTACAAGTAAAATTTAATACAATAAAACCCAGCATTTCTACTGGCATGAGGGACTCGGACCTATTTCAACTGAATATGCCAGACTGAACTGACTCACTTTGGAACTCTTACCCTCCTTGGGGAATGAATGGGAGGATGGTGTGGGGGAGGCTGAGGGAGGACTGGGAGGGACTGGGAGGAGGGAAGGGAGGGGGAGCATTGGTAGATATAGACAAAATTTAAATAAAAAATTTTAAAAAACTCTAATTGGAACATTAGACCCCAGAGGAAAGTCAGATACAAATTTCTTTATTTTCCTTCAGAAATTTTTTGATCCCTTCCATTTTTTGTTTGTCTTTACTTCTATTTCTTTAAGGATTTTTAAATTTTTTCTTTTAAGGCTTCTACTGTCTTCATAAAGCTGTTTTTAAGGTTGCTTCCTTCTGCTTCTTTTGCATTGCTATGATCTGGCCTTGTTGTAGAACCACCAGATTCTAGTTGTATCATGTTGTTCTTTGTTGTTTTATGTATTCTTGCTCTGCACCTGCCCATTGTTTTCTCAGATCACTGCAGGGTCTTTCTGTATCTCAGGAAGCTGATTTTGGCGCCACATGTTCTGGCTGTGACTGTGTGTCAGAAAGCCTCTCTTTGGTCCAATATGGCTTTTGGTCCACTTGAAAGTACTGTCTTCTGTATGACAGTGACATACACGTGGTGTAATAAGAGCTCACTGATTCTGTGTCTCATGGATCCACTCTTGGTTCAATATGAGCTTTTGATTCAGAGGAAGTTCTTGCTCCTTTAGCGGTTCCTGATCCAATATGTCCTGGTGAGTTGTGGAACTCATGTACCCCTTTTAATCCAGTAGGTGCTTGTTGCAAAAATAAAGAAAACTCAGAGTCAGATGATCAGGCCAAGGCTGAAATATCAAACAGAGGAACTACCACAGTCCAATTTCATCCAGGTGTCTTCCAACTTCCTCAGCCTCACTCCTTGTGGCTTCTATTGCCTGCTCTATCTTTCTATGCCCACCTAAAATACCCTCTTTGCCCAGTTGTTTCACATCCAGGTTAAGATTAAAGGCACCACCACTGCCTCCCCGGGAGCCTGGAACTCTGTCTGTAAACTAAGATGGCCTCAAACTCAGATCTGCTGGGATTAAGGATGTAGATATGACTCCCATTTGGGCATAGGTCCCCACCACTTCTGGATATTCCCTGTGCTGGGATTGAAGCTATAAATCACCACTCTATGACTCTCCTGGATTTACTGTGAGCAGATCTCGCAGATAATTCAGACTGTTTTTATTAACTATGAAACATATCTCCACAGGTGCTGACACAATGTAGGTCTCAAGCAGCCACTCTTGATTCAGTACATACTGAGGAACTGAGGGTATCTGGGAACATTTCTTGATCTAACAGGTTCTTAGGGACTCTTGGTCTTATTGGTTTTGAGAATCTGTGCGTCTCGAGATGCTGCAGGAATTTTTCCTGTTGGCCTGGATTTAGGGGAGAGATGAGTGGGGTGGTGTTTTAAAGGCTGTTTCTCAGGCCCTGTGTCCCAGAGATCAAGATGTCTGCCTGACCTGGATTGAATGTCGCTCGCTCATCTCTTGGTCCAGTGGGTGCAGAGGGTCTGAACTAGACTTTCAAAGATGAGTTAACTCCAATTATTTTCATATTGTTCCACAGACAGGAAAATAATAAATATTGCCTAATCATTTTATGAGGTAGAGCTTCCCGATAAGAAAACTACAGATCAGCCCAATAATGAGAGATATTGTGAATATCAATGCAGAAATATTCAATAGAATACTTGTAAAGCTATTCAAATATTTCATTAAGATGATTATTCCAGAGATGTAGTGATGATTAATACACAAAAAAGCAATTAATGTATCAACCATATAAACAAAATGAAAAAGAAAAAAAACACATGATAATCCCATTAGACAATAAAATTAAACTGCCCATTGTTATAACAGCCATCAATCTAATATGGATATAAATGGCATAGGCCACCATGATAATTGTGGTTTCCATCAAATCCATGGTCAACATTAAAATTTAGCAATGTTGACGTATTTGTGACTAGTATTTTTTATATTTCTTTTTTAATTTTGTAAGCTATCTTGAGTGTGACTATACATTCAAGTATTTTAGCTATCATAGTGCAAAATTGTAGTTAAGACATAGGTCCCATATCACACAATGAGATTGAGTAGCTAAAATGATCAAATAAAATAACAAACATGTAAGAACTGAGGGAATTTCCATAAATGTATCTACTGTGATTAGAAACTAAGGGCCACATTTTCTAAGCACATAGATCTAATTAAGTGTAGTAGAAATTTATGGTATTTCCATAACGCATATCAAACATGATGACACAAGAAAGATCATCACAGGACATAGACACTTGTTTGACTTTGTTTATTTTATTATTTTAAAATTTATTTAATCATTATTTTTTTTAGTATTATATATTATCAATATATTGATATATAGAATCAACTTTGATGGATGTCTGTCAATAAGAAATTAGTAAAATTTTGATATAAAAATTTCTGCTATTTTTATATAAATATTACTTAAAATGTCTACTTAGAATTTTACAGGTTTATTTTACATTAATTATAACACTTAAATTTAAAGCTTTACAAAATTCTAGCTTATTATTTCATTTCGGTGTTGTAACACAGGCTATTTGCTTTATTATTCTGGGGTAGTGGGGAATACTGTCAATTTCAGGATAGTTCTGTTAACTACAAAGAAACATCTGGATATCTCTGCCGCAAACTAATATACCCTTTTACAGAACACCAACTGGAAACAATCGGTTTTCACTGGCCTTAGCTTTTTCTATGGACGAAGTCAACAAGAACCCTCATCTTTTACCAAATATATCATTAGTATTTGACTTTCCAGAAGATGGTTGTAAGACTGTGTCACAATTATCTACTCCTTCACATTTTTCTGGAGAAAGTCATGATGCTCTCCCTAATTATATGTGTGTTAAGGAAAATATGTGTATAATAGTTCTTACAGGACCAAACTGGACAATATCTGCAGCTGTTGGGAGAGTTATAAATATCTTCACATTTCCACAGGTGAGATTTTGTGATCTGGGTTTGCAAGAAGTAAATGTTCTATATATTAAGAAAAATGTGAAAGGATACTAGCTTGAAATTATTCCAAATGTGGTAGTTCAAGGGTACTACTCAGACACTTAATATGGCTTCATTTAAAAAAAATTAAGGTGAGGAAAAATGTAACAGGTAAAGAATTAAAAAGAACAATTAGTTGAAAAGGTTTTAGCAAGGTTTTAGAAATACATGTAACCTCATTCTGTTCCCTGTGTCCTAGATCCTTCAGTTTACCTATGGACCTTTCCAGCCTATCCTGAATGATATCGTACAGTTTCCCTATCTGTATCAGATGGCTGCCAAAGACACAGCTCTGTCCCTGGCCATGGTCTCTTTAATGCTTCACTTCAAATGGAACTGGATTGGATTGGCCATCTCAGACAATAATCTGGGTACTCAATTTCTCTCAAGTTTGAGAAGAGAAATGGCAAAAAATATAATCTGCACTGCTTTTATCATTTTGATCCCAGTCAATGTGGATGTATACATGGCAAGAGCTGAAGTGTATTATAATCAAATTATGACATCATCAACAAATGTGGTTGTTATTTATGGTGATACAGACAGCACTCTCGCTATCAGCTTTAGAATGTGGAAATCTCAAGGTATACAGAGATTATGGGTCACAACCTCACAGTGGGATTTTCATATAAATAAGAGTGACTTCGCACTTAATTCATCGCATGGGACAATAGCTTTTGCACACCACCATGCTAAGATTTCTGGGTTTAAATTATTTGTCCAGTCATTGAACCCTCCCAAATACTTAGATGAATACTTAGCAAAGCTGGAGTGGATGGATTTTAAATGTAAGACATTGAAAAATTATGTATCCAATGCATCATTGAAATGGCTAAAGACACAGACTTTTGACATGGCTTTTAGTAATGAAAATTATGACATATACAATGCTGTATACACTGTGGCCCATTCCCATCATGAGATGCTTCTTCAACAAGTTAATAGTCAACCAACTGATACTGAAATAGGGAATTATGGTAATTGCTTGAAGGTAGTGTTTCTTCTATACTGGATAAAGTTTAGTGTCATCCATGTTACAGTCTTTAAGTGTCTGTCTGATGCCTCAATGCAGTAGATTAGAAATATTTCATTAAATAGGAATATGTCTCAGAATTTCTCCTGGTAAGGATGTAAACTAAAGGTTGTTAAAATTTTAATGAAAAAGCAATGGTGTGGAAGACACAATTTATGAAGAAACATTACTGATTTTGGTACCAAGACCCTGAATATCATCTCCTTTGCTCTAATAGTAGAAACATAACAGTTTTTCCTCATTAATCCTCTCCATGATGATATGAGCTCTTGTTTATTATCTGTTAAATATGTGATAATCAGTGTATGTACTGTTTTCATACAAGTTCTTAACTGATTTTGTTTTCCCCTGTAGGCTTTCATATCCCCATTTCACACTCTGAGAGGAATTACAAAAAAAGATTGCTTTTATTCTATTCAGAAAATATATGTGCATTCATGTGAAATGAATGATTCTCACTGTGTATGAGTGTATGATTATGTATTTCTCTGCATATGTATGTATAGCTGTGATGTTGTGTATACTTGTATTTCTGTCTATCTGCATATCCATGTGTCTATTTCTGGAGCTGGGCACCAATTTGTCTTGTGTCACTGTTTATCTGAATAGGTGTTTGTTTCTGTATATGTATATATGTTCTTATATGTGATTTTCAGTGCAGATTTCTGCATGTATTTTTTTCTCTATATCCTTACGTTTATGTATATCTATGGTTCTGTGTGGTTCTGTCTGTCAATCTCTCTTTCACTATAATCATACTTTGGTCTATATCAATGTCTCTCTGTGTGGGTGTTTCTATCTGTGTATGTCTCCTTGTGTGTAATTGTCTATGAATGATGCCTGAGAGTATGGGCCTGTGTGTGTACTGCAGGTAGCTGTTTCTGTGTGTCTACTTGGGTGTATGTGTCTGACTGTGTATGAGTTTTCTTTATGTGTCTCTATGTGTTTGTAAAATATATATAGCTGTATGATGTATGCATGCTTGCATGAATATGAGTTTCGCTTTTTCTTTGTTTCTCATATTTTGTAAATAAACTTTTTTATTTCAATGTTTAGTGTCTGCATGTATGTCTTTGTTTCAGTTTGGTAGTTTTCTTTGAATAAACATACATTATAGGAACATCATGATAATGTTATCAGTTTACTTACTTTTTAGATATTTATCCTCTGGACACTATCAAAATGTTGCTTTTAATAGAAAATCAGAATAGATGTTTTAGCTTCAGGTGAGGCAAATACACTATATAATGTTGCCTGTTTTCTAGCTACACTCAATTCTGAGAAAGATTCATTTCATTAATCCTGTTGGGGAAAGAGTGACTACGAACCAGAAAGAAAAAATCCAGGAAGAGTATGACATCTTCCATATATGGACGTTCCCTCATGGTCTTGGACTTAAGGTGAAGATAGGAGAGATTAGCACATATTTTCCACGTGGCCAACAGCTTCATTTATATGATGACATGATAGAGTGGGCAAGAGGAAGTAGACAGGTGGGTCTGACTTAACTTTATTTTTATTACACTGCTTATCTGTGCTGCCATCTAAGTGAAATAAAATAGATTAGAACCATTTTATAGCCTGATACTTTAAGTTTCTTCTTTTCACTTTTTGCTGACATTTCTTTAATTCTTTGATGATTTCAGTCATGAATAGAATGAAATTTTATCATTACAGCACATGTTTCTGGTTTTTAATATAAAAAAACTGATTGGTACCACTGTTCTGTGTTATTTTTAGTAAACTGAGCAGTATTCTCTTCGCACCATTATAGTTACTAAACAATGTTTCTTCTCTTCTCTGTTGAAACTTTAACAAAGATGGTAATTTTACTGGAGAAGTAAACAAATGCAAATCATTAGTTCTTAGTATATAATCTTCTTTAAGTCATTTTACTAACAAGTCATAAATTACCACCATATCTAATCATACATTAATATAACATTTTCATGACCCATTTAGATAGCCTATCAATTATTGTTTTTTCTTTTTTCTTTTATATGGGTATAGGTGATCTGTCTGCAAATGTATCTGTTCAATATTGGTGTGTGTGATGCATATAGGAGTCAAAGCAATTGCCTGCAACCCTAGGAAACAGATACTTAGTGTCACATCATGGGTTATAATAATCAAACTTGGATCCTATACACAAGCAGAACTTGTTATTGACAGCTTAGCCATTTCTCCAGTTCTGAAGCATATCCTAGAAAAGAAATTGATCACTATAAGAATGCTACTTCATCTCACTCATTCTTTTATATTTCACTCAAACAAACAAGAGTGTGTATTGTTTCTTTTCCTGTATGGGGAGAAAGATTGGTAGTAAAAAATGACTATTAAAGATCTATAAAAGGTGTACTCCATTAGAAGTTTAAGGAATGTTTTAGGTATGAATCATGATGGGAACTGACTTAAGGTAGTCATTTCAATCTTACCCACTACAAAGTGGCTTTAACATTCCAAGGAGTTATTCCAGGCAAGTCTTCAAACTTGATCTGAAGTTATATCTCCAGGTAGCCATTATAGTACAAAATATACAAAAATACTGTTTCTCAGAGTGACAGGAGAGTTATTATAGGTGAAAATGACATATGAGCTCAAATTACAGCCTCTAAAATACAAACCCATTCATTAAACAAAAATAAAATTTTCAGTGTGTCTCTAATCAAGCCTCATTTAGGTATTATAAAAAACCTCCACTGAAGGAATACAGAGGTTTAAAAGCAATGCATCCAATGCTTTCCTCTCAAATATGCAATTTTAATGCAGAAACAACTAAACAAAAATATAAACACCGCAACTCAACATAAGCCCGAATGTTATAGTTTAGACATAATAAAGAGTATGTTCAATGACATACTAAAAATTTCAAAGAATGATCATAATAAAGTTCTAGACCATCAAAGAGGACAAAATCACCTTTGGGAGAACAACATGAGATCTCAAAACTTGCATACAATAAGAAGCTCAGTGAACAAGGACTCTAAGACAGACAGCATCTATGTATGTATGTATGTATGTATGTATGTATGTATGTATGTATGTATGTATGTATGTATCTATCTATCTATCTATCTATCTATCTATCTATCTATCTATTCATCACCCATCGATCTATCTATCATCTTCTGTTACTCTAGATAACACTGACTAATACAAAGACATAGGAATGTTCAGTGCTGTGTATAAATTATAGGAACTCACAACCACCCTAACATTACTTCAGTAAACAGTTAAAGAACTCTTATACACTGAAAAATAAATATAAGTGGTCAGAAAAGACAGAGACAGCACTAGAAAACTACAAGGAACAACTGTTTAAAATTATTAAATATTTCAAAAACAAAATGAACAATAATCAGCAAATAATTCTCAATAACAATTCAATATTAATTTTCACAATCTGTAATTATAATATACAAACAACAAGACTTGTATGGTAAACCAACATTCATTTACAATTCCAAAAACAAACCCAATGACAATCATCAAGGCATCCTTTCTATCAATTTGGGAAGAAATAATTTTGATAAAATAAAACTTAATAAATAATATGAAAGGCTATGCAGTTTGATGGAAGTTGATAGAAAAATCTCAACTAAATACTAACAAGTATAACAACAGCACAGAAAGAATTGTCCCCATGACAAATACGAATTTATTACAGGAATACAAGCAGGATTATCATATGCAGATAAATAAATTTAACACCAAATAGAATAAACCATAGGACTACAGAATTAAAGAATTGTGTAGAAAAATGTATTTGACAAAGTCCAGAATCCATTCAGGGTTAAAACATAAACAAAAACATAGCACAATAGAATAACATATTAATTTCACAAGGTTTTATTTTGATTATTTAAATTTTTAGCCTTATATTAATTTTTTTCTGTGGCATCATATTTACAGCATTGTATAAAAAAAAAGAAACCCAAACAAATTATACCCCGTCCAGGTTGGCCACACCCCCTCCAGGGTCCTGGGCTCCTGGATAAGCTTCTTCTGACCTTATCAGCTGACACCTTAATCCCGCCACACTCTAGAGGCAGAGGCAGACAAAATCCAATCTGTTTATTGGCATTCTGAGAGAGCTAAGGTTGCATATAGACCCTGCCTCAAAGAAGTGAGCAGAAATTGGACAAAGACAAACATTTTCTTTACTCCTCATTAAAATAGTCCTTAATATCTTAGCAAATAAAAAGGCAATGGAAAACATGAAACACAAAATCAAAAGAAAGGAATATGGCAAATGATAGCATACACTGTAAATCCCGACATTCAGGAGAAATGTCTTTGTGTGCTCTAAACCTGCTTTATATAGGGAATTGAAGTCTATCTACAGTAAATTGTGAGAATTTCTTTCAACAAAACCACAAGAAAATAATGTTTGTAGCTATTCACATTGTGGATAACATGGAAAAGCCCATGCATAGGATTGTTTGTGGTTTTGACACAAAAATCAAGACTGAACAAAGAATTCAAAGTGAGCACACAACAGTCAACAGTCATCCAAAAAAGCATATATATCACTATTCTCATGATTTTGATGATACAAAGCTGTTTCTAAATTTTAAACTTTCAGAAATACATTATGTTTAAGCAATATAACATTTATTTAAGTTCACCGAGTATTTCCAAGATTTGTAAAGCACTTTTACCTCAAGAAAGTTTCTGCTTCCCAGGTCAATCCATATTAACTGAGCACATCTTCATGTCAAATGAACCAGGCTCCACCCATTTAGTTCCTTTCCTCTTTAAACTATTTGTCATGATTTGAATTGCTACTTTATTAGAGTTCATGCTTGCTATATGAAATTTGAAGAGATATTTTCATATGTCCATTAATCCTAGCTTGCACTACTGTTCCTTGGATCAAACACTGTCTATAAGCAAAATGAGGAAGAAAGGTTGATTTGGCTTATGAGTTGCAGTAAAGAGATAACAAGGCAGGAATCTGGAGACTGCAGCAAGCATAGACTCTGAAGGAACACTGATTCCTGGCTTTCTCTGTTTGATTCATCATACAGCCCTGACTGGAAACAGTAATTCCCACAGTGGTCTAGACAGTCTTAAACAAAGTATCCATTAATAAAATGTTTAATAATATCACATCAGGCTAGTTTAATAAAGAGAAATGTTGTAGTTAGGCTATCTCTAAAGTTGTAATGTTCTTTGTGTCAAAGTGATAAAAAATTAACTAGAAAAGACATTTTAAAGGCTCTAGAGTTCTGGCCCAAATAAAACAACTTCTTCTACTTTCTAAATTTTAAGTATTGAGAATCTACTCAGCAGTACATAAGTTTGTTTCCATATACTCATATTTTTGGCATTATAAAATTTACTAATTTTAAAATGGTCACTCATTTGATGTCTATAAAATTAGCTTATTGAGATTTCAACATGATAAAACAGAATGTTATTATAGAAGGAAAAGGTAAAATTTCTGATGCCAGTATGTCTAATTTTTCTCAGATGCCCCCTTCTGTGTGCAGTGCTGATTGTGGTCCTGGATTCAGAAAATTCCGGCATGAGCTAATGGCTGTCTGCTGTTTTGATTGCAGCCCCTGCCCAGAAAATGAAGTTTCCAATGAGACAAGTGAGTGATTGCTGAGGAAAGACATCTGCCTCACAGTTAATTCTCTCCCAAACACAGTGACGACAAATGGGTCCATAAGCAACTGCACGAACTGAGTTAATACTTCCTAAATTAGTTTTATGAGAAAATCATCATTAACAATTAATTTTTCTTTAACATGTTATGCCATGACATACTCTTTGACTTATTGCAAATCCACCGTAGGTGGCCTTTTCTTAAAGAAACAGTTTAGATAACCAAACTGAAGTTTAAATTAATTTACACAGTGTCTTTCCTATTTATTAATCTCCTCTGAACCAACATGTAGATGAGATTCCAGTCACAATTTTAATAATATTTTCCTTCATTTGCATGTCTATAATAATTCAGTACCTAAGTTTATAGGCACCATGTGCATATAGAAATCAATGAAGAACAGATTAGGACATTAATTTTATTGAACTCTATTATGTGTGTGATAGAAACAAAATTAAATTTCTCTGTAAGTTTAATGAAGAGTGGAAATCATTACTTATGAAATTATAAGAAATTGTTAAGTTTGAGACAGAAGATTTTAAGCAATATTAAAAGACCCCTTCTCAAAAGATCAGTGTGATTGAATGAATATCTAGGGAAATGTGGATATTTGTTTGCACATAATATGGAAAATATGGTGTCTTAATATTTTTATATGCACTACAGTTAACGTGGTCAAAGGTAAAATATGAAAATGGTTTTGTATGAAATCAGATATCCAGTTATTAAAATCATGTTTTCAACAATATAACTCGCATTAGTCAAGTTATTATTTGGTTAGAGTTAGTTACATAAATATGATAGATAGGTTTTCTCTCATATTGCCTGTCATCCTATATAATGAAAATGCTCAAAGTATACGTATGATTAGTAAGATGACACTGAAGTTAAATTCCTTGTTACTAAATCCTGTAGGGGTATTGTGTTGTTTCCTGGTAAATAATTGTCCCACCCACTGGTTTAATAAAAAGCCAAAGGCAGGCAGGAAGTGTGGGCGGGGCTACCAGACTAAGAAAATCTCTGAGAACAGAATGCCAGAGCAGAATGCCAGAGAGAAACCTCAGGCAGCAGAGGACAAACATGCTGCTCTAAAGAAAGGTACCTAGCCGCCTTGCTGAACTAGAGACATGGGTTAGATGAAGGGTAGAGATCTAGCCAGTGATATGCCTGATTCTTAGGCCGATCAGCCTAAAACTATTGAAAGCATCTGTGTGTCTCTGTGGGTCTGTGAGTCTGCGGGCCTAAACCTTGAGGTTAGGCCAAAAGTCAGGTACAGAAACCTCATACTACAAAAGCCAATGCGTGTATCCCCACAATCCATGTCACAGGAACAAGTTTTCAACTCCTAGAAGTTGTGTTCTGCTCTCTATGCACTTGCACACAGCATACTCCAAATAAACAAAGAGTAGTGAAATTGTTTTCAATGGTAAATGTATAAAAGTAAAGGGTATTTACAACAAAGGTTAAAAAAATATTTTTATTTTATCTTTACCTATTTATATTAAATGGATAATTGTATGTATACAATTGTAGGTGCATGTCAGGCACTGGTCTTGTACTTAGGGTTACAGACAGTTGTGAGATACTGGACTCTTGGAACTGTGCTTAGCTCTTCTGGAGGAGCAGTGCATTCTCTTCAAAATTGAGTCAACTTTTCAGTCCTTTAAACAAATTAACTAATTATGTTTGTCCGTAAATTCATTGTTATAGATATAAAAACCTAAAATGTAGAAGTACATTATCAATCTCTTCAATTACCCAATGATTTATATCAATTTTTAACACATTTCTTAAGCTTGCCAAAAACGATTATTACAAAACATCAATGGAGTCCTTTAAACAAACCTTCTCTTCTATCATTCTTGCTTGAGTGTTCTTGTGATCATAATGATACAATAATATCCATCTCATACTCACTGACTCCAGGCTAACGTGGATAGAGCTCTTCCCAAATGTTATGGAATCAGGAGTTAGTTCTCTTTAATGTACACTATATACAGACTTATTATGCCATCTTTATATAGTATATTAGCTATACCTCCAGCACATAGTATACTAATCGTATCTTCAGTATAGTGTTCATTCTTTCTTTTTTATTAAAACATTTTTATTCATTTTACATACCAACCTCAGACCATCCACATCTCTCACCCTGATCCCTTGGTTCCCCCCTACACTGAACCACCTACATTACCTCCTCCAAAAGGGTAAGGTCTCCCATGGAGAGTCAGCAAAGCCTGATACATTTAGTTGAGGCAAAACTGAGCAAAATGTAATGTGCTCCAAATAGCCAGTTCATGTACAAGGGAGATAACTTAATCACACTCTCAGGGGACCCTCAAACAGACCAGGCTATATAACATTTGCACATATGTAGGGGATCTTAGTCAGATCCAATGCAGGCTGCACAGATGTCGGTCTAAAGTTCTTAAGATCCCATTAGCTTAGTTAAATTAACTCTTAGATTTGTCCATCATAATTTTGACCCCTATTTCTTACATAATTCCTTTTCCTCTCTTTGAATCAACCCCAGGAACTCACTTAGGTGTTTGTCTCTGTGTTTCTACATCTGCTCCTTTTAGTTAATGGATGAAGACTCTGATTTCAATTAGGATATTTGCCAATTTTATTAGCAGGAAAGGCCAGTGTAGACCTTCTCTTCTTTATTGCTAGGAGTCTAGATGGGTCATGCTTGCAGATTCCTGTATATTTTCCTCACAGTGTGTGTCTCCCTAAACCCCTAATATCTTCTTCTATCATTATATCTCTTTAATTCTATTCCATGTTACTCTCACCCAGCCTAACCATTATGTTCCTTTATGCTCTCATCCTCCATTCCCTCCCCTCTATTTTCCCTATCATCCTAAGATTGCTCAGGAGATCTCATCTATTTCACTATTCCAGACTACTTTATATGTCCCTCTTAGCATTCTCTATGTCAGCTAGCTCCTCTGGAGCTATAGGTTGTAGCTTGGTTACCTTATCCTTTACATCTAATAAAGAAAAATCCCTTCTTCCAATTAGGGACACAACTGAGGACATTAAATGTATTTAATATTTTTTTCATTTTAAACCAAAAAATATATTATGTTACCATCTTCTCTCACCATCTTATTTTCCAAGTATAAATGCAGTCACTCTCATATTTGAGCTCTCTTGTTACTTTGACATGTTCACACACATAGAACTTACTGATTGTAAAGAGACTATTGTCACCTCAATGCTGGCACACATGGTTTTAGTAACTCTTGTTCTCCTCATTTACTTTACCTTGTTATAAACCAGTAGAATATAGTGACGGTTTGAACATTACTGGCTCTATTAGTAGGTGTGGCCTTGTGTGAGAATGTCTTGTTTTATTGGAAGAAATGTGTCAATGTGGAGGCAGAATTTGAGGCCTGATAAATGCTTAAGCACATACATATTGAGACAATTTACTTCTCATTGGCTGCTAAGTAAAGATGTAGAATACTCAGCTTCTCTCCAACACCATGTTGGCTTGAATACCACCATGTCCCACCATGATGATAATGGACTGAGCTGCTGAACTATAAGCCAACCAATTAAAACTTTTCTGATCACAGCAATAGAAACCCTAACTAAGGCTACTATTTTCCAAAAGCTATCCATCTAGTTCTACCTTTTATATTTGGACATGTTCTCCACATAAGGTTGAATATCAACATCCAGCTGCCAAAAACTTTCTTATAGATGTTCTAATTAACCTGTACTGTCAAAATTTAGTACTTCATTCTAACATGTCTTCCCTTTTACTGTTATATGCTTCCATTTTATTACCAGTCACAGCTGTGTTCTCTCTGTTCAGGGGCAGTTCTTTGTCCCACCTGACCAAGAAAAATCCCTTCCCTCTCTCCTTTGTTGGTTTTCCCTTCTTAATTTTCAATCCCAAGTCTTTGCTTCTTATTATGTGCCCATTGTACTCTGGGGGCAAATAAATCACTTTTGTGTTGAGACCTTGGTCTTGGCATGTTATACGTGGATGCCAAGGGCCTTTCAGATTTTGTTTAGTATTGTGTCTATTTTAATGTGTCTAAACTGGTGGATTCAAACTATAAGGTGTATTGCAGGACTTGTCCCAAAAGAGCATACAGTCTCCATCTATTAAAGGGACAGCTGTAATCAATGATTAATGACTTTACCTGCATCAATTCATCAGTTTAAGTCATTTCATCAAACAGTTCAGAATTTACTGGAAATATCCGTGTTTTCTGATAATATAAAAAAGGACCCATCAACATACAGTTAAGTAGATATTGTGATGATTGTTATATTTCATTTCCCATAAAGATACAGGATGAATAGTATGAAATAGAAGCATTGCTATGCATCAATATTCTTCAACTACATTCCCAACAACATATTAAGATATTGCAATGCTTTTTTTCAACACAGTAAATTAAAATGTCCTTTCAATAAAAGGCTTAAGCTGCACTAACCATACTTTTCTCCAATAGATGTGGATAGTTGTATGCAGTGTCCAGAGAATCAGTACGCTAACAGAGCACAGAACCAGTGCATTCACAAAGCTGTAGTCTTTATGAATTATCAAGAGCCCTTGGGGGTATGTCTTGCTTTAGTGGCTGTTTGCTTCTCTGCATTCACAGCTGTAGTTCTCGGGGTCTTTGTGAAGAACCATGACACTCCCATTGTGAAGGCCAACAACCGGAATCTCACTTACATCTTGCTTATCTCACTCAAATTTTGTTTTTTGTGCCCTTTGCTGTTCATTGGCCATCCCAACTCAGTTACCTGTATCCTTCAGCAAATAACATTTGGCGTTGTATTCACTGTGGCTGTTTCTACTGTTTTGGCCAAAACAGTAACTGTGCTTCTGGCTTTTACAGTCATAGCCCCTGGAAGAAAAATGAGGTCCTTACTGGTTTCACAGGCACCCAATTACATTATTGCCATTTGTCTCCTTATCCAAATTATTCTTTGTGCAATCTGGCTGCAGATTTCTCCTCCATTTATTGAAATGGACACACACTCAGAGCATGGCCAAATCATCATTGTATGCAACAAGGGTTCAGTTACTGCATTCTATTGTGTCTTGGGATATCATGGCTCTCTTGCCTTAGGGAGCTTCATTGTTGCTTTTTTGACCAGGAAGCTTCCTGATAGATTTAATGAAGCCAAGTTGCTGACATTCAGCATGTTGTTGTTCTGCAGTGTCTGGATCACTTTTCTCCCTGTCTACCACAGCACCAAAGGCAAGCTTATGGTGGTTGTTGAAATATTCTCTATCTTGGCTTCCAGTGCAGGTTTGCTAGGATGCATCTTTATCCCCAAGTGCTACATTATTTTGTTAAGACCAGAGAGAAATTCTCTTCAAAAGTTACGGGATAAAACATCTTCCTAAACACAGATTTCACAAATTATAACTGATATCTGTAGTCTTGGTACAAAACCACTTATTAGAGTACAATGCAAGATGCATGCATTAACTAATTATTCTTACTGTTTTTCTTTATAATAATGCCTAGTAATATCATATATACTATTGTCTCTGTACATTGTGGCCTAACTTCTTTTTCTCTGCTACTTCTTTTATAAGACATCATTGTTTGACATTAGTGCACAAGTGATGTGTTCTTTTCCTTTTCCAATGCAGAATTAAAATTGAAAGTAAACTGAATGAATCTTTTGATACCTAAAGAAACATGTGACTCAAATATAAGAAAAACCTGGGCAAATGAATAAATGTTTTCAGAGATTGAACTAATTTTCTCTTTATGGGAGAAGATAAGAGAATCCTGTTGCCTCCTGGGAGTTAGAGGAATAGGGACTGGAGAGAGGGAGGGATGTTTTGATAAATAAATTAAAGACTATTGAGAAAGATGGTGAAATGTCTGAGCATTTAAAATAACTTAAGAATTTTCACAGTGGGTGAGGTCACTATCAAGGCCACCTGTTTTGCAACTCATATCCACCTATAACAACAACTTCAATGAATCACATGCCCTCTTCTGCCTTCCAAGGACACCTATACTAAGATTTTTCGAGAACAGCACCCTCAAAAAGCACACATACACAAAATTGAACAGAAATGATTTTTAAATTAAAATTAGAAAGTACTACAATGGAATATTTGCTCTCATTTTCCTTTCATTAAAAATAGAATTTTTTACCTGATATTCTCAGATTACAATTTTTCTTCAGTCTGTTTCTCCCAGATCCTCACCACATTTCTTCCTATCTGAATCTTACCAATTTCCTATCACTGGAAACCAATAATCTTCATGGTGTTATAATAAAATATATACTAGGATATAGAAAACCTTAAACATTGAAATTAGTCAAAATGGTCAATCTTAAAAAAAAATACAGCCTGAAAATTATGCTCAGGAATCCCATAAAATTCTAGCCCAGAACTCATAATATATGTGCAAAAGCCTACAGGTGAAAAAGAGAAGTTATATATGTCATGTGATATGACAAACTGGAAAAACGGGGCACAAGGGGAAGGACTCTGACACAACATTGATACAAGGATCTCCAAAAATGAGGTTGCCTGAATTTTCTATTCCCATCTATTTCTTAGTATGCAGTCTACCCTTAAAATACTTAGATTCCTTATCGGGACTCCCTTGGAGGACAGTGAGTTCTAATTAGCCAATGGTTATCAATTGGAGATTTCTTCTAAATTACAGATGAGACTTTTGTTCACTTCTGCTTTCAGGCCTTGGACTCCAAATGATGAACATGAGAAGTGTATAGACCCTAGAAGCTTTCAGGGCTGGGGCCCAGCCTGGTCTGAGGCAGTTCTTACCATATGCTCACAGTACTTCTTCATAAGACAGCCTGGGGCCTGCCTGGGGGCTTTGGAAACATAGGCAGAATTCTGATGTGAGATGACTCAGACCAGTGAGAGATGACCATGCTGCATCAGCATATTCCAGCAAAGCATAGCCCTTCTCCTTGGCTAGTTTAACAGTATATAAGGTTTGCCTCTTCCTCTATACACTAAAGTTGCTTGTTTCAAATAGTTTCCAGAGTCTAAGTAGTTTAATTCTGTCTTCTTGACTTCTCTCCCAAGAGGAACTAGCAGAAACTACTGTCTGCCTGGGAGCATGGAACTCCCTCTGTAAAATAAGATGGCCTCAAATTCAGATCTGCTGGGATTAAGGGAGTAGGTTACCATTCCTGAATTGTCCCTGTGCTGAAATTAAAGGTGTGAGTTACCATCACTCTCTGAACCTCCTGGACTGACTGTGGCTAGATCTCTCTTATATTTCAGATGGGTATTTATTAAATATGAAACATAACCCCACACATTCTGCCTTTGGGAATTGCCCCACGGGGGCTTTCAAAAGCCCACATATCAAATCCAGTTTAAGTTACTATGCCATCGTAGAGAAAGTATCTTCCAAGAACAATTAAAGAAATTAAAACCTATTCTAAAAAGATATACTACACTGAATGATAGAAAAATCTATAGAAAAGAAAAAAGTTAAGAAAAATTAAAAGTGAATATTTGGCAAGTTTCTATTAATGAACAAAGGCCAAAGTTTAAAATTTAAATACATGATGTTATTTTTTAAGGTTTATTGGAAACAGGGTAAGGTGTAATAATAATTTCACCAACTGGCCCCTGAAGGAGGTAAATGTACAACTTTTCAGAATTGGGTTTTTATCACAGAAAAAAAACAGAGTACAAGATAATTTGAAAGTTTAGGACCAGAAGGACAGAAAGAAACATTAAAACCATGAGTGGCCATGATATCTACAAATTTATAGGGACAAGATCTACTACAACAATGGAATACATAGATTGACATTCCTCCAAACACAGAAACAAAACTTAAACTAACATGTGTGGATATGTTTCAAATTTAACAAAAGCCTGTAGTAAGAGGTTTCTGGCCTGAACTTTTGGGCCTAGCCTCAAGGTTTAGACCCGCAGACCCACAGACCTGCAGAGACACACAGATGCTTACAATAGTTTTAGGCTGATCAGCCTAAAGCCCAGGCATATAACTTACTAACTCTTTACCCTTCATCTAACCCATGACTCTTATCCTGTTCAGCCCTAAGGCTCAGTCCTTTTCTCAGAGCAGCATAGTTGTCCTCTGCTTTTTCTGGCTTCTCTCTGGCATTCTGCTCTGTTCTTCATGTTCGCAGAGTTTTCTAATATGATAGCCCCACACACACTTCCTGTCTACCTTTGGCTAATCAGTGCTTTTTATTAAACCAGTGGGTGAGACAATTATTTACAATGGAACAACATAATACCCCTACAAAAACCACTCTGAGATATCAGAGGAATCTACCCAATATTAGTCTAGGAAGAACAGAGAGTGGTAATTTACACCCTTAATCTCAGCACTTAATCCCAGAAAATCTGAGTTTGAGGCCAGTTTAGTTTACAGAGGAAGTTCCAGGCTCCCAGGCAGGCAGTGGTGGTGCCACACCTTTAATCTTAACCTTGATATGAAACAACTGGGTGAAGAGGTTATTTAAGGCAGGCATAGAATTTAATTAGATTTCAGTTTTGAAGGTGGAAGATGTAGATATTTAAAGTCTAGGCTCAGCTTTGCTTCTAATATTGCTTATTTTGGTTAGGAGAATTTTTTAAAAATTGACTATAACCTATACTCCCGCAATCTCTAAAATTTCTACAAAGACATCAAACTGGGCTGACAATGTCAACTTTATTTAGCATCCCCAAAATACCTAAACTTCAAGGTAATGCATAAGGACCATTTAATTTGTGTAAATGTTGCTTTCAAGATATGGATAATTATTTAACAATTACTAGCTTTTATGTATTATTTTTTTCTTTTTCAGTTTCCTGGATGTGAAATTAAAATAAAACTACACAATTTTCTTTCCTGTTCTACTCCCTTGAATATCTTCAATATCCCCACACTGTAATAAGTTTCTGACCTGTCCAGTCTGTGGTCCCGACCCACAGACCCACCATAGGGCTTGGTAACTTTTCTCTGAGCAGTGTTTCCACTTCTTTCCTCTGTGCTTCCCTTGGTGTCTCTGATGGTGTCTTGCTAGTATCACTGTTCTACCCTTTCAGTTCCCAGAGTGTTCTTCATTGGGGGGCCCCACCCACACTTCCTGTCTCCCTCTGGCCAATCAGCTTTCTATTAAATCAATAGAAAGGACCAATATTAACAATACATCAGAACATATTCCAACAGAACCTCCCAAATTTATTATTATTAATTTGTTTTAAAGAATTTTCTCATTTATTTTATATACCAACCATGGGTTCTTCCTCATATCCCTCCTCTCACATTTGAGAAAGCCTGGAATTTATAGATTACATGGTTTGATGATAGTGCAAGAGTCTTGATGGACCTGCACCTGAAGTGCAGTGGGTAATGTTGAGGGGTAGTGTTGAATATTCCCTGTGAACTAGAACTCAGATAATGGGTTGTCCAGCCGGGAGAGCAGTCACAAAGTTTTGGTTCAATTTGTTCTTGTGATGCTTATGTCTTACCTCCTGATTTATAGTCTAATTTTGACCTATATATGCTCTTTATATAAACTTCACTAAAACAATAAATTGGCTGAAGGAAAATATGGCTATACCATTTAATATTGTACACTCTAAAGTTTTATTACTAATGATAGGTCTCTCAAACAACTATGCAATGATTATATATGTCCTCCTTTATATTTATTTTTATTGATACAAAAGTTTTGCTGGCATATATTCGTGTGCCAAAATGCAAGTCTTGTTATACACTTCAAAGCTCCTTAAAGTTTCTTTTCACTGATGGAAGAACCTTGTTATGAATGCTAGAATGTATACCTTGGTTCTCAAGAAGACCAACCTCTCTTCTAAAATGCTAATGCATCTATCTGTCCACTAGATAACAACTTATAGACTGATAGCCCAAATAAAATTTGACAAACTTTAACCCCACATTACATGATATATGGCTTCATTATGGTGTGAGTAAATGTTGAAAGAGTATACTAGGACAAAAGAGTCAAGGTCACACTTTCTTACTAGAGTTCACTATAATGTGCACACAATTTAAACAGACATCAAAAGAAGCAAGCATCCAACAAATAAAAACTGAGACACTATTAACATATAACCAGGATCATTTAAGAGAACAGCATGTCTTTCCAGAAAATTTGGGCTTACTTTCCAGAATGCAAATGGGAACTGACAATAATCATAAGGACAGTTTATAAAATTCAAATCTATAGTCTTGTCTTTATGGTTACTACATGAAAGTTAAAAAATAAGATATTTTTAGGAATTAAATCTAACCCTTAATACCTGGAACCAGAAATATTCATGTTGCAAAACATGTCTTCGGTATTTCTTAACAGAATACAGTTGTATTATTATACCCCATGTTTCATTTTGAATAGAAATGTTAAACAAATAATGTAATTTAAAATGTTTTGATATTTGGAGTCATCTAAAATCATACAAGAAGAGACTGATTTAACAAGCTGTTCTCCCCTTATAATTCTTTGACTCTATCTATATTTTAGACTTGAATTTTAAGGTTCTTAAGTCAGCTGTGTACAGAGTCCCAGTCATTCCTTTTCATATCTCATTCGATCTAGATTCTTCTAATTCTAACATGTTAGGAATACAATAAAAATTAAAATATTTAGGGTGTTAGGTCATCTCTTCTCCTCCATATTTGCTTGTGTGGTTTAATGTGTTGTTATGTTCAGGCAAACTTGAATTGCAGAAAATAATCTAACCTTTGTAGGTATTGCAGGAAGTATTTTGGAGAACATGTTGTTGAAGATCATTATCAAATAAGTTCCTCTGAAAAAGCTGTGCACAATGTAGAATTCTGAGTCAATAATGTGTCATGTCTAATTTTCTATCAATGGGTTTATCAAAATATCCAGTTCTTCTAATTTCTACTCTTCTGACTCCCAGGATACATCAGGATGCTGCCACTTTGCCCCACAGAAAATCATGTCGGTTTACTTTTGATCTGCAAACATGAATTACTTCTCTAGTAAATATCCAGTGATTTTCTCTCACTGCTCAACTGCATTTAAAATAAGAAACTTGTATTAATGTTGAACACATTTATATTTCACAGACAAAAACATATTTCCACACAGCAATATTGCCCCATGGCTAGGTCTTGTGAAAAGAGCGCTTGATGGGAGATTTTAAAATGCAATGTAGTCAATAATATTAGTCGTGATAGTGTGAGAAATAATCATTAAAGAAATTAATAAAAGTCTGTTTAGACAATAAAAGTATATAACAGGTGCATACAGTGTTTGAAAATTCCAATGACATCCAGCCCACAGCAGACTAATAAGTGTGACACCCTGCCCAGGTAAAGAAGAGATCCTGGTCTTCAGAACTCTGGCCCTGGAACACAGCCCTTATAATACTACCCCCAACCCACTCAGCTCTGCTCTAAATCCAGGCCAGCAGGGAAAGCTCCAAAAAGCCCAAATCCTCAGTAAAACACAGCTGGCTTGACAACTCAACTGCCAAACCCTGCACCATTTCTCAACCCATGCATCACCAAGTGATATCAGTGGCCTCGGCAACAAGCAGGAACCCGCAGACCCCTGGCTCATACCAAATAAAGAGACAAAGAGACAAAGGATCTAAGAGACGTCTGCAGTTACTATTGGACCAAAAACAGCTACATGAGAATCTTATGTTTCTCAGCACCTACTGGATCAAAAACAGCCACCTGAAATCCAGAGTGTGGGTTACTGGATTAAGAGGGATCACTGTTACACAGAATATACTACCTCCAAGTAGAACAAGAACACAGATAGAACCAAGAGAAGTTTCCTGGGACACAGACAAACTCGGAACAGAGTGTACCAACATCATCTCCCTGTGATACAAACAAATCCTGAAGTTATTCAAGGAAGCAATGAGCAGACACCACTGCAGGAAACATGGAACAGCATGAAGAGCAATGTGGGACAACGGGAATCTGCTGGTTCTACAACAATGAGACCTGAGCATGGCAACGCACAAGAAGCAGAAGGAAACAACCTTGTAAACAACTTTATGAAGATAGTAGAAGCATTCAAAGAGGATATAAAAAAATTCATAAAGAATAGAAAATAGAAACAAAAACTGGAAGAGATAAACAAATAAATGAAAGAAAATAAAGAAAACCAAGAGGATGAAATCAAACAGGCAAATGAAGTATTTCAAGTTTTAAAATTGGAACAGAAGCAATAAAGAAGATGCAAACTGAGGCAATGTTGGAAATAGAAAATCTGAAGAAATGAACTGGAACTACAGATTAAACAACAGAATGCAAGAGATGGAAGAGAAAATCTGTGGTGGAAGATTCAATAGAGGAAATAGATACATCCATCAACAACAAAAAATAAAACCAAAAAAGGGATAACAAAAAATATCCAGGAAATATGGGACACTACTGTAGGGAGATTATGTTGTTCCATTATAAATAATTGTCCCTGCCTATGATTTTAATAAAAAGCACTGATTGGCCAAAGACAGACAAAAAGTATGGGTGGGGCTACCAGATTAAGAAAACTCTATGAACAGGCAGAACAGAACAGAAAGCCTGAGAGAAGCCAGAAGCAGAGGACAACTATGCTGCTCTGAGAAAAGGTACTGAGCCACATGGCTAAAAAAGATAAAAGTCATGAGTTAGATTGAAGATAAAGAGTTAAAAAATTATATGCCTGGACCTTAGGCTGATCAGCCTAAAATTATTATAAACAAATGTGCGTATCTGCAGGTCTCTGGGTCTGTGGGCCTAAACCTTGAAGCTAGGCCCAAAGTCAGGGCCAGAAACCTCCTACTGCACACTATGAAAAGATCAAACCTGAGAATAATAGAAGAAGAGGAGGAAGGTGAAGAAGATGAAGAAGTAGGTGACCAGCTCAAAGGCCCAGAAAATATATTCAAAATCATAAAAGAAAACTTTTCTAGACTAAAGAAGGAAATGCCTATGAAGTTACAAGAGGCTTACAGAACACCAAAGAGACTGCCCCCCAAATATGCTTACAACATAGTGATCAAGCCACAAAACCTTCAGAATAAAGAAAGAACACTAAGAGCTACAAAGGAAAAAAGTCAAGTCACCCATAAAGACCAGCCCATCAAAATAGCACTATATTCCTCAATGGAAACGATGAAAGCCAGAAGGTTCTGGTCAGATGTTATACAGACCCTAAAAGACCATGGCAGGCAGCCCAGACTACTATATTCAGCAAAACCCATCAATCACCATAGATGGAATAAACAAGATATTTCATGACAAAGCCAAAATTCTTAAAAAAAAGCCATTCACAAGTCCAGCCCTACTAAAATTGCTAGATGGAAAACTCAAACCTAAGGAAACCAGTTACACCCCCTGAAACCACATGCAATAGATAATCCCACATAAGAAAAACCCAAAGAAGGGAAACACACACCACCACCACCAAAAAATAACAGGAAATAACAATCACTGGTTGTAGTATGAGGTTTCTGTCCCCAATAGCACCATCCCCTATAGTCACCTCCTATAGTATGAGGTTTCTGGCCCCGACTTTCCAGCCTAACCTCAAGGTCTAGGCCCACAGACCCGCAGTACTGCAGTCCCACAGAGACACACAGATGCTTCCAATAGTTTTAAGCTGATCAGCCTTAGGCCCAGACATATAGCTTGCTAACTCTCTACCCTTAAGCTATCCCATGTCTCTTGTTCAGCCATGTGGCTCAGTACCTTTCTTTAAAGCTGCATGTTTGTCCTCTGCATCCTGCAGCTTCTCTCTGGTGCTCTGTCTGGCACTCTGCTCTCAGAGATTTTTCTTAGTCTGGTAGCCCTGCCTACACTTTCTGCCTGCCTTTGGCCAATCAACTCTTTAAAATAAACCAGTGGGTGGGACAATGATTTACCATGAAACAACACAATAGCCCTACAACTGGTCATTATTATACCTTACTATCAATCAAATCAATTCACATATAAAGAAATACATCTGAACATGATGGATACAAATCCAGAATCCGTCCTTTTGCTGTATATGAGAGACAGAACTCAACTTCTAAGACAGGCACAGAGGTTCACAGTAAAGAGTTGGGAAAAGACTTTCCAATCAAATGGTCATAAGATACAAACTTGTGTAGCCATCCTAATATCTAAGAAAACAGACTTGAAACTAAAATCAATCAAAAGAGTCCAGGACAAACATTGCTTGTGGAATAATCAACTTTTACAACCACTTTGGAAAGAAGCATGGCAGTTCCTAAGAAAACTGGGAAGTAATCCCCTCTATGATCCAACATAACTACTATTGTGCATATACCCAAATGATACACATTTTTACCCCAAGGGTATTACCTCAACTATGTTCATAGCAGCATTATTTATATAGCCAGAAATTGGAAACAACTTAGCTGTTCCTCAACTGAAGAATGGATCAATAAATTGTGGTACACTTACACAATGGAGTTCTACTCAGCTGTAAAAAACAAATAACATCCTAAAATTTGCAGGCAAATCAATGGATTAAGAAAGTATCATCTTGAGAGAGGTAACATAGACCCAGAAAGATAGACATGGTATATTCTTACTCATAAGTTGATTTTAGACAAAAAGCAAAGGGCACCCAGGCTGCAAATCACAATCACAACCTTTGAACAGCTTGGGAACAGGAGGAACTTACAAGAGGCATCCAGGGATAACCCTGGAAAGGGGAACTAGAGAAGATCTCCTGAGTAAATTTGGATCATAACATATAGTGACAAAGGAGAGGTAGAAACAGACCATGAGAGCAGGAGATGGCTGAGTGAGAGGATCAACAAAGAGGGAGAAATAAAGAGATGGATATCTTGATACAGGGAGCCAGTGTAGGGTTGGAATATATAATATATATAATTTTTGCAAATCATATAACTGTACACATATTCTTCCATTTCATAATGCTGATTATTTTTTATGCACCTACTTCCTGCTGTCTACTCCTTTGAGGTGAATTTCCTTCTAATTGTTCCAAAGCTTTTAGATGTTCAGATAAGTCTCTTGTGTGAGAATTCTCTGTTTTGTTTTGTTTTTCCGTATAGGCATCATATAGTGCTATGAATTTTCCTCTTAGAACTGTTTTTATTGGGTTTCTTAGTTTGGGTATGTTGTGGATTCATTTTAACTGAATTCTATGAGGTGTTTGATTTCTTTCTTTGCTTCTTCCTGGGCCCAGATATGATTCAATTGAGAGATCTTCAGTTTTCATGAAGTTGTAGGCTTTCTGTGATTTCATTGTTGTTGTTGAACTCTAACTTTAGACCATGATGGTCTGATAGAATACAAGGAATCATTCCCAATTTTTATATCTATTGATGGTGAGTTGAAATCATGATTACTGGACTTCACAATGAGAGTGACATGGTGCTTTATAAAGACCCAAAGATGCACAGATGTGAGTTAATAAAACACAAGGCCACTACACCCAGAACAATCCACAAATGGCCTTCATAGTTTACAAACTTACTGCTTTACCCATGTTGTTTAGAAGTTCACTATGTGCATGTAAATCCTGTGAGATTCTTCTTGAATCAGATATGTCTAAGAGAACTTATACCTAGTAATCATATTTGTTTAATTTCATCTTAGATCTTAATAATTTACCTGGTAAATAATATACCTGGTAACTATATATTTAAAATTTTATAAAATTGATATATATGGTTTAGTAAAAAAATCACTGTGCATATATTTATGATTTGTAATTATTTGAAAAAACATACAAAAATTCTAAGAATGAATTGTGTCAACAATTTATCTCTGTATAGTTGAAACTAAAATCACAAAACTTCAGATGACATTTTCTATTTTCTCACCCACTGAAAGTCATTCATTTCAAATCTATTATGTTCTGAATGATGCTGATATAAATAAGGACAGGCAAGGTTGTATTGCTATGCTGACTAATAAACTTCCTTGAGTTCTTTGAGAGCATGCTTGGACCATAAGTTACTCTTAAATTTATTCTGAATAAGTAGTATATGCTTACAGCAATGGGACCCTCACTTTTTACTCAGACAACAAACATTTGTGAAAGTTTCAAGAACTGTTACATGCTCATTAATTTTTTTTAGTAATTTTTGCATTAGTCATTTCTGTTGTGATGTGGGATTTCCATATAAAATGTAGTTTTCCATTTTTATAACTAAAAATCTTTGAATGTACATTCATAGTAATTTTTTCAAAAAATTCCTCTTACCAAACTAGAATAAAATCCATATAGTAAATTTGCATGGGATATTGTTAGTGAAAAAATTAGTTATTTAAAGCTCCTACCAAAACCACCAGAACCAAATTATTTTAGCAGAGAATTTCTTCAGATTTTCAAAATACAGTTAATAAAAATATGCCTTAATTACACTGAAACAGATAAACAGATGAAATGGGATTCAATTAATTTTATGCAAGCCCATTTATCCTGATATTTAATTATCTGTAGAGATTTACAGAATAATTTCATTAAACAAAATCAAAGAACACATTGAAAATACTATTTGATCACATAGAATTCATCCTAGAGAATCCAGAATGATTTAAAGTAAGAAATTCAATTAATGTATCTCAAGAAAATAAAAAATAAATACAGAGCATTATACCATGATTTTAGGAAAAAATCTTACACCTCTTCAAAATAAATGTAAAGAAGTAATTCCAGATATAAGCCACATACATAAATATAATCATAGTGGTTTACAACAAATTTACAGCAAACATCAATTTAATTTAAGAAAAATGACAATCAATTTAGGCAAAGGACAATGTTCTCCCTTCCCTACATCTTATACAATGTAGGAATTGAAATGTTACCTAGGTATAGAGAAAAACTCAATAAAATAATGGAAAAGAAATTCAAAATGAACAAAAAATAAAAAAGGATCTGCAGAGGATATAAAACAATATATAGAAAACATATGTGAGACTTTATAAATTTCACTGAGGAATTCCAGATAAGAGAAACATTTTCGGTAAACTAGCAAAATAATTAATTCAAAAAATTCAAAGTTTCATCTTATACAATTACAAATGGTCTGAGAAAGAAATAAGAAAAACAATAACTTTCTCAATTTCCCAAAACCAAACAATAAAAATAAATCTTGAGATAATTCTAACCAAAATGTAAGAAACTTGTATAATACAACACTTAAGTCTTTGAAATAAAAATTGAAGAAATTATCAAAGAACAAAGGATCTCCTATGCTCATAAAACACTAGAATTAACATAATAAAAAATCCATTTTAAAGAAAGCAGTATAGATATTTACATCAAACCTCATAAAATTCCTACATTGTTATTTCCAGATTTTTAAAGATTTTTTTTAGTTTTATTGGAAGTGCATAAAACCCAGGATCGCTAAAATAATCCTTAAAAATAAAACCACAACAACATTTCCCATCGTCTCCACTTTTAAGTTGCAGTACAAATTTATAGTAATAAAAACTTATGGTATTGGCATATAAACAGAAAAGTTATTATTGGAATGAAATTGAAGATAAACATAAATCCAGATAACTATAGACACATGATCTTCAATAACATAGTCAGATTTAAACACTGGGATATAGACAGTGTTTTCATGAAATAGTGCTGATCAAACTGCATATCTGTATTCAGAAGAATTCAGATGATACAACTTTATCTTTTAAAAACTCTAATATAAGTGACTCTAAAACTTCTAAATAAAACAAGAGACCCTGAATCTGACAGAAAAGTAAGTGTGGTATAGCTTTGTTCTCATTGACATAGCAATTGACTTTTAAAAATATTAATGATATTACAGACACTAAGATGACTAATTGATGAATGTTTCTTTATAGTAAGTAGCTCTGTTATTTAGACAAGAGAATAGCTAAGACACCAGGGAAAATGTCTATCAACTCCACATTTGACAGAAGCTTTATGCAAAGTATAAAAGAGGTCAAGAAAAATTCCTGCTAACCACAGGCTTTGCCAGCCAAAAATTCAGGTGGACCATCTACAGACCTTCTCTTCTCCCTTTTTTCCTAGATCCCCAAGTTTTTTCAGCAGCTTTGCAGCAGAAATCCTGTGGCAGCCTTCACAGTTCCTGTTTTTATTTTCTATGGTTTCCACAGACCTTTCCCTTCTACAAGCCATTGTTCTATCTCAGTGCCCAACTCCAGTAGGCACATATTGCTTACTCACAGGCCACTTCTTTTAGAAAATCAAAAAGGTTTCCATAAACCCATCTCTCCCTCTATTTCCACTGAAAAAAATAACCTTACAGCATGCATATCTCTGCATCCCACTGGCAGCCTGCTCTCTGAACTGAAAAATACAACGCAAAAAAGGGAAGAAAAATATGTTTCCATTAGTGACCAATAAGCACACTGTTACAGCCAAAAATTTTTACATATTTGAATCCACAGAAAAAGACCTTAAAAATTACCCCTTATGAATGTGATGGCCATTTTTAAGTATAAAGTTACTAAAACTTTTCAATTAAGCCAGGAATAAAATGATCAGAAGACAGACTCTAGATGGATAATAGACCTATAGTGAAACCAAAGACAAATGACTAGAACAAAAACTAGAGCCCAAACTGAACAGTTTCTTTATATACTGTGATGCTTGTAAATCAGTCTTTAGCCCAGTAACCACCAGAGTGTTTCCTCCAGCAGGGGTTTGGAGCAGAGGTAGAGATGTGACCCATAGTTAAACATTCAAAGGAATACCAGAAACCCTGGGAAATAAGAGGCGACAAGGATCTAGAAGGCCGGGTGGTCAAAGAGACCAGGAAACATATCCCAAAGATTATTCAACTGGACGATTAGAGGTACATAGAGACAGAAGCAGAAATCATGAAGCCAGGTGGGTCTGTGCTAAGTCTTCATATATATGTTGTAGTTGTTTAGCTTTGTGTAGTAAAAGGTTTCTGACTTTTGGGCCTAGCCTTAGATATGTATTTCTAAACCTATGGACACATGATTACGATGAGACACAAATTGCTGCATCCACCGTGCCTCTGGTGTAAGCTGCAATGCCTATCAGGTGGCCCTCATGGTGGGATGTTGGTGAGCCAGAGCTTCTTGGAGCGACGGTTCCCCGGTTCCTTGTAATGACCTCGTCACCCCGTTCTTGGCCACAATGCACCTAGTCTATTTTTCCTTAATCTTTTTCTTGTTTGCTTTGCTCCTGCTAATTGTATTATACCAGAGACTAAATGTACCCATTTATAATGCCAGGAATAAAACTAGCACAGTCAATGATGAGAAACAGGAGGAAGCACCTCCTCCTTAATTTCAGACAATTAAAAAGGTTCTTAAGAAACCAATGACTTAGTGGAAATAGAACAACTGGTAAGAAATTCTCATAAACAACACAGTAACTCAGAGAAACAAGCATTAACAAGAATTCTCTCCAGGGCTCTCCCAGGGGGATACGTACACTATAAGATTAATGGCAAACAGTAGACAGCACCTAGGACAAAAATTAATGAGACTATTCTTAAGAGCAACTCAATGTAACAGAATTTATGATGAACATGGCAACAGGTGAATAGTGTACAAAAGACAAAAAAGAAATTATTACTCACTTCCCTTTTTTCTAAACGATCAAAGTGTATGCAAAAACCCTGGTGTCTGCTTAACTCAAAAATGGACAAACTAGTTAGCCCCCTTTTTTCAAAAGCCTTTTGGGGTCATGCCCTCGCTGTTCATTCGGCTATGAGAAGAAAAATGGACATACAAAAAAACTCCTCAAAAAGACACAGCCCATGCCCACGGAAGATTAATAAGTAGTTGTAATCATTCTCTTAAAAATCATTAGCCATGCCTCACCTACCCCTAACCACAAGCCAGCAAATGCTTGTTTACAGCTGCCCACAAGGAGTACTCACAATAGATTCAATGTATGGCACATGTCCCATATTGTTCTGTTCTCATAAATGTCATGGTTAAATGCCTTGCCAAGTTCCCTTTCGCTTTCTGTATATAAGCACCTGAAAAAGTCAGTAAAGTTGCAGCAGCATTAACTCAACCCTCTGAGTGTGTCTGTCTGTCATTTACTCCCTGAATCCCATTCTCCTCTCCTTCGACCCATGTTCTCCCTCGGTCTCGGTGCCCCAGGAGGGCTGGTCCGCGGCAACAAATAGTTGAAAAAATAAGACATCATCAACAAATGGTGCAGGCCTAACATAATTTCTGCATCTAGAAAAACCCAAATGGAGACATATTGTTATCCTCACACAAAACTCATGTCCACATTTGTCAAAAACCTCAAACTAAAAGCAGATATATTGAACATGGAAGAAGAGAGTGGACAAGAGCCTTGAAAACATTTCAAATGGAAACTACTAGAACATGGAGCACACACACTAAGACCAGCGAGTGATAAATAAGGCCACAAGAAACTGAACATTTTCCTTTAAAGAAATGACACTGTCATTGAGATGAAGCAGCAACCTATAATTAGGAAATGACTTTTAATCATTCCTCACCTGATGGAAGACTAATAGGTCAAATACATGAAAAGTTACAGAAACTACAAGCCAATAACAAAATGATCAAATTTTAACTATGGCACATATATAAAAAGAATTCTCAAGAAATAAACCTTGAATTATCAAGAATCCCTTAAATAAATACTTATATGATTTGTCTTACTGTGCAGGGTTTTATTTCCCCTGTTGGTTGCTTGGAGGCCTACTCATTTTGTAAAGCAAATGGAAGAACAGTGAATCCTGGAGAGAGGATTCATGGGATGGTGGCTGTGAAAACAGTGTACTGCATTTAGTCTCAGCCCTCAATTTCTGTCAGTTACACATTAGCTCAGACTTAGAAAGAATGGTAGAGGTTATTTCTTCTATTTAGTCTTGAGTTTTCCATTTTTTACTTCAAAGGGATTATCCTATATCTCCCACTGCTCCCCTTCCCTTCGCTTCCCTCCTGCCTGTCCCATCCAGTGCACTCTTAGCCTTCCCCCAACACATTCCCCCATCCATTCCACAAGGAGGGCCAAGAATCCAAAGTGAGTCTGTTCAGTCTTGGCATATACAGTTGAGTTAGGTCTGATTCCCTCATCCCGCTACTAAGGCTAGGTTGGGGGTCCTCTGAGGGAAATGGGTTCCAAGAGACCACTTAATGCACCAGTAATACACTTTGATTTTACTTCAATAGTCTCTACAAACTTCCCATGATTTTTGACTGTTGTCTACCTTTGGAGGCCTAAATTTCTTTCCAGAAAGTTCCTCAGTGATTATTTCAGAGTCAGTGATCATCCAATAGCTCCAGTCAGCTAACTCTGTGTCTCTTCCTCATGATCCTGACCCCTGTGTTCATATGCACTCTCCTCTCTCACTCTTCAGCTAGCCTGGAGTTTGCCCTGGTCCTTAGCTAAGAATCTCTGCTTCTCCCTCTATTTGTTGATGAATGAAGATTATCTAATGGACAATTAGGGTGTTCAATGAGGGGAATTCCTGGTTAAGCATTCTCTCCACTATTACTTGGATAATAACATGGAACCAGCAAGGGGAGATGGGAAAAATCACCAGAGAAGGAGATGGTTGAGTGGGAGAATCAGCTGAGAGAGGGTGAACAAATAAACGGATATCTTGATAGAGGGAGCCACTATGAGGCTATAAAAAAAACCTCATGCTGAGGAAACCTCTCAGAAACCACAATATGTTTCTGGCTAGGACTCCAAGTAATAGTGGACCCAGTATATTTCAATGTTAATGTATATTAGAGGCAAACATCAAATCTCCAAGAATCCTTTAAATAAATATGTTTTTGATTTGTCATACTGAACAGGGTTTGGTCAACTTGGGTGTCAGTCTCAGAGTTTGGATCTTTTTAGAAAATAAATGGAAAAATAGTGAATCAGTGAGAGAAGACAGATGAGGTGGTACGTGTAAAAAGAGTACAATGTATCCAGTCTCAGCACTCAATTGCTGTCAAAGTCACACATTAACCCCCAAATGCAATGTGAATATATATGAGACAAAGGAAACACTTCATACATAATATTATCCAGTAGTGAGTTCTTGAAATATTGGTGGGTGACTGAAAGATTATATAAATGATGTACAGAAAATTGGTATACATGGTAATGCTTAGCTTTCTTAGTATAAGAAACAGAGTAATGCATATACAATGCATTACTTAGTAAAACACTAAGTAATGCATTTAACTTCCTTTGCATCCTAATTAGAGTTTCTGTGCCAGCATCTGAGGTTTTGTTATAATTAATGGAATGTTAAATTAAGAATTTGTTCTTAAAGCAATCATGCCTATCAAAATTTCTAAACAATAGTTTTTACATGTATAAAGAAAATACTAAGTTTTGTTTGAAACACATATAACTCATGATAATTAAAATAATCCTGAGCTATAAAATCACAACATAAAATCTATTCATTTTCAATTTTAAGTTATACTTTATAGTGATAAAAATCTCCGGGTATTGACATAAAAGTTAATCATTGAATCAAATTGAAGATCTAGACATAAATTCATGAACTATGGAGACCTGATAATTAAGGAAGTCAGAAATTTAAACTGGAATAAAGACAGCATTTTCAAAAAACGGTGGTAATTGCCATACTGTCAGCATGTAGAATAATGCAGATAGGTCCATCTTCATTATACATCACAAAATTTAGTACAAATATATCGAAGACCTCAAGTTGAAACCAGATACCCTAAACCTGAGAGAGAAGAAAAGTAGATTGAAATCGTTGGCACAGGAGATGTCATTGTGAACAGAATGGTGATGTGGCAGGAGCTAAGATCAACAATGTAGTCATCAGATTTTAGCAAATCGAGAATCTTTTCTCCGGGAAGTAACTGTTGCATACATGAAGCACACCTCAATATCATGGATAAATGTTACTGAAAGGGGAAATTTTGGGAAAGTTGTTTCAAGAATATACGTCTTAGAAGCAAACTTGTGTGGATTTTTTATATCTGAAGAAATCAATTTAAAGTTGAAACTAATCTAAAGTGTTAGAAAAAACACTGTATAATTATCAAAGGAAAAATCCCTAGATGTATAATTGCCATTCTTAACATCTGTGCCCCTAAGTGGTGGTCACCCCAAATTATGAAAAAAAAAACAATACTGTTTATATTGTATACTGATCCACACACATTGATGGGGGAGACATTAATGTTCTTCCTTAACCAATGTGCAGTTTATCTTCACAAAACCTGAACAGAAAAATACTGTCACAGATGTTGTAAATGAGATGTACCTAAGAGGTATTCACAAAATTTTCACTGGCATAAAAATTCTGGAGTGTCCTCACATAAACAAATTTACAGGACACTTTCAGGATCTGGAACAAAAGAAAATCATGTCAAACAGCAGAAGCAGACAAAAGATACAAACTGAGTTCTAAAATCAATAGAAAGAAAGTGAAATAGACAAAATCAATGAATCTAAGCTGATTCCTTGGTAAAGTCAACAAGATAAATGCATTCCTATTCCCACTAACAAAATCCACATAAAGAATATCCAGGTTTGAAAGCAAATGAGAAATACAAAGAGCAAAACAACAGACACTGAGAAAATGAAGAGAACCGTGAGAATATACTTTAGAAGACTTACGTGTCACCAAACTGCAAAATCTAAATACATGGAAATTTGTTAGATTCTTCTCTCTACCAAATTTATCTCAAAATCACTTATATAATTTAAATAGACCTGTCAGTCCTAATAAAATAGGGCAGTGATCATAACTCTCCCAAGTAGAAAGTGTGGTATGTAGCACATGTAGTCACGTAGTTTTAGTTCAGAATTGAACTAAAATTTCAAAGATGAGTTAACACCAATTTATCTCAAACTATTTCACAAAACGAAAGCAAAGGAAACATTGCTCAGTTTATTTTGTGAGGTGCCTTGATTTCAAAACCAAAGAAGGGCCTGAAAACAGAATAGCAGACCATTTTCCCTTGTGAATCTTAATTTGAAAATACCTAAAATGCTTTTAAACCAAATTCAAAATGATTGTTTTCAAAATACTAAGATGTTTTGATATATGAAAATCAATTAATTTATTAATTATATAAACAAACTGAAAAGACACAAATGACTTTATCACTTTTTTTTCTGGAGATGATAGGGTATGAAAGATAGACCTCAACATGATATGTGCAGAATAGCCAGTCCATAGATAATATTAAAAGATTTGTAATATTGGCTTCTTTATAACTAATACTATGTTAATTTCTTTTGAAAAATTATGTGAAGAAATATAACTGTAAAAATACACTCACAGAATTTAACTAAAAAAAAATAAAAACTATAGGTAACACAGAAGTCCCATATCACAGTGAAAATGAATAGATGAAAAATGAATAAATAAATCAGTGAGCTTAGAGGTATGGTTGAAATTCACATGAATTTTTATAGAGTGGTTAGAACTGCAGGGACATTTGTTGTGAGCACATAAAGCTAATTAAATAAGTAAATTTAGGAGATTTTATTGGTCCATCCACACCACATATGAGGAAATAAAGAAAAGACTTCATCTAAAATTCTGAGATTTTTGCATACAAAAGTATCATTTTCACTATTTATAATGCATTTGTTAAAATTTAGGAAGATTAATTCAATTGATTCATAGATATATACACAACAATTTTTACATGAGCCATATACAACTATTTTATAGAATTTTACACAAATTATATTCAATATAGTTAAGAAATGATTGAAATCAACCATGTAATTAAACAAATAAAATTATTAGGTACAGATCTGTCAAGAGATATTGGAATTCAGACATAAACAACTAAGTATTTATATACACAAAATGGAGTTTTTCTCAACCTGGAAAATTTAAATGATGTGATTAGCAGATTTTTTGTATGGAGTAGGACCTCATTATTTTAACTAAACCACAGACTCTGAAAATTAAGAATTTTGTGAACTCTAAATATATTAGTCTCTGTGTGTGCACATATACACATGCATTTTTGAACAAATTAATTATCAGAGGTATTATTTGAGAATCAAAAGGTCTGAATATTAGAAATGGCATAACATGTGAAGTCAGTGTGAAGAACATATCACTCTCATCTCATAAATTCAACAAGCAAACACACTCATGAAGTGAAAAGGAAGGTGTCCGAAGTAAAGAATTCAATAGTAAGATAAGAAACAGATGTGTGTACTAAGAAGGTAATGCTAACAAAGGACATGAGAGAACACGTGATTGGTATAGTAAAACCATTGTGTTGTATAATAATTAATAAATATTTAGTACACAAAATAAAACTGGATACCATGCCAAATCTGAACCACTGGATATTTCATTTGCATTTTCCTTGAAAAGTGACTTAGCTGTGTCTTCCTATGAAAGACTCTTCTTAACATATTCCACTATATTCACATCTAGGACCAAAAATAGATCATCACAGCAGCAGAAATCATAAATTTTTCAATGTTTATTTTTAAATGTAAACTGAGATAAAGAGAAAATCACTAGTCCTGTTTGCCTCATCTTAAATACTAAATAACATGTATTACCACCCACATCAAAGATTTGCTCTACGATTGTCCTACTTCATCTGCAGTTCAAATCCACTGAAAGAGGCTCTTCAGCCCACACTCATTAAGACTCTCACACTGGCAGACTAAATGAATGATGAAGAAAAATGTATGACAAGAGTTTACATATAAAACACAGGGGCTTTCCCAGTTTCATCTGCTTCTACAATATCTAACAAGACTTTTTGCCTCCAACACTGCATTATAAAATGAGCAAATGCAATGCAAAACAAACACAAATAAACAAGAATAAATGGGTCACCACACAGTATTGATACGTGACAACTGAGGATACAGAAGGGAGATTTTGTTTTAGAAATCAAATATTCAGCTTTTCTACCCATTAGTAATGATTGGTTGAGGCAAGAGGAATGATATGTCTTATGTTGTATTTAAAATGAGGCAAATAGCTCTGGTTTTCCTTATGGGCCCTCCTGAGATTTTTTTTTTTAAAAAAAAACACAATTTACAATACAAATAAATTGTGGTAGTATAATTAGCTGGAAAGTTTTGGAAAAGAAAGTTCAGGATATTAAATAATTTGGGGCTGACTATTAATTTTCAAGACAATGGAATCATAGACTTTGGTTAAATATACTGTATCTGTCACTGGTGTAGAATAGACCCCACAGTGTATGCTGTGTGAAATTCAATTGCTCTAAAGATGCAGCCAATGTTTCTGACATACACTTTGTGATACAATTCCCAGTGCGGAACCAAGATTTCTGAGTTTGTGAGTTCCCCTGAACTAATTATGCATGTCTCACTCTGGATAATTTAACAAAATCCACTGACATCCTTTCTAAAGACTTAAACATAAACAGATTGATGAGGCAGTCATGGAAACAAGTTTTCCCAAGATGTTATTACCCCGGGGAATAAATTTCCAAAAAGATGAGTGTTGTCATGAAACCAGCTACATTATCCTCATATATAGTTATCATCCAATTTTCATATTATGGATTGTGGGCATCAGGTGCAGAGCCCCAAGGCAGAGAGCTCAAAAATATTCTCAATGGCAGAGAAAAAAACCTGTCCAAAATGAGAAGTAATTATAAATGCACATGTATCTTCTTATTTGACCACAAAAATAAAAGCAGCTGGGGATATCTGAGTGACCATTTGATGTGCTGATCATCATGATATGCCACAATCCAAATTTCTTAGGCTTGGAGCAGAAAAAAGTGTTTATTTTTCTCATTTTGCTCCTTAACATACCACTTTATGTGGCAAGTTTAATTCAGCCCAGCTGCTTTTGGAGAATGAAGCTGAATGAAAACAAGAATGGAGAATTGGAGCCATGTGCCTTTTTCCTTGAAGCAATCGAGGGACCAGCAGACATGACAGAATTCAAAACACCTTACAAAGAACAGTAAGTGCTTTTTATTCTTTATGAAAATGTCATCGTACATATTGCATGATTGGTAAACAGGATGAGGTTCAGTTTTCAGCAATCTTCTGTTTTCCTAACCTTCACACCAATAAATAACCCCAAATACATTATGTATACACAACGTCATTTTTCTTTTTTATCTTTTTCCAAAGCATGTTTTGTTTTAATTCCAGGACCTCCAACTTCCAAGAATGTAAGTTGTGTGAAGAAAATTCTGTTTTTCTTTGCTATATTACATATTCTGCCTCTTCAGAGTTTCAGTTGATGTCTTATCAAAAGATACCACATCATATTTTAACAAATATCCTAAAAGAGTACAAGAAAATGGCCATAGAGTAGAGTCTGCTGATGGCCATGTCATCAGTGTGTGTGTCCTAATATACTGCTAAATTAGCTAATATTTAAGTCACAGTAAGATGCAGAAAATCTGCACTTATCTATTCAGTCGCTCTTTCAGATTCTCTGCGTGTGAACACACTGTGCCTTTTAAAAGTGAATCACTAATAAAAGTGGTACACCAGTCCAATGTGAACTTTCTATGTCTTCCTCTTCCTCCACACTTCACTTGATACATGTACAGCCACTGACCTTTAATTTCAAATTCAATTTCTTCAGTCTCTCTTTAGATTAAGGAACGATTGTAAATTATATGTTTGCATTCTTGAAGAAGGGAGGGCATTACTAATAGTGTTGAGTGCTTACTTCCCTTGTCACTTTTTGAGAGTCAGCTGTGGCCTGTGACAATTGACAACAACTGATAATAGGAATAAAGGTGTTATCTACTAGCCCACGATTGTCATTATTTAAAAAGCATGTGTCTTCCCTATTACGTCTAGACTATTTATTCTCTGACACCTTTATCACATATACCTCATAATGTTTTCTTTAAGTAATTTTATTTTATTTTATTTTACCTGTATATTCAAATTTCAGCACTGTACACATTATGATTTTCTGACTTGCTGATAGCTGTTTTCAAAGTCAGCATGTTTGTGCACTAGTGACTCTAACAGCTCATGTAATTGATGATTCTTAACGTTCAGTGTGCGGAGTTAGTGTTTAAACTCTACAGGTTCTAATCTCAAATTCTTGTTACTGATCACATTATTGTCTATGACATTTTATCTGTGTTGCTAAAAGGATATTTTAAATTTATTTTATATAAAACATACATAAATTTCTCTATTTATACTTGAACACACAACAATGCTAAATATCTAAATAGGAAACAAATTGTGTTTAATTCTAAGTGAATTATTTAGAATAAGGTTATATATTTGATCTTCATTGTTCAAATGATATAAACGAACTAGGAAGAAATGGGAATTATTCTTTCCAATACCAAAAATGGTATTATTTTTCCCATTGACTTGGTAAACATTTTTATAACTTAAATCTCTATAAGCTTTTTTCATACATTATTTATTTTTCAATATCCTATTTTACAAACATGTACAACTGCCCTACACAAACCCCAGATGCTAGTCTTGTTTTAGGGTAGCTAGAAAAAAGGTGTTATCTAGAAAACTTAGGTTGGTCATATATAAACACAATAAATATATGACAAACATCATAATATAAAATAGATAAGCAATACTGAGGAGGTTTCCCATGCCCTTAATCTCTCTGCTCAGGGTCCAGAAAGTGCATATCTGTGCCTTTAAGCCCAATTTAGTCTACTGCTAAGTATCACCACTCAAAAATATGGAATTCATTTTCTGTTTAAGGTTTAACTGAGAATTGTCTCTGGTATTTAAATTTATTTAAAAATATTTTCTTTAAAAATTTATGACTGGAATGGGTAAACAAAAAGATAAAGATGTTCAGAATGGCACATTTAATTATTGCCTACTGATTATAAAAAATTCTACGTACAAGAGCCAAATATTGCTGATATTATTGTGCATACACCTGACATTTATTATTGCCTTACTCAATTCACTCAATTTAAAAAAAAATACAATACACTCAATGGCTCACCCATCACCTATCTTTTTATATTCCTCAATAACTTAGAAATAACAGCATAATCACGCTTATTCTTTAGACAAAGCCTGTGCCCTTATCTTTACATTCTGAGTACTAGTCAAAGACAAGAGATAGATAAGGCTCTCTGAGAAAGATGCTGATGGCCAATCTTGTTTATAGCTGATGTACTTTCATAAAATATTAAAAGATTTTATAAGTGTCTGTCTGCTTATGTCTTTCCAAACTTTCAATGCAAAATATTTATTTTTAATTTTGGCAGTGGTTAAAAATAGCATCCAGTAAAAACTAGTTCTTGTATTCATTACACATGGTTGTCTGTAAATTTCTGTCTCTATTAATCACTTTAACCTTTTACAGAGAAAGAAATGTCAACAATCTGTTTGCACTAGCTTTAGCTTTCTCAGTGGATGAAGTCAACAGGAACTTTAATTTTTTACCAAATATGTCTCTAACATTTGGATTTCTAACGAATGGCTGTGGTTTTATGTCACAAACATACAATATCATTCAATCTACCATACATAAGCATTACAATGCCCCTAATTATAACTGCCTCGACGTCACCCTGTGTTTAGTGATACTATCAGGACCAACATCGGAGAAATCTTTAGTAGTTGGAAAAGCAATGGACCTCTACCATTCTCAGCAGGTGAGAATTTGTGTGGTGGGTTTGCAACAAATCCTGTCTCCATTGGTGCCATTTCCTCAGGCTAAGAAGAGTGTAAGGGGAAACTAGACTTACACTATGTCAAACTGTGTAGGTCAAGGGTGCTGTTCACGTGTTTTATGGATCAATCATAATTTTTTGAAGTGCAAATGAGGAAAAGGTAACAGATAAGGAAGTATTTAAGAACTGTTTGAATAAAAGTTTGTTTAACAGGCTTTAGGAGTTCATGGAACCTCATGTTCCTCTCTGTTTCCTAGATTATTCAGCTGACCTTTGGACCCTTCCATCATATCCTGAATGATCAGGAACAATTTCCTTATGTGTATCAGATGTCCCCCAATGACGCATCTCTAGCCCTTGCCATGATCACCCTCATGCTTTACTTCAGCTGGACCTGGGTTGGGCTGGCTATTTTAGACAATGATTATGGTATCCAGTTTCTCTCATATTTGAGAAGAGAGATGGAAGAAAATATAGTCTGCTTTGCCTTTGTGAACATGATTCCAGTCAACAATGAATTATACAAGTCAAGAACTGATGTATATTATAACCAAATTATAACATCGTACACAAATGTTGTTATTATTTATGGTGACACAGAGAGTACGCTAGGTTTGAGCATTCAAATGTGGAAATCTTTAGGTATACAGAAAATATGGGTCACCACCTCACAGTGGGATATCACTGAAAGTAAGAGAGACATTATACCTGACTTATCTCACGGAAGTCTAGTTTTTTCACATCATCACGCTGAGATTTCTGGTTTTAAAAATTTTCTTCAGACATTGAGACCACTAACTACAAATGAATACCTGGCAAGTCTGGATTGGATGAACTTTAACTGTGAAGTCTCAGCTTCTAAGTGTAAAATGCTGAAGAATTGCTCATCCAATGCTTCAATAAAATGGCTAATGGTACAGACTTTTGACATGGCTTTTAGGGATGGCGGTTATGATATATATGATGCTGTCTATATGGTGGCCAACTTTTACCATGAGATGCTTATTCAGCCATTCAACATCAATAAAGAATTCCAATCTAATTGCTTGAAGGTACTGTTCCTTTTATGAGAGATATTTTGTGTCATCAATGTCAGATTCTTTAATAGTCTCTCTAATGCCCCATTCTAGTTGATTAGAAAATATTTCTCCAGATATAAAGATTTTAAATTTTTTTCTGTTTGAGCAAGTATTTCTAGAGGTTGGTATATATCACAAATGCAAATGGAGTGGAATGGGGACTCACAATTTATTAATAAAATTAGGAATGTCATTAGAGAGCACTTGAATATTATCACCTAATTCTGGAAATGATACTAGAAAATTAGTCCTTCCTGATTGCTGCTCTCCACGTTGAAAAGATGAGCATGCATTCACTAATTCTTATATGTGGCAATTTGTATAAGAGATAGTAATTAATAAGGAAATTAGAAATACAAATTAGAATAAATAGTGCATCTTTAAAAATAATAATGCTCATAAAAAAGTGTTTGAATGTATGCGATATGCATTTCATAGGCTAAGACAGTTTTTTGTTTATAATTAAAAAAACCTCATGACTCATCAAGTGAGAATAAAATTGTCTTGCAGCAATGATATTTTTTCTGTGAGTGTGTGTTTCCATGTGTTATCTTTTTGTGTGAATCTGTAAGTACATTTGTCTACATGTGCCTATATGTGTGTGATATATGGGTATTTTTATATTTGATTGAACATATGTATATCTGAGTTTCAGTGTATCTATTTGTCTTTGTATTTGAGCATAAATTTGTCTGAATCAATTTCTTCTTGTTTGAGTGTATTTGTATCTGCATAAGTCTGTGAATGTGTGAATGTGTGGGTGGGTCCATGTATATTTGTTAGGTTTCTGTTTCTGTGTGCAGTTGAGGGGATGTAAGTGTATCTATTTGTTACCCCTATGTTCACATGCATATCTTAGCTCACATGTCTATAAGTGAGTACATATTATGAAGCTGTATTACATACATATCTATGTATTGATAAGAGTCTCTGCATGTATATGTGTGTGAATATTTAATATTGATGTTTGGTGTCTGTGTGTATGTCTTGGTTTGATTGTTTCCTCTGAAAAAATAAAATTCTAGGGATATTATAATAGTATTAATCCACTTGTTCTAATTAAGATCTCTTAACTCGGCACTTCAATAAATCTGTGTTTAAGATGAAGTTAGAATACATTGTTTTTAGTTCACTAAAGTATAGTATTATATTTTTATAGTATTACACTATAGTATTATGACTGTCTTTCAGTTACTCTCCGTTCTTAGAAAGAACCACTCCACTAATTCTATTGGTGGCAGAATGAATATGAACCGGAAAAAAGAGCTGCAGGCAGAGTATGACATTTTTCAGATTTGGAATTTCCCAAATGGTCTTGGATATAAAGTACAGATTGGAATGTTTAGTCCATATTTTCCACATGCTCAACAGCTCCATATATATGAGGACATGATGGAGTGGGCCACAGGAAGTAGAGAGGTGGGTCTGACCTAACTGCTCTGATTCACATTACACAGCAACTACACTGTCAAATGTCTCCATTTCTCTTTCTTGTTACTCAGTGAAATGAAATTGATTGTCATTTTAGGAACCATTTTTGCCTCCTTTATTATGTTTCTCCTTTTTACTTTCTCATGTAATGTTCTACTTTTGTTTTGAGAATTTCAGAATGCTTGCATTGAATCATTATTATAATAGAGCAAGTTTTATTTTTTAACATAAATAAAAATATCTTGTTGCCACTGCCCAATATTATTTCCAGTACAGTAAGGAAAATCATCTTGATTCTGCTCTGATATCTAAACAGTAATTTTCTCTTTGCTGCAGAACCTTTGACATCAGTGCTGAAATGTTAATGCTAATTGTAAAGGAGGAGTCAATTGAACATAGGCCAATTAGTATCTTTCATTACTTACATATTTTTTTAAGCCTCTTTACATAAAGTTCTAAATTTGCAAACTCTTTTGTCATACATTAATATTACATTTCATGACACATTTAGATACCACGTAAATTATAACTTTGTTTTTTTTTTCTTTGCTGTGGGTATGGGTGGTTTGTATGACTCCATGTCTGTCCAACATTGGACTATGTGGTGCAATAGTTTTTGAAACAGTGAATTTGATCCTGGGAACTGAATACATCTTAGTTTCACATAGTGGGTGCCTGAAATAAAACTAGAGCCTTGTTTATGAGCAGTAACTAGTATTGACAGCTAAGTCGTTTTTCTAAACCTAAAGCTTATTCTATAAAGGAAATTGTTAACTAGGGGGACATTTCTCAGTCCCATTAGTTATTTTATATATATCTCAGAAAAATAACAATGATCTTGGTTTCCTTATATGTATGTATGGAGTTATTGCTATACATTGCTAATAAGTTTATTAGTTCTTGCTAATAAATTAACTTTTTGAAATTTATTAAGGACAAGTTCCATTACGGGTATTATGTTTACAGGTATAAATTCTGGTGTAGGTGACATTAAGGAACCCAGTTCTGTGGTGATATATATTTAATAAAATTAATTTTAAATATCAGAGAGTCAACGACAGAGCCAATCAAAGGTCAGGAAGTGGTGATCTAAACCTTTAATCCTAGCTTAAGGAATGTGGAAAGAGGAAGTTAAGATAGCTGTCCAGAGGAAAAGGGAGAAGACTGGTTTCTCAGCCTTTCCAGACACTTCCTTGGAGGGCTAAGGAGACAGAGATCTGGAAGAGAAGGATTTCCTGGAGGCAGATCTGAGAAGTTGGCGGATGAGAAGTGGCTGTGGTTTACCTCTCTATTTCTCTGATATCCCCCTTTCCCCCAATATTTGGCTCCAGCTTTTCAATACACACCATTTAGAATTTGTGCAGTACAGTTCAAACTTCCCAATTAGAACGTGGCTTGAATTTTAAAGGGGTTACTCTTAGGAAGGTTTGTTCTGAAGTTATGACAGGAAACCAGATATTATGCATTCAATAACTAATATTCTTTCTCAGAATGATGAGAAGAGTCATTCTTAGGGAAAAAGAAGTAGCAGCTGAAGGACTAACAACTGATCCACATATTCATTTAAAGTCCAGCAATGAAAATTCAAGGTGATCAAACCAAACTTGATCATTAGAAAAATATCCACTGGAGGAATACAGAATGTTATAAACACACAACTAGTGCTCCAGTCACAGATATACAACTTTGTATGCAAAATTATATGTACAAATATACATAAACGTCAAAGCAACAGAACACCAAATGTTACCGTTATAGGTTTAAATGAGAGTGTATTCAATGACGTACTAAAAATGCAAAGATCCTTCTGAAACTCAGACAGGACACAAATTCCCTCCAGGAGAATATAATGAGATCAGGAAAGCTTTGATTCAATAAGAAACAGCAAAAATATGTGACAGAAGCATTCCAAAATGCACACACTTAAACAGTGATTCAAAAAAAATATGTAAAGGAAAGGCAAAAGATATTCAATAAGACTTTCTGGAAATGCAAATATAATGCTTCAAGTTCAAGACTAGGTACCAGGACTTGAAGGCAAGGCAGAATTTTTTTTAAAAAATAAAACTATCTCAATGATGAAAATGATGAAAAATGAAAAATATATAAAACCCAGATCATACAATTAAAGAATTGAATTTACATACTGGGCAAAAAAGGAAAAGGCCTCAGCATTAGACTCAACATTATAAGAAATAAATTGCAACAGTTATTTTCAAGCTAAAGGGGGACATCTAGAAAAAGGAGACATGTAAATACCAATCAAATAATATCAGAAAATATCCTTCTGCTAATAAAGTTCACTTAAACTTTGAAATATACGGGACAAAGAGAGGATATTGGATATGGCATTGTAAAAACCTGTTTCCTAGAAAGGCCCCTTCTGTATAGGAGCAAATTCAAATTTCTTCATGAACCCTCTTAAAAGGGATGAGTGTTTGGGTTGCCATTCAAACAGAGTCACAATTGCCAGCCCCAGTTACTATACCCAATAAAGTTGACCTTTATAATGGATAACAATTGTGATTGCTGTTCCTGGGTAGACACTTGGCTGCATCTGAAATTTGCTACAATTCAAAAATGAAGGTCCATTTTTAAGGAAGTTTAGCTTAATTGGACATAGAAAGATCCCTTTGTGATCCAGATCTTTTAGGGAAGAAGACATACTTTATGGCAGCCTGTGGTTGGCACCTGCCTTTGATCCCAGCACTCCAGAGACAGAATGAACTGTATCTCCAAGTTTGACCCCATCCTGTTCTACAGATCAATTATCCATGAAGCCAGGGCTTCAAAGAGAAACCTTGTAATTTAAAACAACATAGATAGATAACAGAAATAAAAATGAAAGAATAAAAGAGAGAAATAGATGCCATGTCTTTTATGGAGATATTTTAAGCTTGGAAAGGATACATATTTTATCTGGGTCTTAATTTGGGAAGACACAAAATTAATCCAGATTATATGATTCTGCAATACCTAGGTTTATCTAGAGCCACAGCTTCTTCTGGAAGCCTATATAAGGATGTTGTCTACTCCATCTACTTGTTCTCAATTTGCTAGTAGTCTATTTATTCACTGTCATTAAAGCCTATTGTTTGGGGATTCTAGTGTACACTGAAAATCATATAAGGCCTTCTGCCTCATAAGGAGTTCCTGGCTTATTAGGTTTTCCATTCTTGTCCAGTAACTGTTGAAATAGGTACATCATTAGCTCTAAGACATTTCAATAATTTGTATATATGTATAGATACATATAGAAAAAGAAAAATAGAGATTTATGCTGTAAATCATGTTACTCTTGATAATCCTAACTAATACATAGACAAAATGTTGTTTAATTATAACCATAAATTGCAAGAATTCATAAAAATCTTAGAGCATTGTGAAAAAACTTGATGAACTTCTGCACTCTAAAATGTAAAATATATTCTTATGGTCAAGTAATACAAAGACAACACTAAAACATCAGACAGAAAAACAATTTTTAGAATAGTATTAAATATTGAAATATTAATAATAAACCATAAATAGCATATAATTTTCAAAAATAATTCAAGGTTAGTTATTCTGTTCCCCAGTCAAAATACACAAACATCAATACTAATTTGTAAAACTAACACTCTTTGGCTTCTAAAAACAAAATTCACTTGCAAACATGCAAGATAACTTCAATAAGTAAAGGAGAAATAATGTTTTTAGAAATTGAACATAATAGACAAAACAAGGCACTAATCATGTTAATGGACATGGATGGAAAATTTTTCAACTAAACAATGAGTAATATAACTCAACATAAAACAGAAATATTTGTTTTTATGTCAAAATGACATGATCATTTTAATACAAGCAGAAAGAGGCTCTTAAGTAAGTTCAGTATCCATTCCGTGTTAAAATTTCAAACAAACAATACCATAAAACAATAGCCGGTACACATATTGACCTAGAAAGATTTTTTTTTGTTACTTAAGAATGATTCTACAGCCTGGTCACCTTTAAAAGGTTTTCTATGATAATCCTATTGTCCTACATGAGGAGAAGCCCAATGAATTTCAAATAAAATTAAAAGTAAGACCAGTTGCATGTGATTCTGTTTATTTTTAATACAACTTCTTGTCAGGCAGAGGCAGGAAAATCCTTGTCTTTATATAGCTAGTCTGGTGTATAAATCCAATCCAATCAAGGTAGGCTTGCATATAGAAACTCTGCCTAAAAAGACGTGGACAGAAATTTGCCAAGTACAAACATATTCCACATGGTTTTTAAAAATAGACTTAATATCTTTTTTCCTTAAAAAGTTTTTCCATATCTGCCATGGCTCTCTTTCCCTTCCATCCCGCCCGTCCCCCATCTTTCCCATTGCCCCCTCAGCCTCTCCACCCCATTCCCCATCCACTACCCAAGGAGACAAGGATTCCCATGGTGGGTCAGTACGACATATTCAGTTGAGGTGGGTCCGAGTCCCTCATTCCAGTATTAAGGCTGAGTTAGGTGCTCCTCTGTAGGGAATGGGCTCCAAGTTGTTAGTTCATGTAGCAGGAACCTATTCTGATCGTACTGAAAGAGGCTCCACAAACTGCCCAAGCCATTTGGCCTTTACCTTTGGCGGGTTTAGTTCCTTTCCATGAAGGTTCCTCGGCGATTATGTCAGAATCAGTGAGCTCCCTTGAGCGTGGCTCAGCCCTTCCCATGTGTCTCCTGATCCCCTTGCTCATATTCTCTCCCCTCTCTATCTCTCCAGCTGGACCAGGAGCTGCATCTGGTGCTTAGCTATGGATTTCTACTTCTGCCTCTATGGATGGAGTTTCTGTGATGACACCTGGGTGGTTATTCATTTGAGTGTAGGGAAGTCATCTTTAGACACCCTTTCCTCTATTGCTTGGAGTCCTAGCCTGGGACATTTTGGGTTCTGGGAGGTTTCCTCAGCACCAGGTTTCTCTCTCACCCCACAGTCGCTTCCTCTGTCAAGACACCCATTTCCGTGTTCTCCCTCTCTGTTGCTTTCCGCACTCAACTGTCTTCATCTAATGTACAAAAATGTAAAGATAATAAACATTAAAAAGGGGAATGGTCCTGTTGATAATATACATCTTTAATCCCATTATTCAGAAGGGAGAGACAAATTTCTGTGATAATTCAGTAGAGTTTGTATTGGGGGTTGAGATCTACCAACAGGAAATTCTGTGACCCTCTTTCCAGAAAACTGCAGAAAGGAGAAAGATTTGTAGTTAATCATACTATTGAAAATACTAAAAAGCCAGTGCATAGGACGTACTGTAATTTCAACACACAACTCAGCATGAAACAAAAGAGGCAAAGTGTAAACAGCTTTTCACAGCTGTGTAGGTCTCTTTAATAGGCTTTTGATGATACAAAGGCCTGCTCTTTTAGATTTAGAAATGCTGTAACTTACTTTATGTAACGCAACTTTTGTTCAGGTCCCAGTATTTTCAGACTTTATAAAGCACTTTGACTTCAGGAAACACTTTACCTTCCAAATCAACTCTTGTCCAATCAGTCCTTTTTCATTACAAAAGTACCAGACTGCCATTTAGCTATTTTTTACCCTCACGTTTTGGTGTTTTGCAGTGTTATATTATTGTAGTTCATTATGCTTTCTGATATTTTAGGAGATATTTCCTGTTTCAAATGCTACGAGACTTAATATTAATATACCTCCACAATTCTTACATATGTGCCATTATATTGTACTATGTGAAATGTGGAAACTCATTTGGAGTCATAAAATAAGTTATTGGTATTTCCCCATACTTATATAATATAGATATGGAGGAAGCAGGTAAAGCTACTGATACCAGTGAGTATCTAATTTTTCTCAGGTGCCGCCCTCTGTGTGCAGTACTGATTGTGGCCCTGGATTCAGAAAATTCTGGCAGGAAGGAATGGCAATCTGCTGTTTTGAGTGTAGACCCTGCCCAGAAAATGAAGTTTCTAATGAGACAAGTAAGTGTTTGCTGATGAGATCAAATTTTCACATCGATCGTCCACACAGAGATAAACAAGGGTGTAACTGTCCACTGCACAAATCAAACATCATTTTTCCATGTTAGATTTTATAGAAATGTAATTAATAATGACATACCTTCAAGTAACACCTTTACTCATGACATAAATCATTGACTCAATGATAATTCATGTTACGTCATTTACAAACCTCGAGTGGATGTGCCACACTGGGCTGACACACCTTGGGACTTCTTGCCTTTTGCAGGGAGGTGATGGATGGATGGTGAGGGGCGAGGTTGAAGGATGACTCAGAGGTATTGGGAGGGGGTATGGGAGGGGGAGCAGGAGGATACATGCATAAAAATAAGATATCTTTTTTAGAAAAAAGTTTTTATACTCAGCTCGCAATTTATGGGAAATATATAGAAGTTCTTGAGTGATAATCTCCTCAAAAATTAGATGTAGATCATATTCCAAATATGAATCTTTAATAATATTTATTTATTTGCTTTGTATGTGTGCATGAATTAGTACTTTATTTTATAGGCACCAAGTATATTTAGGAACCAAGGGTGAACAGAGCAGGGCACCAATGTCACGAAACTCTGTTATGTGAGTGTTAGGGTCCAAATGCAAGTCCTCTGAATGATTAATAGATTAATGATTAATGATTAATAGAGTAAAAATGATTACTTCTAAAATTATCAGAAAATGTTTAATGTGAGACATTAACAATGAACAATATTTAGGTATTTGTTTTCCTTCTCTTATTTAATTATTTAAAAAGGTTTTTTTCTATGTATCCCTCTGCTCTTCATCCCTTTCCTCTTCCCAATCCCTCCCAGTCCTCTCTCAGCCTCTCCCCACCCTATCTCTTCATCCTTTCCCCAAGGAGGGCAAGGAGACCCAAGATGGGTCAGTTCAGTCTGGTGTATCCTTTTGAATCAGGTCCGAGTCCCTCTTCCCAACATGAGGACTGGGCTAGGTGCTCCTCTGTAGAGAATGGGGAGCACAGTCTCATCCTACTCCACGAGGTTCCACATCCTGCCGATGCCATTCGACATTCATCTGCTTTGGAGGGTTTGCTTCCTTTTCCTGATGGTTCCAAGTGGCTGTTTTTGATTCAGTGAGTTCCCAGAAGCTCCAGCCAGCCATCTCTGTGGGACTCCTCCTCATAATCCCTATCCCTTTGCTCATACAGACTCTCTCTCTCTCTCTCTCTCTCTCTCTCTCTCTCTCTCTCTCTCTCTCTCTCTCTCTCTCTCTCTCTCTCTCTCTCTCTCTAGCAGGACAGGGAGTGTGATCTGGTGCTTAGCTTTGAATCTCTGCTTCCACCTCTGCTAGTAGTTGGATTACACTTAGGGTGGTCATTCAATTGATTTTACAAGAAATCCTGTTTAGGCACCCCCCACTGTTGGTTGGAGTCCTAGCCAGGGACATTCTGTGGGTTCTTGGCGGTTTCCTTAGCACTCAGCCTCTTCCCAACCCAACACTGTCTTCCCTTGGGTTCAGAAATTTATTTTCAAAGGATTAATGTTATTTGAAGTCTAGGGAAGTGTGAATAAGTATTGACAACTAATGTAAAAGATATAAATCACATGTTAATTATTTTATATGTGGCTCCCATTTAATAATGTTATAATACTAAGATTAAATGGTTTTGTATGAAAGCAAATAGCCGTAATTATTTAAATGGTGTTGTCACTAGGAAATCCTTAGTCAACTGATTCTTTGTTTAAATTTTGCACCACAAAAAGAGTAGGAAGAATGTTTTCTCTTCTGTTGCCTGTAACAATATTCAATAAAATGAAACTCCCCAAAGGATTCTTTGCTGAGTAAGATGACACAGCACTTAAATCTCTTGCTATTTAAGCAGATATAGAATTTTGTCATATGTAGAAAAGGGGCGAGCCATCTTCTAGATGTCTTCAGAATTTCATGCACTCACAGTACAACATTCGATGGAACAATTAGATGAAGTTTAATTAAAAGGTTTCAATTGTAAAAAAATATATGAATAAATATTTGCAATTACAAAACAACAGAGGTAAAAATAATTTATTATTTTTTGAATTATGTATATATATATGTGAGATGGATAGTTATGTATGCATAATTTCAAAGGCATAGTATAAGCATCCAATACCACTAAAATCAGGGTTACAGCCTGTTGTGAGACACTTGAGATGGGTGCTAGGGACTAAACTCAGGTCTGCAAGAGCAGCACATTCTCTTCACAACTGTGCCAACTTCCCAGTCCCTCAAACAAAATATCTAAATAGTTGTGTCCCTAAACACATTGTTCTATAAGAAAAGACGCAAACTCCAGAAGCTCAACATGACTCTCCTCAATTATACATTGATTGAGGGCAATTATACTGGCATTTCCTAAACTGGCTATGGTAGAGATTACAACTTATGGATGAGATACTATTCCTCCAAACAAACATTCTGTGCTATCTCTCTTGCTTCATTGTTTCTGTGTTGTCAGGCTCATGATGTTATGTCAATATCTACCTCACAATGGAGTCACTCATAAAGTCTAGGTCTTCCATAGATGGAAATCAGGGAAGAAATAATGTGCTTGTCTGTTTGCAATGATGAAGTTAACCAGACATAGGACATTTTAATCCTAAATATATACAGAAGAATCTCTCTTGAGTGATAGGATTACTGTTTACTATAAAAACACCTCTAGGGTACAGTGACCCTACTCTCAGATGAGGACACAACTAAGGACATATTTATTAATGTATTTCATTATTTTTGCATCTTCAAACATCAAAATTGTATTTACATAACATTATTATATGATTTTCACCCCCCTTCTTCCCACATATGAACCCAATCACTCTCCTATTAATGAGCTTTTTGTTACTGAACATGTAGAATACACTAACGCATACATATCCACAGAATCACAGCTTAACAATTCTGAAGATACTCTACCCTGACCAATGATGGACAACATGACTCTGTCAAGCTCCTTCCTTGTTCTTTTCTATTTTCTTTGTCTTGCTAAGTCCCATTAGATTTCCATGGTACTTTATAATTTATCTAGATAAGATTATGTGGAGTGGTCTTATTAATAGGTATGACCTTGTTGGAGGAGGTATTGTATTGTGGAAGGAAGTGTGTCACTGTGCAGGCATTTCAAAGTCTCAAATATGCTCCAGGCATACCCAGTGAGTTATTTAACTTCCTGTTGCCAATGGATCAAAGGAGAATTTTAAGGTCCTTCTACAGCTCCAGCTTTGCCTTCACACCGCCATGGCTTTACCACAATGATAATGGACAAAAATTCTGAACTACAATCTTTCAATCTAATACTATTCCTTGTAACAGTTGCCATGACCGTGGTTTCTCCTCATAACAATATAAACTCTACCTAAGACATTTACATTCTTTCTATTTTTGCTTTTTTTTGTGCACTTGGTTATCTTGGAACTAGCACCATAGACCAAGCTGGCCTTGAACTCAATTTTTTTTTTCTTCTGTCTACCAAGTTCTAGGATTAAATATATAATATACCACCTACAGGCTGATGGTTACAATTTGAAAGTTAGTCACCAAAGATACTCTTTTATTTGACTACTTCCTCCTTAGGAGGTTACATATCAAAGTCCCGATAGAAAAGTTTTGAAATCCACTTAGCAACAATTATTTGTCACTGTTCTAATTTACCTAAGTATCAAATCAAATACTTTATCCTGTGAATGGGTTTCCCCTTTACATTTATAAGCTTCTGTGTTCCTCTTGGGCACATCTGCATCTGCTCTATTGAGAAGCAGCACTTTGTCTTCCACAGTTAAGTATCTGTTCCATTCTTTATTGTTCCTTTCTTTCTCGTCCTGTAACTCCTGATTTGTCTGCTTTTTTTTACCCCATGGGGCAAATAGATCTTCTTTGTCCATCCTGAGTGTCGCCACTGATTTTGCTTAGGATTGCTTCTATGTCAATGTGTTTAGGCTGAGAAACTCAAATTAGAAAATGTATCTCATGTTTTGTGTTAGTAGAAGACAAAGTCTCCACTTATTATATGGAAAGCATTGATAAAACAGACAGATCTCAAAAACAATGCATCTGTGGGATCTGAGACTTTAAAATAAACCCTGTGAAACATAACAATTTATAATTTCAGCCTCTGTCATTTAAAAACATTAAGTCACTTTATCATAGTATCTAAAATATATTGAGAATACCTGTCATTTCCATGACAATAGGAATTGTTAACACGTAGTTAAATAGACGATATAATGATGTGTATACTTACACATAAGGATTATAACAGAATATTATGAAATGAAAGCATTGATATCTAGCAATGTCTCTTAACTACATTCCTAGGATAATGCAAATATTGTAACACTTTTGAAACACACGATTGAAATTTTCTGTCACTAAAAATGCTGAAGCTGCACTAATCATTCTTTCTCCATCAGATGTAGATCAGTGTGTTAAGTGTCAAGAGGACCAGTATGCCAATGCAGAAAAGAACCAGTGCATTCATAAAGCAGTGGACTTTCTGACCTATGAAGAGCCCTTGGGAATGGCTCTGACCTTAATGGTCTTATGCTTCACTGCACTCACACTAGTGGTTCTTGGGGTATTTTTGAAGCATCATGACACACCTATTGTGAAGGCCAATAACCGCAGTCTCAGCTACACCTTGCTCATCTCACTCATCTTTTGCTTCCTCTGTCCCTTGCTCTTTATTGGCCATCCAAACCCATCTACGTGCATCCTCCAGCAAATCACATATGGTCTTTTATTCACTATGGCCGTTTCCACTGTGTTGGCCAAAACAGTGACTGTGCTTCTGGCCTTCAGAGTCACAGCCCCTGGAAGAAGGATGAGACCTTACCTCATCTCAAGAGCCCCCAACTACATCATCATCATCTGTACCCTTCTTCAAATTATCCTCTGTGCGATCTGGATTGGCATTTCTCCTCCATCTATTGACATTGATGCACACTCAGAGCATGGAAAAATCATCATTGTGTGTGACAAGGGCTCAGTTATGGCATTCTATTGTGTCTTGGCATACCATGGCTCCCTTGCCATCGGAAGCTTCATTGTGGCTTTCTTGGCAAGAAATCTTCCTGACACTTTTAATGAAACCAAGTTGTTGACATTCAGCATGCTGCTCTTCTGCAGTGTCTGGGTCACTTTTCTTCCTGTCTACCATAGCACCAAGGGCAAGGACATGGTGGCTGTGGAGGTCTTCTCCATCTTGGCTTCTAGTGCAGGCCTTCTGGGATCCATATTTTTCCCCAAGTGCTACATAATTTTGATAAGACCAGAGAGAAATTCTCTTCAAAAGTTAAAGGAGAAAATATCCTTATGAACACATACTTACTAATTGAAACTGACAACTCTAGCAGTGGTACAGTACCACCCCTTTCAATACAGTGAAGGTGCACACATTAGCTAGTAATCCTCATTGTTTCTTCTAATAATGATGCACAGAAGGGTCATGTATATGACTTTTCTATACATTGTGGTGTATAATCTTATCTTATGGCTACTTATCTTCTAAAACATGGCTATTAGACCATATTCCAGAGTAGAAGTTTCTTATTTATATAATATCCAATCAGATGTGAAATAAACTGTGGCCTTCTTTTGATGTCTCAGTGAATGTGTGACTTTGACCACACCACAAGAACCTCCCCTAGACCTACTCTCTTTTTATGATCAACTATGTCTCTATTACCCTCCTAAAAATAGCAGGACTCCAAAAGTCAACCACCAAAACCAGCAAAACAATAAGCAGTAAGATAAAGCAAAGACAATTTTTTAAGTGTTTCTCAAAAAATTTAAATTTTCCTTTTAGTAAATCCTTAGTCAAAACTGTATTATTAGGTTTTTGATAGCTAGTCTCTTGAGTTCACTATATATTTTGGATAGTTCTTATCCACCAGATATGGATATGATGAAAACTCTTTTTTTCATTCTGTGGGCTGATGCTTTGTCTCAGTGATTGTGTCCTTTCCTAAGAAGAGCATTTCTGTTTCATGAAGCCCTATTTTTAAATTTTTGGTCTTTGTGTTTGAACTAATAGTTTTCTTTTAGAAAGTCTGTTCCCATTCCAATGAGTTCAACTCTATGCCTTACTTTCTTTGCTACCAGGTTTATAGAATCTGGTTTATGTTGAGGCCTTTGATAAATTTGAACTTCAGTTTTCTTCTCAGTGATCAATGTTGATCTATTTAGGTTCTTTTATATTTAGGCATTTAGCTAGGCCAGCACTATTTCTGGAACATGTCATATTTTCCAACTCTGACTCTCTCTCAAAATCAGGTGTTGATTAAATTTATATCAAGGACTTTGATTCCATTGATCAACTTGTCCTTTCATAATCCCAGTGGTTTTTATTACTATAACTTTTTAGTGTAATTTTAAATCAGGAAGGATAAAATTTCCAGAAGTTCTTTTATTGCTTGTAGTATGAGGATTCTGTTCCGGACTTTCGGGCCTAGCCTCAAGGTTTAGGTCAGCAGACCACAGACCCGCAGAGACACACAGACGCTTACTATAGTTTTAGGCTGATTGGCCTAAGGCCCAGGCATATAACTTGCTAACTCTTTACCCTTAATCTAACCCATGTCTCTTATCCTTTTCAGCCATGCGGCTCCATACATTTCTCAGTGCAGCATACTTGTCCTCTGTTTCTTACAGCTTCTCTCTGGCATTCTGTTCTGTTCTGCCTGTTTCTAGAGTCTCCTTAGTCTGGTAGCCCCGCCCACACTTCCTGTCTGACTTTGGCCAATCAGCACTTTTTATTAAACCAATCGGTGGGACAAATTATTTACAATGCAACAACATAATCCACCTACATATCCCCATTTTCTTTCTATCTTTTTAAACACAAATCTTGAATCCAATCATTCTTGTTTAAGCTTTTATAACCATAACTGTTAAAAATTTTTAACCAATTAACCTAAACAATGACAATCATCCATAACCCATTAAACAACCAAAAACAACACACCCCACTACTTGGGAATGTGGACATCATATTCTTACCTTTACTTCTTGCTGACTTGGGGCAACGGCATCTTTTGGGGATCCTGAAAAGAAAAGTTTTGTTAAATGTCAAGTCCTGAAATAAGTAGCTGTGTTATCTGTTGTCCAGTCTCTGCATAACAGGAAAGTGCATAGCTTATCTCAAGTCCTGGCTGTAGTAGTCTGTGAAGCTGGTTCATCTCAGCGTTAAAATTGTTCTGAGCAGTCTGTAGTCCAAATATGATATTTGATTGGTGTTTGTCAGCCTAATGGCTTTGTCAGAGTTCATGTGAAATCATCATTGTGGGGCCCCATCTTCCTTTTTGATACTTAAAGTTTCAATTAATCCTTGTCATGGATCACTACAGAAAACTGATAAGAGACTAAAGCACAGCACAATGTACAGGAAGTTAAATATAGTTATTTATTCAGCATAGGATTAGTAACAATAGAATAGTCCCTTATTTTTTGTTATTCTTCTGTCCCATATCAGGTGGATCTTGTGATATAATACAGAGATTTTGTGTTTTTCTTTAACAACTATTCTTGAGTTTACAGGATAGAGCCACATTTCAACCCTAAAGCCAGATTTAAATTATAATTAAACTAGGATTTCAACTAACAAAAAAAAATTGTAGAGATTAAGCAATAAGATTTTACCCTGTGAAGTATACTGGCACCAATAGTTATGATATTCTTTTGCTTGCAAATTTTCCTGGATAAGCTTCCTTTTGCTTTAGATGTCTAGATGTCCAAGGTCTTTTCACTTCTCGAAAATGGATATGTCCAGTTTTCTGTAGAGACAAAAACAGAAACCTGCCCCCACCCTTTGATTTTTCTTACAACTTAAAGAATTGTAATATGGGTGGATGAGCTATTAATTCTTAGTCTCATGACATTTCTCTGGTTTAAATCGAGTCTTTATTAATTTTGATGGTATTTACATGTATATATTCTATTTTTTAGATAAAATGTAATACTCAAATTTTATATATTCAGCACCATCAGGATAAACAACAAGAACAAAACAATCATGACACATTGAAGACATTTGGAAATTTCACATTTTCTGATTTCAATACAAACTAGAAGGTAATAGTAATAAAAACAGCATCATATTGGAACGAACAGGAAAAAGTTGTTCATTGGGAACAAATTGAAGTCTTAGATATATATTTCTAAACCTATGGACAAATGATATGATGAGAAAAAAACATAGTTGAAAAAATATGACATCATCAACAAATGGTGCAGTCCTAACAGAATTTCTGAATCTAGAAGAGCCCAAATAGAGACATATTGTTATCCTCACAGAAAACTCATGTCCACATTTGTCAAAAACCTCAAACTAAAAGCGGATAGATTGAACATGGTAGAAGACAGAGTGGACAAGAGCCTTGAAAAGATTTCAAATGGAAATTAATAGAAAATGGAGCACATACACTAAGACCAGCGAATAATAAATAAGGCCACAAGAAACTGAACATTTTCCTTTAAACAAATGACACTGTCATTGAGATGAAGCAGCAACCTACAATTAGGAAATGACTTTTAACCATCCCTCAGCTGCCGTAAGACTAATAGGTCAAATACATGAAAAATTATAGAAAATACAAGCCAATAACCAAAGGATCAAATTTTAACTATGGCACATATATAAACAGAATTCTCAAGAAATAATCCTCAAATTTTCAAGAATCCCCTAAGTAAATATTTATGTGATTCATGTTACTGAGCAGTGTTTTATTTCTGCTGTTGGTCTCTTGGAGTCCTACTCATTTTGGAAAGCAAATGGAAGAACAGTGAATCCTGGAGAGAGGATTCATGGGATAGTGGCTGTGAAAACATTGTACTGCATTTAGTCTCAGCCCTCAATTTCTGTCAGTCACACATTAACTCAGATTTAAAAAGAATGATAGGGTTTAGTCTTGCATTTTCCATTTTTTTATTATAGAGGGATTATTCTATATCTACCACTGCTCCCCTTTCCTTCCCTCCTACCTGTTCCATCCAGTGCACTCTTAGCCTTTCCGAAACCAATTACCCCATCCATTCCACAAGGAGGGCCAAGAATCCAAAGTGAGTCTGTTCAGTCTTGGCATATACAGCTGAGGTAGTTCTGATTACCTCATCCCACTACTATGGCTAGGTCAGGGGTCCTCTGAAGAAAATGGGTTCCAAGAGGCAAGTTAATGCACCAGTAATACACTCGGATTTTACTTCAATAGTCTCTACAAACTGCCCATGCTTTTTGACTGTTGTCTACCTTTGGAGGCCTTAGTTTCTTTCTAGAAAGTTCCTCAGTGATTATTTCAGAGTTAGTCACCTTCCAATAGCTCCAGTCAGCTGACTCTGTGTCTCTTCCTCATGATCCTGACCCCTGTGTTCATATACACTTTCCTCTCTCTTTCTTCAGCTAGCCTGGTGTTTGCCCTGGTGCTTAGCTAAGGATCTCTGCTTCTACCTGTATTCATTGACGAACAAAGATTATCTAATGGACAATTAGGGTGTTCAATGAGGGAAATTCCTGGTTAAGCACTCTCTCCACTATTACTTGGATAATAACATGGAACCAGCAAGGGGAGATGGGAAAAATCATCAGAGAAGGAGATGGTTGAGTGGGAGAAGCAACAGAGAGAAGGTGAACAAATAAACGGATATCTTGATAGAGGGAGCCACTATGAGGCTATAAAAAAACCTCATGCTGAGGAAACTTCTCAGAAACCACAATATGTTTCTGGCTAGGACTCCAAGTAATAGTGGACCCAGTATATTTCAATCTTAATGTATATTAGAGGCAAACAACAAATCTCCAAGAATCCTTTAAATAAACACTTTTTTGATTTGTCATACTGAACAGGGTTTTGTCAACTTGGATGTCAGTCTCAGAGTTTGGCTCTTTTTAGAAAATAAATGGAAAAATAGTGAATCAGTGAGAGAAGACAGATGAGGTGGTAGGTGTAAAAAGAATACAATGTATCCAGTCTCAGCACTCAATTGCTGTCAAAGTGACACATTAACCCCCAAATGCAATGTGAATGTATATGAGACAAAGGAAACACTTCATATATGCTATTATCCAGTAGCCACTTCTTGAAATATTCATGGGTGACTGAAAGAATATATAAATGATATACAGAAAATTGGTATACATGGTAATGCTTGGCTTTATTAGTATAAAAAACAGAATAATGCATATATAATGCATACTTAGTAAAACACTGACTAATGCATATAACTTCCATTGCATCCTAATTAGTGTTTCTGTAACAACATCTGAGTTTATGTTATAATTAATGGAATGTTAATTTAAGAATTCATACTTAAAGCAATCATCCCTATCAAAATTTCTAAACAATAATTTTTACATGTATAAAGAAAATACTTTTTCATTTGAAACGCATATAACTCATGATAATTAAAATAATCCTGAGCTATAAAATCACAACATAAAATCTAATCATTTTCAATTTTAAGTTGTACTTTATAAACTATAGTGATAAAAATCTCTGGGTATTGACATAAAAGTTAATCACTGAATCAAATTGAAGATCTAGACATAAATTCATGTACTATGGAGACCTGATAATTAAGGAAGTCAGAAATTTAAACTGGAATAAAGACAGCATCTTCAAAAAACGGTGGTAATCACCATACTGTCAGCATGTAGAAGAATACAGATAGGTCCATCTTCAGTATACATCACAAACTTTAGTACAAATATATCAAAGACCTCAAAATGAAACCAGATACCCTAAACCGGAGAGAGAAGAAAAATAGATTGAAATCGTTGGCACAGGAGATGTCATTGTGAACAGAATTGTGATGTGGCAGGAGCTAAGATCAACAATGTAGTCATCAGATTTTAGCAAATTGAGAATCTTTTCTCCGGGAAGTAACTGGTTGCATACATGAAACACACCTCAATAACATGGATAAATGTTACTGAAAGGTGGAAGGTTGGAAAAGTTGTTTCAAGAATATACATCTTAGAAGCACACTTGTGTGGATTTTTTATATTTGAAGAAATCAATTTGAAGTGGAAACTAATCTAAAGTGTTAGAAAAAACACTGTATAATCATCAAAGGAAAAGTCCCCAGATGTATAATTGCCATTCTTAACATCTGTGCCCCTAAGTGGTGGTCACCCAAAATTGTGGAAAAAAAATCAATACTGTTTATATTGTATACTGACCAACACATTGATGGGGGAGACATTAATGTTCTTCCTTTACCAATGAGGTAAAACCTAAACAGAATACTGTCACTCACAGATGTTGTAAATGAGATGTACCTGAGAGATATTCACAGAAGTTTTCATTGGCATAAAAATTCTGGAATGTTCACACATAAACAACTTTACAGGACACTTTCAGGAACTGGAACAAAAGAAAATCATGTCAAACAGAAGAAGCAGACAAAAGATGCAAACTGAGTTCTAAAATCAATAGAAAGAAAGATAAATAGACAAAATCAATGAATCTAAGAGCTGATTCCTTGGTAAAGTCAACAAGATAAACACATTCCTATTCCCACTAACAAAATCCACATAAAGAATATCCAGGTTAGAAAGCAAATGAGAAATCCAAAGAGCAAAACAACAGACACTGAGAAAATCAAGAGAATCGTGAGAATATACTTTAGGAGACTTACGCGTCACCAAACTGCAAAATCTAAATACATGGAAATTTGTTAGATTCTTCTCTCTACCATATTTATCTCAAAATCACTTATGTAATTTAATGTACCATATCCAATCATCTCAGATACAGGAATATTATAGAATATCATAGATAGACAGGAATCTTCAACCATTTCATAGACCCGGAGAATATGGCATTTAACATTTGAAATTTGGCCATGAGAGACACGATGACTCCTGGTGTCACTGCTCCTTTCCCAAGATGGTATGAGCATTGAGGATGCTCCATTGGAGTTTGTCCTTTTGGCAAAGAATGGCTGGTTGGGTAAGGAACTGCCCTTACCCTGATTGCTGACAGTAAAAACATGGTGTCCAAACTGGATGAACAAGTTGATGGATGGAGACTGACGAATCCTCCCTGGACAAGATAAGACAGTCCCTCCAAAATTGCCCTGCTTGTGAAAAGATCTGTCAGATACCATAGGCCTGTAGCCAATATGATAGATGCTCTATCAGCACACAAACCAGAGGTAATTGTCCAAGTAGCTGTGTTGCTGTCCTCTCCCAAATTTTGGAAGCCACTACTTCCATGTACTTCTGACTTTCAGGTGATACATCTTCCTTCTCAGGTCTTGAAGGGGTTGAAGAATAGGTATTTAAGGTTATCACCTTATTATCCCTTAGATAAGAACATTCAGGTTTTGAATTTTCACTTTCCCAGTTTAACCTTTTGAAGTAATTTATACACCCTACCATCTACCAATATTCTAGAAATATATTATGTACTTTATACATGTATATGTTAGGTTTTGGTTGTAATTTGTACTTTCTCCTCTCCTAGATACTACCTCATAATAATTCCTATTGTACATAGTCTTAGTTTAGAACCTTCTTAGTTAGACAAAATGGGGAGATGTGGTGGGATTCAGGTGTTAGCTGATAAGATCCGAGGATGCTTACCCAGAGTCCTGGGCCCCTGAGGGGGGCGTAGCCAACCCTATAGATAAGGGGCTGATGCGACCCTGGAAAGCCTCTTTGCCTGGTTCCTGGCTGCTGGTTTGGAATCCGTCGTCCACCTTTCCAGACTCCAGTCCCTGTTCAGGTTCTGCTATAAACTATTACCTGTGGCGGGATTATGGTGTCAGCCGATAAGGTCAGAAGACACTTCCAGGACACTGGAGGGGTGTGGCCAACCTGGAGGAGGTGTGGCCAACCTCATTGATAAGTGGCTTCTGGGACATGAGGACTCTCTCTTCCTGGTTCCTGGCTGCTGGCTGCTGGACAGACAGAATCAGAATCCATCGTCCTTCCATCACGTGTCCATTGCTCGTCCATCGCTTGGATATGCCAGTCCTTATTCAGGTGCCACCATAAGCTGTTACTAATATTGTGAGTGTTAATTTATATTCTAATAAATATTAATTTTGGACTGGCACCTTGAAAGTAAAACTCCATCTACAATTACCTGCATGGTGAGTGTGGTTTATATTTTAATAAATATCTATCGTGCACTGCTGCCTTCTAAGTAAAACTTCACCTACAGAGATGTGCATGCTGTAAGGTTATTTTTTCAGTGGAAATAGAGGGAGAGATGGGTTTATGGAAACCTTTTTGGTTTTCTGAAAGAAGTGGCCTGTGAGTAAGCAATATGTGCCTACTGGACTTGGGCACTGAGATAGAACAATGGCTTGTAGAAGGGAAAGGTCTGTGGAAACCATAGAAAATAAAAACAGGAACTGTGAAGGCTGCCGCAGGATTTCTGCTGCAAAGCTGCTGAAAAAACTTGGGGGTTGATCTAGGAAAAAAGGGAGAAGAGAAGGTCTGCAGATGGTCCACCTGGATTTTTGGCTGACAAAGCCTGTGGTTAGCAGGAATTTTTCTTGACCTCTTTTATACTTTGCATAAAGCTTCTGTCAAATGTGGAGTTGATAGACATTTCCCCTAGTGTCTTAGCTATTCTCTTGTCTAAATAACAGAGCTACTTACTATAAAGAAACATTTACCAATTAGTCATCTTAGTGTCTGTAATATCATTAATATTTTTAAAAGTCAATTGCTATGTCAATGAGAACAAAGCTATACCACACTTACTTTTCTGTCAGATTAAGGATCTCTTGTTTTATTTAGAAGTTTTAGAGTCACTTATATTAGAGTTTTTAAAAGATAAAGTTGTATCATCTGCATTTTTCTGAATACAGATATGCAGTTTGATCAGCACTATTTCGGGAAAACACTGTCTATACCCCAGTGTTTATTTCTGACTATGTTATTGAAGATCATGTGTCGATAGTTATCTGGATTTATGTTTATCTTCAATTTCATTCCAATAATAACTTTTCTGTTTATATGCCAATACCATGACTTTTTATTACTATAAATTTGTACTGCAACTTAAAAGTGGGGATGATGGGAAGTGCTGTTGTGGTTTTATTTTTAAGGATTATTTTAGCTATTCTGGGTTTTATGTACTTCCAATAAAACTAAAAAAATCTTTAAAAATCTGGAAATAACAATGCAGGAATTTTATGAAGTTTGATGTAAATATCTATACTGCTTTCTTTAAAATGGATTTTTTATTATGTTAATTCTAGTGTTTTATGAGCATAGGAGATCCTTGTTCTTTGATAACTTCTTCAATTTTTATTTCAAAGACTTAAGTGTTGTATTATATAAGTTTCTTACATTTTGGTTAGAATTTTCTCAAGATTTATTTTTATTGTTTGGTTTTGGGAAATCGGGAACGTTATTGTTTTTCTTATTTCTTTCTCAGACCATTTGTAATTGTATAAGAGGAAACTTTGAATTTTTTGAATTAATTATTTTGCTAGTTTACCAAAAATGTTTCTCTTATCTGGAATTCCTCAGTGAAATTTATAAAGTCTCACATATGTTTTCTATATATTGTTTTGTATCCTCTGCAGATCCTTTTTAATTTTTGTTCATTTTGAACTTCTTTTCTATTATTTTATTGAGTTCTTCTCTATATCTAGGTAATATTTCTATTCCTACATTGGATAAGGTGTAGAGAAGGGAGAACACTTTCCTGTGCCTATATTTGTTGTCATTTTTCTTAATTTAAATTGATGTTTGCTGTAAATTTGTTGTAAACCACCATGATTATGTTTATGTGTGTGGCTTATATCTGGAATTACTTCTTCACATTTATTTTGAAGAGGTGTAAGTTTTTTCTTTCTAAAATCATGGTATAATGCTCTGGATTTATTTTTTATTTTTTGAGATACACTAATTGAATTTCTTACTTCAAATCATTCTGGATTCTCTAGGATGAATTCTATGTGATCAAATAGTATGTTCAATGTGTTCTTTGATTTTTTTAAAGAAATTATTCTGTATTTCTCTTTGTTTAGTATGATGTAATATAATTGAGTATCAGGATGAATGGGCCTGCATAAAATTAATTTAATCACATTTCATCTGTTTATCTGTTTCAGTATAATTAAGGAATATTGGTATTAACTCTATTGTGAAAATCTGGAGAAATTCTCTGCTAAAATAATTTGGTTCTGGTGGTTTTCTTAGGAGCTTTTAATAACTAATTCTTTTTCACTAAAATGTCCCATGCAAGATGACTATGTGGATTTGATTTTAGTTTAGTAAGAGGAGTTTTTTGAAAAAATTACTATGAATGTGCATTCAAAGATTTTTAGTTATAAAAATGGAAAACTACATTTTATATGAGAATCCCACATCACAACAGAAATGACTAATGCAAAAATTACTAAAAAAAATTAATGAGCATGTAACAGTTCTTGAAACTATCACAAATGTTTGTTGTCTGAGTAAAAAGTGAGGGTCCCATTGCTATAAGGATATACTACTTATTCAGAGTACATGTAAGAGTAACTGGATATTTTAATAAACACATTGATAGAAAATTAGACATGACACATTATTGACTCAGAATTCTACATCGTGCACAGCTTTCTCAGAGGAACTTATTTGATAATGATCTTCAACAACATGTTCTCCAAAATACCTGAAACAACACCTCCAAAGGTTAGATTTTTTCTGCAATTCAAGTTTGCCTGAACATAACAACACAATGAACCACACAAGCAAATATGGAGGAGAAGAGATGACCTAACACCCTAAATATTTTAATTTTTATTGTGTTTCTAATGTGTTAGAATTAGAAGAATCTAGATCGAATGAGATATGAAAAGGAATGACTGGGACTCTGTACACATCTGACTTAAGAACCTTAAAATTCAAGTCTAAAATATAGACAGTCAAAGAATTGATAAGGGGAGAACAGCTTGTTAAATCAGTCTCTTCTTGTATGATTTTAGATGACTCAAAATAATAAATTTAAATTAAAATTTAAAAAAATTTAACATTTATAATGAAAATGAAACATGGGGTATAATAATACAACTGTATTCTGTTAAGAAATACCAAAGACATGTTTTGCAACATGAATATTTCTGGTTCCAGGTATTAAGGGTTAGATTTAATTCCTAAAAATATCTTATTTTTTTAACTTTCATGGAGTAACCATAAAGACAAGACTATAGATTTGAATTTTATAAACTGTCCTTGTGCTTATTGTCAGTTCCCATTTGCATTCTGGGAAGTAAACCCAAATTTTCTGGAAAGACATGCTGTTCTCTTAAACGGTCCTGGTTATATGTCAATAGTGTCTCAGTTTTTATTTGTTGGATGCTTGCTTCTTTTGATGTCTGTTTAAATTGTGTGCACATTATAGTGAACTCTAGTAAGAAAGTGTGACCTTGACTCTTTTGTCCCAGTATACTCTTCCAACATTTCCTCACACCATAATGAAGCCATATATCATGTAATGTGGGAATAAAGTTTGTCTAATTCTATTTGGGCTTCCAGTCTATAAATTGTTATCTAGTGGACAGATAGATGCATTAGCATTTTAGAAGAGAGGTTGGTCTTCTTGAGAACCAAGGTATACATTCTAGCATTCATATCAAGGTTCTTCCATCAGTGAAAAGAAAATTAAAGGAGCTTTGAAGTATATAACAAGACTTGCATGTTTGGCACACAAATATATGCCAGCAAAACTTTTGTATCAATAAAAATAAATATAAAGAAGGACATATATAATCATTGCATAGTTGTTTGAGATACCTATAATTAGTAATAAAACTTTAGAGTGTGAAGTATTAAATGATATAGCTATATTTTCCTTCAGGCAATTTATTGTTTCAGTGAAGTTTTTATAAACAGCATATGTAGGTCAAAATTAGACTATAAATCAGTAGGTAAGACACAAGCATCACAAGAACAAATTGAACCAAAACTTTGTGCCTGTTATCCCAGCTGGACAACCCATTGTCAGAGTTCTAGTTCACAGGGCATATTCAACACTACACCTCAACATTACCCACTGCACTTCAGGTGCAGGTCCATCAAGACCTTTGCACCATCATCAGACCATGTAATCTATAAATTCCAGGCTTTATCTAGAGTGGGAGGAGGAATATGAGGAAGAACCCATGGTTGGTATATAAAATAAATGAGAAAATTCTTTAAAACAAATTAATAATAATAAATTTGGGAGGTTCTCTGGAAATATGTTCTGATGTATTGTTAATATTGGTCCTGTCTATTGATGTAATAGAAAGCTGATTGGCCATAAGGAGACAGGAAGTGTGAGTGGGGCTCCCCAATGAAGAACACTCTGGGAATTGGAAGGGTAGAACAGTGATAATAGCAAGACACCATCAGAGACACCAAGGGAAGCACAGAGGAAAGAAGTTGAAACACTGCTCAGAGAAAAGGTACCAAGCCCTATGGTTGGTCTGTGGGTCTGGACCACAGGTGGGACAGCTCAGAAACTTATTAGTGTGTGGGGATATTGAAGATATACAAGGGAGTAAGAACAGGAAAGAAAATTGTGTAGTTTTATTTTAATTTCACAACCAGGAAACTGAAAAAGAAAAAATAATACATAAAAGCAAGTAATTGTTAAATAATTATCCTTATCTGGAAAGCAACATTTACACAAATTAAATGGTCCTTATGCATTACCTTTTAGTTAAGGTATTTTGGGGAGGCTAAGTAAAGTTGATGTTGTCAACCGGGTTTGATGTCTTTATAGAACTTTTAGAGATTGCGAGAGTATAGTTTGCAGTCAATTTTAAAAAAAAATGTCCTAACCAAAATAAGCAATATTAGAAGCAGAGCTGAGTCTAGGCTTTAAATATCTACATCTTCAAACTTCAAAACTGATATCCAATTAAATTCTGTGCCTGCCTTAAATAACCTCTTCACCCAGTTGTTTCATATCCAGGTTAAGATTAAAGGCATGGCACCACCATTGCATGCCTGGGAGCCTGGAACTCCCTGTGTAAACTAAACTGGCCTCAAACTCAGATTTTCTGGGATTAAGGGTGTAGGTCACCACTCCCGGATATTACCTGTGCTGAGATTAAGGGTCTAAATTACCACTCTCTGATCTTCCTAGACTAATAGTGGGTAGATTCCTCTGGTATCTCAGAGTGGTTTTTGTAGGGGTATTATGTTGTTCCATTGTAAATAATTGTCTCACCCACTGGTTTAATAAAAAACCACTGATGGCCAAAAGCAGACAGGAAGTGTGTGGGGGGCTACCATATTAGAAAACTCTGGGAACAGGAAGAACAGAGCAGAATGCCAGAGAGAAGCCAGAAAAAGCAGAGGACAACTATGCTGCTCTGAGGAAAGGACTGAACCTTATGACTGAACAGGATAAGAGTCATGGGTTAGATGAAGGGTAAAGATTTAGAAAGTTATATGCCTGGGCTTTAGGCTGATTAGCCTAAAACTATTGTAAGCATCTGTGTGTCTGTGCAGGTCTGTGTGTCTGCGGGTCTACACCTTGAGGCTAGGCCCAAAAGTTCGGGCCATAAACCTCTTACTACAGGCTTTTGTTAAATTTTAAACATATCCACAAATGTTAGTTTATGTTTTATTTCTGTGTTTGGAGGAATGTCAATCTATGTATTCCATTGTATTAGTAGGTCTTGTCCCTATAAATTTGTAGATATGATAGCCACACATGGTTTTAATATTTCTTTCTGTCCTTCTGGTCCTAAACTCTCAAATCATCTTGTACTCTTTTTTTTCTGGGATAAAAACCCAATTCTGAAAAACTGTACATTTACCTCCTTCAGGGGCCAGTTGGTGAAATTATTTTTACACCTTATCCTGTTTCCAATAAACCTTCAAAAATAACATCATGTATTCAAATTTTAAACTTTGGCCTTTGTTCATTATAGAAACTTGCCAAATATTCACTTTAAATTTTTCTTAACTTTTTTCTTTTCTACAGATTTTCTATCTTTCAGTGTAGTATGTCTTTTTAGAATAGGTTTTAATTTCTTTAATTGTTCTTGGAAGATACTTTCTCTACGATGGCATAGTAACTTGAACTGGATTTGATAAGTGGGCTTTTGAAAGCCCCCTTGGGGCATTTCCCAAAGGCATAATGTGTGGGGATATGTTTCATATTTAATAAAAGCCAGTCTGAAATATCAGAGAGACCTAGCCACAGTCAGACCAGGAGGTTCAGAGAGTGGTGGTAACTCACACCTTTAATTTCAGCACAGGGATTATCCAGGAGTGGTGACCTACTCCCTTAAACCCAGCAGATCTGAATTTGAAGCCATCTTATTTTACAGAGGGAGTTCCAGGCTCCCAGGCAGACAGTGATTTTTGCTAGTTCCTCTTGGGAGAGAAGTCAAGAAGACAGAATTAAACTACTTAGACTGTGCAAACTATTTGAAACAAGCAACTTTAGTGTATAGAGGGAGAGGCAAACCTTATATACTGTTAAACTAGCCAAGGAGAAGGGCTATGCTTTGCTGGAATTTGCAGATGCAGCACAGTCATCTCTCACTGGTCTGAGTCATCTCACATCAGAATTCTTCCTCTGTTTCCAAAGCCCCCAGGCAGACCCCAGGCTGTCTTATGAAGAAGTACTATGAGCACATGTTAAGAACTACCTCAGATCAGGATGGACCCCAAGTCCTGAAAGGCTCTATGGTCTATACACTTCTCATGTTCATCAGTTGGAGTCAGAGGCCTGAAAACAGAAGTAAACAAAAGTCTCATCTGTAATTTAGAAGAAATCTAAAATTAATAACCATTGGCGAATTAGAACGCACTGTCCTCCAAGGGAATCTTGATAAGGAATCTAACTATATTAAGGGTAAACTGCATACTAAGAAATAGATGGGAGTAGAAAATTCAGTCAACCTCATTTTTGGAGATCCTTGTATCAATGTTGTGTCAGAGTCCTTCCCTGTGCTCTGTTTTTCCATTTTGTCATATCACATGACATATATAACTTCTTTTTTACCTGTAGGCTTTTACATATATATTATGAGTTCTGGGCTATAATTTTATGGGATTCCTGAGCGTAATTATCAGGCTGTATTTTTTTTTAATATTGACCATTTTGACTAATTTCAATGTTTAATGTTTTCTATATCCTAGTATATATTTTATTATAACACCATGAAGATTATTGGTTTCCAGTGATAGGAAATTGGCAAGATTCAGATGGGAGGAAAAGTGGTGAGGATCTGGGAGGAATAGATTGAAGAAAAATTGTAATCAGAGAATATTAGGTTAAAAAAAATCTATTTTCAGTGAAAGGAAAATGAAAGCAAATATTCCCTTGTAGTACTTTCTAATTTTAATTTTAAAAAAAATCATTTAAGTTCAATTTTGTGTATGTGTGCTTTTTGTGGGTGCTATTCTTGAATAATCTTAGTGTAGAGGGCATGTGATTCATTGAAGTTGTTGTTATAGGTGGATATGAGTTGAAAAACATGTGGCCTTGATAGTGACCTCACCCACTGTGAAAATTCTTAGTGATTTTAAATGCTCAGACATTTCACCATCTTTCTCAATATTCTTTCAATTTATTTATCAAGTCATCCCTCCCTCTCTCCAGTCAATACTCCTCTAACTCCCAGGATGCAACAGGATTCTCTAGTTTTCAGCCATAAAGAGAAAATTAGTTCAATCTCTGCAAACACTTATTCATTTTCCCAGGTTTGTCTTACATTTAAAGTTGCATGTTTCTTTAGGTATTAAAAGTACTATTCAGTGTAATTTCAATTCTTATTGTGCATTAGAAAATGAAAAGAACACATCATTTGTGCACTAATGTCAAAGAATGATGTCTTATAAAAGAAGTAGCAGAGAAAAAGAAGTTAGGCCACAATGTACAGAGAAAATAGTATATATGATATTGCTAGGCATTATTATAAAGAAAAACAGTAAGAATAATTAGTTAATGCATACATCTTGCATTGTACTCTAATAAGTGGTTTTATAACAAGACTACAGATATCAATTATAATTTGTGAAATCTGTGTTTAGGAAGATGTTTTCTCCCATAACTTTTGAAGAGAATTTCTCTCTGGTCTTAACAAAATAATGTAGCACTTGGGGATAAAGATGCATCCTAGCAAACCTGCACTGGAAGCCAAGATGGAGAATATTTCAACAACCACCATAAGCTTGCCTTTGGTGCTGTGGTAGACAGGGAGAAAAGTGATCCAGACACTGCAGAACAACAACATGCTGAATGTCAGCAACTTGGCTTCATTAAATCTATCAGGAAGCTTCCTGGTCAAAAAAGCAACAATGAAGCTCCCTAAGGCAAGAGAGCCATGATATCCCAAGACACAATAGAATGCAGTAACTGAACCCTTGTTGCACACAATGATGATTCGGCCATGCTCTGAGTGTGTGTCCATTTCAATAAATGGAGGAGAAATCTGCAGCCAGGTTGCACAAAGAATAATTTGGACAAGGAGACAAATGGCAATAATGTAATTGGGTGCCTGTGAAACCAGTAAGGACCTCATTTTTCTTCCAGGGGCTATGACTGTAAAAGCCAGAAGCACAGTTACTGTTTTGGCCAAAACAGTAGAAACAGCCACAGTGAATACAACTCCAAATGTTATTTGCTGAAAGATACAGGTAACTGAGTTGGGATGGCCAATGAACAGTAAAGGGCACAAAAAACAAAATTTGAGTGAGATAAGCAAGATGTAAGTGAGATTCCGGTTGTTGGCCTTCACAATGGGAGTGTCATGGTTCTTCACAAAGACCCCGAGAACTACAGCTGTGAATGCAGAGAAGCACACAGCCACTAAAGCAAGACATATCCCCAAGGGGTCTTGATAATTCATAAAGATAACAGCTTTGTGAATGCACTGGTTCTGTGCTCTGTTAGCATAATGATTCTCTGGACACTGCATACAACTATCCACATCTATTGGAGAAAAGTATGGTTAGTGCAGCTTGAGCTTTTTATTGAAAGGACATTTTAATTAACTGTGTTGAAAAAAGCATTGCAATATCTTAATTTGTTGTTGGCAATGTAGTTGAAGAATATTGATGCATAGCAATGCATTTCATACTATTCATCCTGTATCTTTATGGGAAATGAAATTTAACAATCATCACAATATCTACTTAACTGTATGTTGATGGGTCCTTTTTTATATTATCAGAAAACACGGATATTTCCAGTAAATTCTGAACTGTTTGATGAAATGACTTAAACTGATGAATTGATGCAGGGTAAAGTCATTAATCATTGATTACAGCTGTCCCTTTAATACATGGAGACTGTATGGTCTTTTGGGCCAAGTACTGCAATACACCTTATAGTTTGAATCCACCAGATTAGACACATTAAAATAGACACAATACTAAACAAAATCTGAAAGACCTTTGGCATCCACATATAACATGCCAAGACCAAGGTCGCAACACAAAGTGATTTATTTGCCCCCAGAGGACAATGGGCACATAATAAGAAGCAAAGACGTGGGACAGAAAATGAAGAAGGGAAAAGCAACAAAGGAGAGAGGGACAGGATTTATTTTGGTCAGGTGGGACAAAGAACTTCCCCTGAACAGAGAGAACACAGCTGTGACTGGTAATAAAATGGAAGCATATAATGGTAAAAGGGGAGACATGTTAGAATGAAGCACTAAATTTTGACAGTACAGGTTAATTAGAACATCTATAAGAAAGTTTTTGGCAGCTGGACTTTAATATTTTCGTAGCTGGATGTTGATATTCAACCTTATATGGAGAACATGTCCAAATAAAAAAGGTAGAACTAGATGGATAGCTTTTGGAAAATAGTAGCCTTAGTTAGGGTTTCTATTGCTGTGATGAGAAAAGTTTTAATTGGTTGGCTTATAGTTCAGCAGCTCAGTCCATTATCATCATGGTGGCACATGGTGGTATTCAAGCCAACATGGTGTTGGAGAGAAGCTGAGTATTCTACATCTTTAATTAGCCGCCAATGAGAAGTAAATTGTCTCAATAGGTATGTGCTTAAGCATTTATCAGGCCTCCAATTCTGCCTCCACATTGACACACTTCTTCAATAAAACAATACATTCTCACACAAGGCCCCACCTACTAATAGAGCCAGTAATGTTCAAACCGTAAATATATTCTACTGGTTTATAGCAAGGTAAGGTCAATGAGGAGAACAAGAGTTACTAAAACCATGTGTGCCAGCATTGAGGTGACAATAGTCCCTTTAGAATCAGTAAGTTCTATGTGTGTGAACATGTAAAAGTAACAAGAGAGCTCAAATATGAGAGTGACTGCATTTATACTTGGAAAATAAGATGGTGAGAGTGAGAGAAGATGGTAACATAATATATTTTTTTGTTTTAAAATGAAAAAATATTAAATACATTTAATGTCCTCAGTTGTGTCCCTAATTGGAAGAAGGGATTTTTCTTTATTAGATGTAAAGGATAAGGTAACCAAGCTACAACCTATAGCTCGAGAGGAGCTAGCTGACATAAAGAATGCTAAGAGGGACATATAAAGTAGTCTGGAATAGTGAAATAGATGAGATCTCCTGAGCAATCTTACGGTGATAGGGAAAATAGAGGGGAGGGAACGGAGGGTGAGAGCATAAAGGAACATAATGGTTAGGCTGGGTGAGAGTAACATGGAATAGAATTAAAGAGATATAATGATAGAAGAAGATATTAGGGGTTTAGGGAGACACGCACTGTGAGGAAAATGTACAGGAATCTGCAAGCATGACCCATCTAGACTCCTAGCAACAGAGGAGAGAAGGTCTACACTGGCCTTCCCTGCTAATAAAATTGGCAGATATCCTAATTGAAATCAGAGTCTTTATCCATTAACTAAAAGGAGTAGATGTAGAAACACAAAGACAAACACCTGAGTGAGCTCCTGGGGTTGATTCAAAGAGAGGAAAAGGAATTATGTAATAAATAGGGGTCAAAATTATGATGGACAAATCTAAGAGACAATTAATCTAAGCTAATGGGATCCTAAGAACTTTAGACCGACATCTGTGCAGCCTGCATTGGATCTGACTAAGATTCCCTACATATGGGCACACGTTGTATAGCCTGGTCTGTTTGAGGGTCCCTTGAGAGTGTGATTAAGTTATCTCCCTGGTACATGAGCTGGCTATTTGGAGCACATTACATTTCGCTGTAGTTTTGCCTAAACTTAAATGTATCAGGCTTTTCTGACTCTCCATGGGAGACCTTACCCTTTTGGAGGAGGTAATGTAGGTTGTTCAGTGTAGGGGGGAACCAAGGGATCAGGGTGAGAGATGTGGGTGATATGTGGTTGGTATGTAAAATGAATAAAAATGTTTTAATAAAAAAGAAATAATGAACACTATACTGAAGGTACGATTAGTATACTATGTGCTGGAGGTATAATTACTATACTATATACAGATGGCATAATAAGTCTGTATATAGTGTATATTAAAGAGAACTAGCTCCTGATTCCATAACATTTGGGAACAGCTCTATCTATCCATGTTAGCCTGGAGTCAGTGAGTATGAGTTGGATATTAGTGTATCATTATGATCACAAGAACAATCAAGCAAGAATGATAGAAGAGAAGGTTTGTTTAAAGGACTCCATTGATGTTTTGTAAAATTCGTTTTTGGCAAGCTTAAGAAATGTGTTAAAATTGATATAAATCATTGGGTAATTGAAGAGATTGATAATGCACTTCTACATTTTACGTTTTTATATCTATAACAATGAATTTATGGACAAACATAATTAGTTAATTTGTTTAAAGGACTGAAAAGTTGACTCAATTTTGAAGAGAATGCACTGCACCTCCAGAAGAGCTAAGCACAGTTCCAAGAGTCCAGTATCTCACAACTGTCTGTAACCCTAAGTACAAGACCAGTGCCTGACATGCACCTAAAATTGTATACATACAATTATCCATTTAATATAAATAGGTAAAGATAAAATAAAAATATTTTTTAACCTTTGTTGTAAATACCCTTTACTTTTATACGTTTACCATTGAAAACAATTTCACTACTCTTTGTTTATTTGGAGTATGCTGTGTGCAAGTGCATAGAGAGCAGAACACAACTACTAGGAGTTGAAAACTTGTTCCTGTGACATGGATTGTGGGGATACATGCATTGGCTTTTGTAGTATGAGGTTTCTGTACCTGACTTTTGGCCTAACCTCAAGGTTTAGACCCGCAGACTCACAGACCCACAGAGACACACAGATGCTTTCATTAGTTTTAGGCTGATCGGCCTAAGGCTCAGGCATATCACTTGCTATATCTCTACCCTTCATCTAACCCATGTCTCTAGTTCAGCAAGGCGGCTCGGTACCTTTCTTTAGAGCAGCATGGTTGTCCTCTGCTACCTGAGGTTTCTCTCTGGCATTCTGCTCTGGCATTTTGTTCTCAGAGATTTTCTTAGTCTGGTATCCCTGCCCACACTTCCTGCCTGCCTTTGGCCAATCAGCGCTTTTTATTAAACCAGTGGATGGGACAATTATTTACCAGGAAACAACATAATACCCCTACAGGATTTAGTAGCAAGGAATTTAACTTCAGCGTCATCTTACTAATCATAAGTATACTTTGAGCATTTTCATTATATAGGATGACAGGCAATATGAGAGAAAACCTATCTATCATATTTATGTAAATAACTCTAACCAAATAATAACTTGACTAATGCGAGTAATATTGTTGAAAACATGATTTTAATAACTGGATATCTGATTTCATTCAAAACCATTTTCATATTTTACCTTTTGACCATGTTAACTGTAGTGCATACAAAAATATTAAGACACAATTTTTTCTATACCATGTGCAAACAATTATCCACATTTCCCTAGATATTCATTCAATCACACTGATCTTTTGAGAAGGAGTCTTTTAATATTGCTTAAAATCTTCTGTCTCAAACTTAACAATTTCTTATAATTTTGTAAGTAATTATTTCCACTCTTTATTGAACTAACAGAGAAATTTAATTTTGTTTCTATCACACGCATAATAGAATTCAATAAAATTAATGTTCTAATCTGTTCTTCATTGATTTCTATGTACACATGGTGCCTATAAACTTAGGTACTGAATTATACAAACATGCAAATAAAAGTAAATATTATTAAAATTTGTGACTTGATTCTAATCTACATGATGTTTCAGAGGGGATTAAGAAATAGGAAAGTCACTGTGTAGAATTAATTTAAACTTCAGTTTGGTTATCTAAAATGTTTCTTTCAGAAAACGCCACCTACTGTGGATTTGCAATAAGTCAAAGAGTATGTCATGGCATAACATGTTAAAGAAAAATTAATTGTTAATGATGATTTTCTCATAAAACTAATTTAGGAAGTATTAACTTAGTTCGTGCAGTTGCTTATGGAACCATTTGTCGTCACTGTGTTTGGGAGAGAATTAACTGTGAGGCAGATGTCTTTCTGTGCAAACACTCACTTGTCTCATTAGAAACTTCATTTTCTGGGCACGGGCTGCAATCAAAACAGCAGATGGCCATTCGCTCATGCCGGAATTTTCTGAATCCAGGACCACAGTCAGTACTGCACACAGAAGGGGGCATCTGAGAAAAATTAGACATATACTGGCATCAGAAATTTTACCTTTTCCTTCTATAATAACATTCTGTTTTATCATGTTGAAATCTCAATGAGCTAATTTTATAGACATCAAATGAGTGACCATTTTAAACTTAGTAAATTTTATAATGCCAAAATATGAGTATATGGAAACAAACTTATGTACTGCTGAGTAGATTCTCAATACTTAAAATTTAGAAAGTAGAAGAAGTTGTTTGATTTGGGCCAGAACACTAGAGCCTTTAAAATGTCTTTTCTAGTTAATTTTTTATCACTTTGACACAAAGAACAATACAACTTTAGAGATAGCCTAACTAAAACATTTCTCTTTATTAAACTACACTGATGTGATATTACTAAACATTTTATTAATGGGTACTTGGTGTAAGACTGTCTAGACCACTGTGGGAATTACTGTTTCCAGTCAGGGCTGTATGATAAAGTTCTCACAATTTACTGTAGATAGACTTCAATTCCCTATATAAAGTAGGTTTAGATCACACAAAGACATTTCTCCTGAATTCTGGGATTTACAGTGTATACTATCATTTGCCATATTCCTTTCTTTTGATTTTGTGTTTCATGTTTTCCATTGTCTTTTTACTTGCTAAGATATTAAGGACTATTTTAATGAAGAGTAAAGAAAATGCTTATCTTTGTTCAATTTCTGCTCACTTCTTTGAGGCAGGGTCTATATGCAACCTTAGCTCTCTCAGACTGCCAATAAACTGATTGGATTTTGCCTGCCTCTGCCTCTAAAGGGTGGCAGGATTAAGGTGTCAGCTGAGAAGTTCAGAAGAAGCTTATCCAGGAGCCCGGGACCCTGGAGTGGTGTGGCCAACCTGGAGGGGGTGTAATTTGTTTGGGTTTCTTTTTTTTATACAATGCTGTAAATATGATGCCATAGAAAAAAATTAATATAAGGCTAAAAATTTAAATAATCAAAATAAAACCTTATGAAGTTAATATATTATTCTATTGTGCTACGTTTTTGTTTATGTTTTAACACTGAATGGATTCTGGACTTTGTCAAATACATTTTTCTACACAATTCTTTAATCCTATAGTCCTATGGTTTATTCTATTTAGGTGTTAAATTTACCTATCTGCATATGTTAATCCTGCTTGTATTCCTGTAATAAATTCGTATTTGTCACGGAGACAATTCTTTCTGTGCTGTTGTTATACTTTTAGTATTTAGTTGAGATTTTTCTAACAACTTCCATCAAACTACATAGTCTTTCATATTATTTATTGTTTTATTTTATCAAAATTATTTCTTTCCATATTTATAGAAAGGATGCCTTCATGTTTGTCCTTGGGGTTTGTTTTTGGAATTGTAAATTAATGTTGGTTTACCATACAAGTCTTCTTGTTTGTATATTATAATTACAGATTGTGAAGATTAATATTGAATTGTTATTGAGAATTATTTGCTGATTACTGTCCATTTTGTTTTTGAAATATTTAATAATTTTAAACAGTTGTTCCTTGTAGTTTTCTAGTGCTGTCTCTGTCTTTTCTGACCACTTATATTTATTTTTCAGTGTATAAGAGTTCTTTAACTGTTTACTGAAGTAATGTTAGGGTGGTTGTGAGTTCCTATACTTTATACACAGCACTGAACATTGCTATGTCTTTGAATTAGTCAGTGTTATCTAGAGTAACAGAAGATGATAGATCGATGGATGATGGATAGATAGATAGATAGATAGATAGATAGATAGATAGATAGATAGATAGATAGATGCTGTCTGTCTTAGAGTCCTTGTTCTATCTAGCTTTTCTGAGGTTGTGAACTGTAGTCAGCTTTGCTTTATGTCTCATATCCACCTATGACTGAGTACAGACTCTGCTTGTCTATCTGGGTCTGGGTTACCTCACTGAGTAGAGACAGAAAAAGAAAATTAACACAGAGATATTTTGATAGAGGAAGTCATTTGGGGGTTAGAAAAGAATCTGATGCTTTCAACAATCTGCAAGAATGACTTTAGCTAAGACTCCAAGGAATAGTGGAAAGAGGGCCAGAACAGGTTTACTCCTGTAACAAATTTGACGATCACCCTAATAGTCAGCAGAGAACTTTCATCAAGCAACTGATGAAGGCAGTTTCAGAGATTGAAACTAAGCATTGGGCCAAGATCCCAGTCTAGCAGGAGACATGGAGGAGAAATTATATAAGCAAAGAGGTAAAGATCACAGTGGAGAACCCACAAAGACAGCTGACCGGAGCTATTGGGAGCTCAATGACTATAAACTGACACTTGGGAACTTTGCATGAATCCAAACTAAGCACTCTGAGTATGGATGACAGTTGAGTGCCTTGGGCAGTTTCGGGGTCCTCTGGCAGTGGAATCAGAGTTTATCCCTAGAGTATAAACGGGCTTCTTGTAACCCATTCCATATAAAGAGATAATTTGCTCAGCCATAATATGAGGCTGGGGCTACTCATGCCTAAGTTTAATTTTTCAGAATTTATTGATTCCCCATAAAATGCCTTATCCTCTCTAGTGACTGAATGGATGTCTGGGGTGGGGGAAGCTGAGGAGATGGGGAGTGAGAGATAACTATGTCTGGTATATAAAATAATAAAACTTTTAAGTAAAAAATTAAAAATATGATTTAAATTTTCAGTAAAATATATCCTTGGAAATTCTTTTTTGATATTGAATATTTAATATTTATATGTGTCCTGTCCCTAGATGGCCATATGTTCCACTGTATTCTGGAAAATTACCATTGTATTTGTCAGATGTACTGCTTATGCTTGGTGAGATTTTTATGTGCCCATTGTTTGTAAATTTGATCCTTTAATCATTGATTTGGGAAGTCTTTCTGTATGTTGTGAATATCATTTATTAATAAAGAAACTTTCTTGGCTTATGGAAGGCATCTTAGAAGTAGGCAGGGAAATTAGAGCATAGATAAGGGAAGGAGGGTGGATTCAAAACAGACACAATCCAGCCAACCAAGAAGCAAAATGTAAAGAAATAGGTAAACCATGTGCCACGTGGCAGACAGATTAATAGAAATGGGTTGAATTAAGATGCAGGAGCCAGATAGCAATATGCCTGAGCCATAGGCTGAACATCATGTAATTAATAAGCCTCTGTGTTTCTGTGGAACTTTGGGTCTGTGAGTCCAGACCACGGGGCGAGGCTGGAAAGGCCAGGAACCTTATACTACAAACTATATCCCCCCGTTTTATATATCTTTAATTTGGCCTTATTTTCTTTCTTGTTAAAGGTTTGGTTTCCTAACTCTATAGCCTCATCTTTAAAACTTGTAATTCTGTCTTCAATTTAAAATATTTCTCATGAGAATTTTATTGAGATTTCAAGTGGACTTTATTTTTCTTTTAAATATTTCAGATTGTAGTTTTATTAATTTGCATCTTTTGAACAGCATTTGTTACATGCTCACTTAGTTTCTTATTGTATGCAAGTTGTGAGATCTCATGTTGTTCTCTCAAAGGTGATTTTGTCCTCTTTGATGGTCTAGAACTTTATTATGATCATTTTTAGAATTTTTTAGTATGTCATTGAACACGCATTTTATTATGTCTAAAACTATAACATTCGGGGTTGTGTTGAATTGCGGTGTTTATATTTTTGTTTAGTTGTTTCTGCATTAAAACTGCATATTTGAGAGGAAAGCATTGGATGCATTGTTTTCAAATTTCTGTATTCCTTCAGTGGAGGTTTTTTATAATACCTAAATGAAGCTTGATTAGAGAGCACACTGAAAATTTTATTTTTGTTTAGTGAATGGGTTTGTATTTTAGAGGCTGTAATTTGAGCTCATATGTCATTTTCACCTATAATAACTTTCCCTGTCACTCTGAGAAACAGTATATTTGTATATTTTGTACTATAATGGCTACCTGGAGATATAACTTCAGATCAAGTTTGAAGACTTGCCTGGAATAACTCCTTTTAATGTTAAAGCCACTTTATAGTGGGTAAGATGGAATTGACTACCTTAAGTCAATTAGCATCATGATTCATACCTAAAACATTCCTTAAACTTCTAATGGAGTACACCTTTTATAGATCTTTAATAGTCATTTTTTACTACCAATCTTTCTCCCCATACAGAAAGAAGAAACAAGGCACACTCTTGTTTTTTTGAGTGAAATATAAAAGAATAAGTGGGATCAAGTAGCATTCTTATAGATCAATTTCTTTTCTAGGATATGCTTCAGAACTGGAGAAATGGCTAAGCTGTCAATAACAAGTTGTGCTTGTGTATAGGATCCAAGTTTGATTATTATAACCTTCGGTGTGACACTAAGTATCTGTTTCCTAGGGTTGCAGGCAATTGCTTTGGCACTTATATGCACCACACACACCAATGTTGAACAGATACATATGCAGACAGATCACCTATACCCATATAAAAGAAAAAAGAAAAACCAATAATTGATAGGCTATCTAAATGGGTCATAAAAATGTTATAATAACGTATGATTAGATATGGTGGTAATTTATTACTTGTTAGTAAAATGACTTAAAGAAAATTATATAATAATAAAAACTAATGATTTACATTTGTTTACTTCTCCAGTAAAATTACCATCTTTGTTAAAGTTTCAACAGAGAAGAAACTTTGTCTAGTAACTACAATGGTGCCAAGAGAATACTGCTCAGTTTACTAAAAATAATACAGAACAGTGGTAACAATCAGCTTTTTATATTAAAAACCAGAAACATGTACTGTACTGATAAAATTCATTCTATTAATGTCTGAAATCATCAAAGAATTAATGAAATGTAAGCAAAAAGTGAAAAGAAGTAACTTAAAGTATCAGGCTATGAAATGATTCTAATCTATTTTATTTCACTTAGAAGGCAGCACAGATAAGCCCACATCACAGTACTATTGCAGTGTAATAAAAATAAAGTTAAGTCAGACCCACCTGTCTACTTCCTCTTGCCCACTCTATCAGGTCTTCATATAAATGAAGCTGTTGTCCATGTGGAAAATATGTGCTAAACTCTCCTATCTTCACCTTAAGTCCAAGACCATGAGGGAACGTCCATATATGGAAGATGTCATACTCTTCCTGGATTTTTTCTTTCTGGTTCATAGTCACTCTTTCCCCAACAGGATTAATGAAATCAATCTTTCTCAGAATTGAGTGTAGCTAGAAAACAGGCAACATTCTATAATGTATTTGCCTCACCTGAAGCTAAAGCATCTATTGTGATTTTATATTAAAAACAACATTTTGAAAGTGTCCAGAGGATAAATATCTAAAAAGTAAGTAAACTGATAACATTATCATAATGTTGCTATAATGTATGTTCATTCAAAGAAAACTACCAAATTGAAACAAAGACATACATGCAGACACTAAACATTGAAATAAAAAAATGTTTACATACAAAATATGAGAAACAAAGAAAAAGAGAAACTCATAATCATGCAAGCATACGTACATAATATGGCTATATATATTTTACAAACACATAGACACACATAAAGCAAACTCACACACAGTCAGACATATATACCAAAGTAGACACACAGAAACAGCTACCTGCAATACACACACAGGCCGATACACTCAGGCATCTTTCATACACAATTACACACAAGGAGACATACACAGATAGAAACACCCACACAGAGAGACATTGATATAGACCAATTTATGATTACAGTTAAAGAGAGACTGACAGACAGAACCACACAGAACCATAGATATACATAACCGTAAGGATATAGAGAAAAAATACATGCAGAAATCTGCACTGAAAATCACATATAAGAACATATATACATATACAGAAACAAACACCTATTCAGTTAAACAGTGACACAAGACAAATTGGTGCACAGCTCCAGAAATAGACACATAGATATGCAGAGAGACAGAAATACATATATACACAACATCACATCTATACATACATATACAGAGAAATACATAATCATACACTCATACACAGTGAGAATCATTCATTTCACATGGATACACATATATGTTCTGAACAGAATAAAAACAATCTTTTTCTGTAATTCCTCTCAGAATGTGAAATTGGGATGTGAAAGTCTACAGCAGAAAACAAAATCAGTTAAGAACATGTGTGAAAACAGTACATACACTGATTATCACATATTTAACACATAATAAACAAGGGGTCATATCATCATGGAGAGGATTAATGATGAAAAACTGTTATGTTTCTACTATTAGAACAAAGAAGATGATATTCAGGAGCTTGGTACCAAAATCAGTATTGTTCCTTCATAAATTGTGTCTTCCACACCATTGCTTTTGCATTAATATTTATAACAACCTTTAGTTTTATGTTCTTACCAGGAGATATTTTCAGACACATTACTATTTAATAAAATATTTCTAATCTACTTCATTGAGGCATCAGACTATTAAAGACTCTAACATGGATGACACCAAACTTTATCCAGTATAGAAGAAACACTACCTTCAAGCAATTACCATAATTCCCTTTTCCAGTATCAGTTGGTTGACTATTAACTTGTTGAAGAAGCATCTCATGAAGGGAATGGGCCACAGTGTATACAGCATTGTATATTTCATAATTTTCATCATTAAAAGCCATGTCCAAAGTCTGTGTCTTTAGCCATTTCAATGATGCATTGCATACATAGTTTTTCAGTGTCTTACATTTAAAATCCATCCACTCCAGCTTTGCTAAGTATTCATCTAAGTATTTGAGAGGGTTCAATGACTGGACAAATAATTTAAACCCAGAGATCTTAGCATGGTGGTGTGCAAAAGCTATTGTCCCATGGGATGAATTAAGTGTGAAGTCACTCTTATTTATATGAAAATCCCACTGTGAGGTTGTGACCCATAATCTCTGTATACCTTGAGATTTCCACATTCTAAAGCTGATAGCGAGAGTGTTGTCTGTATCACCATAAATAACAACCACATTTGTTGATGATGTCATAATTTGATTATAATACACTTCAGCTCTTGCCATGTATAAATCCACATTGACTGGGATCAAAATGATAAAAGCAGTGCAGATTATATTTTTTGCCATTTCTTTTCTCAAACTTGAGAGAAATTGAGTACCCAGATTATTGTCTGAGATGGCCAATCCAATCCAGTTCCATTTGAAGTGAAGCATTAAAGAGACCATGGCCAGGGACAGAGCTGTGTCTTTGGCAGCCATCTGATACAGATAGGGAAACTGTTCGAGATCATTCAGGATAGGTTGGAAAGGTCCATAGGTAAACTGAAGGAACTAGGACACAGGGAACAGAATGAGGTAGCATGTACTCCTAAAACCTTGCTAAAACATTTTCAACTAATTGTTCTTTTTAATTCTGTACCTGTTACATTTTTCCTCATCTTAACTTATTTAAAATGAAGCCACATTAAGTGTCTGAGTAGTGCCCTTGAACTACCATGTTTGGAATACGTTTGAAGCTAGTATCCCTTCACATTCTTCTTAATATATAGAAATGTTACTTCTTGCAAACCCACATCACAAAGTCTCACCTGTGGAGATTTGAAGATATTTAGAACTCTCCCAACAGTTGCAGATATTGCCCCGTTTGGTCCTGTAAGCACAGTTGGACACATAGTTGCATCGACACACATATAATTAGGGTGACTATCATGATTGTCTCCAGAAAAATGTAAAGGAGTAGATAACTGTGACACAGTCTTACAACCATCTTCTGGAAAGTCAAAGACTAATGATATATTTGGTAAAAGATCAGGGTTCTTGTTGACTTCGTCCATGGAAAAAGCTAAGGCCAGTGAAAACTGATTGTTTTCCGTTGGTGTTCTGTAAAAGGGTTTATTAGGTTGGGACAGAGATATCCAGATGTTTCTTTGTACTTAACAGAACTATCCTGAAATTGACAGTATTCCCCACTACCCCAGAATAATAAAGAAAATAGCCTATGTTACAACACTGAAATGAAATAAGAAGCTAGAATTTTTGTAAAAGATTTAAAAGTTTATCACAGTGCATCTCCAATAAATAAGATTAACCATCAGCTTTTCCACCTTCAATGTTGTCCATCCCTTGTTTATGAGTAATTACTCAGAAGAAGAAAAAACAATGGCATAGGCTTTGACAAACTAATAAACCTGAACATGTCTTCATTTTGCAATTATCAATCAATATGAAAAATAGATGCAATGTGTGAACAAATGATGATATTTTCTGATAAAATTAACTGATTGGGATAAGGCAGTCGGACCATGTCTGATGGTCACACAATGTTCTGGGCAATATTTGGCTTTTGTGTTTAAAATAGTTTATAATAATTGGGCAATATATTTAACATTTATCCTCATATATTCACCTTCACATTGCTCCTTTTTGTTGTTTACTTAAAGCCAGTGTAAAATCGTTTTTAATATTTATATTTAAATAAATGTTTGTTTGTATTTAAGTGTGTGGGCGAGATTAATGATTACCAAGGCCATGGACAGGGAAGGAATGCAATGGCCTTAAATAATAATTTTCTGTAGACTAGACTGGCCTCAGATGTCTGAGGATATTCCTGCTCCAAAACCTGAGTGCAAAGATTGAAAACCACTCCACTATTATTGACTTATTTTATGTTTACATAGACATGTCATATATCTGTAACTGGGTAAATATGACCAAGATATTTTTTTCTTTTCAAAAACAACATTTGAGTACACCCATAGCTGCACTATCACAATACTAATATCCCAATGAAATTTTATGTGCCACTATGACATTTTGTAAAATGAAAGATTCTAACATGCAAAATGTAAGACAAATGCTTATGAGTGCTTTTTGTAATAAAAAAATGTGTAAAGGGTCAGTTAAAATTGAATAATACCAATTTTGGTTTATGTTTCTGTAAGTAATAACATATTTCATTCTAATTATTTTATATTATGTGAGAAGTAAACATCAAACATACTTCTTTATTCTGAAGTATTCTCTCCAAGTAAAGTGCAAGCTGTTTCTCACCGAAAAATTGTACCACTATGGTGTCTTTATATATAAATATTTACCTGAACATTTCTGAAATAAAATAATTTTAGAATATTCTTTATTACCAGAGGGGGAAAAATGCTATTAACAATTTCAGTAACACACAACAGGAATGCTCAAATGTTAATGCATTTCATTTGTTTCATAGGATAAACAATTTAGATACTAAAAGAAAATATGTTTCTTAAATAATGACAAAGATGAGACAGTAGACAACTCCCCCACCTCTGTTCTTAAGTGTTTCCAAGTATCCCATGCCATATTTTTCCCTGAGCCAAGTGCCAATAGAAGTGTGAACCTCAATTTCAATTCAAATATATCATTTACAGTCAGTACAATCTTTTGTTATTGCAGACACAGTGTCTGCACCAGATCTGAGTTTGAGGCCATCTTAGTTTACAGAGGGAGTTCCAGGCTCCCAGGCAGGCAGTGGTGGTGCCTTTAATCTTAACGTGGATGTGAAACAACTGGGAAAAGAGGGTGTTTAAGGTAGATCTAGAAAGATAGAGCAGGCAATAGAAGCCAAGAGGAGTGAGGCTGAGGAAGTTGGAAGACAACTGGGTAAAATTTGACTGTGGTGTTTCCTCTGTTTGATATTTCAGCCTTTGCCTGATCATCTCTGAGTTTTCTTTATTTTTGCAACAAGAACCTACAGGATGAAAAGGGGCACATGAGTTCCACAACTCACAAGGACATATTGGATCAGGAACCGTTAAAGGAGCAAGAACCTCCTTTGAATCTAAAGCTCATATTGAACCAAGAACGGATCCATGAGACACAGAATCAGTGGGCTTTTATTATACCAAGTGTATGTCACTGTGATACAGAAGAGACTACTTTCAAGTTGACAAGAGCCCAGATTGGACCAAAGAGAGGCTTTCTGACACACAGACACAGCCAGAACATGTTGCACCAAAATCAGCCCCTGAGATACAGAAAGACCCTGCAATGATCTGAGAAAACAATGGGCAGGTGCAGAGCAAGAATACATAAGACAACAAAGAAAAACATGATACCACTAGAATCTGGTGGTTCTACAACAAGGACAGATCATAGCAATGCAAACGAAACAGAAGGAAGCAACTTTAAAAATACCTTTATGAAGATGATAGAAGCCTTAAAAGAGAAAATTTTAAAAATCCTTAAAGAAATAGAAGAAATCCAAAAAAAAATGTAAGAGATCAACAAATTTCTGAAGGAAAATAAAGAAATTTGTATCTGACTTCCCTCTGGGGTCTAATGTTCCAATTATAGTTTTTTAAAATTTTTTATTTATTTTTCTTCTATATCTAAGAATGCTCCCCCTCCCTTCCCTCCTCCAAGTCCCTCCCAGTCCTCCCTCAGCCTCCCCCACACCATCCTCCCATCCATTCCCCAAGGAGGGTAAGGAGTTCCCAAGTGAGTCAGTTCAGTCTGGCATATTCAGTTGAAATAGGTCCGAGTCCCTCATGCCAGTAGTAATGCTGGAATTTATTGTAATAAATTTTACTTGTAATATATTAAATACAGGATTAATATTTATTGGAGATATTTTAACACTCATGCACACAAGTTAAACCTTAGGATGACTCCTGAAGATAGGAGGATCCAGACAATGGATCCTGATCTAATCTCTAAGAAGGCAGGAACAAAGCAGGGCACTCAAGATCCCAGTAGCCACTTTTCAACCAAGCTGGCCACACCCCATTCAGGATTCTAGGACTCCAGAGATAAAACTTTTAACCTTATCAGCTAATACCTGAGTCTCACAACATATGTTTTTTTGTTTGTTTAACTAAGAAGGTTTGAAACTAAGACTATATATAATAGGAATTATTCTAAAGTAATGTCTGGGGGAGGAAAAGGCCAAGCATAAGCATGGTCAAACTACAACTAAACTCAACATATATAAGGTATATTATATATTTTTCGAATATTGGTACATGGTGGGGTGTACAAGTTACTTTAAAACTGTTTATCTGGGATAGTGAGAATCTAACACCTGAATGTATCTTGTTAAGGATGATAGGATAGTAACTTTAACTATTTATTTTTTAACCCAATTAAGACCTGAGAAAGAAAATATATTATCTGAAAGTTGGAAGCACATGAGAGTACTATCTTTTAAAATTTTGGAGAGGGCAGTGACATTTAGTTTTCTGGACAATTATTTATGTTTGTTTTTGAGTCGTTGGAGCATTTATTATTTTGGTAACAGGTTTATGACATTTGACAGACATTTTTAGAAGCAGGACATTTTTGGAGGGGATGTCTTATTTGTCTAGGCTGATTTTGTCAATCCTATTTGTTATTTTGTTTATCTAGATTGGACATTGTGTGTATTGTCAGTAGTCGAAGTAAAGGCAGGTTTTGACTCAACTGGCCATTTTTTGCTATAAAAGGACAAACTCTAAAGGAGTGTCTTTGATGCTTAAAACTAACTTGGGAGAGGAACACTGATGCCAGGAATTGTCAGGTCTCTTACACTAAATGTTAAATGCCATTTGGGGGGTGGGTTATGAAATGGTTGAAGACTTTTGTTTACTTAAGGTATCTTAGCGAGTATTTGGGAAGTCTAGGCCACATGACTGTGACAGGGCAAACTTAAGTAATGTTGACTACAATTTTTATCATCTTAAGGATTGAAGCTTGTATTGAAAGATTAGGCTACAACAGTGTGTTTCCTTTTAATTAATGACTTTTAGTATGACTATAAACATTGGTCAGAGGTATATATCCAGTGCAGAATGGTAATAGTATTTTATACATGTGTGTGTGTGTGTGTGTGTGTGTATGTGTGTGTATACATATGTATGATATATACATTATCTAAACAGAGGTGCATATATTATGACTAGCATATTTATATATTATGTCTAGTAGAGTTAAATGGAGGTAGTAATTGCATAGTGGAAATGACAATAATGTTTAAATATTTTAAATAGACCTCGAAAGCATAGAGAGAACTCGAGAAATTAGAGCTCAAAACCTAAATAACTCAATTAAAGAATGGGGTTCAGAGATAAAAAGGGAAATTACAATGGCTGAAAGGCACCTAAAAATTGTTCAACATCTTTAGCCATCAGAGAAATGCAATTCAAAACAATTTTGAGATACCACTTTACACCTGTCAGAATGGCTAAGATCAAAAACACAGATGACAGGATATGCTGGAGAGGATGCGGAACAACGGGAACACTCTTTCAATTTTGGTGGGAGTGTAAACTTGTACAGTCACGCTGGAATGTAGTATGGTTGTTCCTCAAGAACTGGTAATAAATGTTCCCAAGGACCCAGCAATACCACTATTCAGCCTATAATCAAAGGATGCTCATTTGTACCCAAAGGCATTAGCTCAACTATGTTCATAGCAGCATTATCCATAATAGCAAGAACCTGGAAACAACCTAAATGTCCCTCAACTGAAAAAATGGAGTAAGAAACTGTGGTACATCTATACAATGGAGTATTACTTAGCAGTAAAATAAAATGCCATCCTAAAAGTTTTAGGCAAAAGGGGGGATTTGTAGAACATCCTCCTAAGTGAGGTATCACAAGCTCAGAAAGATAGGCATGGGTTGTATTCACTCGTAAGTAGATTTTAGACAAAAGGCAAAGAATACCCAAGCTGCAAAGCACAAGCCCTAAACAGTCTGGGGACAGAAGTAACTTAAGAGAGACATTCACAGATTCCCCTAAGAAGAGAAAATAGAGAAGATCACCTTAGCAAATTGGGGTCATAATGAGTTGCAACCATGAAGAGTTGGGAACAAATCATAAAAGGAGATGGTTGAGTGAGAGGAACAACAAAGATGGAGAAAAAAGGATGGATATCTCAATTGAGGAAGCCAATGGGAGGTTAGAAAGAGATCAGGTGCTAGGGAAACCTCGAAGAACTCAAGGGATTTCTCTGGCTAGGTCTCCAACCAACAGTGGATGGGGTGCCTAAACCTATGATCAAATGAATAACTACCCTGTCATCACAGATCCTACATCCAACAAAGAATAGAGGTGAAGGCAGAGATATATGGCTGAGCACTTGGCCAAGCTCCTGGTCCATCTGAGAATGGAGGAGGAGAGTCAATTTGCAAATCTAGAACCCAAAAACCTAAATAACCCAATTAAAATGATGATCAGGGATAAAAAGAGAATCCTCAACAGACTTTCAAATGCCTCAAAGTCATCAGAGAAATGCAAATCAAAACTACTCTGAGATACCATCTTATAGCTGTAAGAATGGCTAAGATCAAAAACACAGATGACAGCTTATGATGGAGGGGATATGGAGGAAAGGAAACACTTCTCCACTGCTGGTGGGAGTGTTTTTTTACAGCCACTTTGGAAAGCAGTATGGTGGTTCTTTAGAAAAATGAGAATTAATCTACCCAATGATCCAGCACTACCACTATTGGGTTTATACCCCCAAAATATGTTTTCTTATTCCAAGGAAATTAGCTCAACCAAGTTCATAGCAGCATTATTCATAATAGCCAGAACCTAGAAACAACCTAAATGCCCCTCAACTGAAGAATAGATGAAAATTGTGGTATATTTACACAATTTTTACTACTCCACAGTAAAAAAACAAAGGCATCCTAAAATTTGAAGGCAAATGAATGAATTTGGAGACTATCATTCTGAGTGACATAACACAGACACTATAAGACAGGCCAGATATGTACTCACCCATAAGTAGATTTTAGACATAAAGTAAGGAACAACCAGGCTTCAAATCACATTCCTTGAATAGCTAGATAACAGGAAGAACTTAAATGAGACGTACAGCGATCCCTCTGGGAAGGAAAAATAGAGAAGATTTCTTTAATAAATTGGGGTCATATGGAGGAGCTAACAAGGAGAGTTGGGCATAGTCATGAGAGAAGGACATGGTTAATGGGAAGGATCAACAGAGAGGTAGAACAAAGAAATATCTTGATACAGGGAGCCACTTTGGAGTCAGAAAGAAACCTTGTTCTACCACCAAGAACCCACAAGGTATTCCTGGGTAGGACTCTAGGCCATCCTGACCAAGTGCCTAAACAGAACCTGGCCTATAATCAAATGAATAACCACCCTATTTGTCATTATAGAACCTTCATCCAGCAATGGATAGAGGTAGAAGCAGAGATTTATAGCTAAACAGCAGGTGGAGCTCCCTGTCCAGCTGAAGAAAGGGGAAGAATAGTATATGAACAAAGGGATCAGGATCATGAGGAGAGACCCATGGAGACTGAGGACCAGAGCTATTGGGGACTCACTGACTCTGAAATAACCACTGATGAACCCTCATGGAGAGGAACTAAGCCATCCAAAGGTAGCTGACACTCAAACAGTATAGGAAGACTGTGGAGTCTCTTGCAGTAGGATCAGAGTATATTCCTGGTGTGCATGAACTGACATCTCAGAGGCCGTTTTCTACAAAGAAATACCTAACTCATCCTTGATTCTGCGATGAGAGACTTGGACCTACATCAACTGGATATACCAGAACAAATTGATTCACTTTGAGATTCCTTGCCATGCTTGGGAAATGGATGGTTAGATGGAGTCAGGAAGGCTGAGGGAGGACATGGGGGAGGGAGAGGAGGGGAAGGAATAAGAGATTTAGAAAAGCTTTTTAAATCAAAAATGGAAAAAAATAAAATCTAGTTTAATTTGGGAGTAATGCTATATGACTTTGAGCTTATTTTTTTTAGTGGGATATTTAGACTGCTTCTATTTCAGTAGGGTTTAGGTCCATTTAAATTGTGTATCTGATATATTTGATATTGAGTTAATTTTTGTAGGGAGACATCTTAGAAAAAAATATTTCTTTTCTACATTTTACTAGCCTCTAATTGAGGCAGAGTCTTCCAACTTCAACAGAGACCATGATGGCAATCAGAATTTTAGGCAGGTCACCCACCATTGAACCACATTCACTATGAGGTTAATCAAATGCTATTGCCCATCAGCAACCCTCTAGCCAGCAGTGCAGAGCACCAACACTGTGAGATATTTCCTGCTTGAGCAAAGAACAAGTACAACAGTAAGAGATCCACATTAATGACCTACTTCTATACTATTGAGCATTTTTGAGGTCCTTCTCACAATTTCTAAAACCCCAAATGCCTTCCACATCAAAATGCCTCAGCCTCAACTTGCAGAGAGTCCCTCTTCTGGACTTGAGGCCAAACTGACCAGCAGAATTTTATACCCCGTATTGAGTGAAGATGCCTTAAATAACCTCAGAACCCTCGCTAAATGACAGAACTGAAAATCAGAAAACAAGTAATAAAATAGATATCTAAAAAGGATGGACACTTAAATAAGCATAGAGGCCTATCATCAACATAAACTCAGATGCCTAGACACCAATGTGGGTATAAAATCAACAACTTCTGAGTCAATATGTCACTTCCAATGCCAGCTCTTTTACTACAACAAGCTAAAAAATAGATAAGATAAACAGATAAATTATTATATCTACCTATAAACAATTATTAGACAAATATAAACCAGAGAAAATTTTCACTAATTTAGATGCTTATATATTGATACAAAAGTAAAATCTTTCTATATGTTTAAGATAATTTGTATATTTATACAAATTTAAATCTAAAATTATTCTACATGTCTAAATTAATTTACATACTGGCACAAATTAAATCTGTAATTGCCATATTTTACACATGTTTCTAAATCTGTCTAAAATATTTTGCACTTTGATACACTTTAAGCATATTATTGTCATTTCCATTATGCAAATTTACCCGATTAATTATTCTAATTATAATATATACATAAAATATTTTGTACACCTCTGCTAAAATATTTTATATATGATCTATATTTAAGATACTGTTGGCATTTTGCAAAGTAATGTACCTCCAGCTAATGTTTATATGATTCTCATGCAAAAAGTGATTATTCAGAGACTGTACACCCATTTAAAGATTGTGTAATTTTGAAATATATTCTTCACTCTTTGAAATGATAGAACTTACAGATTTATGTAAGTTCGCTATTTAATAGTTACGTTCTTCAGGTTTCCCAGAGACATGCTAAAGTATATCAGATAGATAAAAGTCTTCAACCACTTTATAGAACTAAAGAATATGACATTTAATGTTTTGTTATTCAAAATTTGGCCATGAGAGACAGGGCAACTCCAGGCATCATTGTTTCTTTCCCAAGATGATATTGAGCATCAAGGACACTCCACTAAGAGTTTGTCTTCCCTAACAAATAATAGCCTGTTGGGAAAAAACTGCCCTTACCTTGAGTGCTGTAAATAAGAATGCTGCCCAGTCAAATGAACAAGCTGAAAGATAAAGAATGTCAAAACCTGCCTAGAGAAGATAAGATAGTTTCTCCAAAAATTCCCTGCTTCTAAAAATATCTATCAGATATCATAGGCCTATAGCCAATATAGTAGATGCTTCAACTATGCAAAAAAGTCATGGGTGACTGTCCAGATAGCTGATGGCTGCTGTCCTCTCCTAAATCTTAAAAGCTGCTCTCTTGTGCTTCCAACCTTCAAGTAATATACTTTCCTTCTCAAGTCTTGATGGGGTTAAATGACTAAACAGTTATGGTTACTACCATCATATCTTAACAAAAAACAATCAAGTGTTAGATCTTTACTATTCAAGATAATCAGTTTTAAAATAATCCCTATACCTCATCCCTTACCAATACTCTAGACATGTAGGATGTACCTTATATTTATTGGTTTTTAGTGGTAGTTTGACCTTGCTTATGTTTTAACCTTTCCTCCTCCAAACTTTACCTTATAATGATTCCTATTGTATATAGTCTTATACTTAGTTTAGAACTTTCTTAATTAGATAATTAAGGAGATATAGTGGGATTCAGGTGTCATTTGGGGAAGTTTAGCGGCATATCTCTGGACTATCAAGACCCTGAATGTGGCGAGGCCAAACCCCATTGAGACCAAGACACTGACCTTCCTTTCTGTTTGTTTCTGCCTTCTGGGGAGTGGATCAACCATCCATCATAGGAGAATTCCATTCTCCAAGAATCGTCTTAAGGTTCAATAGGTATCTGTGAGTGTTTATATAGCCCCTTAATAAATATTAATCCCTTATATGATATATTGCAAGTAAGTATTTCCCAATAAAGCTCTGATTATTTTAACACATCAAAAACATAACAATAAACATCTTAAAACCAACTGCAAGAAGACGATTGAAGACTTTAAAAAGTAAATGAGTAAATCTCTAAAATTAATTAAAGAAAAGGCAACCAAAAATATTAAAAAGTTTTCAAGAAAACAAAGAAAAGATAATCAGATGAACAAAATAAATAAAACTATTTGAGATCAGTAGATGGAAATAGAAACAACAAAGAAAACACAGAAAGTATTAAGGAGAGAAATCTAGGTAAGCAGAGAAGCTACAGCCACAAAGATCACAAAAGGAGGGAAAAGACAGAAGAGAGAATAAAAGAAATTCAAAGCATATGAAAAGGAATAGATACAATTTTCAAAGAAAATGTTAAACCTCTAAAATCCTTGAGATAAAACACCCAGAACAACTGGAAGACCATCAGAAGATCAAACATAATAGGAACAAAGACTTTAAAGAATCCTACCACAAATCCTCAGAAACATTATTTTTTTACCAATATCTACAAATTAACCTCGAGAAGGGAAAGTCTTTAATGGAACAAAAATTTAAAATGCCAAATACATTTGAATAAAAAAACAATGCCTTCACAAAATAATTATCAAAACATCACATAAACAGAACAAAGAAAGAATATTAAATGGTGCAAAGAAAAGGGAAGAAGTAACATAGAAATGTAGACTTAGCCGAATTTGATCCCGATTTTCATCAGTAATGACAAAAGCCAGGATCATGTGTTCAGCTGTGCTGCATATGCTAACAGAGCACAGATGCAAATCCATACCATTACACCTAACAAATTGGAGTCAAATGTTTCTGGAATGTCAGACCTGAGTTTCAGACCTGCAGCCCTATAGCCTTTTAGCCAGAAATAATCACAAAAAAGCTTATATTAATTACAACCTGGGGATAAAGACAAAAATAAGCAAATTAAAGACTTCCTAGAATTTAACAAATATAACAACCTACAAACTAACGGGACAAAGGGAACGCAGTGGTGAAAAATATTTATCTATCTAGTTTTCACAAAAATTTTAGATATCTGGTAATATCAATGTAAGACACAGCTTAGTGCTCTAGAACAAAAAGAAGGAAGCACGTCCAAGAGTAGTAGACATCATAAAATAATCAAACAGGGTCTGTAATCACCAAGACACAAATAATGGAACAAAGAATTATCACTGAAACAAACAGTTGGTTCTTTGAGAAAGATAACAACACAGACAAATTCCTATCCAAACTAACTAAAAGATAGAAAAGAAATATTTCAATTAACAAAATCTGTTAATTTATCTATAATCTGTTATGTGAATAGTAGATATCAAGAAGATCTGAATAACTGATAGATTATGCTTTAAATTTTACTATTAATGAAATTGGGAAATCTAAAAGAAATGAGAATTTTCTCAATAGGTACCTCTTATCAATGTCATATAAATAACTAAGATACTCCTACACTTTTAAGAAAATAGAGACAATCTTTAATAGTCTTCAATCAGATAAAGCCCAGAAGAGGATGGCTCTAGAACAGAATTCTATCAGGCATTTCATTAAAAGCTAACACCAGTTTTATTCATATTATTCAAAAACACATAAACTGGGAAGGTTTTCAGTTTCATTTTATAAAGCCACAGTCATTCAATATAAAACAGCAAATAATTCATGCATGAATAAAAATTACAAAAATTTTGCTAATGACCATAAATGTAAAATATCAATAAAGCACTTGCAAAACAAATCCAAGAACAAAAAATATTATCCTCTATCATTAGCAGGTAGGCTTTATTCCAGAGATTGAGGAATTGTTCAATATATAAAAATCAAAGTAATTTAATATGAACAACCTGAAAGTAAAACATTACATGAGAATCTCATTAGATACTGAAATAGCCTTTGATAAACTCCAACAGTCTTTCATGATAAAGACTTGGAAAAAAGAAGAATGCAGGAAACATGCATGGACATAATAAGGGCAATTTACAGCAGTCATATATACAACATCAAAGTAAATGCAAAGACACTTAAAACACTCCCACTAAAATTAGGAAAAAAACAATTTTATGTACTATATATATTAAATGTAGTATTTGAAGTTTTAGCAAGATCTATAAGACTGTCAATGGATATCACAGATAAAAATTGAATTGTATATGGCACTCAAAAATGATTAGTGACTGCAGAATAGATTGTCTGTGGCAACTTTTGGATCCTGTACATATAATTTATTATAATTATTGAGCAATACAGTTAACATATTATTTCATGTTCATCCTTTTGTTTTACCTATTGCAAACACAAAATGTTTTTTAAAAGATTTATTTTAAAATAAATTTAAATTCCAAAGTGTATTTGATAAGTAGATGTACCTTCATCATGGATATAAAAGTACTCTTTTAGAACATAAAAGAACAAGGAATTCCAAGGTTTGGAGTGACACTTGCTGTTAGATAGGAACGGCCTCAAAAGCACATAGACACACACTGTCTATTTTCCTGAATTCAGAGATAAAGGGAAGGAAGGCCAATGTTACTCACCTTTTTATGATTACACAGGAATGTTCAAGGTTATCATACTTGCTGTACATAAATAACATACTTTTTTCTTATAGAGATTAACTTTTGACTATATTTCCAGTTACAAGTATAGATTTTAGGCATGCTATTGAGCATTATATTCATCTTAAGAATGTAATGAAATTTGTTTGTGCCAGTATTACATGTTGGTAAAATAAAAGGATATTTTGTGTACAGTGTAAGGAAAATATTTATAAATTGTAATAATAAAATGATGAACAAATTAGTAGGAAGACTAGAATAATATTTTGTGTTTATATTTATGTGGAGGATAACAACTCTTATGTCTTCTTACTTATTATGAATTATTTGACCAATAAACATCAGACTCCAACATACTAGTTCATCATATACACAGAGTTAAATACAATTCTTTTTTACTTAGAAGTTGCACCACTGTATGATTTTTATGTATACAAATAAATATTTATCTATATATTTTTAAGAATAGGAAGATTATATATTACCACATGGAAAATGTCATTGAAATTTTCAGTAACACTCAATGGGAATATAAAAGCAGAACTTATGAAACTCAAATACTCACTTCTACACACCAAACTTTAAGAAACATCAGTGACATGAGCTGTTAGAGTGTTATAGTATTCCACATTGAGATGGTTAAAAATAACTATCAGCAATCCACAAAATCAAAATGTGTATAGTTTCCAAATTGACAAAATATACAGTTATAGTTAGTAAAATTTTGGAAAAAAAGAAATAAAAGAGGTAAATACAATATGTCAGAGACTATACAGCTTAGACATTAAAAAGGAAGACATATGTTTCTTAATAGTAGCAAAGATGAGCTAGTGGGTAACTGTTCTCTCTGTCACTGCTGCCATTCAGACAAGGGATAAAGTAAGCAGTCATCACTATTACTGACAGCCTTATATTCCAAAGAGTAAAAACATATCATTTAAATGGCACATATTCCTTTTTTCATTCCAAAGAGAGATTGAAAAACTATATTTTAAAATTCAAGGCCAGTGATTCTGCACGTATATAAGTCAATAGGAATAAACAGGGACACATTAGAAGTTTAAAGTGGACAGGTCTCCTTCTTTCATTCTTGATGACACATTAGAAGATACTGTTTGAAATCATACAGGGCACCCAAGAGAGTGACAATATCTATGTAAAAACTCTCTGGACTTAGATGAGCTATAAATACTCCTTGCCCTAGGACACAGCTATAGGTAGCACATGATCAGACTCTTTGTAGAGAGTCAATAATTTGATAATAGTCATTAAAATTGTATGAGGTTTCAGTAAGATATCACCAGGCACTTTGCTGTGGAAACTTTCAAGAGGAGTGATAAATATGTAACAAGATATAAAGTGATTTGTTCATTCAGCTTCTGGTTCTATGAGCATGGGGGTTACTGTGAGAAAAATGGAACACTCACAGGACAAATTAAAAATAGAAAATTAGCATTGAGTCTACAGAATAGTTATGTGCTGGTTTTGATGTGCTGATTGAAATACCAAGAAAAACATTATTTGGATTATCATATTCTGACTCAAGAACTATTCATAGTGACATTTACATAAAAAGTACAAAGTAACTTACTGTATATTCAGAATGTTGTTGAAATAATCTTTTTCTACAGGCTTTTTCACTCCTATCATGATGAAGACACAACCTGTCAACGAGTCTCCATCCTTGTCTTTATTCTGCATCATTCTCCAAAAGCACCTGGGATGAATCAAACGGCACACAAGAAGTGGAATGTTCAGGAGCAAGAAGAGCAAAATAAAAGTAAACATATTTGTCTTATTCTAAACCTGGCAGTGTGTATTGTGAAGTGATATTCATATCACCACATTATATTAACACTCTTATATTCCCAACTGCCTCTATAGGAACCTTCGTCACTCTTACCCCTAGGGCTCTGCATCTGATGTCCATGAGATTTAATTGTTTGATAAACATACATGATGAGAGTTCATGTAGTTTTTTGACATCATTCACATTTGTGAAAATTAAGTCTCTATGGAAGATGCCAATTTAGGAAAATTTGTTCCCAGGAACATCATGAACAATTTGTTTGTGATAATGCTTTTAGAAATGATATCAGTGAATTTTGTCAGGTAATTCACATTGAGATATGCAGTGCTCAGGAAAGAGTCACATATTCAGAATATATGGTTAAATTTTGGGAAATGTATCACACAGCCCTTGTCAAGGAAATGCATCTCTGTATTTAAAACAATTGAATTCCTAATAGCATGTACAGTGGGTCCTTTGCTACATTATGTACAGTTACAGGATATCTAACCAAATCCTATGCTTCCAATGTGTTGAGAACCAATAATCAGGCCAAATTCCAACATTTCCTGAATCATACTGTTGTCATCCCAATAACAGCCATGCCAAAACTGATGAAACATGTGAAGAGAATATTGTGGCTATATTTTTTATTCTATACTTATTTTCTCACCATCTGGGAGTGCCTTTTGAACCCTGAGAGAAAACCTTGTGGGGACTCGTTCGCCAAAGTTATTACTTACATATGAAGAGGGCCTATTCTGGTAATACAGTCTTTTTTTCTTAATTTTCTTATTCTTATAAAAAATATCTTTTTTATTCATGTATCCCCGTGATCTCTATCTCTTCCCTCCTCCCAATTCCTCCCAGTCACCCATCAGCCTTCAGCTGCTGCTTTGATGTTCCTGAGTTTTCACTAACTTGGTTTGGTTGACTCTGTAGATTCCCCCATCATGATTTTACTTCCCCTTTGCATAAATAATTTTTCTTCTTTTTCTTCTCCTGGACTTTGGAGTTTAGTCTGGTGCTTGGCAAGGAACCTTTGCATCTGCTTTCATCAGTTATGGGATGGAGGAATAATTAATATTCTTATCGAAAAGAGATTAAATATGGTCATGGTACAGATAACAATGATGTAATTTACTCCCTCCAAACATGGATGTATCTTATTTTTCTACCATGTCATCAATAGACACTGTGAGCATCATCATTGTGTGCAACAATGTCTTAGTTACTGCATTCTACAGACTTTTGGAATACCATGGCTCCCCTACTGCATGGAATTGTTTATAGCTCTTTGGCCAAGAATCTTTGTGACACCCTCAATGAAACAAAGTTGTGGACACGTGGTACACTGTGGTTATGAAGGATTTGGGTCACCTTTCCCTCTGTATTCCACAGCACTTAGAGCAAGCTTATAATAGCTATGGAGATTTGCTCCATCTTGGCTTCCATTGAGGGGATTGTGAGATGTATCTTTATCCCCAAATGCTATATAATTTTGTGGAGACCAGAGAAAAATTCTCCTCATAAGTTGAGAGATAAATAAAATTCCTGAACTACATTTTATAAATTGTAATATTTATACAGAACCACCTATCTGATTATAGTTCAAGATGCATCTATTAGCTAGTGACTTCCACTATGTTCAGAATATAATGTGGGAGATTGATTTATTACATTGTAAATAATTGTCCCACCCACTGGTTTAATAAAAAGTGCTGTTTAGTCAAAGGGAAGCAGGAAGTGTGGGCAGAGTTACCAGACTAAGAAAACTCTAAGAGCACTACGCCAGAGAGAAGCTGGATGAAGCAGAGGACAACTATGCTGCTCTAAGAATAGGTTAAAAGTCATGGGTTAGATTAAGGGTACAGAGTTAGCAAGTTATATGCCTGGGCCTTAGACAGGTCAGCTGAATACTATTGTAAACATCTGTGTGTCTCTGCGGGTCTCTGGGTCTGTGGGACTAAAGATTGAGGCTTGTCCCAGAAGACCAGGCCAGAAACCTCCAACTACAAATGGCAGCCCAATGTGGGGCAAATATACCCACAAAAAGCCACATAAAGCTTAAAAAATGGTCTAGAGCCCAAAGCAGCTTCTGAGTTGTGTCTCTCACATGAGCCTTGGTACAGAGACACCCTGGTGAGGTATGAGCTTGGGCTACTATGGCAGGCTTTTGGGCTTTTGGGCTTAAGGTATAAAATGACTGGTTCCTGAAGTCTCACAGGACCCTCAATATAAGCAAAAAGATGTAAATGATGGATTTAAGATTTCTATTAATAAGGACAAAAAGAGAATAGAGATAAAGATGGCTTCTTAGTGAAGCTATATTCTTGGATCAGTTCTGTTTGCTGGAGGCAAACTGAGGCTTGACTTTTTTAAAGAGAAGCTTCCTGATTCAGCCTTAGAGGAAAAACACTTGTGAGTTTTTTAAGAGGCCCTGCTGCCTAATTTTTAAATGGAGTTAATGAGCAACAGATGGCAAAGCTTTACTTGGTGATTATATGGACCCTAAAATTCCCCAGAGTACCAGGGCTAAAATGATAAATTCGATGAAATTAGACTGGAAGCTGCGTGGAGCCATCCACCCATCCTCCCAACCTTGAGTCCAGGCAGATTAAAGGTGTATTCAGGAACAGAAAGAAATAGAAGAATCTGGGCAGAGTAAATCACCCTATCCAAGCAAAGGTGTGGTTAGAGACAGAAAAAGTTAAGAAATAAATATACAGTAAAGACAGTTTTTAGAAAAGTTTAAGTGGTTTAGAGTGCATTGAAAATATAGATACATAGACTTAGAGAAAAAAAAAGGTAGAGAAAGCCCATAAAAAAGAAGTAGAGTAAAATAAACAGACAAACAAACAATCAAACAAATAAATAAATAAAAAATGTAAAGATGGAAAATACAAAGATTGTATGGATATTGTATATTATTGTCTTATCTTTAAGCTTCTTGACTGCAAATGAAATAGTAAAAGCTGCTAAAAGACAGTTGATTATAAATGCTATTGGATGAAATCAACCTATATATTTGGTAAATGAGTTTACTTTAAAATTGAAATGCAAAGATATGCTACTTTGGAGAAGAGGTTTTTGTTTTAATTTCACAGAAAAGGAGAGGCTGTGGATTTATTCCTTGATAAATAACATAAAGTTTGATAGAGGAAGACCCCCTGATAAATCTCCAGTGGAAATGGATGGCCCAGATGATTCAGCATTTAAAGCACCTCTGTTGAAGTTTCCACAGCTCTGTATCCAGAACAATTTAAAGGAGACTGGCTGAGATGACCCAGCCTTAGAGACTTCTTCACTAAAGACTTGTGCATAATCCTACATTTTTCTTTGGATTCCCAGGAATTTGCCAGAGTCCTCCCCATTCAGCAGGAAGTAGCCTAGAGAACGACACCCACATTCCCAAAACATAGATTATGGATGTTTGTGTTTATTTACTGTGTTGTTTATAGGTTGTTATAGATAATGAGGGGGGAAGAATATTAGATTTGGAGTTCTTTTGTTTTAAAAAGAGAAAAGGGGATATGTAGGAGATTGTGTAATTACATTATAAAGAATTGTCCCAGCCACTAGTATAATAAAAGCACTGATTGGACAAAGGCAGGCAGGAAGTGTGGGTGGATCTACCAGACTAAGAAAACTCTGAGAGCAGAATGTCAGAGAGAAGCCAGAAGAAACAGAGGACAACTATGCTGCTCCTGGAGAAGGTAATGACCCCCATGGCTGAACAAGATAAGAGACATGGGTTAGTTTGAGAGTAAAGAGCTAGCAAGTTATATGCCTGGGCCTTAGGTTGATCAGCCTAAAAATAACTATAAGCATCTATGTTTCTCTGCAAGTCTGTGGGTCTGTGTGTCTCTGTGTGTCTGTGGGTCTGATGGCCTATACCTTGAGGCTAGGCCCAAAAGTGCAGGCCAGAAACCCCTACTACAATATAATGCCAAGAAGTGTCATGTATAGTACTTTTCTATAAAATAATTAGTGATAAACTATTAAACCTTATCAGGATTATACAGAAGACCTCATGGAATAACTAAGCAATCCTTTTACAAATTTTTGATGTGATGAGTTGTAGAGGTTGAGGTACTTGCCCTTAACTCTACTCAAGGTTTCTTAAAAACTCTTTGTCAAGATTAAGAAAAAAAGAAAGATTTTTATAACTTCACACACATATGCTAGTGCTCTTTATTCTATCTGATCTTTATTCTTTCCTGAATGTAATTCTACTAATTTTCTACAATATCTTGGCTCTAATTCTCTGCTCCTATTATATTTACTGCAGTTTTCCTCATAATCCTTCTCCACTTGTTCATACAGACTCTCCTCCCTTGTTCTCAGCTAGTCCAGGAGCTTGGCTCAGTGTTCAGCCGTGGATCTCTGCCTCCATCTCTATTCATTGTTGGCTGTAGGTTCTGTGATGACACTTAGGGTGGTTATTCATAGAGGGAAAGTCCTGTTTAGGCGCCCCCTCCACTATTGTTTGGAAACCATGCCAGGGACATCCTGTAAGTTCTTGGAGGTTTCCCTAGTATCTGATCTCTTTCCAACTCCACATTGGCTTCCTCTATTGAGATAACATCTCTATCTCCCCCTTTGTTGCTCCTCTCACCCAACCATCTTCTTCTTTCAAGATTTGTTCCCAACTCTTCTAGGTTGCAACCCATTATGACCCCAATTTGCTAAGGTGATCTTCTCTGTATTCTCTTTTTAGGGAATCTCTGGATGTCTCTCTTAAGTTCCTTCTGATCCCAAGCTGTTAAAGGGTCATGCTTTCACCTTGGGTATTCTTTGTTCTTTGTCTAAAATCCACTTGAGTGAATTCGTCACTTATCTTTTAAGCCCTTTTATCCCTAGTGTATAAGAGGGCTATTGATTCTATTGAGTTACTCTTACACCCTGCTACATGTCTGTCAGCTCTATGTGTTCTATGGTAGAATTTCGGGTGTCACTTATGTAGATGATCATATCATCTGAAAATACAGATAGCTTGACTTCTTTCTTTCCAATTTGTATCCCTTTATCTCCTTTTGTAGCTAAAACTTTGAGAACTATATTTATGATTAGATAAGGATATAGAGGACAGTCTTGTCTTGTTCCTGATTTTAGTGGGATTGCCTTGAGTGTTTCTCCATTTAGTTTGATGTTGGATTTTGCTTGCTGCGTATCGCCTTTATTATATTTAGGTATTTTCCCTGTATTCTTGATCTCTCCAGAATACTTTTCATGAAAAAGTGTTGTATTTTGCCAAAGGCTTTTTCAGCCTCTAATGAGATGATCATGTATTACTTTTTCCACTTTGTTTATATTATGGATGTTTTGTATATGATGTTTATATGATGGATAGATAGTTTTTCATATATTGAACTATCTTGCATCTCTGGGATGAAGCATACTTGATCATCATGGATAATTTTTTTTGATTCTTTGCTGGATTCAGTTTCCCAGAATTTTATTGGGCATTTTTTCATCAGTGTTCATGAGGGATATTTCTCTGTAATTCTTTTTTTTGTTGCATCTTTGAATAGCTTGAGAATCAATGTGATTTTGACCTCATAAAAAGATTTCAGCAATGGTCCTTCAATTTCTACTTTATAGAATAGTTTGAGGAGTATTGGTATTAGTTCATCTTTGAATGGTAGAATTCTGTACTGACTCCATCTGGTCCCAGGCTTTTATTTTTTTTTAACTTGGGAGACTCTTAATAATAGCTTCAATTTCCTTTGAGGTTGTAAGTCTGTTTTGGTCTCTAATGTGATTTAATTTTGTAAGTGGTACCTGTCCAGAAAGATGTCCATTTCTTTTCGGTTTTTCATTTTAGTGGAGTATAGGTTTTCAAAGCATGACCTCATACTTATATGAATTTTCTGGATGTTTGCTGTTGTGTCCTCCTTTTCATTTCTGATTCTGTTAATTTGGATATCTCTCTCTGCTTCTCCATTAGTTTGGATAAGGGTTTACGTTACAATAAGGTTTTCTCACCCTGGGCGCCAAAGGTCCCAGACCCACAGACCTGTAGTGCCAGATTGCTTAGCCACCCACTGCAGCTTAGTCCTTCCAAAAATGACTCAGACACTTGTATTAAGTTCATGCTGTTTGGCCTATGGATCAGGAACACTGCTAGCTGGCTCTTACATCTTCACTCACTCCATTTCCATTAATCTATCCTGCCATGTAGCCTGTGGCTCACCTGTGATCCTTACATGTTGCTCCTTTGGGTAGCTAGCTCAGTCTCTCTGACTCTGCCCTTCTCCTACCTATGCTCTGATTTGCACACCTACTTTTTCTGTGGTGCTTGTCATAGCCCAAAACAGCTCCTTTATTTAAAGATTGTTATTCACAGCATACAGAAAGACATTCCTACATCACCTCCCCCTTTCTGTCTAATCAAAAAGGAAGGTTTAAATTTTAACATAACAAGATTACATGTAATATAATAGCTATCAAGCAAGAATTAAAGTTACAATATCTAGTCTATTTGTATTTAGCAAAATTAAAGAAAATATTCTATCATCTACCTTATCATTGTGATTTTAAAGTTTCATATCCAATATCCTTTTTAAATAACTAAGAAAAACTATACCTATAACTATCTAATTTTCAACTACATCAAAGACCACAGAAGAATATAATATTTACCCAAGTAAACTGGAGGGCAATCAACTTCCAAAATCTACAAATGACACCTATCTGCCTGGACAGTTACCCAAAGTTTCTTTACAAAGTTGGGACATCCATCTTCAGCCTACAGGCCCAGAGTCTCTTTGCATATCAGTGAAGCTGGAAATCTGCTCTGACCATTCTGGTACATTTCATCAGTTGCTTCTACTTGAGCCCTGAAGAATGTCTGGCAGTTTTCTCTGCAAAGCAGGAACCTGAATGACCATCTCAGCTTGTTCTGAAAAATTTAAGAGGTCACTTTCTTATGGAGATGTGGTGGGATTCAGGTGTCAGCTGATAAGGTCCGAAGATGCATATCTAGGGTCCCAGGCTCCTGGATGGGGTGTGGCCAATCTCATTGATAAGGGGCTGCTGGGACACGAGGAGGTCTCTTCCTGGTTCCTGGTGGCTGGAAAGACTGGTTTGGAATCCATCATCCATCCATTGCTCATCCATCACTCGGATACTCCAGTCCCTGTTCAGGTGCCACTTTAAGCTGTTATACATATCATGAGTATTGATTTATATTCTAATAAATATTAATCTTGGACTGGTGCCTTGTAAGTAAAACTCCATCTACACAAAGGAATACCAGAAACCCTGGGAAATAAGAGGAGACAAGCGTCTAGAATGCAGGGTGGTCAAAGAGACCAGGAAACATATCCTAAAGATTATTCAACTGGACTATTAGAGGTTAATAGAGACAGAAGCAGAAATCATGGAGCAGGATGGGTCTGTGCTAGGTCTTCATATACATATACATATACATATACATATACATATACATATACATATATATATATATATATATATATATGTTGTAGTTGTTTAGCTTTGTGTAGTAAGAGGTTTCTGACTTTTGGGCCTAGCCTCATGGATTAGGCCCCTAGACTCACAGACCGTAAAGACACACAGATGTTTACAATAGTTTTAGGCTGTTCGGCCTAAGGCCCAAGCATATAACTTGCTAACTCTTTACCCTTAATGTAACCCATGACTCTTATCCTGTTCAGCCATGTGTCTCGGTGCCTTTTCTCAGAGCAGCGTAGTTGTCCTCTGTTTCTTCTGTCTTCTCTCAGGCCTTCTGCTCTGCTCTGCCTGTTCCTAGAGTCTTCTTAGTCTAGTAGCCCCACCCACACCTTCTGTCGGCCTTTGGACAATCAGTGCTTTTTTATTAAACCAATGAGTGGGATAATCATTTACAATGGAACAATACAATCCCCTTACAGGTTTGGGTTTGTATGGGACTGCTAACAGTGGGATATGGGTATCCCTGACTCTTTTGTCTGTTCTTCCAATAGTTTACTCACATTAGGTTGCCTTATCCAGATTTGATACAGAATTTTCTTCCTAGATTTGTTGCTATATGTAATGCTGTGTTTCCTTTTCCTCTCTGGGAGGCATGATATTTTATGAATGAAAAAGAATTTGATGAAAGAATGTGGAGCTTAAGACAAGAAAATTTGAAGACAATGGAAGCTTTGGTCAAGATATGTTGTGCATTATAACCATAATTTTAAAAATCCAGAAATGCACAGACTATAAAAATGAAAATAAAAAAACATTTCATGAACTAAAAATGAAGTCAATAACTAAACAAATGACCCAAAGGAAAACATTTCTAGTAATGAAAAACTTAGGAATACAAGCAGGGATAAAATAGTCAAGCTTTCATCGGAAAGAACCATTTTAACTCAAATTTTATATATTCAGCATCATCAGGATAAACAACAAGAACAAAACAGCTGAAACAATCATGACACATTGAAGACATTTGGAAATTTCACATTTTCTTATTTCAATACAAACTAGAAGGTAATAGTAATAAACACAGCATCATATTGGAACAAAGAGGAAAAAGTTGTTCTGTGGGATCAAATTGAAGTCTTAGATATGTATTTCTAAACCTATGGACACATGATTTTGATGAGACAAAAAAACATAGTTGAAAAAATAAGACATCATCAACAAATGGTGCAGTCCTAACAGAATTTCTGCATCTAGAAGAGCCCAAATAGAGACATATTGTTATCCTCACAGAAAACTCATGTCCATGTTTGTCAAAAACCTCAAACTAAAAGAAGATAGATTGAACATGGTGGAAGTGAGAGTGGACAAGAGCCTTGAAGACATTTGAAATGGAAATTACTAGAAAATGGAGCACACACACTAAGACCAGTGAATAATAAATAAGGCCACAAGAAACTGAACATTTTCCATTAAACAAATGACACTGTCATTGAGACAAAGCAGCAACCTACAATTAGGAAATGACTTTTAACCATCCCTCACCTGATGGAAGACTAATAGGTCAAATACATGAAAAATAACAGAAACTACAAGCCAATAAACAAATGATCAAATTTTAAACTATGTCATATTTAAACAGAATTCTCAAGAAATAAACCTTGAATTTTAAAGAATCCCTTAAATAAATATTTATGTGATTTGTCTTACTGTACCTGTTTTACTCTGCTGTTGATCTCTTGGAATTCTGCTCGTTTTGGAAAGCAAATGGAAGAACAGTGAATCCTGGAGAGAGGATTCATGGGATGGTGGCTGTGAAAACATTGTACTGCATTTAGTCTCAGCCCTCAGTTTCTGTCAGTTACACATTAGCTCAGATTTAAAAAGAATGATAGAGTTTACTTTTTCTGTTTAGTCTTGCATTTTCCATTTTTTACTTTAAAGGGGTTATTCTATATCTACCACTGCTCCCCTTCCCTTCCCTCCTGCCTGTCCCATCCAGTGCACTCTTAGCCTTCCCCCAACCCATTCCCCCATCCATTCCACAAGGAGGGCCAAGAATACAAAGTGAGTCTGTTCAGTCTTGGCATATACAGTTGAGGTAGTTCTGATTACCTCATCCCACTACTAAGGCTAGGTCAGGGGTCCTCTGAAGGAAATGGGTTCCAAGAGGCCAGTTAATGCACCAGTAATACACTCTGATTTTACTTCAATAGTCTCTACTTACTACCCATGCTTTTTGACTGTTGTCTACCTTTGGAGGCCTTAGTTTCTTTCCATGAAAGTTCCTCATTGATTATTTTGGAGTCAGTGATCATCCAATAGCTCCAGTCAGCTGACTCTGTGTCTCTTCCTCATGATCCAGACCCCTGTGTTCATATGCACTCTCCTCTCTCACTCTTCAGCTAGCCTGGAGTTTGCCCTGGTCCTTAGCTAAGAATCTCTGCTTCTCCCTCTATTTGTTGATGAATGAAGATTATCTAATGGACAATTATGGTGTTCAATGAGGGGAATTCCTGGTTAAGCACCCTCTCCACTATTACTTGGATCATAACATGGAACCAGAAAGGGGAGATGGGAAAAATCACCAGAGAAGGAGATGGTTGAGTGGGAGAAGCAACAGAGAGAGAGAGAACAAATAAACAGACATCTTGCTAGAGGGAGCCAGTATGAGGCTATAAAGAAACCTCATGCTGAAGAAACTTCTCAGAACCCACAAAATGTTTCTGGCTAGGACTCCAAGTAATAGTGGACCCAGTATATTTCAATCTTAATGTATATTAGAGGCAAACATCAAATCTCCAAGAATCCTTTAAATAAATACTTTTTTGATTTGTTTTACTGAACAGGGTTTTGTCAACTTGGGTGTCAGTCGCAGAGTTTGGCTCTTTTTAGAAAATAAATGAAAAAATAGTGAATCAGGGAGAGAAGACAGATGAGGTGGTACGTGTAAAAAGAGTGCAATGTATCCAGTCTCAGCACTCAATTGCTGTCAAAGTCACAAATTAACCCCCAAATCCAATGTGAATGTATATTAGACAAAGGAAACACTTCATATATGCTATTATCCAGTAGCCAGTTTGTAGTAATGAGGGACCCACAGACCTGCAGTCAGCTCCAGACCCCTTAGCCACCTGCCACTGCTCAGGCCCCAAAAAAATGATTCTGACGCTTATAATAACTTCATGCTGTTTGGCCTATGGCTTAGGCACATTGCTAGCTAGCTCTTACATCATAAATTAACCCATTTTCATTCATCTCTCCCACGTGGCCCGTGGCTCGTGTTCCTTACATGTTGCTCCTTTGGGCTTCGGGGTTGGTCTGTTCTTGACTCCGCCCTTCTTTTCCTACTTATTCTGATTCCTCTACCTACTTCTTCTATGGTGCCTGTCAAGGGCCAAAACAGCTGTTTTATTTAAAGATTGATATTCACAGCGTACAGAAAGACATTCCCACATCACCAGTTCTTGAAATATTAGTGGGTGACTGAAAGAATATAAAAAATGATGTACAGAAATTTGGTATACATGTAATGTTTGGCTTTATTATATAAGAAACAGAGTATCACTATCTAATGCATATATCTTCCATTGCATCCTAATTGGTGTTTCTGTACCAACAACTGAGATTGTTGTTACAATTAATGGAATGTTAAATTAAGAAAATGATTTCACCTTTAACATTTGAAGAGAATTTCTCTCTGGTCTTAGTAAAATTATGTAGCACTTGGGGAAAAAGATGCATCCCAGCAAACCTGCACTAGAGGCCAAAATTGAGAGGACCTCCACAGACAACATGACCTTGCCCTTAGTACTATGGTAAACAGGGAGAAATGTGATCCAAACACTGCAAAACAAGATCATGCTAAAGGTCAGAAACTTGGCTTCATTAAATGTGTCAGGGAGATTTCTGGCCAAGAAAGCCACAACAAAACTCACTAAGGCAAGGGAGCCATGATATCCCAAGACACAGTAGAATGCAATAACTGAGCCCTTGTTGCACACAATGATGATGTGGCAATGGTCAAAGTGTGCATCAATATCAATAAATGGAGGAGAAACTCCCAGCCAGATTGCACAGAAAATAATTTGAATGATGGTACAGACGACTATTATGAAATTAGGTACCTTTGTAAGTAGTAAATACCTCATCTTTATTCCAGGGGCTATGACTGTGAAAGCCAAAAGCACGGTAAGTGTTTTGGCCAACACAGTGGAAATAGCCACAGTGAATAAAACTCCAAATGATATTTGCTGCAAGATGCAAGTCACTGAGTTGGGATGGCCAATGAAGAGCAACGGGCACAGGAAACAAAAGATCAGTGTGATTAATAAGGTGTAGCTGAGATTCCGGTTATTGGCCTTCACAATAGGAGTGTCATGGTACTTGACAAAGATCCAAAGAATCACAGCTGTAAATGCAGAGAAGCCCAAGGCCATTAATGCAAGTGCCAACCCAAAAGGATCTTCATAGGTCATAAATATCACAGCTTTGTCAATGCATCGGTTTTGCTCTGTGTTGGCATACTGGTGTTCTGGACACTTAACACACTGATGCACATCTGACAGAGAAAGGGTATGATTAGTTCAGATTCAGTGTTATAATCACAGGACATTTCAATGTTGGTTACTGAAGAAGCATTGCAATATCTACATTTTGTTGCTGAGAATGTAATGGAGGGACATTACTGCACAGAAATGCTTTCGTTTTATAATAATATTCATTATCTTGACTGGTAATAAAATGAAATTATTATTTAACTGTATAGATGAGATCATCAGTCATGTTTTCAGAAATCAGATATTTTATTATATTTTAGACATCATGGTAAAATAATTTAGACTGATGAATTCTCAAAAGCTAAATATATTTATCACAGTTTTTCTGAAAACATTTTAATATCACAGATACTTTGGACTCAGTGCCTCTTGAGAACTTTGTTTCTTTTGTGTACTCATGAGAAATGCAGATAATGTCTTCTCTGTGGACAAAATCTATGATAGATTTTCTAGTTTAAATTTTTCAGGCTAATACATTGACATAAAGGAACACTAAATCAAGTAAGTAGGTTTTATATGCATGCAAACATTTATATATTTGTGTTCATGTAAATGTAACAAAAGGGCTTGTGAATTTTAGAGCACCTGAATTTAGATATGAAAGGTAAGAGTATAAGATTAAGACATAAATGATACACAAATTTTATATTAATATGTAAAATGCAGCAGAAAATAAAATTTTAAATAAATATGCCTTTGTGTCTTCACTTGGCAATAGGAAAACCAACTCGCAAGTATTGTTTTCAAGAAGCAAGAAATTTGTCATGGAAGGTAGAACTATCTCTAAATACTTAGCACTAAAAATCTCTATATCTTGATTACATCACCTTTGCAAAAACGTGGCACCTCTCTCCTACTTAATTTCAATCCCTATGAGACTCAGAGTCTATGAGTGCACTAAGATTAAGTGGCTACAGATAAACTACATAAAAAAGATTTAAAGATCCTTAAACAAGAATGATAACACAGAATGTTTATCTTTAGCAATAGTACCCCATTAATTATTTATAATACACATTGTGGTAAAGGTAAGAATTGTGATTACAATTGTAATTAATCACTAAATAATTACAGAATATTATAATAAATTCCAAGATTTAAGTCTTTTTATCTAGAATAATTCATTTGTGGGCCAAATAAATCAGCTAAATTATTTAAGGGTCTAGACATTTGAATTAGCTGTGGAGAGAATGTACTTGTCTAGCACAAGTCCTGGATTAAGGCTACAGCATTCATTTCAGGTATCTAGTAACTGCTTGTCACTTTAACCCCAGGAACATTTGATGCCTCTCACCTGCACCTGCACCTGCACTTGGGTAGATATAACACCCATCTTACATACATACATACATCTCCTTATAAAGTAATAACAAAAGTATGTTTATAATACCGATTTACTTCTTGATAAATACCTCTTATTCTTAACTGTTTTTAACATTTAAACAAGTTTATTACAATTTGTTTAATTAATTTTGTGGATGATGGACAAGGGCATAGATGAAGTTCAGAAGAAATCTTTGAGGAGTTGGATAACTCTTCCTAAACTGTGGGAACTGGGGATAAACTTAGGATATCAGCTTTAGTTGTAAGGATGTTAAATGCTGAGAAATATTACTGACCATAAAAGTTTTTAAGAGCATTTTATTTTGTTAGTTAACACACCAATGATATAAAAACTATTTGTCTGATATTTGTACTTAGCAAACCATAACCAAATAAACCTTTGGTGAACACTGAGCTATTTAGGTGACAATACTTTTTAAGTAATAAGGAATAATTGTCTTTCATACAAGACCATTTTAATTTTTTTATGATATCAGTAACTGGGTGCTGCATACAAAAGTATTGCATATGGGATTACTCTTATTATTCATCCACATCTTATAATAATATATATCCCTACTTTTCTAAATTTTGAATCACATTGCACCTTTGTAAAGAGGTTTCTGGATATTCTACTGTGTCTTCTGTCTAAACTGAGCATTTTCTAATGATATTTCAAGTAATTATTTTCCTCTTTATTAATCCTACAGAGGACTTGAATTTAGTTTTCAGCACTTACATGACTATATTCAATGAATATGATGATTTATTCTGTTCTTCATTGGCTCTTATATATATATGTGGTATGTTAAAATTTATATGGGAACATTTAAGTATATGTGAAAAGGATAAAAATAATTCAAGATTCATGATCTAAACCTGATCTATGTGTCACCTTAGAGGATCTTAATTATAAACAAATGTGTAGAATTTCCTCATATTACAATTTGATATCAACAATGTTCCTTTCATAAAATACCAGATCCCATGAATTTTCAATGAGTTAAAAATGTAAGTCATTGCGTATGACATTAACTAAAGAATCATTGTAATTGATAACCTCCCACAAATACTGATCTAGGAAAAATAATGATATATTTGATTTACTCAATTGCCTATTACACCTCTTCAAAATCTAAATGTTGAGGGTAGAAGAAGGATCAATGTGAAGGAGTTTTCAACACCAATAACACTCACTTGTCTCATTAGAAATTTCATTTTCTGGGCAGGGTCTACAATCAAAGCAACAGGCAGCAATTCCCTCCTGCTCAAATTTTCTGAATCCAGGACCACAATCTGCACTGCACACAGAGGGGGGCATCTGAAGAAAATTAGACACATACTGATATCACAAATTTACCTACTTCTTTCATATCTATACCCCATTTGCATGTTGAAATATAAATAAGTTTATTTTATTTACACCAGATAAGTGACCACATTTTACTTATTATATTATTTAATTCCAAACATATGAATATATGCAAACAAACTGGTGTACAATTGAGTACATTCACCATCCTTAAAATTTAGGAAGAAAAAACAGGCAGTTCACTGTGGGCAATTGCTACAAAGGCTTTAAACTGATTTTATTGTTAATTTTTGTCAACATAATGCAAAGTACATTAAAAAGTGAGAAGGAACATTAACTAAAAATAATTAGCTTTATAGGACAAGTCTGTGTTTTCATTGGTAAAGCATTTTATTTCTCGGAAATTAATGTAGGATTATCCGGTCCGCTCTAGCCAGTGCTATCCTTAGGCGAGACTCTATGAGAATTCCACAGAACAGTTTAGTAAACGGTGTTTTTTGAGAATTTTTACTTTAGTTTTATTTTCCAGATTCCTGTCTTGTCCTCCCTTGACTGTAAGCCATGAGCCAAATAAGCCCCACCTATTCACTGGGCTCAGGGTTAAGCAGAGCAACAGAGAAGCAAAATAGGACTAAATATATTAAGCACAGGAGCTATCTTCTTAAATATCAGATAGTAAGCATGATCTCAAGTATATTGCCACTGCAAGCCAAGATCAAGTATATGGAAAGAAACAGGGGAATAGGCAAGTCTACTTGTGGTGAAGAAGTACTGAGTTGATACTTACTGAACTGAATTATAGATTGTTTCCTGATTGCTCGAATGTACTTGAAGAGAATGCATACTCAGAATGAAACTGAATAAAAGTATGCATATTAATTGAAAGATTGCATAATTTAACAGAGTGTGTGTGTGTGTGTGTGTGTGTGTGTGTGTGTGTGTGTGTGTGTGTATTTCTGTATTTCTCTATTACCATTAACCTGGTGAGTGAGATCTACATTTTTTCATCATAAAGTTCCAAATTCTTGCTTTCTCACTTTGCATCATCTATGCACAGTATCCTCTCATGTTCTCCAAAAATATGGACAACTACACCTCCTGTCTGCTTTTATTGTGGATACAGGGTCTTACTATTTCGTGTTCGTTGAAGTCAACCCTCTCTAGAACATGCTATGTTTTCTGTCTTTTTTCATCTCTTATTTTCTTTCAATGATATTTTAAGTACTATATTGAAAAATAATCCAGTTACATTTAATTTTTTCAAGGCTGGATTTTCATATGCAGTGCTGGCATGCTTAGATTCACAATGCCGGACATGCTGGCTACAAGAGGCCAAAGATTTCTACCTCACCTTCTAATGATCTCAGATTAATGACACACATCAAAACAAAAACCTGTCCTTATTTCTGAGTTTCTTTTATTTTTTAGTCAAATGCTGTCAAGACTTTTGCTACAGAAAATCTTAGTATATCAAAATGAGTTCCTGTTATATTAGGCTCTGGTTGTTCTTAACTCCGAATAAATGCTGAAATTTGTCAAGAGTCCTATCTGTACATTTTTTGGATGATAATATTATTGTATCCTTAAGTTTACTTATCTTGTTTATAAAGTCTACCTAGTTATATAATAACAACCCAGTGCCAGATATTGGGGGAAAGCTTATATATCAAAGAGGCATGAACTCTCAGACTGAGATGTGAAGCAAAGGCTCAGGAACTGGACCTTCTGTTGTTTTGTTGAGTTTATTTAGAAGTTGTTTAATTGGCATTTATTTTATCCATAACTATATATAATATTGTCTCTAAATCTCTTTCTTCTATTCCAGTTTATTTCAATGCTTTTTTCACATCTCATTTTATAGAAATGTATTTTTCATGTGTATAAATGTATATTTGTTTTCCATATAAATAGAAAAGGAATTTTTAAAACCAATATTGCTGTCTCTGTGTTTTGATGAGAGTATGTGACCAGTAACATTAAATTATTTTAGAAAATTATTTCATATTCTCCATTTGTTGTAATTGAATGAAATATTTAATAGTTTTTTAAAGAATTTTAAATTTATTTTGACATACCAATGACATATCTCCATCTTGTCTTCCCCTTCCCCTTCCACCTCGGCGTTCTCCCCATCCAACCCACCACCTTCCTTTCCTCCAAAAGAGAAAGGCATCAAATGTAGAGCCAGAAATCCCTGGTACATTTATTTGAGGGGTTCTCTGTTTGCAGAAAGAAATAAGAGACCTGCATGTAATCACAGAGTTCAAAAAAAGAATGGTGGGTCTACATCAGATATGAAAAGCAATTTTAAAAATCAACCTTTTTACAAAAGAAACTGTAGAATGATCAAATATATATTATGGTACATAGTAAGATAGCAGGTAATAGAAAATAACTTTTGACCATTAACATATTAAAACTTAATTGAAACATCCTGTTTAATTTTTATGTAACAATTGTTTATACCAGCAATTTGAAAAGAAAAGTTATTGAGTTATATACATTTATTTTATATTAATGTTTAATTTTAGTTCTCAAAAAATTTTCATTTTTCTCATTTTGTTTCTTGTTCTTTGATATACTTATGCAGTTACAAAAATTTAGAAAAAGAATGAACTATAAAAAGATTGTATAGTAAATAAGTAAAAGAGAAAATAATTTGAGTACACATAAAGCCTGTGAGACATGCAAGTTTTCAGAAAAAGACATACGATACCAAGATGTGCTTCCTCTCTGAACATTTCTTGTGAAATCAAACTCTAAATTATGACATTTGATTTCTTCACGGATGCTCTTGCATCTAACAACTTTGAACCCTTACCTTATCCATAGCCAGGCAGAGGTGGCTATGAACTTCCTAGAACTTGGAAGTCGGAGGCAGGAAGAGGTCTGTTAGTTCAAGGTCAGCCTGGTCTACAAAGCAAGTTCTTGGACAGCTAAGACTGTTATGCAGAAAACCTTGTCTCAAAAAAACAAAACAAAAAAGTCTGGAGAGACGGCCCTGTCCTCTGATATTCCAGGCTGCATTTATTAAATATAAAATTGATTATCACACTGTATTTACAACCATACTTAAAGCCAAATTATTTTCTTGATATCATTTTTTTCCATACAGAGATGAAAACTAGGCACAACCTTGTTAGGTTGAATAGCCTACATAATAATTATAGGGTAATAGCAAAGCTCCTCTATTGAGAAATTTCCTTCATAGAGTATAATCCAGAGCTATAGAAGTGAATTATCTGGTAATTACAATTGCTACTCATGAAGAGACTCGTTTATTTTTATATACAAACTGACAGACTCTAAGATCTCTCCAGTTATCAGGAACATTAGTAATTCTTCTGACATTCTTATGGCCCAGGAATTCCTCTGTTGTACAATCATACATGCAGGTAAAATTTCCATATCCACATAAAAAATAGAAAGAGAGAAGATTTAATTCACAGAATACCTAATATGGATAATGAAAATGTTAACTTATGGTTAGAAGTCTTGATACTGAAAAATAATTTTTCTAAAAAGACTTACACAAAATTACACCATAAAATTAATATCTCACTTATGTTGACTTAACTTTATCCTTATAATTTGCCTTAGTTTTTCATCATCTGTGCCTGAGATTCAGCATATGGGAATAATTCTCTGTCTAGTAATCAGAATGGTTCAAATATATTATTTCTTACTTTCCTGAAAATAATGTGAAATATTGTTTATAACTTATTTGTATTTATATTATAAAAACAAACAGGCTCTGATATGGTATAAATATGCCCTATGCATGTCTTAAATCTCAAAGAATCACTTAAACTATCGAGTCAGAAAAAGTGAAAGGAACAAAAACATTGTAAGTGGCTAGATTCTGATTTCTGCTGTGACAATCTAAAGACATTATAAGTGGCTAGATTCTGATTTCTACTGTGACAATCTAAAGACATTATAAGTGGCTAGATTCTGATTTCTGCTGTGACAATCTAAAGACATTATAAGTGGCTAGATTCTGATTTCTGCTGTGACAATCTAAAGACATTATAAGTGGCTAGATTCTGATTTCTGATGTGACAATCGGTTTCATTTGACTAAGTAACAAGGTTGCAAAAAATGGACCCATATGACAGTCTTACTGCTGTGTAATATAAATCAGTACAATTAAGTGAGACCTACCTTTTGGCTTCCTATGGGCCACCCAATTATATCTTCAGATAAATGAAGCTGTTGACCATGTGGAAAATATGGACTAAAAAATCCTATCTTCACTTTAAGTACTAGACCATGTAGAAAATTCCATGTCTGAAAAATGTCATAATCTGACATAAGTTTTTCTTTCTGGTTCATAATCACTTTTTCCCCAAATGGATTAGTGAAATGAGTTTTCCTCAGAAAGGAGTGAAGCTGAAAGAGATTCCACATTTTATAATGTATATACCCATCCTTAAAATCAAAACATTTTCTGATTTTAACTTAAAGGTAACTTTATAGAAGGTGCCCTGGGAAAAACTCTATTAACGCAAATTTTTGTCCACATCCAAAGTAATACTAACAGATACCCATACATACACACAGAAACACAGCAACACAAGTAAATATATGTGCATAGACCTACATAGAATCATACAAATAAATACAGGCACATGCTGATACCTGCACTGACAAATACACGTAAAACCTACACCCATGCGGATAGACATTGAAATAAGGCAAACATGAGCTACCATCTACAAGATGACAAGTAGAGGGAAAGCTAGACTGAAATATATGCATACAAAGCAAAACATACATAAACAAAGACACACCAAAAAAGTAAGTATATTAATACACAATAAGAAACATTCATGCCAATCAATGCATGAACATGTATGTACTGAACTGAATCACAGAACAATTCCTTGTTTAATTATTCTCAGACTTATGAATGAGATCACTGAAGCTTATACTGAGGTTAAGATCAATTAAGACCACTTGAATAAACAATCTCTGCACTGATTAGCAAATATTTGAGCATTAATAAATAAGGTAATAATAAATAGTCATTGATAAATGATCTCCACATGGAGAACATTAATGACCAAAAAAATTGATTTGTTTCCAGTATTAGAAAATGATAATGATATTCAGGTCCTCTCTAACAAAATCACAGATTTTATTAATAAATGATGTCTTCTAAACCACTTAATGTATATTAGAAATGTGTGCCACAAATAGTTTTACATTGTCAACAGAAAAAAACACATGTAGAAAAATTTCTGTTTGGTTATTTATTATTAATACAATAGATTTGGGCATCTGAGAGACTATTAAGCACTATGACATTGATGACATAAACTATCAGCCAATAGAGTAAACTCTACCTTCAAGCAGTTAATCTCAGATTTTTTTCTATTGTTCACTGGATGATTATATTCTTGTTGAAAAAGCATCTCATGGAGGCCATGGGCCAGAGCATACACAGCATTGTATATGTCATAACTGTCATCACTAAAGGCCATGTCAAATGTCTGTACCTCTAGCCATTCCAAACAGGCATTTGATGAGAAGTTCTTCAGCATCTTCCATTTAGATGCAGAGACTTCACAGTTAAATTTCATCCACTGTAGATTTTCCAGGCAATAATCTGAGTACTTGAGATGAGTTAATGTATGGACAAAATTTTTAAAACCAGAAATCTCAGCATGATGGGGTGCAAAAACTAGATTTCCAATGGATGAGTCCAGTGTGAAGATTTTATTACTTGTAGAATCATCCCACTGTGAGGTGGTGAGCCATATTCTTTGTAAACTTAGAGAATTCCACATTCTAAAGCTCACAGCTAGTGTACTGTCTATTTCACCATAAATAATAACTATATTTGTAGATGATGTCATTATTTCATTGTAATACACTTCAGCTCTTGACATGTAAAAATTTGTATTGACTGGGATCATGCTAATAAAGGCAAAGCAAATTGTATTGCTTTCCATCTCTGTTCTCAAATTTGAGATAAATTGAGTACCCTGATCATTGTCTAAGATGACCAGTCCAATCCAGTTCCAGTTGAAATGAAGCATCAAAGATATCATGGCTTTGGCTAGAGAAGTGTCCTGGGGAGCCATTTGAAACAAATAGGGAAATAGCTCATGATCACTTAGGACAGGATGGAAGGGTCCAAAGGTAAATTGAATGACCTAAGACACATGGAAAAACATGAGGTAGCATGTAGTTTTAAGAACTTATCAATGCTGTGTTGCCAAGGGTTCATGATTTTCTGTTACTCCTTCCCCTTTTTTCTGTTTCTTCAAAAAATGTGGAAGCCCCAAAATGCCTCTAAGTAGAACTCTTGAACTTTTGACATAAGTGCAAGGTATTTTCTTCTACTCACACTTTTTAATGCTAGAGAATGGTATTAACAGACACAAATTGTTTAGCACCCTCCAAAAAAATCCTCACCTGCTGATATTGAAAGAGGTCCATGATTCTCCAAGTCATGGCAGATGTTGCCCAGTAAGGTCCTGTAAGTATCAGTATACACTGGATTTCGTCACACACATAATTAGGAAGATATTCATACATTTGTACAGAAGCATCTAGTGTACTTTGTAATTGTAAAACATTCTTACAAACTCCTAGTGCTGATGCAAGTACTAGAGACATATTTGGCAAAATATCAGGGTTCTTGTTCACTTCATTAATGGAAAAAGCCAAGGGCAGAGCAAACTGATAGTTTGTGTCTGGTGTTCTGCAAAAGGGCATAAAGTTTATTATCAACCGAGATCTATAAACAATCATTTGTATTCAATACAAAGGCTATTCTGTACTGGACATTATTACAAACCTCTACCAAATATATGTCCTATACTTTGTGGTTGGAATGACAGAATAAACTGAATGTTTATGAAAGCTTTCAAAGCTCATGAGAGGGAGTGTCCCGTAAATAAGATGAGACATTCGCATCTTCAACACAGAGTGCTGTCGACCCTGGTATTTGAATGCTTGCTCATAAGATAAATACAAGGGCAGAGGATTTGAGTAAACAGTAAACCTGGTCATATTGTCAGTTTGAAAATATTGACTAATATGAAAAATGAATGGGATGCACCAGCCAAGTTTCTGAGGTTTTTTTAATCAAACAAACTTTTGTATAAGGGACTTATAGAAAGACTGATGAGTGTACAGCAGTCTATCTGAGAAAACAATTGTCTCCTGCATATAATTCATTATAATTAGTGGGCAACAAAGTTAACAATGTAGCTCATGTCCACCCTTATATTGCTTGTTTTCCTTCTGGCTTATTTATTGCATAAGCAAAATGTGTTCTAAAAAAAGTTTATAAACAAAATTAAATACCAGAATATGTTTGGTAAATATTTGTGTCAGTGTTTGTGGACATGAAAAATGCACATTAAGGTGCTAAGATGGTAATGGATTCCAAGGTTTTAATTGAAATTTAGCTGTGGGGATTTAATAAAGTTTCAGAAGTTTTGGAGATATCAGAGGGAATCTACCCACAGTCTATGTGGGGGTTTAGTAAAAAGCTCCAGAAGTCTCAGAGCTCTAACCACATTTTGTAGCTCACACTGTTAAGTCCCAGCACTTGGGAAGCAAAGGCAAGAGAATCTCTTTGAGTTCAAAGTCAGCCTGGTCTTCAAAGCAAGTTCCAGGACAGCCAGGACTGTTACACAGAAAACTCTGTCTTGGAAAACAAAAACAAAAGCAAACAAAAAAAAAAATCAACCAACCTAACAAGGACTGAAAAGATGGCTCTGTCCTCTGATATTCCAGACTGGTTGTGGTTAGAGCTCTGGGACTTCTGGAGCTTTTACTAACCCCCCACATAGACTGTGGGTAGATTCCCTCTGATATCTCCAAAACTTCTGAAACTTTATTAAATCCTCACATTTAGCTTTTGAATGGATTGGCCTCAAGTGCTTCCTTTATGACATATAGAGATTAAGAATATGCACTCCGGTATTGTTTACTTGTTTGCTTTCACAGGAAAGTACAATGTAATCACACTGGCTATGCTTGACAGACATAATTTTTCTTATGGAAATCACTTTCGTCTGCAATACCAAGTACAAGTACACAATTATAACATGCTAATAACAACTAGGTTCATCTGGAAATTTTAGTGAGATTTTTCCCCAGTATTACATGTTTGAAAATTAAAAGAATAAAAATTAAACTAGATAGAAAAATTATTTTTGAATTTTGATAATAAAAATTGTCAACAACTTAATAATAATAGAACAGTACCTTTTGTGTTTGTTCATGTAAAGAATAATAACTCTAATTTTTATTCATTTTATATCATCTCACCATTAAACTTCAAACTCATACATAGACTTTAATTCTGAATGATTAACTCAGAGATAACTAAAATCTGTCTCCACTTAGAAATATTACCACTGTGGTATCTTTGTGTATAAATATACATGTTTGTGTATACATTTTAAAAATAAAAACCATCTCAGAATAACTGCAATTATCACACAAAATTGATTCGTGGAAATTTTCTATACCCCACACCAGAAATTTGAGATTAGACCTCCTGAAACTCAAACACTAACTCCTGCACACTAAACATTAGGAAACATGAATTGGGCTGTTAGAATGGCCTAATGAATTAAAGGGCTATGTTTCAAAATAACTATAAGCAATAAGCAAAAGCAAAGTGTTTGAATTGTCCAAATTGGTAAAATATGCTGCAATAATTAAAGCTAATGAAAGGGAAGCCTGAGAGTTAAATGTAATAAAATTGTAAAGGAATCAAACTTTAGATATAAAGAGAAAACACATATATTTCTTAAATAATGGTAAAGATGAGCTACATTGTAACTGTCCTCCAGTGTTGCCAAGTATCCCATACTGCAGCTGTCACTCAGGCTAGTGACAAGGAATGCAAGTAATCACTACTATTAGTGATAGCCTCACTTTCCACATAATGCAAACATATTATGTACATCTCATGCAAGTCTACTATATTCTTAGGAACATGTAAAGAACTAGAATTTTTAAACAAATGTCAGTGGTTGTACATGTATATAAATAAAGTATGAAGAAACAAGAATATGTATAAAGTTCACAGTAAAGAGTTCTGCTTGATTTCTGGTATAGCTTTAAAAAGGCAGTGTGAGAACTGAAAATACACCATCTGAAATAATAAATGAATATTTATGCAAATACTCACTGGAACTAGAGGTTCCACAAATCTGAGTTGTTATAACACATGTATTAGGCACTACACAGTGATCAAAGGGTCATACCAGACTGTATTTGATGGCCATTAACTTGCACTCATTTAATATGACACTAAATGAATATTATAGAGTTTCTTATAGTAAGACTTCACCAGCTACTGTGCTGTAGAAACTTGCAATAGAACGAGATTTAAAATCAGCCAAATAAATAGTAGACTAGCTGGGAGAAAAAAACACTTTGAAAAAATTAAAAGTCAAAAATGGCTTTAAATCTCTAAAAAATAAAATAAATAAAACAAAATCTGGGGTTGTTTCTTAGTGGGCAGATTGAAATAGCAGGACAGAATTCTCAAAACATTGCTCTGAGTCTCATCTTCAGGTAACTAATGAAACATTCATGATGACATTTACAAAGAAAATACAGAAGTACTCACAGTATATCCAGCATGTTGTCAAAATAATCTTTCTTCTCAGCCCACTGCCCTAAACTGAAAAAGAAGGTACAACCTGCTGGTAAGTCTCCATCCTTGTCTTTATTCAGCTTTATTCTCCAAAAGCACCTCGGATGAATGAAACTGGACACAAGAAGTGGAATATTCAGAAGCAAAAAGAGGAAAATCAGTGTTAACATCTTTGTTCATCTCTAAGACTGCCCAGTGTAGATGAAGTGCTATTCTGATTAGCATATTATATGGGCAGCCATGAATTCCTCCTTGCTTTTATTTCTATAGTAGCCTACTTGTATATTTATAATTACTTTTATTTCAGGTGGTTTCTCACCTCTAGAGAAATCTTAGAAAATTGGTTCCTTGGGGCTCTACATATGATATCTATTTAATTTTTTAAATATATATATAAGAAGAGTTTATATAGTTTTATGATATCACTATTATTTGTAAAAATTAAGTCTCCCTGAAGAGAGTATTTTGAGAATATTTGATCCCAGGACTGCATGATCAACTTGTTTATGTTAATTGTTTTTAAAAATGATGTAAGTGAATTTTTTGAATGACTCGCATTAAGAAATGCAGTAATGTTTCAAGACAAACTCAGAAAGTCAGAGTTTCTGGGAACACACTGTGAATTTTGTCAAAAAGTCTCTGTCAAGAAAATGCAGTTTCATGTTTAAAGCAATTCAGTACCACTCAGCATGAACCAGTTGCGTCTATGCTGCACAGAGAAAGTAAAGGAAAAATAGCTAACAAAGTCTCTTCTTTACTGTCCCAGTTTACTGAATTTGCTGATCCAAAACTATCCAGCTCACCACAGAACCACTGTTGATTTACAACACTGCAAAAATTATGTTTTCAATAGTCAAGAAAATCCAAAGATACTTAGTGTGCTAATTTTTAAATCCTAAATAAGATACATCACTCCCTTCAAACTAATCATTATTGAAGAGAAAATGGGGCAAATATTTGATATCCATATATGATCTTCATATCCAAGCATCAATTCTTATAGATTAAATCCATCTGTTGATCCATTTATTTGCCTTTATCAGTGATTTCATACAATGTATTTCTTCTTTTACCTTCCAGTATTGGCTGTAAAAAGGAATTGTTGAGTATCTCGGAAAATAATAAATATAAGAAAATAATCTAAAAACTACATTTGTTTTTACTTTTTCATTTAAAATAATTTAACATAACACTCTGTTCACCGCTTCCCTTTTTCCAGTGATATTTGAGCTCCTCTCCACCTCTTTCCCCATTCATTTCTCAGAAAGGGTAATGATTTCTAGGGTAACTCAATGCAGTCAGGCATATAACGTTGACCCTGTAACCCTTCTCTCAGTATCCAGGCTTGAAGAAGCCAGTGCATGCACTAGTAATAAATTCGGGTTTGGCTACCATAGATCCCACAAATTTCCACACTTTTTCACTGTCATCCATTCAGAGGGCTTAGTTTAGTCTCATGGAAATTCTACAGCTGTCAGTTCAGAGTCAGTGAGCTCCCAAAAGCGTGAGTCAGCTGTCTATATTGGTTTCCTTATCATGCTCTTGTCTCCTTTGCTCACATAATCTCTTCTTCATCTTTTGGCTAGACTAGGAACTCAACCCAGTACTTAGCTACGAATCTCAGCATCTGCTTCCAAGAATTGCTGGATGAAGGTTCTATAGTGACAATTATACACAGTATAATATACAGTTTTTGAAGTATAACCTAATGATTCTCTGAATTTTCTCTAGGACTATTGATGTCTTTTCATTTTTTAAATTGTGTTAATTTTTATATTCTTTCTCTGCATTTTGGTTAGTTTAGATAAGAACTTGTCTTTTTTGATGACTTTCTAAAAGACCTAACTCTTTATAGATTCTTTGTATTTTTGCTCTTTTGTTTTAATTTTGTTTTCAGACATGAGTTTCATCATTTCCTGTCATCTATTTCTGTGCGAATTTGTTTTTATTTGTTGTAGAACTTTCAGCTGTTCTGTTATACTGCTTCTGTGAGAGTTCTCCAACTTTATTATATAAGTACTTTGAGCTATAAATATTCTTAACTCTGTTTTCATTGTATCCCATAAGGTTGAGTATGGTTTGGATTTATTTTCATTGAATTCTAAGAGGTCTGTAATTTCTTTCTTTACTTCTTACTAGATCCAGAGGAGGTTGAATTAAGATATGTTTAGTTTCCATGAGTTTGTAGGCTTTCTGTGATCTGTCTTATTGTTGAACTCTACCTTTAGTCCTGTTGTTAAACTCTAAAATGTACCCTGATAAGATACAAAGAATTATTCCATTTTTTGTATCTATTCACGCTTGCTTTATGAACAAGTGTGTGGTCAATTTTAGAGAAGTTTCCATGGGATGCTTAGACAAAGCTATATTTTTGTGTTGGGAAGAATTTTCTGTATATATTTAAGTCCATTTAAAACATAACATCTGTTAGAACCATTTTTTCTCCATTGTTTCTATACAGTATACTTGTCTATTGTTGGGAATAAGATGTTGAAGTCTTCCCCTATTATTGTGAGGGGTTTCTGTGCGATTTAATCATTATTAACCTTGTATATATGTAAGTGTCCTTGTATTATAGGCATACATGTTCAGATTTGAAACGTTATCATAATGGACTTTTCAGAGATAAATTTGTAATGTACTGCAGAGTCTCTTTTGACTGATATTATCTTGAAGTCTATTTTGTTAGATATTATGATAGCTGCACCAGATTATTTCTTAAACCCATTTGATTAGAAAACCTTTTATCATCTCTTTTCTATGAGGTAATGTATGTCTTTACATTGAGCTCTGATTCTTGTATGCTACAGAGGGTTAGGTTTTATTTTCTTATCCATTTTATTAGCCTATAGTTTTTTTTAATAGGGGAATTGAGTCCATTGATATTAGGGGTTTTAAAAGACTAATAATCGTTAGTTCCTGTTATTTTTGGTGGTAGTGTGTATTTGTTTACATTCTTTGGGGTTTTCTTTTTGGGATTATCTGTTGCTTGTGGCTTCATGGCTACTGTTATCAACCAAAACAAAGAAGAGCCCAGACCCAGATTTCTTGCAAGATTAAAAAATATATATATTACATTCGCAAATGGGCTCAAGGCAAGAAGATAGCCAAGAGCCCTGAATGTTCTCAGGGTAGAATTTTTATACAGAACTTTAGGTAGGGGAGGGGGATACAGCACTCTGGTAAGGGGAGGGGGAGTTCTCATGGTTACTCAGGGTAGTCTTGCCTGAGTCACTACATGCAGATCAGGCTGACCGGGCAATGTGTCTCAAGAGTACAAGAAGCAAGCTTTGTTTAGACTGGACATCCTACATGCAGCTGAGAAATCCTGTAAACAAAGCTCTGAGTCCTTGAGCAGACAATCACTGAAACTCTGCCAACCTCGGTCAGCTTCAGGGTCCTCAGGGAGGGGCGAGGGAGGGTTTTGGCTGGGTGGGCAAACAGCTATCATGACACTAGAGAGTTAAGGGGGAAAGAGTCAAATAGAATTCTTCTATCATTTCATTCTTTCAGCTACATCCATCTTTTATTAGATTGGAGTTTCTCATTTAGTGCTTTCTGTAGGGCTGGATTTGTGAATAGTTATTGCTTAAATCTGGTTTAGCTTGTATACTCCATCTGTGATGATTGAAAGTTTTGCTGAGTGTAGTAGTCTGGGCTGGCATTTGTGGTCTCTAGGTGTCTCCAAAACAACTCTACAGGATTATCTATTTTTTTTTCTCTTGGGGTCATGTGTCAATCTGATGGTTCTGACTTTATAACTTACTTTAACTTTTTGCAGCTCTTAATATTCTTTATTTATTCTGAGAGATTTTTTGGAGTGATTATCATGTCAAAAGTGGATATTTTGTGAGGTTTATTCAATTTGATGTTCTCTAAGTTTCTTGTACATTTATATGTAAAGAATTTGTCGGTGTGTTGGGGAACAGAGATCTTGGTCCAATCTGCTCTGTGGTGATATATTTTATACTTAATAAAACCAGTCTGGAATATCAGAGAACAGATCCATCCACCACAGTCAGGCTACAATGGTCAGAGAATGGTGGTTTATGCCTTTGATCTCACCATAGGAATGACAGTTGGTAGCTCGTGCTTTTAATACCAGCACAGGAAAAACTAAGTGGTGACCTATGCCTTTAATCCTATAAGTCCAGAGACAAAACTTTTTGGGTTTCTGTGAGTTCAAGGCCTAATTACCAAACAGTAGTGGTTTACACCTTTAATCCTAACTCTCTCAATTCATCGATCAACACAGTTCACCGATCAACATAATATAAATTGCTAGTTCATCATAGTTATTATTACCAGCTAATTAGGATATAAAGTAATGAAAGTTAGCAATTAGACATTACAATCAAACTGTCATATTAGATATGTTATAGGGACCAAATAGATATATTTTAGATGAACAGGTCTTCTTCAAACACTTTAGAGTTCTGTAGAATATGTATGGCATTTAGGATATTTTAATAACATAGGTTCTTATTCTTTATGACAATGTGACATCTGCTTCAGGCAGCACCAATCTACTTCAGAGAAGATGATGGGCGCTGAAGAAACTCCATATGGAGTTGACCTTCCTAGTGACAAAGTTAGCCACTGGACAAGAAAGTACTCTTGCCTTGACTGCTGACAGTAGTATATTCAAAATAGAAAAGTAGTAGACACAAAAACACAAAATGAATTGCCGAAACTTGCTAGGACAAGGTAGGAAGGTCTGAGAACATCCTGCTCCACAGAGAAGTCTATTAGATATATTAGGCATGTAGGCCTAAGATGGCTGCTTCAATAATACATCAGAACCTTGGATGACTGTCCAGTCACCCAGATGTTCCATTTCTTATATTTTTGGAAGAAGCTTGCTTGCCTGCACTATTTAATTAGTCGATATTAATCCCTTCTTAGGTCTCTGGGGGAATTTAAGATGAGATGATTAAAATTTTTTAGTGACAGTTTTAGAAAAGGAACTCACTTTGAGATTAAATTATATAAATTTGAGAGACATCAAAAGTTTTTAGTTAGTAATATAAGTCAGATATAAAGTGGATTAGGTACAACCCTCTGGACTCACCAAAATAGGAGAAATAATGAAAGATTTTCTTTGAATTTGTCAATTGTTAATGGATTGGACTTTACTTGTGTAATTATTGTTTGTATATATTATATACAGTTGTACATATTATATTTTTTCTTATGGTATTTATAACCTTTTTTGTTTTTGACACAAAAGGAATATGTAGTAATATATTTTATACTTAATAAAACCAGTATGGAATATCAGAGAACAGATCTACTCACAGTCAAGCCAGGAGGATCAGAGAATTGTAACTCACACATTTAATCCCAGCACCGGAAAGAATTAGTGGTGATCTATGTCTTTAATCCCATAACTTCAGAGACAGAGATCTTTCCATGTTTCTGTGAGTTCAAGGCCTAACTACCAAACAGTAGTGGTTCCCACCTTTAATTCTAACTCCAGAAATATGATGCAGAGTTGAACCTGGAAGTAAAACAACTGAGCAAAGAATATATTTAAGGAGGTGTAGGCAGATGGTGTGGGATTCCATAGAAGCTACAAGGAGGAATCAGGAAGATAGCTTTTAACCTGAGAAATTGGCTAGATGACAATTGACTGTGGTCTGTTTCCTCTCTTTGATATCCCAGCTTTTTCCCAATATCTGGCTCTGGGTTTTTATTAAATACCAACTAGAATTTTGTGTTTCACTGCTCCAGCTGTGTTTGTGTCCCAGGGAGCCTTTTTTGGTCCAGTCTGAGATTTTAGTCCACTTGTAATCATGTGTTTTGTTTTGCAGATAGCTTCTCTTCTTCTAATAGGATCTGGTTTATTCTGTGATGTGGGAGCCTCTCTTGGCCCAATAAGGGCTGGTTGATTCTATGTCCTGGAGATCTGTTCATGGCCAAATAGGAAAAGCTGGCCAATTCTGTGTCTCAGGGAGCTGTTGAAGTCACTGCAAGATGGGTGAGTTTGGGGTATGGAGTAGGTTTTATAGATTACAGGGTCTGACAAACTGGATTTTTAGAAGATATTAGCAGACAAGCATCCTCCCTGCTTGTCTGCAGTTGAGGCAGTGAATGGCATGGTGTTCCACAGATAAAGTATCACTCACATCTTGACCCAATAGAAGCAGACAAAATCTGTGTCTCAGGGAGCTTGTGAGGTCACGAAGTAATAAGTGTGTTTGGGGGCTGGGGTGGGTCTTCTAGACTGCAGGGCCTGACAAACTGGGGTATTAATGGGGGATATTGGCCCACAGGAGTCTTCCCTGCTGGTGTTTCCAATAAGACCTGGCCAAGTATGAGCCTCAGGAAACTTTGAGGCTGCTGGATGATATGTGGTTTTGGAGAATGGAGAGAGTCTATATTTGCAAATGATATGATCATATACATAAGTGGCTCCCAAAATTCTAATAGGGAACTCCTACAGCTGAAAAACACCTTCAGCAATGTAGTAGGGTACAAGATTAACTCAAAAAAATCAAGAGTCCAGTCCTCCTAGACATTAAGGGAAAAAAGGCAGTAAATAATATAAGAAAAACATCTTCTTTTATAATTTTTGCAAATAGCACTATATATCTTGGGGTAACTCTAACAAAGATGTGGCAGACTTGTTTGACAAAATCTTTAAGACACTGAAGAAAGAAATTGAAGAGGATATCAAAGGATGGAAAGGTTTCCCATGCTCCTGGATAGGTAGTAACAACGCAGTGAAAATAGCAATTCTATAAAAATCAATTCACAGATTCAATGCAATCCCCATCAGAATCTCAACACAATTTTTTTACTGACCTTTAAAAACCAATACTCTACTTCATATTAGTTCTCTAGCTCTTTCCCACCACTGTGCTGAGATTTCTGATTTTAAAATTCTTGTGCAAACATAGCTCTGTAAAATAGTCAAGATGAATACCTAGCAAGGCTGGAGTGAATTAAATTAAACTGTGACATTTTAGTATCTAAGTGGAAGACACTGAAAAACTGCTCATCCAGTGTCTCAGTGGACTGGCTAATAGTACAGACTTTTGAAATGGCCTTTATCAATGTATAAAATGCAATGTATGCTGTGGCACATGCTCTTAGTAAGATGCTTCTTCAACAAGAAGATAATCAACCAATGGACAATGGGGAGAATGATGATATTGACTGTTGAAGGTAGGGTTTTTCTATTGGAAGATATCTGATATTTTCAATGTCATAATGCTTATTTGTGGTTGTATACTGTATATTTAATAAAAGTAGCCTGAAATATCAGAAAAAGAGCCAAGTCATGAAGTTCAAGGAGTGGTGCCTCACATCTTTGCAGAGCTTGAGAGGCAGAGATCCTCTGGATCTCTGTGAGTTCAAGGCCAAACAGAGCCAGGCAATGATTACTCCCACCTTTAATCCTAGCTCTCAGAATGTTGACAAGTAAGTAAAATAGCTGGGTGGGAAAAGAAAATATAAGGCAGGAGAAGACAGAGGCTGCTCCTTTTGCCTGTGTGCCCAGTCAGTCTGAGAACTCATAGAAATAGGACCTAGACCAGTCTGTCTGAGGAGTTGGCTGGATGAAAATTGGTTGTGGTTTGTTTTCTGTCTCTCTGATATTTTAGCTTTCCCTCCAATACCAGGCTATGGGTTTTATTATAATACTAAATAGAATTTGTAGAATATTTAAGTCTCTAAGATGCCCAAATCTAGTAGTGTATTAATAAATATTCACCAAGTAAAATGTTTTCTGAATATCTTTCCTCCTAAGTATGAACATCTAGAGTTTGGTGTAAATCTCTCATGCAAAGACAGTGGTTTAGAAAACATAATTTAACAATACAAGTCAGTAATTTTATTGAGCTCAAGAATCTCATCACCCCATTTTAAAATTGGACACAGATCAGTCCTTCCTCATTAATGCTCTTCATGTTGAGATGAGCCCTCATTTATTAATTCTAAAATATGCAGTAATCAATGTAGGGGTGGTTTTGACAAGCATATTTAACTAATTCTGCCTCCACTCTAGACCCTAGAAACTGCACTTATAACTCAGTAATTACACAAGAAGTTTTTCTATGACTAATTTATTACATGTATGTATTCATGCATGTGAATGGATATTTTACTGTGTATGGATGCAAGTTTCTGTGTCTCTCTGTATATATATGAGACTTTGTATGTATGTGTTTCAGTATAACTGAATATTTTATATATAGAGAGAGAGAAATTGGCATAAATTTGTTCATGTTAATGTCTTTCTGTATGGGTTTTTGTTTTGTGTGTATCTTTCTGTGTCTATTTGTCATTGCTTCTGTGTGCATACAATTTAGGTGTTTGATATTTCTGTGTATGTCCAGTCCATTAACAATCGACAATTCTTACGTTAGCTATAACCTTCTTTTTTTAATTTGACACAAAAGGGGATAGGTGGGGATATTTTCAAATATAATAAAAGCAGTGGAGATATCAGAGGAATCTATCAACAGTCAGTCTAGGAGAATCAGACAGTGGTAACTCACACCTTTAGTCCCAGCACAGGAAATATCCTAGGAGTGGTGACATACGCCCTTAATCCAATCTGAGTTCAGGTCATTTTAGTTTACAGAAGGAGTTCCAGACTCACAAGCAGGCAGTGATGGTGCCACACCTTAACTGAGCAATAAAGTATTTAGGGCACGCATAGAAAGACAGAGAAGGCAGAAGAAACAAGGATGAGGAGGATGAGCAAGGCTGAGGAAGCTGGAAGACAGCTGGGTGAGATTTGACTGTGGTGTTTATTCTTTCTGATATCTCTGACCTTCCCAGAGATATGGCCCTGAGTCTCCTTTATTCGTGCAACAACACTGCCAAACTCTTTTTTATGGAGCTACAATCACTCTGATACCAAAATTACAAAGACACAACAAAAAATGAGAAGTAAAGATGAATCTCCCTCATAAACATACTCAGTAAACTATTGGCAAACTGAATTAAAGAACAAATCAAATAAATTCATCCTCCATGATCAAGTAGGTTTCATTCCAAATGCAGGGATGGTTCAACATACAAAAATCTGTCAATGTCATCTACCATATAAACAACCTGAAAAAAAAAGGACAAGGTCTTTTACAATACCCAACACTCCTTTATGATAAAGGTCTTGACAAGATCAGGAATACAAAGAACATACCTAAACATAATAATGCCAATATACAGCAAGTCCATAGCAAACATCAAACTAAACAAAAAGAAACTCAAAGCAATCCCACTAAACAAAATCAGAAACAAGACAAGGCTGTGCACTCTCCCCATATCTATTCAATATAGTCCTCAAATTGCTATCGAGTGCAATAAAACAACAAAGGGAGATCAAGAGGATAAAAATTATAAAGAAAGAAGAAAATATCACTATTTTCACATTATATGATAGTATACATAAGTGACCCCCAAAATTCTACAATGGAACTCTTACAGCTGATAAACACATTCAGCAATGTGGCAGGATCTAAGATTAACAAAAGTATCAATATTTCTTGCACACAAATGATAAAAGAGCTGAAATAGAAATAAGGGAGACAGCATTCTTTAAAACAGCTGAAATAATATTAAATACCTTGTGGTAACTCTAAGGAAAGAAATGAAAGACTTGCATGACAAGAACTTTAAGTCAATAAAGGAAAAAATATAGCAGAAAATGGAAAGATCTCCCATGCTCTTGGATAGGAAGGATCAATGCAGTAAAAATGGAAATCTTACCAAAAGTAATCTACAGATTCAATGCAATACTCATTAAAATCTCAACACAATTCTTCACAGACCTTGAAAGAAAAATACTCAAATTCATATGAAATAACAAGAAACCCAGGATGGACAAAACAATCCTTTTCAATAATAGAACCTCAGGAGGCATCACCATCCCTGACTTCAAACTATACTATAGAGCTACAGTAATAAAAACAGCTTGGTACTGGCATAGAAACAGACTTGGATCAATGGGATCAAATGGGAGAAGCTTTCATTAATCCACACACCTACAAATACCTGATTTTTGACAAGGGGGCCAAAAATATACAGTGAAAAACAGATAGCATCTTCAACAAATGGTGCTGGCATAACTGGATGGTGGTATGTAGAAAAATACAAATATACTATGTTTATCATGCTGCTCAAAACTCAAATCAAAGTGGGTCAAAGATCTCAACATGAACCCAGTTACGTTGAACCTGATAGAAAAAGAGGGAAATAGCCTTGAACACATTGGCACAGAAGACTACTATTTCATATAACACCAGTGGCACAGTCACTGAGTGCAGCAATTAATAAAAGAGAACTTCTGAAACTGAGGAGCTTCTGTAAGGCAGAAAAAACATGGTCACCAAGACAATATGACAAACTAATGGGAAAAGATCTTCACTAACCTTACATTCGACAGAAAACTGATCTTTAAAATACATAGAGAACTCAATAAATGTGAGGAAAAAGAAACCTAAGAACCCAGTTAGAAAATGAAGAACAGAAATAAACAGGGAATTCTCAACAGAAAAACTCCAAGTAGCTGGAAGACACTAAAAGAACTGCTAAACATCGTTAGACATCAGGGAAATGCAAATCAAAACAACTCCAAGACACCATCTTATACCTGTCAGAATGCCTCAAATTAAAAACACCTATGACCGCCTATGCTGGAGGAAATGTGGAGCAAGGGAAACTCTCCTCCATTGTTCATGAAAATGCAAACTTGTACACACACTGTGGAAATCAGTAGGGTGGTTTCTCAGAAAACTGAGAATCAATTTACCAAATGATCCAGTAATGCCACTCTTAGGCATATACCCAAATGCTGCAAGTTCTTTACACAACATTAGTTCAACTATGTTCATAGCATCATTATCTATAATATCCATAACCTGGAAACAGCCTAGATGTCCCTCAACAGAAGGATGAATTCAAAACTGTGGCACATTTAAACAAGGGAGTACTACTCATCAGAAAAACAGATATCCTGAAATTTGCAGACAAATGTGTGGAACTAGAAAATATCATGAGTGAGATAACACAGAGCCAGAAAGATAAACATTGTATGTACTCACTCATAAATAAATTTAGATATAAAGGAAAGGATAAGCAGGCAACAATACCCATTACCATAGCAGCCAGCTAACAAGGAGGCGCCTAAGAGAGATATCCAATGATCCCCTGAAAGGGTAAAATAGATAAGATATCCTATGTAAATTGGGATCATAGGCTGGAGGGGGCAAAAGGAGTTGGGAAGAAAATATGAGGGAATCTTAATGGTTGAATTGGGGGAGTGACAGAGAGGGAGAGAACAAAAGAGATATCTTGACAGAGGGAGCCATTGTGGGGTTAGACAGAAACCCAACACTTGAAAAATACCCAAGAACTCACAAAGATGTCCGTGGCTAGGACTCCAGACAATAATGGAGAGGGTGTCTAAACTGCCCTCCCCTATAATCAAACCCATAACAACACTAATTATCATTAGAAAACCTTCATTCTGTAACTGTTGTAAGCAGCTGCAGAGATCCATAGTTAAGCACTGGGGCAAGCTTCCAGTCCAGCTGAAGAGTAGAATAATATATAATGTGAGCAAAGTGATTAGGATCATGATTACGAATCCCACAGAGACAGCTGACCTGAGTGATTAGGAACTCACTAACTCTGAAATGACAGCTAGGGATCCTACATGGAACTGAACTAAGCCCTCTGAATATCAATGACAGCTGACTGGTGTGGGCAGTTTGTGAGGCCTCTGGCAGTGGGACCAGAATTTACTCCTGGTGCATGAACTGGCTGGTTTCTTGTAGCATATTCCCTATAGAGAAACATCTTGCTCAGCCTTGATATTGGGGAGAGGGGCTTGATTCACTATCACACCCTCGGAGTCCATACCCTACCTAAGGAATAGATGGGGAGATGAGCTGGGGGAATCTGGGGGAAGACTGAGAAAAGAGGTAGGAAGGGGATCAGTGGTGGGTATGATTTTTTAAAAATTAAATAAAAAGAGGAAAAATTAAAAACATCAACAAAATTTTAAAAACTCACTTAGCATTTTATTGAAATAGTGCCAATATTTTTGTTTAATTGAAGTTGTTTTTCTGAGTCATGTAGTGTGATAATTTAACCTCATGGATTAAAATAGAATTAAATCTACATTTTTTTCACTAATTTTCAAAGCACCGTAGACACATTTGGTGTTTAACAATGTTCTTTTTTTTAAAAAAAAAAAAAATACCTCTTTGGACTGTTTACATATGTAAATTTGATTTTAGCAATATATATGATTCTCTTTTTCAAATAGAGGGAATTTACTAAAGCTAAGCAAATATCCAAGAAATTATTCAGATACTGTGAATAATATGCAAATAATATGAGCATGATTTCCTATCATGCAGGGTTTTCCTACTGTTATCCTTGTTTATTAGAAAAGTATGCTGCTTAGTAGGGGCACTCATTTGAATCTTCTTTCTTTAAAGTCATTTCGCAAAGTGGTTTCAGAAACTCATTACCAAGGTGAATGTGAAAATTCTTCCATCTTTTCCTTGAACCTGCTGTGAATGATTGCCCTTGAAAACTTTTATTCATTAAAAAAGCTTTACATAATAAAATTGTGGGGGAATATTATAAAGACATGCTGAAGATTCTAAAGTGCAAAGATGGGTAGCTTTGTCATTTGACTCAATTTTTTCCAAAAAGACTAGGAAAAAAAATGAAGTTTTGTCTGTTATTAGCTTAAGAAGTTTTGAGTAAAATCTCTTGAGATTATAATATAACTGCAACAGTTCTCTCTTCCCTTTCCTTCCTCCAAATACTGATAAATTCCTCTTCACTCTCTTTCAACTTCATACCCTATGTATTTTACTAATTGTTGTTACATGCATATATGCATATCCATCCATCCATATATATGCCTTAATATACCTGATCCATCCGGGTAATGTTATTTTTTATATGTTTACAAAGATGACTGTTTGGTGCCATTTCCTGGGGAGACTATTTCTTCCACTCTCCACCATTCCTATTGCCTCTAGTACTTTGTGTAAAACTGAGGCCTTTATAAACCAATTACAAAATATCTGTACTTACAGGTGAGATTATTACATAGAAAGTAGAAATCTGAAGTGAACTAAAATCATTGTCGCTGTAAGAATGAAGTTCTGCTAGCAAAATCTGATGCCTCATATTGTCTTCACAGCACAGAAAATTATCTGCTTTTTACTGCAATATTATCTTGCATGTATTCCTGAGAATAAAATGATGTTAACTGTATTTTCTCAGTGGCTCACTGGTCCTGCCTTGATCTCCAGATAGCTGAAGACTGACATTAAGCCACAATTCTTCATTCAATTTCTATAACTAAAAATTCACAAGGCTAACAGAATGTTAGATAGCCAGAAATTGGTTATACTGGATGGATAAAGAGAAGGGGTGATAATAGGTTTTTGCACACAGTTAGTTCAACTTATAAGCTGTGGAGTGGTTACAAACATGCAGTTATTTTGTATTTACATTATAATTTATAATTTGTGAATTTTCTATATGTAATATGTTTCAAAAATAAAGCTACTATAGATAAGTATATATAAAATATGGACAGTTTTATATAAAAGATTTTTAGATTATTTATATGTGCTTGGCAGAAGGTGTCACCACTGAAATCGAGCATATCAGTTTTGGATATTAAACTGTAGTGATGTCAAGCTGTTAGTAGTAACAGAGCAAGGCTTTAACAAAATCTAATACTCTGAAAAAAAAGAAAGTGTTACAAAACTACACCACATAGAGTTTCCGTAAGCTCCAAGTAGGAGCTGTGAGACAAAAGAGAAGTCCAGGAGGGATAGACAACCTGTGAGACTCCAGGACAAAGCTGAGAGACATAAAGGACAAGAATTCACAGGCCTAGAAAGACTCAAGTAAACTGTCAGGGTTAGCAGGCAGCTTCCAGAGACAGGAGACAAGTCAACAGGACGGTGGTTCCAATAGAGGGAGAAAAGCAATGTCTTAATAACTAGAGAGTTGCCCATGTCCTGGGGATTTGAAAGGTAGAGCAGGCTCCAGGAGCAAGAGAGAGGACACTCTCTCAGTAGGTATATGAAGGACACTCAATGCAGGTGGCCTATTCCTTTCCTTTATCCATCTCCTGATTGGTCAGGCTTCCAGCTACCATTTTGTTGCAATAGTAATGTAAAAACCAGGACATCTGCACCCTTGGAGGTGCTATATGAAAACAAACAGGGCTGGAGTAGAAAAGATAGAAATAGGGAATGAGGAATCTCTTTCCATCCCTCAATGGCTTGCAGTATTTGTAAATATTCTGAATAATAATAGGATCCAGAGTTTGTTTGACAACACTTTGAGTTGATTATCTAATACATATTGAGCCCCCGTTTTATTTCACAAGTAAAAAGCATGTATGTCATTAAGTTACATTATAAAATGTTGTTCAAGCATTTTTACAAGAAGGTCATTGTTACAATGAGCTTTCCTGAATCTATCCAGCCAGAGTTCCAGACCCACAGACGTGCAGTCCCAGACTGCTTAGCCACCCACTGTTGCTTAGCGCCCCCCCCCCCCCAAATTGCTAATATCCCCAAACATACTTTAAAGTTTTCATGGACAATCTTATGTATTTTATGAATTATATTCTTGAGTTTAGTTATTTTTTTCTTTGTATGTTCATGAGTAATTTGCCTGTATAAATGAGAATGCACCACATGATTGCCTGACACTTGTGAATATCAGAAGAGTGATTCAGGTCCCCTGGAAATGGATACAGCGTTCTCCCATTGTGAAGATGCTGTGAATGAAACCCACATACTCTTCAAAGAGCATCAAATGCTACTGATCACTGAGCCACCACTCCTGCACCCAACCTTAACCTGTAGAGGAATTGGTCAGCCCTTCCTTCTCGCACAGCTCAATTATACAAACACTGAGCTGTTCAGGTTCTTTACCAGAGTGAAAAGGTCCTAGTAGTAATATAAATTTGCCTTTGAGGAGGCCTGCAAATAAAATACTGGGATTGTATGTCCCTGGGAACTTGAGTTATGTTTTTAAGGTGTCTGATTTTGTAGTATCACTCAATATTGCCTGACTTCAAAGTTGTTGGTTGAAGCTGAAAAGCTTCAGCTTCAGAAAAACCTGCAGTTTAATCTGAAGGGATATCTCAGGTTGCTCAAACAGAGTGAAATCAATCCTGACTATAATATTCTCAGAGTAATAAGGAGAATCATTTTGAGAGAACAGGACTCATGGACTGAAATTTAGCCGCCAAGCTACAGGAGCACTTCAGAGGAGAGAAGTAAGTCTCAGGTCTGTCCAGACAGCCTCCACCTGCCTCTGTTTCCCGAGTACTGAAATTAAAGACATGTGCCACCAGGCCTAGCCAGTTTCCAGAATCTTTATGAAGCTAGAATTACTTGATTACAAGCCAGATAGAGACATTTATATGAAATTACACAAGCTGTCATTTATTAGTAGTAGTACTATTTGCCATTTCACTAGAAACACTTCCTTATTGTACACATTCTCACTCCCTACCCTACAATCCTCTCCATAGTTCCAACTAATGTATCTCTCTCTTGTTCATTTCTGTTCATTTTGTTTTGACCACCAAGATCAACCTGAGACTCTATGTTTGGGTTTTGTGTTAGAAGACTCCACAGAGGAAAGACATCTAAAGACAGTGGTTCTTCTACTAAAATCTATCAACAGCCACATTTTAGATGTAAAGGGTGGGGCCCTATGAGCTTCTTCCTTTCCTAGACTGTTTGTGGCTAAGGCTGGTCTTGGGTGAGGCCAGTGTAGGGAAGTACTTTGCTCCAAGTGACTGGTTATAATAGTTGTGTAGAATCTGTAAAATGGGAGGTCATGCCCATTTTTACTCTTACCCTTATTTCCTTCTTAGTGTCTCTTCCTCAATATCCCAGAGCCAGGAGCAGGGTGTAACTGACTTGTTTGGGACTATAGCCATGGCCATCGCTTATTTTCTGCATCTTGGCATCTTAGGCTATTAATGGGCGGAATGACCAGTGACTCCCCGAGTCACCCATTTCCTTCAAAGTTCTGAGTTTCTGAAATGTCTTCTCCAAGTCAACATTGCTAATTCTGAATATGAGGCTGGCAATACTGACAGTCAGTGAGAGAAGAATAAAGATGGTTTTTACTGTCACTTTATTTGCATAGAGGTGGAAATGATTATTCAGATTCCCTGGAGAGCTCCCCAGAGTGAGTCACTGTGTCTAAAATTTAGAATATTTCATATAAAAGTAGAACGTGCCGCTGGAACTTCACTTAAACTTTTAACCTTTTACTAGCATGAAGCATCTTATTATTTTATTTACTGAGCTATCCATCTTACTTTCGTTTTGGAGACTGGATTTGAGCATCAGAACTTAGGGTGTTGATTGTCTATGGCTGTGCGTTTTAAACTCAGGAGGCTGGTTTCCCAGTTGAGAGGTTAGACATTAGAGGTTTGTCTAAAGGGTGAGAACTTACTGTTGGGGTCAGGAAGTTGTGTAACTCCCTTGTCTCAGATCCAGTTCCGGTCTAGACCGGAGCCAGCCAGTGGGGAGGCTGCGCAGAGGGTCCCGGGCAGCGGGACAGCTGGAGAGGGAGGGGGCGGGGCGGGACAGACTCAGTAGGGGAGAGGCCGGAAATGACGAAAGCCCAAGGGAAGGAGGCGGGCTTAGGGGGAAAACAGGTAACCGGAAGCAGGTGTGCTGGGCGGGGCCAGGACGAGCCGCTCTAAGGGACCGAGGTGAAGGGACAGGAAGTTCCACCATTCCCTGTTGGGCTCGGGAGCCGCGCCGTTCGGAACGAGGTGAGGAAGACCAGGCCTGGGCCTCGGGACCCGAGACCCCCGGAGCCGCCGCCGCCGTCCGCAGCGCAGAGGCGGGAACCGCAGCCCGGCGGCCCTGGAGCCTACCAGGTCAGAGGGAGGGGAGCGGGGCTGGGCTCCTGGGGCTGCTCCTGAGGACGCTCAGCTCCTACGGCCCCGCCCATGGCGGCGATGGCTGCTTACGTCATCACCCGCCGCCAGGCGCGGTCGTTTCTATGACTACCAGTTGGGGCGTCTCTATGCACCACAGGCGTCCCTTACAGAGCTCATCCGTCACGGTCCGTCTCTTGCATCCCGGTGCTCTCTTTCCTGTTCTGTCTGCTCTTCCTCTCCCGTGTCCCCTTTGCTCACCCCTCCCCCGGCCCTAAACTTGTTGCACGTGGTGTGTTTTCTTCGTGGTCCGCTCTGGACAGCCTCCAGACGGATCCGGTTTTCACCGCTTCATCCTTACAGCACAGCTGTCGATATTCCGTTGTCGGTAACTTGAGATTCCATGAAGTGGGTCTTATTGCTATTATTTTACTTATGTTATGGTTCCCAGGCCGTTCTCTCATAATATGATTTATAAAATAATCTAGTAGAGCACTTGCCTGTTTGTTGTTTGCAAACAGGGTTCTCCTTGGAATTGTGGCCGTTCTAATTGTTCTGGACTCTAAATTCATGCATGCTTACTAACTGCCCTGTTTCCCCACAAGCCCTTTCCCCTGAGTGTAGACATCACCTGAGAGAATTGTAGGCAGTATTCACATGAGAAACCAGTGAGATGTGATTAAACATAAAGTACATTTTACGGTTTATACACATTTACTTCGAAGCATTAAGCAAACCTTTTACTGCCCACTAATTTCCGTCTGAGACATATGCAGTCTAGGATGTAAATACAGAGTTCAGAAATACATCTTCTTATGCTGTGTCCTTAAGTTACTCGTTAGGCCCATGCAGGCTGAGATAGTATATCAAGCCAGACTTGTATACTTAGCAAACACATTTTAAACAGAATTATAAAGCATCTTTTGAATATTAATGATCACTCACATGTATCAGAAAAAATGTCATTTTCATTGAAGAAAAGAGCTCTCCCCGTGCACTTGTGTTGTTTGTTGGCACTCAGTGCTGTCTTCCTGAACTGCTTTTAGAAGGAGTGGGGATGCCTAGACCCTGCTCACAGGGCATTTTGCAGACTGCAGCGATCTGGATTCTGAGGGTCAGAACAATTTTCTTGCACTCTCCTTTGATACTGTTTACCTGTCCTGAGAAAACGACTCTGCATTTTTTGGATGCTTCTCTAGACTACTTCCTGTTGATTGGGAGAACTGGTAATCTTACGGGGAACCCCTCCCCCACAAAACAAATTTAGAATTATACTCAAGATCAGAACGGAGTAGTCAGTGAGGCTCTGTCATCACACACAGCAGTCTTGAAGCTATTCTGGGTGCAGAACTCAGAGGAAACTGCAACAGACATCCTTTGAAACCTTGGATGATCTGGGTCATCCATTCCCATCAGGGATTATTTTATGGAGTCTCCCTTGATCAAACCTTATTTTCTTTAACCAGGAATGAATTCATAGCCTCTCATTTTCAGAGGAAAACAAAACCTCTTTTCCAAAGTAGCATACCTTTTGCTTTCAATTTTGAAATCAAGCATTTATAAAATATATACGCTGGATTAATCGAGCAGCAGCTTTTATAATCAAATGTCTTTTAGCAGCTCTTGCTCCTTCCTTAGAAGTCAAACAATTCAAAGTCAACATAACATATAGTATCCAGATTCTGTGTATTTCCCATCTCTATGTGGCTTATATATATATATATATATACATATATATATATATATATATATATACATATATATATATATAATCTATAATTTTTACTTTATTTCTTTTCTCTTTTTTCTTTTCTCTCCCAAACCTATGTATATTTTGAAATACACTATAAACAGTTTAGAGGGTTATTTTTCTTTTTCCCATCTGAATCTGTCTTTACTGTTTATCTCTTTTTCTGACCACACCCACAATCTGCTAAAGTGTGGCTAGGATTAATTGAAGTCTTGGCCATGGCAGTTTGGCAGCAGTAGTGGCAGGAAACACATTTACCACCCCAACTCTGGGGAATTTTAGAGTCCACATTCCTACCAAGGAGAGCACTACCACCAGCTGCCCATGAACTCCATTTAAGTATTCAGCAGCAGGGCCTAATGAAAGAGCCACGGGTTATTTACTGCTAACACTGAGTCAGGAAGCATCTCTTAAAGCTGCTGCATTTCTGCATGCCACCAGCAAAGAGCCCTCTGAGAGGATGCTGCTACCAAGAAACCATGCTTGACTCTGTTCCCTTGTTTGTAAGAACAGAAACCTTACATCTGTCATATGCTTCTATGAAAGTATAAAACCCTTTTATAGAAAGTGTATCTTTTGATTTTAGGACTTAGGAAATAAATGTTGTCCACTGAAAACATGTTTCCTAGACCCAGGCTGTGGTGTGATCACAGTCAGTAAAAGGCAGTTTGAATATTTGTACCTGTATCAGAATGTCAATAGTGGCTTGTCTCTTATGGCCTGTATTTCCTTCTGTAGAGCCTATTTTACAACAAACCAGAAGGCCTTCTGTAACTCACTAAATAATCTTCCTACTGTGACACCAGTGGGCATTACTTGCCTGACAAATTGGGGTTATAGCACACAGGATCCAAATGTGGGCATGGACATTGATAACTCTGCCTCCTTCCCCAGCCTGCATAGCAGTTTTGACACTGTGAATGTTACAACCAGGGAGTCTGAGATAGTTTAGGCTCTCAGCATCTTTTCTTTGGTATATTAACAAAAATAGTGATGTTGTATTTTGTAGCTCTAAAAGAGGTCGATCCGATTGTAATTTCTTGTGGGTATTTCTACCTTGAAACTGCAGAATTGTAATATCTAAGAGGTCTTCTTTATTACTGACATATATTATCATTTGAAAAATTTTGTGTCCTTGAACTGTACCCAACTGATAGCATGTGTGGAGTGTGGAGGACATGCTGCTCTGTTCTGATTAGAGTCAAATGATTGTAGCTATTCTTTTGATTGTCAGGTTTAGTATTGTGTCTCATGGCTCAGTTATGTGGAGGCATATTACTTTTGTTCTCATATTCTTCTGAGCTTTTATACTAAACAAATGTGATATTTAGCCACAAGCCTTTCATGGATCTGTTGACATCATCCTGTTTCTAGTCTTAGTTACTCTACATATTTGCTGTCTTACATTGCTGAATTCATAGAGATTGAGTCTGTCTTGCATTCTTGGCATTGAGGCTTCTTGGATTCTGTTTCAGTGTAATTTGGAGACAGTCTCTGTCTGGGCCCAACCTGACACCTTGTCTATGATCTTCTTTGCATATTGTTGTTTGTGTCGCCTGTTTTAGTTACTGAGGGAAAGCTAGTTGTGGATAATGGCTTTCTAGCATTGACTTTCTTTGTGTTTTTTTTGAAATATTATCTTTGTGGTATTATAAGGTTTTTCTTAAAAAGAATTCTTATTCAATCTGTCTAGTCCTCAGACACTGTTAGAGGAAATTCTGCTTTTGTTGCAACACTGCTTAATGCCTTTTCTACTGTTATAACATAGAAGGTTGAAATTTTCATTTCTTTCTATGAGTTTGTCCTTTTCTTTAATTCTAATTTCTTTGCATGTGACCAATCACAGTATTTTGTAATGTAAACTCTGATGTCATTGGCATACACTGCAATATCCTCTTTTTATATCTCTAGCTATATTACCTGAAGATTCATTCTTTTCATTTGGCTTAGCTGAAAAATGCTCCATCCATACTTTTATCAAATCACAGAAACAAGTCTGTGCTGTCATTTATCAGAACCCTGACTACCTTGATCAAACAGTTTATATCATAGCAGCAGCTATTCATGGGGCAGCCTGGGGAAAGACACCATTCAGCAGGGCAGTTGTGGTAATTACATCAGGCATCCAGGCAACCCTGGAACTTCCCAGGTCAGAGAGGCTGCAGTGCTGGGAAACAGACGGGAACAAGACCAAGGTTGTGATCAGTTTGCTGCTCATCAGAACATGGAATCTGATATCTGCTGTGGATTTCTTAATCCTTATAGTAAATTTTAGGTCATGTGAACTCATTCAGATGTTTGTAATTTATTTTATGATTGCCAGGACATTTAGAGAGGCATGATCTATCTAGTGAGAATATGTATTAGATGTCTACAAACATAGTACTCTTTGTTATTATGGCAATTACAAAGCTTCTGGAATTTAAATTCTAACTTCTTTATTTTATTATTTGCCTACTCAAGATAGTATCTTTTCCCTGTGGCATCTAGGCATTCCCAGAGAGCTATTTAGATATTCCTCACATAAGAAGCTACTGCAGATTCAGGGGAAATAGTATATTTTAGAATGCCTTTAGGCTATGCTTATAAACGTTAACATTTGCTAGTGAAACGATTTTTTCCACTTAATTTTCCATCTGAGGGTTATGCAGGCGAGGATGTGTGTACAGCATTCACAAATGAGTTTTCATGTATATAGTACTTAATAATACACCCTAGAGTCTGGAAAAGTGCAATATCTATGCCTGCTGTCAGAGGATATTAAGCCGCACTGCTTTTAAAGTGGTAAGATGCACAATAAGTTAGGACAAAGTTAGGAAGCATCTGATTAATAATTTTTGTCACTCAGCTGTATGATTAAAAATTGACTCCCAACTGCCTTTTGTGTCCATGTTTTATGAAAAGCACTCTTTTTATATTGTATGACCAAATTTTCCTGGTGTTGTTTGATTTTGCCTTTATTTTGTTGAACAAGTATAGCGTTATTTTGCCATGTCTGGCTCAGACATTGTTTTCTCTTTACCTACTGAGCAAACTGCTGTGATTGAAATCCACAAGCTTTCTGAAGAGTCATTTTCTCAGCTACAGTTTCATTGAGAAGCCAGAGCTGCTCACTTGTGATGCATTCATTACCTAGATACTAGATAGAAATGAGGCAGCAGTACCAAATATACCAGGTATTTCTTAAGGGGTTAAAATGACAGTGGAAATGGACTTTGGGTCTTGTTGATGACTCAGCAGTTAACAGCATTTTCTTTTCTGAAAAAGGACATGGATCTCGTTCCCTGCACACACAAGGAGGTTGGCATCCATCCAAAACTTCAGTTCCTGTGCTTTGGTTCCTTTTCCTTTTCTTAATTCACACTTTGCACAATCACAGAGCATAGCACACATGTTACCAAACACTTAGAAACACTAAATTATTAGTCATGTTTTCCTCTAGCTCTTTTAGCATTTCAGATTTTCCAGGAAGTTCCTTGATCTTAGCATAGAATGAGATATGGATCTAATACCACATGTTTATACATGAATAATCATATTCCCAGCACTGAATGTTCAAAGGGCACTCTGTGTGTGTATGTGTGTGTCTGTGTGTGTGTTTCTGCTTCATTTTTGTGTGACTTATTTATATCTTTGTTTTTGTGGGGGATCTTTGTGCTGTACAATATTCTGAATACTTTTTTTCAGATCATACTGCCTTGGTGTCTGTGCCTGATTCATGATATATGTTCAGGTCTTGTGCAATGTCCCCAGTAATGCTATTTTTAAGCATAATTTTGATATTTGTTATTTTCCTGTGTCCGTATGACCATTTCCATATCAGCTTCTGTGTAAAATGTCAGTATCTGATCATCAGATTGCATCAAATCTGCTGGTGGCTTTTACTAATGGAACCATGTGTTAGGGTTTTGTGCAGATCTGGCATGGTAGGAATGGAATTACCTGATTATCAGGATGTAGATTTCTGTGAAAGCAGAGGCCTCATGGGGGAGACAGCAGAGGCAGTGCTGGTAACAGGACACACAGAAGCTATTCCAATGTAGAAGGACTGTATTATTATGATAGAGGGATGTTGTCATGATTACAGAGGAACGAAGGAGAGAGGTAGGTTGATTGATTGTTGGAAGGATGGATGGATGGAGGGATAGAAGCATGGAAGAGTAGAAAGGAAGCACACATGCGAGACAGAGAGAGAGAACAAAGGAATAGAGATTCAGAGGCCAGAATTCTTAAATGGTGCTTGATGTCAGAACTCATCAAGGGAGGGTCTGGCTTTAGAGACTAACATCTGTGCAGGATAGTTTTGTGTTTTTTAATGTTATTTCTAGATGTTTTAGAAGCTACTTGAATGGCTTAAATTTCTCAGTAACTTTTCAAAGTATCTTTATTAACACATGAAGTAGTGATTTTGTTTTGTACTTTCTAGTAAACTGTCAAGCACTTAGCAAATCTAAGAATTTCCCATGGTGCCTTTGGGCATTTTGGGCTGATTCCCACCTGATTCTTTCTAATTCTTTTCCTCATCACTTTTTCCTGGCTCACAGGTGCCTTAGAATCACTGATACTGGGGAGCACATGTCCCTTACTCTCCCTTTAGTTTTCCTGCTAATGCATTCATTTCTTCCCTCCACTGTACTGTCGGCCTCAGGTGAACATTCTTCCTTTTACTGTGTTCTGCTCTATTCCTCTTCTTACTGTTTCCTTTAGGTGTTTATCATAAAATCTCTCGAAGCTTCTCTTAAGACTTATTTGTTACTGGTATTTTTACATCATGGTATGTTATTCATGATTTGATTTTTAATATTTTTGTGGGTAAAATAAGGGTAGTAAGTTTTTTTTTTCCTAGGTAGAAGTGGTAGTTTGTTGGTGTTTGTATGTTGAAAATAATCTGGTACTCCCCAGCTCTTATTTATTTATTCCTCTTGAAAACTGCCTTATTTTCTGGGTTTTCATTAATTTATCCTAGCTTTCTGTGTAAGTATTTCTGCAGTGCAGCTTGAGTGGATGACCTCTGTTATTTTATACCCTTCATATGCCCTTTCTTCTCCATGAATTTTAAGAGCACATGTGTCTGTGTGAAATGATAAGGTTTATAGTCATTTTGTTTTCTCACTCTAAATCCTTTTTATTTAACTTTATTTTATGTACATTGCTGTTTTTGCAATAGGTGTCAGGTCCCCAGGAACTGGAGTTATAGACAGTTGTGAGCTGCCATGTGGGTGCTGGGAATTGAACTCGGCATTTGGTGTTCTCAACCACATAGTGATCTCTCTAGTCCCTGTTTCCCCTCTAAATTTGTCCTTCCATGCTCTCCTGTCCAGTTTTTTATATTGTTTGGCATTGGCCATAACATAGTGGTATTAATTTTACCTTTGTATTTTTGACACCTTGATGTGAAATTTGAACAGGAATTCCAGTCTTTGTTTCCGAGAGAGAAACTCAGAGAAGAGCAACAGGAAGAATGAACGCTTCTGTGTTAAATGCTCCCCAGGTCAGTGTCATGTCCACATTTCTCTAAAAATTGTTTTGATTATTGAAGCTATTGAAATATGTAATTGTCTACCACTGGAAATGTTATTGAAATTGTTTCTTTTTCCTTATCCCTTTTTCTTCTCTTATGTTCAAGATTATGCCTTTATATCCTTAAAACTATATTGGAGCGACTTGACCCATTATGCTTTTACTTGATTTTATACTGTAAGGCTATGAATTTCCATGGACACAAGTCCTGAAGTTCTAAAAGAGATACTATTGTAAATGACACTCAATAAAATACATTGATGTCCACTTTCTACATAGAATGGACTTGTGTCCCTTATACTAGTGAGGAAGGACAGTGCCATTGTTATAAAGTGACATTTCTGCAATGCTCAGTCTTCCAGAGACAGGCTCAAGAGCAAGGGCAAGAGCAAGGGCATGCCAATATGTGGACCTTTTCACACTCATCACTGAGCAGTTTATAGAAAAGTAGACTTAGAAGAGACTCATTGTCTTGAATGGTAATAATATTGAATATTCTAACACCCGAGAGAGCACACATGATGGAAGTATATACAGCTTGTTTTTACCAGAAAGTTCAAGTGTCTGAAGAGATGAAGGTTGCAGTATTTTGGTTTCTCCTTTTTGCCATATTGTTACACATAGTGACAATCGGTGTGTTGATAACTGAAGTGTAGTTGTCTCAGAAGAGATTCTGTTCACAGCTCCATGGTTAGCTCTTCAGAAAATCTTTATTAGTAAGCATTTTCTAGAGAGTACTGACTTGGTGCTGCACATAAGCCATCAATATTCACACATAAACAAACGTCCCTCAATTACTTTACTCTCCTCTTGAAGAAAGAAGGTCCCTCCAGTCTGTTTTTCCTCTTTCTGAAGTTTGTATGACACAGGGAGAAATTCTGAAGAGTTGTGTTAATGTTTCTCTTTATTTCTTTACAATAATAGTTTACTTAGGCATATGAGGGTTTATCTGCATATTTTTACATGCACTGTCTGAGGCATTATGCCCTTGAATTGCTGAGGTCAGCACAAAACCTTTGCACTGAAGTCAGGTGCTGTGATCAGTTGCCATGTATTTAGAGAGAGTTAACTTAGGTTTCTCTGCAGAAACAGCAACTGCCTTTTACCTCTGAGCTATGTCTTCAGGCTCCAAGCTTACATTTGTGGTGCACACTTACGATAGTATATAACCCTATGTATTCTACTTGTTGAAAATGAAGGAGTAGTCATAAATGATACTTATCTATGCTACAATTCTGTTAGATGAATTAGCTAAAATACTGAAGAGAAAAATAAGGTTGAAATTGTGGCATTTAAATTTTGATTTGAGTAAATTGCATAAGCAATATTTTCAAAATTAACGAAGAGTTAGAATACTTGTTCTATTTAATACATTTGTGTAGTGGCATTCAGGTATCAGCTGATAAGATCCAAGGATGCTTACCCAGGGTCCCTGCAGCCCCTTATCAATGGTGTTGGCCATGCCCCCTTCAGGGGCCCAAGACCCTGGGTAAGCATCCTCGGATCTTGTCAGCTGACACCTGAATCCCACTAAATCTCCCCCTTTTGTCTAACTAAGAAGGTTCTAAACTAAGATTATGTACAGTAGGAATTATTATAAGGTAGTATCTAGGAGAGGATAAAGTACAAATTACAACCAAAACCTAATATATATAAAGTACAACATATATTTTTAGAATATTGGTAGATGGTAGGATGTATAAATTACTTCAAAACGTTCATCTGGGAAAGTGAAAATTCAACACCTGAATGTTACTTTCTAAGGGATAATAGGGTAGTAACCTTAAATGTCTATTCGTTTGTTTTGATAGCAGAAATTGTTTCTACTTCATCTGAATGTATTGTCATATACACAATTTATTTATGTATCTATTTTTAACTAATTTGTAGTGAAACACTATGGAATTCATGAAATGATTATTATCGATATTGTGTCAATTTTAGAAAAATTTAGATAACATTAATGTCTAATTCTGCTTTTCTTAAAAGGTATTTTCACCAATGATTTGATTCTATGTGTTATCTAGAATGTTGGATATATGCAATGATTTTTGCACTCCTTACTGTCAAGAAAAAAGTGTCTTAAATCATCCATGAATTCTGCATTCTATACTATGTTTGTTTTAGAAATAGTACAGCATTGTATCTAGGCCTTGGGAGTTCAACTAAGCATTTTAGAATAAAGTCATGTGAACCCAACTTCTAACAGGATTGAAAAGTTTCATATTCAAGCAAGGTTGACAGTTGAATAAATTTGAAGCATACATATACAGATTATAATTTTGCCATTTGAGATGTGACATGGAAATTCTGTTTGATATCAGCACATGTCATAAAGTTGCATTCCTGCATCTAGACCTAAGTATTTGTGTTTATTTCTCTAAAAGTTTGCTGATTGCAAAACTATCTTATCATCCTGTTTTCACAGAGATAGAAAAGGAAGCCTAAATTTTTGGAAAGTATCTTTTATTAAAATTATACTTTAATTTTATTTTATATATTTGCCTGAAAGTAAGTGTGTGTGTGCTGTGTATGACTCCTGCCTATAAAGGGCCACAGAGAGCATTAGATCTCAAGGATTTGAGATAAATTCTACTTTGTAGTGCCATGAGTTTGCTGGGAATCAAACTATATTTTCAAGAACTTTAAGGCATTCTCAATTGCAAACTAGAGATAAGTGTTTCAAATTTATTTGTGGAAAATCTTTTATATGTTCCTCAGGTCTTAGAAAACATTAGAAAATTCTTGGAGGAGAGACACCTAATTGATGCAGTAAGTTCTTTTATATATTGTCTCTGATAGAGTAACAGTATAGCATTTCTTAAAATCTTTTGTCATTTAAAACTTACCATGCCTCATCTTTATCACAAACATGTCTCTAATCTCTGTAGGCCTTTTTTCACCAAGAAATCATTGTCAGTGTGTGGTAAATAGTTAACTTTCCATTGCAGGATCAGGTATCATTCAGGGATGTGGCTGTGGACCTCTCACAGGAAGAATGGGAATGTCTAGACTTGGCCCAGAGAGCTTTGTACGAAGATGTGATGTTAGAGAATTACAACAATCTACTCTTTGTGGGTAAGAATTTTCTTCTTGTAGAATTCCTGATTCATCTTTTTTATTTACCTATTTTGTTATATGTTAACTCTCTGAACCTAGAGTATCTCAGATATGAAGGAAATTCTGGTTACCAACATAACTTTTTAATGCTGTTTCTTTATATTTTTAATGTTCTCATGACAAGGAATAACCAATGCTACATTCTGAGTGATCTCTGCAGCCCTCCTATCCAATGTATAGAAAATTTCAAAGCTGAAAGCTTATTGAATATTCAGAACAAGGAAATATATTGCAGTACTCATAATAATTAGAATATTTTCATTTTGCTACTGGATTAAACTTCACCTACTTCTAACTATAAAGAATGCAAAGAGTTCTAGAGAAAGCTGTTGGTTGTAAGAATGTTGTCTTTATGTATTTTTGAGATGTGGTTAAGATGTTCAGTACTGGCACAGCATGATGTTACTATTTGCAGTTTAGAGGTTGAAGCCTGAAGACACGGTAGTTCCCTGGCAGCCTAGCTTTTAAGTTTCTAGCTGACCAAAGCTGTATTGTGTGACTCTGTTGTTTATATGATCCTTCACAGAGCTTCATTCTCAAAGTTCTTTACTGTTCAAACACCTATTAGTCTTACCAGGTGCAAGGTACAGTGTGTCAATGAGAATGAGAAGGACACATAGGACTGACCTAGGCCCTCTACATTCATGACAGTTGTTTAGTTTGGTCTGTTTGTGGGAATCCTAACAGTTAGATCAGGGCGTTTACCTGTGGGTTGCTATTGGGAAGCCATTCTTCATAATGGGTTTTGTTGCCTTAGTACAAAGGGAGGATATAAGTCCTACCTCAATATACCTTGCTTTGTTGACACCATGAGAAGCTTGTCCCTTTCAGAACAAAAACAGGAGTAGTTTATGGGGAGAGTGGCAGGGAGAGGGAACAGGAAGAGAGGAGGGATGGTAAACTATAGTCGAGATGTCAAATAAGTGAAAAAAAATAGGAAAATAAGTAGACTGTTAATGGTCTTTGTCGTTCAATGTAGACGGGATTGGATACTTATATATGTGTTCATTTAGTGGCTGAACAGAAAAGTCATCTGTAAAGAGCTCTGTCCCTGACAGTTACTCATTTATATGTCATAGAAAACCTAAGAAAACATCAGTTATTCAGTGTTACTCATGCATTAATTGCTATAATTACAATTTCACTACTTTTTCAGAGAACCATCGCATAAGTGGTGAATGTGAGAAGATCCTCCATCAAGGCACAAAGCATTTTATTCACGATCATGAAAATATCCAAGAAAAGTCATATGAATGTAATGAATTTGGCAAAGTGATTCATGAATCCTGCCAATGTACACCTTATGACGCAAGTGATACTGCAGAACATTACAAACACGGATGTAGTAACCACAGAGGTGACTGTGTTGACACCTTAAACCTCAACAGACAGAAAACTGGGAACAGTGGAGATGAGCTTTCCATGTATAAAGACTGTGTGAACTACTTAAATTTGGGTTCCATCATTAGCCAAAGTCAAAAAACTCACACAGGAAAGCAAGAACACAGAAATGTACAGTATGAACCATCTTTTGACTGTAAAACAGAAATCACATTGAAATCATCTGATAGTGAGAAGAAACTCCAGCACTGCAGGAAATGTGGAAAATGCTTCAAGACTCACTCAAGCCTCATAAGGCAACAGGGAACCCATGTTATAGAGAAACCCTGTAAATGTACAAAATGCAGTAAATTCTTCCTGCATTTTTCACAACTCAAAGTACATTACAAAATCCACTATAGAGGAAATCCCTACAAGTGCACAGATTGTGGTAAGTGTTTCTCTCGTACATCACACTTTGAAAGACATTACAGGAGCCACATTGGAATAAAACCTTACAAATGTAGTGAATGTGACAAGTGCTTTACCACAAGAGAGTATCTTAGAAATCATCAGAGAATTCACACAAGAGAGAAACCTTATAAATGTACTAAATGTGACAAGTCCTTTATATATGGCTCTCGTCTTAGAGTACATCTGAAAAGACATACAGGAGAGAAACCTTACAAATGTACTGAATGTGACAAATGTTTTATTACAGAAGCCTTACTTACATGTCATCAGAGAATCCACACAGGAGAGAAACCTTACAAATGTAGTAAATGTGACAAGTCTTTTAGATATGGCTCATATCTTAGACTACATATGAAAACACATACAGGTGAGAAACCTTACAAGTGTAGTAAATGTGACAAGTCCTTTATATTTGGTTCACTTCTTAGAATACATCTGAAAAGACATACAGGTGAGAAACCTTACAAATGTAGTGAATGTGACAAAGTCTTTACCACAAAAGGCTCTCTTAAAACCCATCAGAGAATCCACACAGGAGAGAAACCTTACAAATGTAATAAGTGTGACAAGTCATTTACCACAAAGCACACTCTTAGAATTCATCAGAGAATCCACACAGGAGAAAAACCCTACAAATGTAGCAATTGTGACAAGTCCTTTACATATGGCTCACATCTAAGAGTACATCTGAAAAGACATACAGGTGAGAAACCTTACAAATGTAGTGAATGTGACAAATCCTTTATCACAAAAGACTCTCTTAGAACTCATCAGAAAATCCACACAGGAGAGAAACCTTACAAATGTAATAAATGTGAAAAATCCTATACAACTAACGCAAATCTTAAATGTCATCTGAAAAGACATACAGGTGAGAAGCCTTACAAGTGTAGTGAATGTGATAAATCCTTTATCACAAAACATTATCTTAATTCTCATCAGAGAATCCACACAGGAGAGAAACCTTACAAATGTAGTAAATGTGAAAGATCATTTACAAGTAATGCAAACCTTAAATATCATTTGAAAAGACATACAGGTGAAAAGCCTTACAAATGTAATGAATGTGACAAGTCCTTTGCAGAAAATGGCGAATATAAAATTCATCAGAGAATACATACAGGAGAGAAACCTTACAAATGTAGTAAATGTGACAAGTTCTTTACAACTTGCTCACATCTTAAAGTACATGTGAAAAGACATACAAGTGAGAAACCTTACAAATGTAGTGAGTGTGACAAATCCTTTACAACTGCCGGAAATCTTAACCGTCATCTGAGAAGGCATACAGGTGAAAAGCCTTACAAATGTAATGAATGTGACAAATTCTTTGCTGAAAAAGGGCCCTATAGAATTCATCAGAGAGTCCATACTGGAGAGAAGCCTTACAAGTGTAGTGAATGTGACAAAGTCTATACCAGAAAAGACTCTCTTAAAACTCATCAGAGAATCCACACGGGCGAGAAACCCTACAAATGTAGTGAATGTGATAAATCCTTTATCAGTAAAGGTTCACTTAGAACTCATCAGAGAGGACATACATTAGGAAAACTTGGGAGCTCACTAACTCTGAAATAATTTCTGAGGAAACTTCATGGAACGGAAGACAACCCTCCAAAGGCAAACAACAGTCAAATGGTGTGGGCAGTTTATGGACCATCTTGTAGTAGGATCAGAGTATATTCCTGGTGCATGAATTGACATCTAGGAGCCTATTCCCAATAGGGGAACACCTGACAGCCTTGATACTGGGATGAGGGACTTGGAGCTACCTCAACTGGATATGCCAAACCAAAGTTACTCACCTTAGGATCCTGGCCCTCCTTAGAGAAGGGTTGGGGGAGGAGGCTGAGGGAGGACTGGGAAGGGAAGAGAAACAGTGAAAGATAGGGGGGCATTTAAATTTTTTAAAATGTATCAAATGGAGAAATCCCTTTTCTAGTGATTCAGTTCTAAACTATTTTCCAAGATATGCTCATGCACAACCCAAGTATTATTAATTAACTTTGCTTAGGGGCAGAACTCTGAACTAATTCACAGGATTTATGTATAGATAATAAAAAGGGGTATAGAAGACTGACAGAGACACACATGCAGGAAGAAATAGGTAGTGATTTGGGGTTTTGTTGTCTTCTGGTTTGAGATGGCTGGAAAATGAGTATCTGGGTCCATGGCTAAAAACAAAGATTATTTGGTTGCTTGGTCCCTTTGAACTACCAGATTTTCATCTCAACATAAATAATTACTCGCAAGCCTTTATTGTCAAATACAGCAATAAAGATTGCTAAAGGCTACATATGGTGGCTATGGCAAGCCAGTGCCAGCAGAACCAGAAATCCCACTAAGTCAGGGCTCATGTAGCAGGGTGTTTAATGCAAGGCCATGGGGTCACAGTCAGGTAGGTGCAGCTGTTAAGCAGACAGAAGAACATAAGCAGATCAGAGAATACTAGACAAGAACCTTAATGCAGTAAATATGACAAACTTTCTCTTTTCCTCACTTGTTAGACTACATTTGAGAACTCATTCAGGAGAGAAACCTTGCAAGTCTAGTAATTTATATAAGGTTTTACTGCTCTGAATCCATGACCATGGCAATCCATTTTTTTAAAAAAAAAAAAAAATTGATAAGGACTAGCTTATAGTTTCACAGATTTTGTTCACTATCCTCATAGTGAGAAACAGTAATATGCAGGCCGATATGGTGCTAGAAAAAGAGCTGAGACAGCTAGATCTTGATCCTTGGGCAGAAGGAAGTGAGCTGTGTACATGGCATGGCCCCAGGATATATGAGACCTCACTTCCTGCCTTGATGGTGACACACTTCTTCCAACAGGCCACACCTACTCAAACAAGCCATACTTCCTAAAATAATGCCACTTAACCTGAATGCCCAAGCATTCCGGCATGAGTCCATGGAGACATACTCATTTAAAGCTTTATAGTAGTCGCAAAAATCACCCTGAGAAGTCATCAAAATATTCATGTGAAAGTGAAAACTTAAAATTTTAATATACACAAGAAAGTCTTTACCAGCCTCTGAAGTCTAAGACTACAACTGAAAATTAAGAATGGCAGAAAAGTTTTCATGGAAAATACGTTGACAAATGTTTAACCAGTCTTTATCCTTAGCTACACTTGAGACAGCACACTCAAGAATCATGGGGACTAAGCTATTCCAGATCTGAGAAAACATTACGAGTTTATGTACAGGGAAAGGAAAATTGAGGACAAGTTTAACTTTTCACTTGTTCAACCTCAAGCACTTCATAATAAAATCAAAATGCAGAAACCAACTATATGCAACTGTGTAACAGTATCCTGGTGACAAGAATGGTCCCTTTCTTAAAGGAAGTTGATTAAGATAGGAAATACACTCAAAACAGTCTCAAGTAATCCCTGAAAATGGCAGGATTCAGTGTTCTTAATTGAAGAAATTCAGAAGTCATTCCCCTTATAAGAGAATTTTAACTATCAAGATAAGATGCCCTTTACATATGCCTAAAAATATGCTGTATGCTCCAAGGGTGGATTGTTTATGAGCTATATCCCTGGTTTTGACTTTTGTGATAGCAATTGTATTTGAGTCCTTTATGCTGCAGTAAGGACCCGCTTCCCCATATTCTTGTAATCAATTCCAATAAAGCTCATTGATTCAAAAAGTTAAACTTGATTCTGTTCAGTTTTCAGTTGGGATGAGTAGATGCATATTCGTGTTGCATCTCCCCAGGAAATGTGTCTCATAAACGTGCTGAACTCATTTTTTTTTTCAAACATGTAAACAAAAAAACTGACAATAGAGTAACTGTTCTCTACATATGGGCCACCTTTTTGAGATTAAAAGATTCTATGCCTATAATATAGAAAAATATATTTCAATAGTTATAGAAACTGAGATACCATACCTTTATTTTCTCTACACAGGCCTGTCTACATGGAGATACACCCACATAGGAGTGCTTGGGATTGTATTAAAGCTTGCAGTATTAGGAATGTTGGAGCCCGTGTATTTGGAGAAAAGGCTTCTATTTGAGTCTACAAAAATAGTAAAGGCATTTTGTACTCAATGTGCAGGGTTACATTAATAGTAATACTTGGTTATATTATAAGGATCTAAACAGAATACAGAGACTTTGGCAGTCTCAGATAGAAGGCTACTGTCTCCCATGCCTTCAAGGAGAAGTGAAAGAGGTCTGCAACAGACAAGTGGAAATGTAGCTACTAAACTGTCACAGATGTCATCCAAACTGCATTGTTTTTCTAAACTCGTGCTAATACCTCCTGATTCAGTCAAACTCCAATGACTTTCAGAACAATGCTGCCCGTGGGCATGTTCTACAAACCATTGTTGTGTCCTTGTGTCATGCTATATAGTAGCATGGCATTGTACAAACCTCAAGAGATAAATTGAATTTCAATACCTTTGTGAAAGCCTTTATCCAATACTAATATTGTAAAAGTCTCAATATTTACATGAAACAAAACAAAAGGATTTGTTAAGTACTTATCTTCAGCTTATTTTCATGTATAAGTCACCATAGAAATGTCATGGAACCTTATACAGGATACACTATGAACAGGAAACATGCTCACTTATAGCTTAGAAATGTGTAAAAGTGCTGGAAAATCAATTTGGCATACTGAGAAGGGATGAAAATGTAATTGAATACAAATTATTAGACTATTGATATTACAACCAAAAAGAATCAGAAATTTTGTATCTTATACAACTGAGTGTAGTAACTAACAAATTTATATCATTGTACATTTTCCTTATAGATTTCAGCACAAAAATGTCATATATCACCCCATGAGAAAATGCTAGAGAACATATTATGTTCTCACTGAGTTTATTGAAATGGGAGCTCAGGATTGATACAATCTTGAATAAATTCTGGCTGTTGTATTCAAAACATGTAATTTCTCTGCTAAATAAAATATGCATGTGAGAAAGAAGACAGTGGATAGTTTTCTAGACTAGCTATTAGCAACCTGGATATTCTAATTTCAGGTGTTCAATGGATAGAGACCCCTGTGTTTAATGACCTAAAATTCATTATCCTAAACTAGTACAGATTTTCAGTATCATACTAAATTTTTAAACTTGTGGACAGTAAAAAGACATGTCAAATGTTTTTCACGCTATGTATTTCTTCATTCTTTTCAAACTGTGTTTCTAGTAGTACCAAGCATATGGTGTGGTTGTATAAAATGGACCCAAGTAGTGTGACAGTTCTAGCTGTGTGGAAGAAGAGCATCATGAAAATCAGTGTGGTGGGGACCATCACCAGGTCATGGGGAGATAGATAATGATGCAGAGGGACAATCACCGGATAATGGGGAAGATGGATAATGAATCAGAGGCTATGTAGAATTATAGACCATTGAACAGCATTTAAAGAAGAGCATGATAAGAGCCAGAGGTAGCAGGGCCCTTGGACATCAACATCAAAGCTGACAGAAGCCACAGACATTAATGCAGTCTTCACACTGTAGCATGTCCACAGACCCAGATATTGCTCTTGGCAGAAGCCTGTGCACAGAATCACACCAGCCTGTTTTCCACCTTTGCCTCTCCAGACCAGCTTCTCCCCATGTGAAACATCCAGGCTCTCTATCATTTCATCATAATGGCACCAAATATAAACCAAGTGGCACCACATGAGCCCGTGGTTGTTCTCTGTTTGGTCAGGCATAGTGGAGCCAAACATGTATTCTAACCTAAAAATCCTATGACACACATCTCTCGAGCCAAGTACTATACTTGAGAAACAAGCATCATGCATTTTGCAGGTAAGGATACATGATTCCTGTGATACTGTGTGTCTTTTAGTTCCTGGGAAACTAAGTCACTCCCTCAATCATGGAAGAGTTCAGGCCCTTTCGTGTTGCTTAATAATCCCTTAGAAATTAAAAAAATAAAAAGCATGGAAAATTGGAAGGACAATTTGTCTTAAACATAAATTTTGTGTTCTTTGTAAAGTTGCCAAATATCATTGTATCTTGGCAACTACAACTGTTCTCATCCTGGCAATTGCTACTTTTTTTTTTCTGAGAAGTGTATAAGAATTCTTGCTCCTCAATCCCAGCCCAGATTTAATTTTTCACCTGCCACATCAGGTAATCTTGGCCCAGTATGAAAGCTTGAGCACTTAACACCCATATTCTACCCTTTGCCTATTCAAAAGGACTAGGTTCCCCTCAGACCTGTTTAGAAATTAGTCCCATGAGGAACTTCTGAAGATTTGAATCATTAAGAATATATACATTACAGAGCCACACAGGAAAGATTTAAAACATTTACTGAGCTAGTTTATATGTCTCATTAATTTTTATTAGGTGAATTCAAAAACGTGTCTTCACAAGTTCCCTTTTAAAATTTTTATTTTTTATAAGTTTTTTTTTCTTTTCCGACTTCAAGCCCTCCCTTTCGCTCCTCAAGAAGGCAAGGAATCCACAGGTGAGTCAATTCAGTCTGACATATTTATTTGAGGTAGGACTGAGTCCCTCAGAGAAATATCAAGTCTGAGAAAGGTGTTTTCCTGCTGGACAAGGGCTTCAAGGGCCAGTTCTTGGACCCGGGATAGACTCTGGTCCTGTTGCAAGAGGCTCCAGAAACTGCCCGTGCCTTTCTCCTGTTATCTACATTCAAGCAGTCCAGATCCATTTCATAAAGGTTTGTCAGCTATTATTTCAGAGTCTGCAAGCTTCCAAGAGCATGAGACTGGCTTCTCTATGGGTTTCCTCATCATGATACTGATCCCTCAGCTCATGCAATCTCTCCTCCCTCTCTTCAGCTGGACCAGTAGCTCAGCCTGATGTTTAACTATGGATCTCTGCATCTGCCTCCATGAGCTGCTGGATGAAGATTCAATAATGGCAATTAGGGTGGTCGTTCATATGATAATAGGGAAAGGCCAGTTTAGGCTCCCTGTCCACTATTGCTTGGAGTCCTAGCTGAGCTTGCTCCCTTGACCCCACCTGTATGATCACAACTTTCTCAGAACTCTATTTCTTATTCCCAAAGGGATCTATGGATGTCTTTCTTAACTTTTCTGTTACCTACGTGCTGTGGACTCGTAGATTGTAGCCTGCTCATCCTTTGCATTATGTCTAAAATCCACTTACGCGTGAGTACATACTATGTCTGTCCTGAGTATGTGTTACTTCACTCAGGATTATACTCTCCATTCGTCAGTTGAGGGGTATATAGGTAGTTTGTAGGTTCTGGATATTACAAATGATGCTGCTATGGACATAGTTAATACCCTAGGGTTAAGAGTGTGCATCCCTTGAGTATTTACCCAATAGTGACATTGCTGGATCATTGGGTAGATTTACTCCCAGTTTTCTGAGAAACCACCAAACTAATTTCCAACGCGGCTGTACAAGTTTATACCCCCCCACAACAATTGCTTCACATTGCCTAAAGAATATGTTTCATCTGTGTTTTTGATCTTAGCCATTCTGACAGGTGTAAGATGCTATCTCAGTCTTTTTAATTTGCATTTCTCTGATCATTAAGAATGTTGAGCAATTCTTTAAGTGTGTTCCAACCATCTGGAGTTCTTCTGTTCAGAATTCCCTGGTTAGCTCTGTACCCTGTTTTCTGATTGGGTTCTGTGGTGTGTGGCCTCTAGTTTCTTGAGTTCTCTATATATTTTAGAGATGAGTCTTCTGTCAGATATAGGGTTGGTGAAGCTCTTCTCCCATTCTGTAGGTTCTCATTTTGTCTTGTTGATGGTAACAAGGATATGGAAGGGGGCAACATGATCACTAAGCAGTTTCCTGGTGAATTTCAGCATTATTAAAGTTTTTGGGCCAACTGGTCGTTCATCATCAGGGTATAATAGGTAGTTGACAGTCAAAGTCAAGAATCATGTAATGACTAATTAAAAATTCTGGTTGTAGATTTTTGGGATATGTTGTTGAAGATACATAGATACATGAAATTTGTAAGGCAGCATGATACTAAGAATTTAAAAATGAGACAAGAGGTGGTTAAAGAAGAGTAATATTCAGGGACTGGAGAGATAGCTCACTGGTTAAAGCATTGACCTCTCTTCTAGAGGTCCTGAGTTCAATTCCCCAAACAGAAATAACAGCTCAAATTATATGCATCTTCAGCTTCTGGGAATCTTACACAGTCCAAGACATACATGCAGGAAAAATACTAATGCACATAAAACAATAATACATTTTGAGAAGAAAAGAAGACTACTAGTACTGAATTTCATATTGGACTGTCAATGATCCACCTGACAGAGAACAAAAGTTGTTTTGGTGTTTTGGAGCTTCACCTCAGATTTTCAGATTTGGTTTTTTGTTGTTGTTGTTTTGTACCTGATTGGTTTTGACATAGAAGCAACATTAATCCCTGAGGAATAAACAAAAACCACCTTTCTCTATTAGAAAATCTATACTTTACTGATTTCATACTACAATAGTAGCCAGTGAGCCGATTTGACCTTAGAGGATAAGAATGGTCTGAGCCATCCATTGACAATCCTGCATAAATTAAATGAGAGGTGATAATAAATAGCATCAGAAATGGTCAATCCTGCCATTTCAGCAGTGAAAACCCAGAATTGCAAGAAAAAGTGATATCTGAACCATTTGTTTGTTATTTCATGATACTGTAAACCCTGTGATGTTGTGTGATAATGCTCTGTACACTGTAAACATTTGTCTCTTGAATTTGGTTTAATAAAACACTGATTGGCTAGAAGCCAAGAAGGAAGCATACAGTGGGCAAACAGACCAGGAGAACTGTGGGACGTGGAAAGAAGAAAGCTTCCCGGAAAGCAAGATGTGAAAGTACTGGTAAGCCACCGCCCCATGGTAACACATAAATAAATGGAAATGGGATAATTTAAATAACAGCTAGTTAGTAATAACTACTGACCTGTGCTACTGACCGAGCAATATAAGCAATATTAAGCACCTCAGTGTTTATTTGGGACTAGACACATGGGAGAGAAAAGTCTGCCTACACTGTGATTATAGATCAGCAAAGGATCTCCACCAAGTGCCACTCTTACATTTGGAAAAAATAATAACAGGACACTTGTCTAGATGATGTAGCACAAAGGCAATGGTACACCTGCATACTACAAAGGATGAAGATGTTGTGCGCCTTCAGATATAAGTGCTGGTGTTAGTGCTGATGCTCAAAGTATTACTAAAGTCTGAGAAGCCATGTAAGAGAATCTAGCATTGCAAAGGGTGATGATATAAATGATAGTTGTGAGTTTGACCAAGGAACACCATCCAAAGAGGCTAAGGGCAGACTGTTAACCACAAGTTAATATGCAAATAGGATGCACCATATGTGTACAATGGTATTTGCAAGATCAATATGAGTAAAAGAAATTGTTTCTAGTAACTTTGAGCAGTAATCTTTTCATTCTGAGGGGAAAAAAAGCAGAGATGTAAGCCCTGGTGAGGGAGAGATGGATAAGAGAGGTGGAGGAGACTAAATCAGTTTTCACAGCCTGCTTCAGAGGAATTTCCCCACCATATTAGGACAGGATGCTGGTTACAGGAAGAAAGCACTTAGATGTTAAACATCCATATGGTAAGATCTACTCTAGAACTTCATCCAGTCCAGCTGGAGAGCCAAGTCTCCAGAACCTAGGCTATGGGGCACAATGCATGAGCCCTCAATCCCACTTATTTATCCCCCAATCCCAGGCCAGCAGGGAAGGTTCCTATAGGCTGGTATACCCATCGATACCCCAGTTTCTGACATTGCCATTACCAGACCCACCCCATCCCCTAAATCCTCCCTCCCATCACCCTGCAATATCAGTGCATCTCTGAGTCACAGATTTTACCAGCCCCTATTGGACAGGAGGTAAGTGATACTTCACCCAGCCAAGACACAGGGTCCAGTCTCCAAGACCTAGGCCACAGGGCACAATCCATGAACCCCCAATCCCACTCATTTTTCTCCTTTCCCAGGCCATTTTTCCCCTTTCCCAGGCCACCAGGGAAGACTCCAGTATGCTGGTATCCCCATTTGTTAAACACTGCAATCTACAATACCCAACTTATCCCACAAACTCACTCATTACCCTGCTACATTAGCAGCTTACTGAGACAGAGATTTTGCCTACTCCCATTGGATCAAAAGAAGATACCTGAGACACAGATATCACCAGCTCATATTGGATCAAGAGCTCCTACTGCACCAAGAGCAGACTCCCAAGACACAGAATCACCTGGACCCAGTTAAGCCAAGAGAAGCTTCCAAAAATACAGAAAAAAATCAGCTCCTATTGGATCAAGAATAGCTCTCTGAACCACAGAGTATACCAACTCCAATTGGACCAAAGTTCAGATTGAACCAAAAGAGACTCTCTGAGACACAGACACAGGCAGAGCAGATTAGACCAAGAACAGACCCCGGAGACACAACTCTTACACGAATCCAAGGAGGTGAAAAACAGACGCCAGTGCAAGAATACCTATAACAACATATGGAACAATATGAATAGAATGAACAATAGAATCTAGTGGGTCTATAAGAGCAAGACCTGGATATAGCACTGTAGAAAAAGCAAAAGGAAACAACTGTTGTATAAGGTTTCTGTCCTAGACTTTCGGGCCTAGCCTCAAGGTTTAGGCCCACAGACCCACAGAGACACACAGATGCTTACAATAGTTCTAGGCTGGTCGGCCTAAGGTCCAAGCATATAACTTGCTAACTCTGTACTCTTAATTGAACCCATGACTCTTATCTTGTTCAGCCATGCAGTTTGGTACCTTTTCTCAGAGCAGTATAGTCATCCTCTGCCTCTTCTGGCTTCTCTCTGGCATTCTGCTCTGTTCCTCCAGTTCTGTGAGTCTTCCTGATCTGGTAGCTCTGCCCACACTTCCTTTCTACCTTTGGCCAAGCAGCACTTTTTATTAAACCAGTGGATAGGATAATTATTTACAATGAAACAGCAAATCCCCTAAAAACAACCTTAAAAGTAACTTTATGAGGGTGATAGAAGCCTATAAAGAGAAAATAATTCCCATAAATAATGAAAAAGATAAACAGAAATGGAAAAAACATCAATAAACCACTAAAATAAAACCAAGAAAAACCCAACAAGTGAAGGAAACAGGACTTGAAAATTGAAATAGAAGTAATAAAGAAGATACAATGAAAGAAAGTTGGAAATTAAGGTCTGATTAAAAAGCAAGAACTACAGATGCAATCATAAACAAAAGGATGAAAAAGATGGAAAAGAGAATCTCTGGTATGAAATATTTGATAGCGGAAATAGAAACATCAAAGAAAACACTAAAGTCAAGAAAGTCATAACACAAAATGTTAAGAAAATTCTGGGACACCACAAAAAGACCAAACCTAAGAAAATGAATAGAGGAAAGACAGCACCAGCTCAAAGGTATAGAATATATATATTCCACAAAATCATAGAAGAGAACTTTCCCAATATAAAGAAGATGCTTTTAAAGACACAAAAAGCTTACAAAACACCAAATAGACTAGGCTCCCCAAGTCCACTCACCACATAATAATCAAGCCACTAGAAATACAGAATAAGGAGAGAATATTAAGAGCGGCAAAGAAAAACAGGTCAAGGAACTTATAAAGGAAGAAGAACCATCAGAATCACACCTTATTTTCAACAGAAACAATGAAACCCAGAATGTCCTGGTCAGATCATATACAGACACTAAGGAATCACAGACGTAAGCCCAAACTACTATACCCACTATAGCTCTCAGTCACCATAGATGAAGTAAATAAGATATGACGTGATAAAACCAGATTTAAACTATACCTATTCACAATTCCAGCCCTATGGAAAGTACTAGAAGGAAAAGTCCAACTTAAAGAAGCTACATACACCCAAAACCACAAGCAATAGATAATACCACAGAAGGAAACCCCAAAGAAAGGAAACATACACATACTTACTACCACCCAAAATAACAGGAATTAACAATCACTAGTCATTAATATAAGTACCAATGAACTCAATTCATGTATAAAAAGAAACAGGCTATCCAAATGGATGCAAAAACAGAATCCATCCGTATGGATTGCATAGTTTCTGCATTTTGCGTCTTAGGCTATTGATGGGCTGAATGACCACTAACTTCCTGAATCAACAATTTCTTTCATAATCCTGAGTTTCTGAAATATCCTCCCAAAATAAATATTGCTAATTCTGAATATGAGGCTGGCAATACTGATGGTCAATGAGGAAAAAATAAAAATGGCTTTTTACTCTTGCTTCATTTGCATAGAGGTGGAAATGATTATCCAGCTTCCCTGGAGAGCTCTCCAGAGTGAGTTACTGTGTCTAAAATTCAGAATATTTCACAGGAAAGTATGTGGAGAGCTGCTTTCAAGAAGGGGTCTGAGAATAGGTGTCTGTCCTCTGTAATGGAGGATGGGCCTGCTTCTTAAGAAACAGCTCAAACTTATAAACACTAAGTTACTCATGTTATGGGAACACAGATGTTCATAGCAGTATCAAGGACACTGTGGTAGTTTATCAACAGAAAATGCCTTTCCCAGCACATACTGGGAACCTTTCCCAGGCTAACCCTGAGCTGTGTCCACATGGAGAAATAGTCACAAGTTAACTCAAAGAAGTCTGTGCTTGAATACTAATATTGCTGACCTGTATAAGGATCACTGAGCTATCCATTAAAGTTGCCTTTCGCCAGCAAATCATCTGGTCCTCCCGTTCTTTCAGTCTCTCACCCTATCTCACTACAGTTTGCTGCAGCTGGCTGTGGCAAAAGTAGAACTGCTGCTGGAATTTCACTTAAACTTTTAACCTTTTACTTGCATGAAGCATCTTATTATTTTATTTACTGAGCTATCCATCTTACTTTCGTTTTGGAGACTGGATTTGAGCATCAGAACTTAGGGTGTTGAATGTCTATGGCTGTGCGTTTTAAACTCAGGAGGCTGGTTTCCCAGTTGAGAGGTTAGACATTAGAGGTTTGTCTAACGGGGTGAGAACTTACTGTTGGGGTCAGGAAGTTGTGTAACTCCCTTGTCCCAGATCCAGTTCCGGTCTAGACCGGAGCCAGTCCGTGGGGAGGCTGCGCAGAGGGTCCCGGGCAGCGGGACAGCTGGAGAGGGAGGGGGCGGGGCGGGACAGACTAGGTGGGGGAGAGGCCGGAAATGACGAAAGCCCACGGGAAGGAGGCGGGTTTAGAGGAAACAGGTAACCGGAAGCAGGTGTGCTGGGCGGGGCCAGGACGAGCCGCTCTAAGGGACCGAGGTGAAGGGACAGGAAGTTCCACCATTCCCTGTTGGGCTCGGGAGCCGCGCCGTTCGGAACGAGGTCAGGAAGACCAGGCCTGGGCCTCGGGACCCGAGACCCCCGGAGCCGCCGCCGCCGTCCGCAGCGCAGAGGCGGGAACCGCAGCCCGGCGGCCCTGGAGCCTCCCAGGTCAGAGGGAGGGGAGCGGGGCTGGGCTCCTGAGGACGCTCAGCTCCTGCGGCCCCGCCCATGGCGGCGACAGCTGGTGACGTCATCACCCGCCGCCAGGCGCAGTGGTTACTATGACTACCAGCTGGAGCGTCTCTATGCACCACAGGCCACAGGCGTCCCTTACAGAGCTCATCTGTCACGGTCCGTCTCTTGCATCCCGGTGCTCTCTTTCCTGTTCTGTCTGCTCTTCCTCTCCTGTGTCTCCTTTGCTCACCCCTCCCCCCGCCCTAAACTTGTTGCACGTGGTGTGTTTTCTTCGTGGTCCGCTCTGGACAGCCTCCAGACGGATCCGGTTTTCACCGCTTCATCCTTACAGCACAGCTGTCGATATTCCGTTGTCGGTAACTTGAGATTCCATGAAGTGGGTCTTATTGCTATTATTTTACTTATGTTATGGTTCCCAGGCCGTTCTCTCATAATATGATTTATAAAATAATCTAGTAGAGCACTTGCCTGTTTGTTGTTTGCAAACAGGGTTCTCCTTGGAATTGTGGCCGTTCCAATTGTTCTGGACTCTAAATTCACGCATGCTTACTAACTGCCCTGTTTCCCCACAAGCCCTTTCCCCTGAGTGTAGACATCACCCGAGAGAATTGTAGACAGTGTTCACAAGAGAAACCAGTGAGATGTGATTAAACAGAAAACACATTTTATTGTTTGTACACATTTGCTTCGAAGCATTAAGCAAACCTTTTACTGTCCACTAATTTCCTTCTGAGACATATGCAGTCTAGGATGTAAATACAGAGTTCAGAAATACATCTTCTTATGCTGTGGTCTTAAGTTACTCGATAGGCCCATGCAGGCTGAGATAGTATATCAAGCCAGACTTGTATACTTAGCAAACACATTTTAAACAGAATTATAAAGCATCTTTTGAATATTAGTGATCACTCACTTGTATCAGAAAAAGTCATTTTCATTGAAGAAAAGTGCTCTCCCCATGCACTTGTGTTGTTTGGTGACATTCAGTGCTGTCTTCCTGAACTGCTTGTAGAAGGAGTGGGGATGCCTAGACCCTACTCACAGGGCATTTTGCAGAACTTCAGCAGTCTGGATTCTGAGGGTCAGAACATTTTCTTCCAGTCTCCTTTGCTCCTGTTCACGGGTCCTGAGAAAACTACTCTGCATGTTTGTGAGCTCTGAGTGAGTGAGTCTCACATCTCACAGAGTAAAGTGAAACCCTTAGAGAAAGAAATCTTTCTTGATATTTTCTCTTTCTTTTATGCCTTTCCTTTTGGCAGATGTGAGCGTCTTTACGTTTTGCTCTTTGTAAAGTTTCATGTGCTTTCTGAAGATTCTCTTTCTCCTATGACTCATAAGGTTGGTCAGTCCTGCTCATTGTGAATCAGAGCAAAAAGCCTGGATAGAGAAGGATCTGGGTATGTTAGAGGAAGTGAAAAAATGGTGACGAAATGGGGAAGGGCTCAAGTGACAGAAGAAACAGGACACAAAACTGGTTTCTGCCAGATTCTGTTTAACTCTAAATGATTCTAGAGATTCCCATTGAGAATGATCTCAATAGTGTCCTATTGTAGGTATTTAAAGGCTGTGTATGGAATTATTAATACCCAGAGACAAATACTATTTTATTTGACTTTGGGATTGATGATGTCCCTTGTAGTAACAAGTTTCTTTGTCCTGCCAACTGGTCCTGAAGACATTTAATCTCAAATAGTCACACAAAGGCTTATAGTAAATACAAGCTGTTTGGTCTTTGGCTCAGGCTTATTACTTGTTAACTCTTACTTTTAGGCTGTCCCTTAATTCTCATCCAGTTTAGCCACATGGCTGCTACCTTTTCTCAGAGCAACATTCTCATCTCTCTTTCTCTGTGTCTTGTGTCATCTCTGCTCTGCTTTTCCACTTTCCATTATTCTATTCTGGTTTCCCAGCCTCTTCTTCCTATCTAAATGCTTGACCAATATTTACAGTAATAAATATTTATAGTGTACAAATGCAGTATTCCAAAGCACTTCCCCCTATTTTCTTCCTTTTCAGAAAGAAACCTGAATCCAATCTCTCTTTCTTATTGTTTTTCTGACCATTATCTATGCATCTTGTAACCAACATTCTAAACAAAGACAAATATCCATAAATCATTTTTTGGATGCTTCTCTAGACTGCTTCCTGTTAATTGGGGAAACTGGTAATCATATGGGGAACCCCCCCCCAAAAAAATTTAGACTTATACTCAAGATCAGAGTGGAGTAGTCACTTAGGCTCTATCATCACACACACAGCAGCCTTGAAGCTATTCTGGGTGCACAACTCAGAGGAAACTGCAACAGAGGTGCTTTGAAACCTTGGATCATCTGCGTCATCTATTCCCATCAGGGATTATTTTATGGAGTCTCCCTTGATCAAACCTTATTTTCTTTCACCAGGAATGAATTCATAGCCTCTGATTTTTTGAGGAAATGAAAACAAAACCTCTTCTCCAAAGTAACATACCTTTTGATTTCAATTTTGAAATCAAGCTTTTATAAAATATATACGCTGGATTAATCGAGCAGCTTTTATAATCAAATGTCTTTTAGCAGCTCTTGCTCCTTCCTTAGAAGTCAAACAATTCAAAGTCAACATAACATATAGTATCCAGACTCTGTACTTCGCATCTCTATGTGGCTTATATATATATATAATCTATAATTTTTACTTTATTTCTTTTCTCTTTTTCCTTTTCTCTCCCAAACAAATGTATATTTTGAAATACACTATAAACAGTTTAGAGGGTTGCTTTTCTTTTTCCCATCTGAATCTGTCTTTACTGTTTATCTCTTTTTCTGACCACACCCACAATCTGCTAAAGTGTGGCTAGGATTAATTGAAGTCTTGGCCATGGCAGTTTGGCAGCAGTAGTGGCAGGAAATACATTTACCACCCCAACTCTGGGGAATTTTAGAGTCCACATTCCTACCAAGGAGAGCACTACCACCAGCTGCCCATGAACTCCATTTAAGTATTCAGCAGCAGGGCCTAATGAAAGAGCCACAGGATATTTACTGCTAACACTGAGTCAGGAAGCATCTCTTAAAGCTGCTGCATTTCTGCATGCCACCAGCAAAGAGCCCTCTGAGAGAATGCTGCTACCAAGAAACCATGCTTGACTCTGTTCCCTTGTTTGTAAGAACAGAAACCTTACATCTGTCATATGCTTCTATGAAAGTATAAAACCCTTTTATAGAAAGTGTATCTTTTGCTTTTAGGACTTAGGAAATAAATGTCCACTGAAAACATGTTTCCTAGACCCAGGCTGAAAGTAACACCAGGTTGTGGTGTGATCACAGTCAGTAAAAGGCAGTTTGAATATTTGTACCCGTATCAGAATGTCAGTAGTGGCTTGTCTCTTATGGCCTGTATTTCCTTCTGTAGAGCCTATTTTACAACAAACCAGAAGGCCTTCTGTAACTCACTAAATAATCTTCCTACTGTGACACCAGTGGGCATTACTTGCCTGACAAATTGGGGTTATAGCACACAGGATCCAAATGTGGGCATGGACATTGATAACTCTGCCTCCTTCCCCAGCCTGCATAGCGGTTTTGACACTGTGAATGTTAACCACCAGGGAGTCTGAGATAGTTTAGGCTCTCAGCATCTTCTTTTTGGTATATTAACAAAACTAGTGATGTTGTATTTTGTAGCTCTAAAAAGGTCGATCCGAATGTAATTTCTTGTGGGTATTTCTACTTTGAAGTTGCAGAATTGTAATATCTAAGAGGTCTTCTTTATTACTGACATATATTATCATTTGAAAAATTTTGTGTCCTTGAACTGTACCCACTGATAGCATGTGTGGAGTGTGGAGGACATGCTGCTCTGTTCTGATTAGAGTCAAATGATTGTAGCTATTCTTTTGATTGTCAGGTTTAGTATTGTGTCTCATGGCTCAGTTATGTGGAGACATATTACTTTTGTTCTCATATTCTTCTGAGCTTTTATACTAAACAAATGTGCTATTTAGCCACAAGCCTTTCATGGATCTGTTGACATCATCCTGTTTCTAGTCTTAGTTACTCTACATATTTGCTGTCTTACATTGCTGAATTCATAGGGATTGAGTCTGTCTTGCATTCTTGGCATTGAAGCTTCTTGGATTCTGTTTCAGTGTAATTTAGAGACAGTCTCTGTCTGGGCCCAACCTGACACCTTGTCTATGATCTTCTTTGCATATTGTTGTTTGTGTCGCCTGTTTTAGTTACTGAGGGAAAGCTAGTTGTGGATAATGGCTTTCTAGCGTTGATTTTCTTTGTGTTTTATATCTTTGTGTTATTATAAGGTTTTTCTTAAAAAGAATTCTTATTCAATCTGTCTAGTCCTCAGACACTGTTAGAGGAAATTCTGCTTTTGTTGCAACACTGCTTAATGCCTTTTCTACTGTTATAACATAGAAGGTTGAAATTTTCATTTCTTTCTATGAATTTGTCCTTTTCTTTAATTCTAATTTCGTTGCATGTGACCAATCACAGTTTTTTATAATGTAAACTCTGATGACATTGGCATACACTGCAATATCCTCTTTTTATATCTCTAGCTATATTACCTGAAGATTCATTCTTTTCATTTGGCTTAGCTGAAAAATGCTCCATCCATACTTTTATCAAATCACAGAAACAAGTCTGTGCTGTCATTTATCAGAACCCTGACTACCTTGATCAAACAGTTTATATCATAGCAGCAGCTATTCATGGGGCAGCCTGGGGAAAGACACCATTCAGCAGGGCAGTTGTGGTAATTACATCAGGCATCCAGGCAACCCTGGAACTTCCCAGGTCAGAGAGGCTGCAGTGCTGGGAAACAGACGGGAACAAGACCAAGGTTGTGATCAGTTTGCTGCTCATCAGAACATGGAATCTGATATCTGCTGTGGATTTCTTAATCCTTATAGTAAATTTTAGGTCATGTGAACTCATTCAGATGTTTGTAATTTATTTTATGATTGCCAGGACATTTAGAGAGGCATGATCTATCTAATGAGAATATGTATTAGATGTCTACAAACATAGTACTCTTTGTTATTATGGCAATTATAAAGCTTCTGGAATTTAAATTCTAACTTCTTTATTTTATTATTTGCCTACTCAAGATAGTATCTTTTCCCTGTGGCATCTAGGCATTCCCAGAGAGCTATTTAGATATTCCTCACATAAGAAGCTACTGCAGTTTCAGGGGAAATAGTATATTTTAGAATGCCTTTAGGCTATGCTTATAAACATTAAGATTTGCTAATGAAACAATTTTTTCCACTTAATTTTCCATCTGAGGGTTATGCAGGCTAGGATGTGTGTACAGCATTCACAAATGAGTTTTCATGTATATAGTACTTAGTAATACACCCTAGAGTCTGGAAAAGTGCAATATTTTGTAATGTTTGAGAACCGTCTCATGAAGGAGGACTCCAAGAAACACACTCTCATGCAAAGGAAAGGGCAAGTTTTAATCAATTACAATGGGAATGGGACTCAATGTCACAAAAGAACAGAGATCACAGAGCTGATTTTGAACAAAATTTTATAGGATATTTAGACAAGGCAGTTCAGTCAAAGGTTAGGTTGCTATGTGCAGGAATGTGGCTATGTGAAAGAATGCCGTGGGTTGATAACATATGCCCTGTGGACTAATGAACTAACATTTTGGGGAGCTGGGTCACTAGGTCATGGGGGCTGCTATGTACAGGGATGCAGGTAGATGACCTGCTACATACAGGAATGCAGGTGGGTGGATAACGTCTACTCTAACATTCCCCACTTCCCTCTGTGCAAATCTCTAATCTTAGAAAATTTCCTGGCCTTTTAAGACCAAATATTGTTGCCTAATAAGCATTAATTTGACATTTCCAATTTGTTCTTGCAGAAAGCTTACTATATTTACAACACATGGTCCCACAGTTACTATTAAAAGCAACACAATTAATGACCCAGCTAGGTCAGACAGCAGTGTAGTGAGCCAAGGAGACTTAGCAAACCAAGATTCAAACCATCCCTGTTGCACCTCACATTTGTCTCTCTCTAAGGTGCTCTCTAACTAACAAATATTTAAGTCCATACCTTTCAGGTTTTTCTTCAGTAAAGTCCACTTCCCAGTGTTGCCCAGCTTGTGTCCCCCTTAGCCTTTTTCCTGTGGGTATTTTGGAAGGATAAGCATTCACAACCTGACAGGCCCTGCATTCCTTTGTCACAGGGTCTGCCAGTTCTTTTCTCTTAGAGGCTGACAGTGGATATAGTTCACTCTGATCTTGTAGGAGCTGCTGTAGCTTCTTCTTCGATCCCATATGGGTGAACTGATGAACCTGCTGTAAATGCGTTAGGGCTTCCAATTCTCCTAGTGATGTAGTCTCTGGTGGCATCTTAGGGAGCTGTTGGTTCTCTTTGGTTACTAGGAACAGTTCTTTCCTGTCCCTTAATGCTGCTGCTCTCGCTTCTTCGTCTGCTCGCCTGTTACCCAATGTTACTGGGTCTGAGCCTCTCTGGTGGCTAGCACAGTGGATAATGGCTAGCTCTTTGGGGAGCATGACCGCAGCTAAAAGTCTAAGGATTTCTTCTTTGTGCTTAATTTCTTTGCCAGCTGAGGTTAGCAGTCCCCTCTGTTGATAAATGGCCTCATGAATATGGGCTGTGGCAAAGGCATAACAGCTCTCAGTATAGATGGTTGCCCTATTCCCTTCTGCCAACTCCAGGGCCTTAGTGAGGGCAATTAGTTCAGCCTTCTGGGCAGATGTCTCTTCTTGGAGTCCAGAGGATCAGATAGTTTTAGTCTCACTGACTACTGCTGCTCCCGCTCGTCTTTTACCATCCTGGAGGAAGCTACTTCAATCCGAGAACCAGGTTACCTCTTAATTAGGCAGTGGCTGGTCCCTCAGGTCTTTGCGAATCCCGGTTTCCAACAAGATCTCCTGGCAAGTATCTAACACCTGAGTCCTCATCCGGGAGCAGAGTAGCTGGGCTTAAGGCTGTAGGGGGCCCAAAAGTTATTCTGTCCTTGTCTAGGAGAATGCTCTGATAATGGGTAATTCTGGTGTTAGACAGCCATCTATCCGGGGGTTGACGAATCACACTCTCCTATGTATGAGGGGCCACAATAGTCCATTTTTGTCCCAGGGTGAGCTTATCTACATCCTTGGCCAGGAGGGCAGCTGCTGCTATCGCCTTCAGACAGTGTGGCCATCTGCTAGCAACTGAGTCCAGGCACTTGGACAAGTAGGCCACTGGCCTCTTCCAGGGGCCAAGTCTGTGTTAGTACCCCTTTGGCCACACCCTTCCTTTCCTTTATGTAGAGTGTAAACGGTTTCTTCACATCTGGGAGAGCTATGGCTGGAGCTGACAAGAGCGCTTTTTCTAATGCTGTCAAAGGCTTCCTGCTGCTCCAATCCCCACTGGAAGGCAGTGTCTCCCTTGAGCAAGGGATACAGTAGGGCATGGAGGGACACAAATCCAGGAATCCATAATCTACAGAACCCTGCTGTCCCTAAGAACTCGCACAGCTGCTTTCGATTGGTGGGTGGAGGTATCTGGATCACAGTTTTCTTTCTAGCCTCCGTGAGCCACCACTTCCCATCCTTGAGAGTATATCCCAGGAAAGTCACCTCCCTTTTGCAAATCTGGGCCTTCTTTGCCAAGGCTCGGTACCCCAACTTGGCTAATTCTCTTAATCATTCTCGGGTCCCATACTCACAGTCCTTTTTGGTGTCTGCTGTCAGCAATAAATCGTCCACGTACTGCAATAGGGTGACTTCAGGATGTTGAGTCCTAAAGGGGCTTAGGTCTTTATGAGAGCTTCATCAAAGATAGTGGGGGAGTTTTTGAACCCCTGGGGTAAACGTGTCCAAGTTACCTGACCAGAGGACCCTATTTCAGGGTTCACCCACTCAAAAGCAAACAGAGGCTGGCTGTCCTTATATAAGGTCAGGCAAAAGAAAGCATCTTTTAAGTCAAGAATAGTATACCAAGTCCTTCCAGGGTGGAGAGTACTGAGCAAATGTAAGGATTGGGTAGAGTAGGGTGTATATCTTGTGCCCTACTGTTGACCTCTCGCAGGTCTTGTACAGGTCTAGAGTCCCCAGTCCCTGGTTTCTTGACAGGCAGCAGAGGGGTGTTCCAGGCCGATTGACAGGCCTTAGCACCCCTAAATTAAGGAGTTTCTATATATGGGGTTTAATCCCTTCTCAAGCCTCTTTGCTCATATAGTACTGCTTAACTTGAATTGGTGAAGCAGAAGGCTTCAAGATTACTATTACTGGGGGCTGATTGATTCCCAATCCCAGCCCAGCAACCTCTGCCCAAGAGTCAAGGAACTCTTCAAGCCATGCCTGGGAGCAGAGTCTTGGGGTTGCTCCAATTTGGCATATAGCTGATGTTCTTCCTCTGCTGACAGGGTAAGAACAGTCACAACAGGCTGGCTTACTAATGAATTCAAAAATTCCACTTCAAGTCCCTTAGGGTTAAATGTGATCCTTGCTCTCAGCTTGGTTAGTAGATCCCTCCCCATTAAAGGGGCAGGGCATTCAGGAATGACTAGGAAGGAATGCTAGACCTTTCCTCTCCCTAGATCCATATTCCTTTTTGTGGTCCAGGCACGATATCGGCTGCCATTTGCCCCCTGGTCCAAGGACCTTTTGCTGGAAAGCGGTCCAAGTGGGGCTTGAAGGGCAGAGAATACTGCTCCTGTGTCTACTTCAAACTCAATCGGTATCCCCTCCACATTGAATGTTACCCTGAGCTCAGGGAGGGGTCCAAGCCCCGACACCCCTAGTCATCATTGCTCAGGGCCAACACAGCAGGTCGGCGCCCTAGGCTTTCTTTCTCTTTCTTTTTGGGACATTGTGTAGCCCAGTGTCCTCTTCCTTTGCAGTAGGCACATTGGTTCGGTTCTCGGGGCAGATGGTGGTGCAGGCCCAGATTACCTCCTCTATCATCCTTCCTGAATCTCTCCTTTCTTTGCTGTCTCCTACTACTGTGACCAGGATCTTTGTCAGCTCTTTGTTTCTCCACTTCTCTCTAGCCGTCTCTCTCTTTTCTTTTCTCTTTCTCTGTCTCTCTATTGTAAAAAACACTTTCTCTGCCTATCTTACTAAATCCCTCAAAGTCAGGTCCTGCAACCCATCTAAGCGCTGTAGCTTGCATCTACTATCTGAGGCTGACTGACCAATGAAAGCCATGGCAACTGAGGCCCGCTGTTCCTCTGCTTGAGGATCAAAGGGGGGTAAACCTTCGGTAGGCTTCCATCAACCTCTCTAAGAATACTGACAGCTGTTTGTCAGGCCCTGGAATAACCTCTCTTATCTTGGCCAAATTGGTTGGGCAGTGTGCTGCCGCTCTGAGACCCGCTACCAGAGTCTGGCAATAGATGGACAGATGCTCCCTACCTGCAGGAGTATTCAGGTTCCATACGGGACGGCGTACTGGGAAGAAATCATCAGTGACATTCTAGAGCTTAATGGATCTCCCATCCTGTCCAGGAACCAATTTCCTAGCTTCTAGGAGTATCCTATCTCGCACTTCTGTCGTGAAGAGAGTTCCCAACAGTTGCTAGCAGTCATCCCAGGTAGGCTGATGAAAGAACATGAGGGACTCCACCAGCCCTGTGAGCCTGCAGGGGTCCTCAGAGAAAGGAGGGTTTTTACTTTTCCAGGTATATAGATCAGAAGAGGAAAAGGGCCAATACTGAAGGGTGGGCATCTGTAGTAACAGGTTTTTGTCTTTGACTTTTGGGCCTTGCCTCAAGGTTTAGACCCACAGATCCACAAACCCTCAGAGACACACAGATGCTTTCATTAATTTTAGGCTGATCGGTCTAAGGCCCAGGCATATCACTTGCTAGCTCTTTACCCTTAATCTAATCCATGACTCTTGTCCTGTTCAGCCATGTGGCTCGGTACCTTTCCTCAGAGCAGTATAGTTGTCCTCTGCTTCTTCTGTCTTCTCTCTGGCATTCTGCTCTGTGCTTTTTGTTCTCAGAGTTTTCTTAGTCTGGTAGCTCCGCCTAAACTTCCTGCCTGCCTTTGGCCAGTCAGCGCTTTTTATTAAAGTGGGTGGGTGGGACAATTATTTACAATGTAACAAAATAATCTCCCACAGCCATCTCCCTCCCCCTTGTCCGTTGTCAACTGGCAGTCCTTAGGGCCTGAGGGGTAGAGTCACCACCATGTCTTTAGGGCTCTGGGCCCACCTGCTCCACGTCCCTTGAGCCAGCCTTTGCTCCTGTGGCTGAGAGTCAAGAGAAGGGGAAGGGATGGATAAAGGAGGAGGAGGGATCAACTGTTCCAGGGGATAGGGAGGAGGTGAAATATCCAAGTCCAAATGGATCAGGTCAGGCTGGGAAACAGGCAGAATCATAGGTGCAGGTGAGTGGAGGCTGGGTGCTGAGGGTGCCAAAGATTATGCCTGTGCTTTGGCGGGTGGGATTACTGTAGGTCCAGGGAGGTCTGGGAAGAGAAAAGGCCTTACCCACTCAGGAGGGTCTTCACATAGATCCTGCCATACCATGATGTAAGGTTGCTGTTCAGGATGGCCATGACGACTGGGAAGGAATACGATAGCCTTAACTGACCAGATCAACGGAAGATGGAAGGATCCCTCGACAGGCTATCCTACCCTAAAAGAAGACCATTCCACAGAACAAAATGCCTGCCACTTTCCCTTCTTTATAATCAGAGAGAGATTGTGAGTTCTATCCCTGACCTTGGACCAATGACTAAGAGTCAGGGAAAAGGATATTGAGGTTGTCTGTCCCATGCCTGCCAAATTGAACGAAACAAAAATAGCGGACAAACACACACACACACACACACACACACACACACACACACACACACACACATGATAAGACAAGAAACAAAGACACAGAAGGTCCTCGGGGCTCACAAAACACAAATGGTTTCCACTGGCCTAAAACCACAAGATCTCTGAACCTAAAGTTACTGAGTCAGAGTCAACCAGATAGGACCATCCAGGTGTCCCCCCACTCTGAGGTGTCCCCCAGAGTCATGGCCTGCGGCTCCTGGACATGTCAGTTAGTCGTGGTCAGGAGAAGCTCACCCTTCTCCCTGACAGCCACAGTCAGAACCTGATACCCTAGGCAATCACGCTCCAAAAGAGAAAGGCCTTACTTACCCCGAGGGATGCTGTTGGAGTGTCCTATACGGGTGGAGATCTTGGTGGGACCTCCAAAATGTAATGGTTGAGAAACGCCCTGTGAAGGAGGACTCCAATAGACACACTCTAATGCAAAAGCAAAGGGCAAGTTTTAATCATGCGCATGGGACTCAATGTTACAAAAGAACAAAGAGCCCTGAGCTGAATTTGAACAAAGTGTATAGGATATTTAGACAAGGAAGTTCAGTCATAGGTTAAGGGAGGGTTGCTATGTTGCAGGAATATGGCTAAGTGAAAGAATACAGTGGGCAGACAACATATGCCCTGTGGACTAACATTTCCGGGAGCTAGGTACCCAGTAATACTATTTTTAAGCATAATTAGGATATTTGTTATTTTCCTGTGTCCGTATGACCATTTCCATGTCGGCATCTGTGTAAAATGTCAGTATCTGATCATCAGATTGCATCAAATCTGCTGGTGGCTTTTACTAGTGGAACCATATGTTAGGGTTTTGTGCAGATCTGGCATGGTAGGAATGGAATTACCTGATGATCAGGATGTAGATTTCTGTGAAAGCAGAGGCCTCATGGGGGAGACAGCAGAGGCAGTGCTGGTAACAGGACACACAGAAGCTATTCCAATGTAGAAGGACTTTATTATTATGATAGAGGGATGTGGTCATGATTACACAGGAACATTGATTGATTGATAGAGGGATGCATACATACGTACATACATACATACATACATACATACATACATACATACATACATACATAGAGGAACAGAGGGTTAGCAGAGTAGAAATATGGCACACGTGTGTGTGTGTGTGTGTGTGTGTGTGTGTGTGTGTGTGTGTGTGTGTGAATAAGAGGGGGGGGGGATAGACATTCAGAGGCCAGAATTCTTAAATGGTGCTTGATGTCAGAACTCAGGAGAGTCTGGCTTTAGAGACTAACATCTGTGCAGGATAGTTTTGTGTTTTTAAATGTTATTTCTAGATGTTTTAGAAACTACTTGAATGGCTTAAATTTCTCAGTAACTTTTCAAATTATCTTTATTAACACATGAAGTAGTGATTTTGTTTTGTACTTTCTAGTAAACTGTCAAGCACTTAGCAAATCTAAGAATTTCCCATGGTGCCTTTGGACATTTTGGGCTGATTCCCACCTGAGTCTTTCCAATTCTTTTCCTCATCACTTTTTCCTGGCTCACAGGTACCTTAGAATCACTGATACTGGGGAGCACATGTCCCTTACTCTCCCTTTAGTTTCCCTGCTAATGCATTCATTTCTTCCCTCCGATGTACTGTTGGCCTCAGGCGAACATTCTTCCTTTTACTGTTTTCGGCTCTGTTCCTCTTCTTACTGTTTCCTTTAGGTGTTTATCATAAAATCTCTCGAAGCTTCTCTTAAAACTTATTTATTACTGGTATTTTTACATCATAGTACTTTATTCATGGCTTGATTTTAATATTTTTGTGGGTAAAATAAGGGTAATAAGTTTTTTCTTCTAGGTAGAAGTGGTTGTTTGTTGGTATTTGTATGTTGAAAATAATCTGGTGCTTCCTAACTCCTATTTATTTATTCCTCTTGAAAAATGTCTTATTATCTGGGTTTTCATGGCTAATTTATCTTAGTTTTTTGTGTAAACATTTCTGAAGTGCAGCTTGAGTGGATGACCTTTGTTATTTTATACCCTTCATATGCCCTTTCTTCTCCATGAATTTTAAGAGCACATGTGTCTGTGTGAAATGATAAGGTTTATAGTCATTTTGTTTTCTCGCTCTAAATCCTTTTTATTTAACTTTATTTTATGTACATTGCTGTTTTGCAATACGTGTCAGGTCCCCAGGAACTGGAGTTATAGACAGTTGTGAGCTGCCATGTGGGTGCTGGAAATTTTTAGAGCATATCTTTTCTTAAAATTATATTTTAATTTTATTTTATGTATTTCCATATATTTGCCTGAAAGTGTGTGTGTGTGTGTGTGTGTGTGTGCGTGTGTGTGTGTGTGTTTGTGTGTGTGCTGTGTATGACTCCTGCCTATAAAGATCCACAGATGGCATTAGATCTCAAGGATTTGACATTAAATTCTGCTTTATAGTGACATGAGTTTGCTGGAAATCAAACTACATTTTCAAGAACTTTAAGACATTGCAGATTGCACACTGGAGACAGATGTTTCCAATTTACTGATTATGGAAAATCTTTTATATGCTCCTCAGGTCTTAGAAAACATTAGAAAATTCTTGGAGGAAAGAGACCTAATGGAGGTAAGCAATGCAGTAAGTCCTTTTATATATTGTCTCTGATAGAGTAACAGTATAGCATTTCTTGAAATCTTTTGTCATTTAAAAGTTACCATGCCTCATCTTTATCACAAACATATCTCTAATCTCTGTAGGCCTTTTTTCACCAAGAAATCATTGTCAAAATGTGTGTGGTAAATAGTTAACTTACCATTGCAGGATCAGGTATCATTCAGGGATGTGGCTGTGGACCTCTCACAGGAAGAATGGGAATGCCTAGACTTGGCTCAGAGAGCTTTGTACGAAGATGTGATGTTAGAGAATTACAACAATCTACTCTTTGTTGGTAAGAATTCTCTTCTTGCAGAATTCTAGCTTCATGCTTTTTATTTACCTACTTTGTTATATGTAAACTTTCTGAACCTAGAGTATCTCAGAAATGAAGGAAATTCTGGCTTCCAACGTAACTTTATAATGGTGTTTCTTTATATTTTTAATGTTCTCATGACAAGGAATAACCAATGCTACATTCTGAGTGATCTCTGCAGCCCTCCTATCCAATGTATAGAAAATTTCAAAGCTGAAAGCTTATTGAATATTCAGTACAAGGAAATATATTGCAGTACTTATAATAATTAGAATATTTTGATTTTGCTGCTGGATTAAGCTTCACCTACTTCTGACTATATACAATGCAAAGAGTTCTAGAGAAAGCTGTTGGTTGTAAGAATGTTGTCTTTATGTATTTTTGAGATGTGGTTAAGATGTTCAGTACTGGCACAGCATGATGTTACTATTTGCAGTTTGGAGGTTGAAGGATGAGGACATGGTAGTTGCCTGGCAACCTAGCTTTTAAGTTTCTAGCTGACCAAAGCTGTATGTGTGACTCTATTGTTTATATGATCCTTCACAGAGCTTCTTTCTCAAAGTTCTTTACTGTTCAAACACCTATTAGTCTTACCAGGTGCAAGGTACAGCGTTTCAATGAGAATGAGAAGGACATATAGGACTGACCTAGGCCCTCTACATTTATGACAGTTGTTTAGTTTCGACTGTTTGTGGGACTCCTAACAGATCAGGGCCTTTACCTGTGGGTTGCTATTGGGAAGCCATTCTTCATAATGGGTTTTGTTGCCTTAGTACAAAGGGAGGATCTAAGTCCTACCTCAGTATACCTTGCTTTGTTGACACCATGAGAAGTTTGTCCCTTTCAGAACAGAAACAGGAGTAGTTCATGGGGAGAGTGGGAGGGAGAGGGAACAGGAAGAGAGGAGGGATGGTAAACTATAGTCGAGATGTGAAATGAGTGAAAAAAAATAGGAAAATAAGTAGACTGTTATTGGTCTCTGTCCTTCGATGTAGACGGGATTGGAGACTTATATATGTGTTCATTTAGTGGCTGAACAAAGAAGTCATATATTAAGAGCTTTGTTCCTGACAGTTACTTGTTTATATGTCATAGAAAACCTAAGAAAACATCAGTTATTCAGTGTTACTCATGCATTAATTGCTATAATTACAATTTCACTACTTTTACAGAGAAACATCGCTTAAGTGGTGAATGTGAGAAGATCCTCCATCAAGGCACAAAGCATTTTATTCACGATCATGAAAATATCCAAGAAAAGTCATATGAATGTAATGAATTTGGCAAAGTGATTCATGAATCCTGCCAATGTACACCTTATGACGCAAGTGATACTGCAGAACATTACAAACACGGATGTAGTAACCACAGAGGTGATTGTGTTGACACCTTAAACCTCAACAGACAGAAAACTGGGAACAGTGGAGATGAGCTTTCCATATATAAAGACTGTGTGAACTACTTAAATTTGGGTTCCATCATTAGCCAAAGTCAAAGAACTCACACAGGAAAGCAAGAACGCAGAAATGTACAGTATGAACCATCTTTTGACTCTAAAACAGAAATCACATTGAAATCATCGGATGGCAAGAAGAAACCCCAGCAATGCAGGAACTGTGGAAAATGCTTCAAGACTCACTCAAGCCTCATAAGGCAACAGGGAACCCATGTTATAGAGAAACCCTGTAAATGTACAAAATGCAGTAAATTCTTCCTGCATTTTTCACAACTCAAAGTACATTACAAAATCCACTATAGAGGAAATCCCTACAAGTGCACAGATTGTGGTAAGTGTTTCTCTCGTACATCACACTTTGAAAGACATTACAGGAGCCACATTGGAATAAAACCTTACAAATGTAGTGAATGTGACAAGTGCTTTACCACAAGAGAGTATCTTAGAAATCATCAGAGAATTCACACAAGAGAGAAACCTTATAAATGTACTAAATGTGACAAGTCCTTTATATATAGCTCTCGTCTTAGAGTACATCTGAAAAGACATACAGGAGAGAAACCTTACAAATGTACTGAATGTGACAAATCTTTTATTACAGAAGCCTTACTTACATGTCATCAGAGAATCCACACAGGAGAGAAGCCTTACAAATGTAGTGAATGTGACAAGTCTTTTACCACAAAAGAATATCTTAGAAATCATCAGACAATCCACACAGGAGAGAAACCTTACAAATGTAGTAAATGTGACAAGTCCTTTATTTTTGGTTCACGTCTTAGAATACATCTGAAAAGACATACAGGTGAGAAACCTTACAAATGTAGGAAATGTGACAAATCTTTTATCACAGAAACCTTACTTACATGTCATCAGAGAATCCACACAGGAGAGAAACCTTACAAATGTAGTGAATGTGACAAGTCCTTTCTATATGGTTCACATCTTAGACTACATATGAAAACACATACAGGTGAGAAACCTCACAAATGTAGTAAATGTGATAAGTCCTTTATATATAGCTCATATCTTAGACTACATATGAAAACACATACAGGTGAGAAACCTTACAAATGTAGTAAATGTGACAAGTCTTTTATATATGGCTCACTTCTTAGAATACATCTGAAAAGACACACAGGTGAGAAACCTTACAAATGTATTGAATGTGACAAAGTATTTACTACAAAAGGCTCTCTTAAAACTCATCAGAGAATTCACACAGGAGAGAGACCTTACAAATGTAATAAGTGTGACAAGTCATTTACCGCAAAAGACAGTCTTAGAATTCATCAGAGAATCCACACAGGAGAGAAACCTTACAAATGTAGTAAATGTGACAAATCCTTTACATATGGCTCACATCTTAGAGTACATCTGAAAAGACATACAGGTGAGAAACCGTATAAATGTAGTGAATGTGACAAATCCTTTATCACAAAAGACTCTCTTAGAACTCATCAGAGAATCCACACAGGAGAGAAACCTTACAAATGTAATAAGTGTGAAAAATCCTATACAACTAACGCAAATCTTAAATGTCATCTGAAAAGACATACAGGTGAGAAGCCTTACAAGTGTAGTGAATGTGATAAATCCTTTATCACAAAACATTATCTTAATTCTCATCAGAGAATCCACACAGGAGAGAAACCTTACAAATGTAATGAATGTGAAAGATCATTTACAACTAATGCAAATCTTAAATGTCATTTGAGAAGACATACAGGTGAGAAGCCTTACAAATGTAATGAATATGACAAGTCCTTTGCAGAGAATGGAGACTATAGAATTCATGAGAGAATCCATATGGGAGAGAAACCTTACAAATGCAGTAAATGTGACAAATCCATTACAAGTTGCTTACATTTTACAGTACATACAAGTGAGAAGCCTTACAAATGTAGTGAATGTGACAAATCCTTTACAACTGCTGGAAATCTGAACCGTCATCTGAGAAGGCATACAGGTGAAAAGCCTTACAAATGTAATGAATGTGACAAATCCTTTGCCGAGAAAGGTACCTATAGAATTCATCAGAGAGTCCATACTGGAAAGAAACCTTACAAGTGTAGTGAATGTGATAAAGTTTATACCAGAAAAGACTCTCTTAAAACTCATCAGAGAATCCACACAGGAGAGAAACCCTACAAATGTAGTGAATGTGATAAATCCTTTATCAGTAAAAGTTCTCTCAGAACTCATCAGAGAGGACATACATTAGGAAAACTTGGGAGTTCACTAACTCTGAAATAATTTCTGAGGAACCTTCATGGAACGGAAGACAACCCTCCAAAGGCAAACAACAGTCAAATGGTGTGGGCAGTTTATGGACCATCTTGTAGTAGGATCAGAGTATATTCCTGGTGCATGAATTGACATCTAGGAGCCTATTCCCAATAGGGGAACACCTGACAACCTTGATACTGGGATGAGGGACTTGGAGCTACCTCAACTGGATATGCCAAACCAAAGTTACTCACCTTGGGATTCCTGGCCCTCCTTAGAGAAGGAGTGGGGGGAGGCTGAGGGAGGACTGGGAAGGAAAACTGGTAGATATGGAAAAAAAATTTAATTAAAATGTATCACCTGTTGAAATCCTTTTCTAATGATTGGATTCTTAGACTATATTCCAAAATATCTGATTATGCAGAACCCAAGTGTTATTCACATAATCTGTTGCTTAGCTGCAGAACCCTCAACTAATTGACAGGATTTATGTATAGATAATAAAAAGGGGTATAGAAGACTGACAGAGACACACATGCAGGAAGGAATAGGGAGGGATTTGGGGTTTTGTTGTCTTCTGGTTTGAGATGGCTGGAAAATGAGTAACTGGGTCTATGGCTAAAAAGGAAGCTTATTGGGTTGCTTGGAGTTTTCATCTCATCATCTGACTCCCAAGTCTTTATTGTCAAATACAACAATAAAGACTGCTAAAGGCTACATATGGTGGCTATGGCAAGCCAGTGCCAGCAGAACCAGAAATCCCACAAGTCAGGCTCCTGCAATGGTGTTTAATGCAAAGCCACTGGGGCCACAGTCAGGTGCAACTGTTGAGCAGACAGAAGAACATAAGCAGATCAGAGAATACTAGAGAGGAACCTTAAGAATGCAGTAAATGTGACAAACTTTCTTTTTTCCTCACTTGTTAGACTACATTTGAGAACTCATTCAGGAGAGAAACCTTGCAAGTCTAGTAATTTATACAAGGTTTTATTGTTCTGATACCATGACCATGGCAATCCATTTAAAGAAAAACATTAATAAACACTGGCTTAGTTTTCCAGATTTATATCACTATCCTTATGGTGGGAAACAGTGATATTCAGGCTGATATGATGCTAGAGAAAAAGCTAACACATCTAGATCTTGATCCCTGGGCAGAAGGAAGTAAGCTATACACATGGCAAGGCTCCAAAATATATGAGACCTCACTTCCTGCCTTGATGGTGACACTTCTTACTCAGGCTACACCTACTCGCACAAGCCATACTTCCTAAAATAATGCCACTAACCCTGAATGCCCAAGCATTCCGACATGAGTCCATGGAGACATACTTATTTAAAGCACCACAGTAGTCAATATGAAATACTTTTATCTACAAAATCACCAAGAACTCATCAAAATACTCGTGAGAATGAAAACTTAAGATTTTAATATATGCAGGAAAGTCTTTACCAGCCTCTGAGGTCTAAGACTACATCTGAAAATTAAGAATGGCAGAAAAGTTTTCATGGAAAATACATTGACAAATGTTTAACCAGTCTTTATCCTTAGCTATATTTGAGACAGCTCATTTCAAGAATCACAAAGAACATGAAGACTTTAAGCTTTTTTCAAATCTTAGAAATCATTAAGGGTTGATGTACAGGGAAAGTGAAAATGTAGGATAATTTACCTTTTTACTTATTTAATCTCAAGTACTTCAAAATGAAGACAAAATGCAGAAATCAAGTATATGCTATTATTGTGTAACAGTATCCTAGAGACTGAAATCATCCATTTTTAAGGGAAGTTGATTAAGGTGGGAAATAACACTCAAAACAGCTTCAAAAAATCCCTGAAAATGACATGACTCAGTGCTCTGAAATGAAGAAATTCAGAAGTCATGCCCGTTAGAAAATGAAGGAGAGGCTCTGTGGAATTACAGACCATTGAACAGCATTCATAGAAGAGCATGATAAGAGCCAGAGGCAGCAGGGCTCTTGGACATCAACATCAAAGCTGACAGAAGCCACAGACATTAATGCAGTCTTCACACTGTAGCATGTCCACAGACCCAGATATTGCTCTTGGCAGAAGCCTGTGCCCAGAATCACACCAGCCTGTTTTCCATCTTTGCCTCTTCAGATCAGATTCTCCCCATGTGAAACATCCAGGCTCTCTATCATTTCACCATAATGGCACCAAATATAAACCAAGTGGCACCACATGAGCTCGTGGTTGTTCTCTGTTTGGTCAGGCATAGTGGAGCCAAACATGTATTCTAACCTAAAAATCCTATGTCACACGTCTCTCGAGCCAAGTACTATACTTGAGAAACAAGCATCATGCATTTTGCAGGTAAGGATACATGATTCCTGGGATACTGTGTGTCTTTTAGTTCCTGGGAAACTAAGTCACTCCCTCAATCATGGAAGAGTTCAGGCCCTTTTGTGTTGCTCAATGATCCCTTAGAAATTAAAAAAAATAAATAAAAAGCATGGAAAATTGGAAGGACAATTTGTCTTAAACATAAATTTTGTGTTCTTCGTAAAGTTGCCAAATATCATTGTATCTTGGCAACTACAACTGTTCTCATCCTGGCAATTGCTACTATTTTTTTTCTGAGAAGTGTATAAGAATTCTTGCTCCTCAATCCCAGCCCAGATTTAATTTTTCACCTGCCACATCAGGTAATCTTGGCCCAGTATGAAAGCTTGAGCACTTAACACCCATATTCTATCCTTTGCCTATTCAAAAGGACTAGGTTCCCCTCAGACCTGTTTAGAAATTAGTCCCATGATGAACCTCTGCAGATTTGAAAAATTAAGAATATATACATTACAGAGCCACACAGGAAAGATTTAAAACATTTACTGAGCTAGTTTATATGTCTCATTAATTTTTATTAGGTGAATTCAAAAACGTGTCTTCACAAGTTTCCTTTTAAAATTTTTATTTTTTATAAGTTTTTTTTTTTTTCTTTTCCGACTTCAAGCCCTCCCTTTCGCTCCTCAAGAAGGCAAGGAATCCACAGGTGAGTCAATTCAGTCTGACATATTTATTTGAGGTAGGACTGAGTCCCTCAGAGAAATATCAAGACTGAGAAAGGTGTTTTCCTGCTGGACAAGGGCTTCAAGGGCCAGTTCTTGGACCCGGGATAGACTCTGGTCCTGTTGCAAGAGGCTCCAGAAACTGCCCGTGCCTTTCTCCTGTTATCTACATTCAAGCAGTCCAGATCCATTTCATAAAGGTTTGTCAGCTATTATTTCAGAGTCTGCAAGCTTCCAAGAGCATGAGACTGGCTTCTCTATGGGTTTCCTCATCATGATACTGATCCCTCAGCTCATGCAATCTCTCCTCCCTCTCTTCACGGTCAGGTCTCTTGCGTCCCGGTGCTCTCTTTCCTGTTCTGTCTGCTCTTCCTCTCCCGTGTCCCCTTTGCTCACACCCCCCCTAAACTTGTTGCACGTGGTGTGTTTTCTTCGTGGTCCGCTCTAGACAGCCTCCAGACGGATCCGGTTTTCACCGCTTCATCCTTACAGCACAGCTGTCGATATTCCGTTGTCGGTAACTTGAGATTCCATGAAGTGGGTCTTATTGCTATTATTTTAATTATGTTATGGTTCCCAGGCCGTTCTCTCATAATATGATTTATAATATAATCTAGTAGAGCACTTGCCTGTTTGTTGTTTGCAAACAGGGTTCTCCTTGGAATTGTGGACATTCCAGTTGTTCTGACTTTAAATTCATGCATGCTTACTAACTGCCCTGTTTCCCCACAAGCCCTTTCCCCTGAGTGTAGACATCACCCGAGAGAATTGTAGACAGTGTTCATATGAGAAACCATTGAGATGTGATTAAACAGAAAATACATTTTACTGTTTATACACATTTACTTTGAAGCATTAAGCAAACCTTTTACTGCCCATTAATTTCCGTCTGAGACATATGCAGTGTAGGATGTAAATACAGAGTTCAGAAATACATCTTCATATCCTGTGTCCTTAAGTTACTCATTAGGCCCATGCAGGCTGAGATAGTATATCAAGTCAGACTTGTATACTTAGCAAACACATTTTAAACAGAATTATAAAGCATCTTTTGAATATTAGTGATCATTCACTTGTATCAGAAAAAGTCATTTTCATTGAAGAAAAGCGCTCTCCCCATGCACATGTGTTGTTTGTTGGCATTCAGTGCTGTCTTCCTGAACTGCTTGTAGAAGGACTGGGGATGCCTAGACCCTGCTCACAGGGCATTTTGCAGAACTGCAGCAATCTGGATTCTGGGGGTCAGAAAGTTTTCATACAGTCTCCTTTGCTCCTGTTCACAGGTCCTGAGAAAACTACTCTGCATGTTTGTGAGCTCTGAGTGAGTGAGTCTCACATCTCACAGAGTAAAGTGAAACCCTTAGAGAAAGAAATCTTTCTTGATATTTTCTCTTTCTTTTATGCCTTTCCTTTTGGCAGATGTGAGTGTCTTTACGTTTTGCTCTTTGTAAAGTTTCATGTGCTTTCTGAAGATTCTCTTTCTCCTATGACTCATAAGGTTGGTCAGTCCTGCTCATTGTGAATCAGAGCAAAAAGCCCTGGATGGAGAAGGATCCGGGTATGTTAGAGGAAGTGAGAACATGGTGAAGAAATGGGGAAGGGCTCAAGTGACAGAAGAAACAGGATACAAAACTGGTTTCTGCCAGATTCTGTTTAACTCTAAATGATTCTAGAGATTCCCATTGAGAATGATCTCAATAGTGTCCTATTGTAGGTATTTAAAGGCTGTGTATGGAATTATTAATACCCAGAGACAAATACTATTTTATTTGACTTTGGGATTGATGATGTCCCTTGTAGTAACAAGTTTCTTTGTCCTGCCAACTGGTCCTGAAGACATTTAATCTCAAATAGTCACACAAAGTCTTATAGTAAGTACAAGCTGTTTGGTCTATGGCTGAGGCTTATTACTTGTTAACTCTTACTTTTAGGCTGTCCCTTAATTCTCATCCAGTTTAGCCACATGGCTGCTACCTTTTCTCAGAGCAACATTCTCATCTCTCTTTCTCTGTGTCTTGTGTCATCTCTGCTCTGCTTTTCCACTTTCCATTATTCTATTCTGGTTTCCCAGCCTCTTCTTCCTATCTAAATGCTTGACCAATATTTACAGTGATAAATATTTGTAGTGTACAATATTTGTAGTGTACAAATGCAGTATTCCAAAGCACTTCCCCCTATTTTCTTCCTTTTCAGAAAGAAACCTGAATCCAATCTCTCTTTCTTATTGTTTTTCTGACCATTATCTATGCATCTTGTAACCAACATTCTAAACAAAGACAAATATCCATAAATCATTTTTTGGATGCTTCTCTAGACTGCTTCTTGTTGATTGGGGAAACTGGTAATCATATGGGGAGCCCCACCCCCCAAAAAAATTTAGACTTATACCCAAGATCAGAGTGGAGTAGTCACTTAGGCCCTATCATCACACACAGCAGCCTTGAAGCTATTCTGGGTGCACAACTCAGAGGAAACTGCAACAGAGGTGCTTTGAAACCTTGGATCATCTGCGTCATCCATTCCCATCAGGGATTATTTTATGGAGTCTCCCTTGATCAAACCTTATTTTCTTTCACCAGGATGAATTCATAGCCTCTGATTTTTTGAGGAAATAAAAACAAAACCTCTTCTCCTAAGTAACATACCTTTTGATTTCAATTTTGAAATCAAGCATTTATAAAATATATACGCTGGATTAATCGAGCAGCAGCTTTTATAATCAAATGTCTTTCAGCAGCTCTTGCTCCTTCCTTAGAAGTCAAACAATTCAAAGTCAACATAACATATAGTATCCAGACTCTGTACTTCACATCTCTATGTGGCTTATGTATATATATATAATCTATAATTTTTACTTTATTTCTTTTCTCTTTTTTCTTTTCTCTCCCAAACCTATGTATATTTTGAAATACACTATAAACAGTTTAGAGGGTTATTTTTCTTTTTCCCATCTGAATCTGTCTTTACTGTTTATCTCTTTCTGACCACACCCACAATCTGCTAAAGTGTGGCTAGGATTAATTGAAGTCTTGGCCATGGCAGTTTGGCAGCAGTAGTGGCAGGAAACACATTTACCACCCCAACTCTGGGGAATTTTAGAGTCCACATTTCTACCAAGGAGAGCACTACCACCAGCTACTCATGAACTCCATTTAAGTATTCGGCAGCAGGGCCTAATGAAAGAGCCACAGGTTATTTACTGCTAACACTGAGTCAGGAAGCATCTCTTAAAGCTGCTGCATTTCTGCATGCCACCAGCAAAGAGCCCTCTGAGAGAATGCTGCTACCAAGAAACCATGCTTGACTCTGTTCCCTTGTTTGTAAGAACAGAAACCTTACATCTGTCATATGCTTCTATGAAAGTATAAAACCCTTTTATAGAAAGTGTATCTTGATTTTAGGATTTCTCAGGGTTAGTCCAAATTATCCTATTTTCTTATTTTGTTTGGGACATATTATCCATTTCAAGAAATACTGAAGAAAAATATAAACACTATTTTGTTATTGTCTGTATTGTGTTTTTTTTTCTTTTTTGTAATTCTATTTCATTGGTAGTTTGCAGTTTATTTTATTAATTTGGGTTACATCTTCTCTAGGTTTTCTCCTTTTCTTCTTTGGTTGTTCATTAAAATCCACACTGACTCCTGGTTACTACAGTGTGAGCTGGCCTTCCACTGACACTGTCTCTGTTCTTTTGTCTGCATTGTCTCTAGTGTTTGTTATTGCTTAACATCCTAAGTGTGGATACTGATTGGGCAGAGAGATCTCAGTCTACCCTAGTGGAACATTTTCATCCTCAGTAAACATGGAGCATGTGCTATTTACATTTTGGCTTTGTCAAAGACTTTGTGCGTTGTCACTTTTGTGGTTTATTTCTTGATTATCACATTATTTGTTTTTCAGTTTTTAACTTACTGGTAAAATCTGGGTATTTATGTATTGCACTTTGATATATTTGCTAATTTCTTTGTTCTGTAGGCGGCTTCTTTATACTTTTAGTTATTACCTTTGTTTGCATTTTTTTCAATTGCACACAGTCAAATTTCACCAATTCATTGCTTGTGGTGATATATTGTAGGTCAAATAAAGATTGCTTGAAGACCAGAGGACAGAGCCAGCCGCAGAGTTAGCCATAGAGGTCAGGCTGTGATGTCAGACACTTTTAATCCTATCACTTGGAAGGTAGAGACAGAGATCCGTCTGAATCTCTGTGAGTTCAAGACCACACTGAGCTACGTGAGATTAATCCAGTCTAAAAAAAACAGCCAGGCAGTGGTGGCACACAGCTTGAATCCCAGAACTAGAAAGGTTGAAACAGGAAGTGATATGGCTGGACAGAGAAAGGAATATAAAACTGGTAAAGAAAGGAGTTCGGTCCTTTGCCTTGAGCTCCCCTGGGATTTCCCTTGCTTCCTTTCTCTTTTGGGTGAGGACTCACAGAAATCCCTACAGATCTCTGCCTTTGCCTCCCAAGTCCTAGGAATAAAGATGTGTGCAGTGCCTCTATGGTTAACTCTGTGGCTGGCACTGCCCTCTTACCTTCAGGCATTTGACACACAATGCATCACCACTGCTGCCTGATTTGTAAGTTTTTTGGCATTTTGGTGAAATTCAGGTGGTCACAGAAGGTTGGATGGTTCTGGATTATCTGGTCTTAATGCTTTAGATATCTGCTCTTCTGCCACAGCCCATGGTGTTTTTGTTCCAGTGGGTCTGCAGTGTCATCTTAAGTCACAGCTGGGGAGACTCAACTTTGCTCTGTGTCTGTATATGTTCTACACTCTTAAGGTCTTTGTAATGATTTTTGCACTCCATATTCTCAAGAAAAAAGTGATGTAAGTCATCCATGAGTTCTGCATTCTATATTCTATTTGTTCTAGAAATAGTATAGCATTGTATCTAGGTATCTGCCGCGGACCGGACCTCATGGGGCACCGAGACCGAGGGAGAACATGGGTCAAAGGAGAGGAGAATGGGATTCGGCAAGTAAATGACAGACAGACACACTCAGAGGGTTGAGTTAATGCTGCTGCAACTTTACTGACTTTTTCAGGGGATTATGTACAGAAAGCAAAAGGGAACTTGGCAAGGCATCTAACCATGACATTTATGAGAACAGAACAATATGGGACATGTGCCATACATTGAATCTATTGTGAGCACCCCTTGTGGGCAGCTGTAAACAAACATCTGCTGGCTTGTGGTTAGGGGTAGGCGAGGCATGGTTAATGATTTTTAAGAAAATGATTAATCTTACATGGGCATGGACCGTGTCTTTCTGAGATTTTTGGATGCCCATTTTTCTTCATAGCCGAATGGACAGTGAGGACATGACCCCAAAAGGCTTTTGAGAAAAAGGGGCCAACTGGTTTGCCCATTTTTGAGTTAAGCAGACACCAGGGTTTTTGCATATGCTTTAATCTTTTAGAAAAGGGAAGGGAGTAATAGTTTCTTTTTTGCCCTTTATACACTACTCACCTGTTGCCAAATTCATCATAAACTCTATTATATTGAGTTGCTCTTAAGAATAGTCTCATTAGTTCTGCCCTAGGTGCTGTCTACTATTTGCCATTAATCTTATACTGTACATATCCCCCTGGAAGAGCCCTGGAAGGGATTTTTGCTAACGCTTGTTTTTCTGAGTTACTGTGTTGTTTATGAGAATTTCTTATCAGCTGTTCTATTTCCACTAAGTCACTGGTTTCTTAAGAATCTTTTTAATTGTCTGAAATAAAGGAGGAGGTACTTCCTCCTGTTTCTCATCATTGACTGTGCTAGTTGTATTCCTGGCATTATAAATGGGTACATTTAGCCTCTGGCATGACACAATTAGCAGGAGCAAAGCAAACAAGGAAAAGATTAAGGAAAAATAGACCAGGTGCATCGTGGCCGAGAACGGGGTGACGAGGTCATCACACAGGTGCTGTATCAAGGAACCGGGGAACTGTTCGCGCCAAGAAGCTCTGGCTCACCAACATTCCACCATGAAGGCCACCTGATAGGTATGGCGGCTTACACCAGAGGCACAGTGGATGCAGCAGGTATCAGGATTTCAACTGAGCATTTTAAAATAAAGTCATGTAAACCCAGCTTCTGACAGGACTGAACTAGTGTTCATATTTAATCATTTGACAGTTGAGTAATTTTGAAGCATACATGTACTGATTATAATTTTACCATTAGAGATTGTGACATGGAGATTCTGTTTGATATCAGCAAGTACTTCATAAAGGTGCACTGCTGCATCTAGACCTAAAATATATATGTTTTATTCCCTAAAAGTTTTCTGATCACAAGACTATTTTATCATCATGTTTTCAGAGAAATAGAAAAAGAATTCAGAATTTTTAGAGCATATCTTTTCTTAAAATTATATTTTAATTTTATTTTATGTATTTCCATGTATTTGCCTGAAAGTAAGTGTGTGTGTGTGTGTGTGTGTGTGTGTGTGTGTGTTTGTGTGTGCACTGTGTATGACTCCTGCCTACAAAGATCCACAGAGGGCATTAGATCTCAAGGATTTGAGATTAAATTCTGCTTTGTAGTGACATGAGTTTGCTGGAAATCAAACTACATTTTCAAGAACTTTAAGACATTGCAGATTGCACACTGGAAACAGATGTTTCCAATTTATTGATTATGGAAAATCTTTTATATGGTCCTCAGGTCTTAGAAAACATTAGAAAATTCTTGGAGGAAAGAGACCTAATGGAGGTAAGCAATGCAGTAAGTCCTTTTATATATTGTCTCTGATAGAGTAACAGTATAGCATTTCTTGAAATCTTTTGTCATTTAAAAGTTACCATGCCTCATCTTTATCACAAACATATCTCTAATCTCTGTAGGCCTTTTTTCACCAAGAAATCATTGTCAAAATGTGTGTGGTAAATAGTTAACTTTCCATTGCAGGATCAGGTATCATTCAGGGATGTGGCTGTGGACCTCTCACAGGAAGAATGGGAATGTCTAGACTTGGCTCAGAGAGCTTTGTATGAAGAGGTGATGTTGGAGAATTACAACAATCTACTCTTTGTGGGTAAGAATTCTCTTCTTGCAGAATTCTAGCTTCATGCTTTTTATTTGCCTACTTTGTTATATGTAAACTTTCTGAACCTAGAGTATCTCAGAAATTAAGGAAATTCTGGCTTCCAACGTAACTTTATAATGGTGTTTCTTTATATTTTTAATGTTCTCATGACAAGGAATAACCAATGCTACATTCTGAGTGATCTCTGCAGCCCTCCTATCCAATGTATAGAAATTTTCAAAGCTGAAAGCTTATTGAATATTCAGTACAAGGAAATATATTGCAGTACTTATAATAATTAGAATATTTTGATTTTGCTGCTGGATTAAGCTTCACCTATTTCTGACTATATACAATGCAAAGAGTTCTAGAGAAAGCTGTTGGTTGTAAGAATGTTGTCTTTATGTATTTTTGAAATGTGGTTAAGATGTTTAGTACTGGCATAGCATGACGTTACTATTTGAAGTTTGGAGGTTGAAGGTTGAGGACACGGTAGATCCCTGGCAAACTAGCTTTTAAGTTTCTAGCTGACCAAAGCTATATTGTGTGACTGTGTTCTTCATATGATCCTTCACAGAGCTTCATTTTCAAAGTTCTTTACTGTTCAAACACCTATTAGTCTTACCAGGTGCAAGGTACAGCGTTTCAATGAGAATGAGAATGACATGTAGGACTGACCTAGGCCCTCTACATTTATGACAGTTGTTTAGTTTGGTCCGTTTGTGGGACTCCTAACAGTTAGATCAGGGCCTTTACCTGTGGGTTGCTATTGGGAAGCCATTCTTCATAATGGGTTTCGTTGCCTTAGTACAAAGGGAGGATCTAAGTCCTACCTCAATATACCTTGCTTTGTTGACACCATGAGAAGCTTGTCCCTTTCAGAACAGAAACAGGAGTAGTTCATGGGTAGAGTGGGAGGGAGAGGGAACAGGAAGAGAGGAGGGATGGTAAACTATAGTCGAAATGTCAAATAAGTGAAAAAAATAAGTAGGCTATTATTGGTCTCTGTCCTTCGATGTAGATGGGATTGGAGATTTATGTGTGTGTTCACATAGGGTTTCTCTCCTGTGTGGATTCTCTGATGAGTTTTAAGAGAGTCTTTTCTGTTATAGACTTTATCACATTCACTACACTTGTAAGGCTTCTCTCCAGTATGGATTCTCTGATGAGTTCTAAGAGCATACTTTTCAGTAAAGACTTTGTCATATTCACTACAACTATGAGGTTTCTAACTTTTATGTCTTTTCAGATGCAGTCTAAGATGTGAGCCACATATAAAGAACTTGTCACATTTACTACATTTGTAAGGTTTTTCACCTGTATGTCCTTTCAGATGTAGTCTAAGATATGAGCCAAATATAAAGGACTTGTCACATTTATTACAATTGTAAGGTTTCTCTCCTGTGTGGATTCTCTGATGAGTTCTAAGAGAGCCTTTTGTGGTACAGACTTTGTCACATTCACTACATTTGTAAGGTTTCTCTCCTGTATGTCTTTTGAGATGTACTCTAAGATATGAACCATATATAAAGGACTTGTCACATTTACTACATTTGTAAGGTTTCTCTCCAATGCGGCTCCTGTAATGTCTTTCAAAGTGTGATGTATGAGAAAAACAGTTATCACAGTCTGTGCATTTGTAGGGATTTTCCCTACAGTGGATTTTGTAATGTACTTTGAATTGTGAAATATACAGAAAGGAATTATTGCATTTTGTACATTTACAGGGTTTCTCTATAACATGGGTTCCCTGTTGCCTTATGAGGCTTGAGTGAGTCTTGAAGCATTTTCCACATTTCCTGCATTGCTGGGGTTTCTTCTCACTATCAGATGATTTCAATGTGATTTCTGTTTTAGAAAGATGGATCATACTGTACATTTCTGCATTCTTGCTTTCCTGTGTGAGTTTTTTGACTTTGGCTAATGATGGAACCCAAATTTAAGTAGTTTACACAGTCTTTATACATGAAAGCTCATCTCCAATGTTCCCAGTTTTCTGTCTGTTGAGGTTTAAGGTGTCAACACAGTCACCTCTGTGGTTACTACATCCGTGTTTGTAATGTTCTGCAGTATCACTTGCGTCATAAGGTGTACAATGGCAGGATTCATGAATCACTTTGCCAAATTCATTACATTCATACGACTTTTCTTGGATATTTTCATGATCGTGAATAAAATGCTTTGTGCCTTGATGGAAGATCTTCTCAAATTCACCACTTAAGCAATGGTTCTCTGAAAAAGTAATGCAATTGTAGATTACAGCAATTAATGCGTGACTAACACTGAATAACTGATGTTTTCTTAGGTTTTCTATGACATATAAACGAGTAACTGTCAGGGACAGAGCTCTTAACAGATGACTTTTCTGTTCAGTCACTAAATGTAGTGAATGTGATAAATCCTTTATCAGTAAAAGTTCTCTCAGAACTCATCAGAGAGGACATACATTAGGAAAACTTGGGAGCTCACTAACTCTGAAATAATTTCTGAGGAACCTTCATGGAAAGGAAGACAACCCTCCAAAGGCAAACAACAGTCAAATGGTGTGAGCAGTTTGTGGACCATCTTGCAGTAGTATCAGAGAGTGTGAATTGACATCTAGGAGCCTGTTCCCTATAGGGGAACACCTGACAACCTTGATACTGGGATGAGGGACTTGTACCTCAACTGGATATGCCAAACCAAAGTTACTCACCTTGGGATTCCTGGCCCTCCTTAGAGAAGGGTTGGGGGGGGAGGCTGAGGGAGGACTGGGAGGATGGAAGTGAAGAAAAATGGTGGATAACTGAATAAAAAGATTTTAAGTTTAAAAAAAAATGTAGCAAGTGTAAGAAATCCTTTTCTGATAATGCAATTCTTAAAATAGGTTCTGAGATATTTATTATTAATATTTTGTTATTAATAATGTTATTAATATTTTGGGGTTATGGGGCAGAACCCAGACTATTTGACAGGAAATATTCATATATAATAAATGGGTATGGGACACAGAGATACACATACAGAAATGAATTGGGAGTGATTTGTGGTTTTGGTTTCTTCTGGTTTGAGATGGCTGGACAAATGAGTATCTGGGTTTATGGCTAAAAAAGAAGCTTATTTGGTTGCTTCAAGTTTTCATCTCAACATCTGACTACCAAGCTTTTATTGTCAAATACAACAATAAAGATTGCTAAAGGCTACATATGGTGACTATGGCAAGCCAATGCCAGCAGAACCAGAAATCCCACTAAGTCAGGCTCCTGCAATGGTGTTTAATGCAAATCCACTGGGGCCACAGTCAGGTGCAACTGTTGAGCAGACAGAAGAACATAAGCAGATCAGAGAATACTAGAGAGGATCCTTAAGAATGCAGTAAATGTGACAAACTTTCTTTTTTCCTCACTTGTTAAGACTACATTTGAGAACTCATTCAGGAGAGAAGCCTTACAAGTCTAGTACTTTATATAATGTTTTACTGCTCTGAATCCATGACCATGGCAATCCTTTTAAAGAAAGACATTTAATAAGGACTAGCTTACAGTTTCACAGATTTTGTTCATAGTGAGAAACAGTAATATGCAGGCCGATATGGTTCTAGAAAAAGGGCTGAGATATCTAGATCTTGATCCTTGGATAGGAGGAAGTGAGCTGTGTACTTGGCATGGCCCCAGGATATATGAGACCTCACTTCTGTAGGCGGAGTTTACTTAGAAGGCACCAGTACCAGATAGATATTTATTAAAATATAAATCAAAACTCACAGTACAGTTAACAGATTACAGTAGCACCTGAACAGGGACTGGAGTCTGGAACGGTGGACGAGTGATGGACAGACGATGGAATCGATCCTATCCCCAATCATCCAGGAACCAGGAAGAGAGCGTCTCGTGTTCCAGAAGCCCCTTTTCAATGGGCTTTCCCTGCCCCCTTCAGGGGCCTGGTGCCCTGTATAAGTGTCTTTTGACCTTATCAGCTGACACCTGAATCCCACAACACACTTCCTGTTTTGATGGTGACACACTTCTTCGGACAGGCCACACCTACTCAAACAAGGTATACTACGTAAAGTAATGCCACTAACCCTGAATGCCCAAGCATTCCGACATGAATCCATGAAGACATACTCATTTAAAGCTTTATAGTAGTTGATATGAAATATTTCTATCTATAAAAATCACCCTGAGAAGTCATCAAAATATTCATGTGAGAATGAAAACTTAAAATTTTAATATATGCAGGAAAGTCTTTACCAGACTCTGAAGTCTAAGACTACAACTGAAAATTAAGAATGGCAGAAAAGTTTTCATGGAAAATACATTGACAAATGTTTAACTCATCTGTATTCTTAGCTACACTTGAGACAACACATTTCAAGAATCATGAAGACTAAGCTGTCACAGACATCATCCAAACTGCATTATTTTTCTAAACGCGTGCTAATATCTCGTGATTCAGTCAAACTCCAATGACTTTCAGAACAATGCTGCCCGTGGGCATGTTCTACAATCTATTGTTATGTTCTTGTGTCATGCTCTATCATATCGTCCCATGGTACAAACCCCAAGAAATAAATTGAATTTCAATACCTTTGTGAAAGACTTTATCCAATACTAATATTGTAGAAGTCTCAGAATATTCACATGAAACAAAACACATAAGTCTTATACTCATTGTAAAGTTTGCTAATATCATTGTATCATGGCAACTACAACTTGCCCCACTCTGTGCCAGTATTTTGAACAAAAGCCAGTAGAACAAATGCATAACAAATTCCCACAATCTATAATTTATCATTACATGGACGATATCTTGTAGGCTGGTTCAATTATTTATACCTTAGATAAAGTGTTTGAAGAAGTGAAAATTTTTGTCTGCTTGGGGATTATAAATTGCCCTTGGAAAAAATACAAAGAGAGGATTTTCCATTATTTAGGTTACAAAATAGGCCAACAAAAAATTAGACCCCAAAATGTACAAATCAGGAGAGACAGAGTGTAAACAATTAATGATTTTGAAAGATTCTTAGGAGACAATGCCAATTTATGACCCACTACTGGAATAAAAACTGATGAACTGGATAATTTATTCAAAATCTTAAATGGTGACAAGGACTTAAATAGTCCGAGAGAATTGTCACCTGAAGCTGAGAAAGAATTGGCTTTAGTAGAAAAGAAATTACAAGAGGTACATATGGATCATGTCGATCCAGACCTTAATTGCATTCTAGTTATCTTGCCTTCTAAGCATTCTCCTACAGAAATTTTAATGTAAAGGGAAAATGCTATATAGGAATGGATATTTCTTCCACATAACCAAGTAAGAAATTAAAGATGTGGAAAAGATTTCTGAACTCATTTTTAAAGGAAAATTAAGACTTTGTCAACTGACAGGAATGGACCCAGCAGAAATTGTTGTACCTTTAACTAAGGAAGAAATTGACTGATATGGATATAAAGTGAAGCTTTACAAATTACAGAGCCTGCAGTAATTTGGGGGGAGATTTAACAACAAATATCCTCAAAGCAAGCGAATTGATTTCTAAAGAAAACTAATTGGATTCTTCCTTGTGTTGTCTTAAATAAACCTATTTCTGGAGTCCCTACATTTTATACCAATGCAAACAAATCAGGAAAGGCAGGTTACAAATCGGAACATGTAAGTAAAGTGTCTCAAAGCCTTTACAATTCTGTTCAAAAGTCAGAATTATATGTTATTATGATGGTATTAATGGATTTTACAGAATCTCTTCAAATAGTCACTGACTCTCAATATGCAGAAGGAGTTGTTTTGAACATTAAAACTGCTGGTTTTATTAATGACGAGTCAGAATTCACTTCACTATTTAATCTGTTACAAGAAATAGTCAGGACTACAAATCATCCCTTCTATATAACACACATTCGATCCCATATAGGTCTGTCAGGTCCCTTAGCACAAAGTAATGACAAAGTTGATAAATTATTGATAGGAATGTGTTAGAGGACTCAGAGTTTCATAAGAAGCATCACATCAATAGCAAAGGATTAAAAAGAGATTTCTATATCACTTGGCAACAAGCCAAAGAAATTGTAAAAAGGTGTGCCACCTGTTCTTTCTATAACCAAACTCCATTGCCAGCAGGAACTAATCCTAAAGGTATACATAAAAATGAAATCTGGCAGTTGGATGTATTTCATTTTATAGAATTTGGAAAATTAAAATATGTCCATCATACAATAAATACATTTGCAGGATTTCAATGGGGAACTGCTTTGAGTTCAGGAAAGGCTGATTCTGTAATCACACATTTACTAGAAGTTATGGCCATCATGGGAATACCTGCACAAATTAAGACTAACAATGCTCCAGCATATGTCGCTACTAAAATGAAACAAATTTTTGCTTATTATAATATAAAGCATATTACAGGAATACCACACACAATCCTTCAGGGCAAGCAGTCATAGATCAAATTGAATTCTAAAGGATATGCTAAATAAATAGAAAGGAACAACAAAGACCCCCCAGAGGTAGAGTACTTAATGCTTTATTAGCTTTGAATTTTCTCAATGCTAGTGAGAAAGGAGCAACAGCTGCTGAAAGGCATTGGACTATAGAAAAAAACAGCTGAGCTAAATCAGCCTGTCTACATCAAAGATGCACTGACAGAATGGAAGCCAGGGTATATGCTACATTGGGGAAAGGGTTTTACTTTTGTTTCCACAGGTGAAGAAAAGTTATGGATACCATCAAAATTAATAAAGACAACTCAAACCAGAGAAACTACATAAAAATAAGAACTGATAGCTCATCCACCCATATTACAATTCTTTAAGTTGTAAGAATAAACAAAGGGTAGAGGCAGGTTTTTGTTTGTGTCTTTATAGAAAAGTAGAAATTTCCATCTTCAATCAGTTAAAAGACCTTAGACATCTAGGCATCTAAAGCAAAAGGGAGGCTATCCAGGAAAATTTACAAGCAAAAGACTATCAGGCCTACTGGTACCAGTATACTTCATAGGATAAAATCTCATTGCTTAACCTCTATAGATCTTTATTTCTAAGTTGAAGTTCCAGTTTAGTTATAATTTAAAGCTGGCTTTAGAGTTGGAGTGTGGCTCTTTCCTTCTCTAAACTCAAACATACTTGTTAAAGGAAAATACAAAATCTCTATATTGTATCAGAAGAGCCACCTGATATGGGACAGAAGAATAATGAAAAATAAGGGACTATTCTATTGTTACTAATCCTATGCTGAATAAATAGCTATATATTTAGTTTCCTGTACATTGTGTTGGGTTTTAGTCTCTTATCAGTTTTCTGCAGTGATCCAGGGCAATGCCTAATTGCAAACTTGAAGTATCCAAAAGGAAGATGGTTTCCCACAACGATGATTTCACATGGACTCTAACAAAGCCACTAGGTTGACAAACACCAACCAAAGATCAGATTTGGACTACAATCTGCTCAGGACAGTTTTGATGTGGCTCACTAAAGTGAACCAGCTTCACAGACTTGGGACAAGCCGTGCACTTTCCTGTTATGCAAAGACTGGACAAAAAAATGATACAGCTTATTATTTTGGGATTTACCAAGTAACAAAACTTTTCCTTTCAGGATCCCCTAAAAATGTTGTTACCCCAGAAAGCAAGAAGTAAATTTAAGAACACAGCATCCACATTCTCAAGAGGTGGGATGAGTGGTTTTGGGCCTTTCAATGAGTTATGAATGATTGTCATTGTTTAGGAAAACTGGCTAAAAGTTGTTATTGGTTATGGTTAGAAAAAAGCTAAACAAGAGAGACTAGATTCAAAGCAGCATCAGTCTTCATTTATGAAGCTCAAAACTCTGACAGACTTTTCTATGGAGTAGGAACTTGCAGGGTGCCAACTTACCTTATGTAGGCAAAACAGGGCAACCAATTCCCCCAGGTATTGCTTGTCCACAGTCTAGACAAGGTCTAAAGAGCAGTTGAGGTGAAAGGCTGTTTTTCTGCTTCTTGACTGGATTTGCTACATTTAAAGCAAGTTCCAGGTGGAAGTTCTTCTGTGTCCATTGATATTCCATGAGGGCATAGGAGTGTCATGTCTCAATCCCCAAAAGCTTTTTTTATTAAATATTTAAATGCTGATTCTTGAAGCATTTGAGCATCATTATATCTGAACTAGACAAGTTTTATAGTTACTTGTTGTATGCTTAACTTTCAAAACTTAACTCAGAAACTAAACTGAACATATCAAAGAAATAGATTGTTTGTGAGGTGACTAATAGTTAACTTGTATGTCTTAAATTATTAGGGTTTTCATAGCTTTATCTTTGTTAAATTTAAACTTAAGAATAACAATTTCTGCTCTCTTTTAATATCAAAAATAAGACCTTTAACTTAGAAACACAATTCTTAAATAAACTGGGAACTTTTCTGATCCTTTTATATTACACCATTAGAGAACACAAGTTTTCTATATGACTTAGTTTGCCAAGCTAGCAAACAGTGTTAGTAAAGCAAAGATGTTACAGATATGTTCAGATATATTCCTAAATCTGTCTCTGTCTGCCTGAACAGACCTTAGGTAAGGAGAGACCATCCACCTGACTGCTTGGTTAACCATGTTGCTGCATCAGAAGATTAGTAATGCCTCAGTCTCTGCTGTTCAGATGTGGCTACATGTTTTAAATTCAAGAATAAAGACATAGATCACGATTATAATTTATCTAAGAAAAAACAAAGTTTCATCATTATAAATAATGCAAGGTCTCTAAAATTAATACCAAGAACAATGCTCTTGTATTACAAATCTGGCTGCCAGTAAGATATGCAAGATATAAGATATGCAAGGATGTGCAAATTTACTACCTATGAAACCTACATTGTTTTGAACTCTATCGTTTATAAACCTTGTCTTCAGAAAGGACAGGAAATATCATCCAGAAATCCAACCAGTTATCTCCTTGGTAGGCATACTTCTTGTGGTCGCCTTTAATTAAGATGATGTTACAGACACATAATACACTTATTCTCCATTCCTACTCAAGTTTGGGAGAGGACCTGCTGTAGCTGCCGAGAATTCAAAACTGAGTTTTTTGTGCCTTTTCTTTGTTTGAGATTCTCTGAGAGTGTAAGGTTTTCAGAGTGAGAGGAATAGGAAGTTCTAGATAAAGCAGGAGTGAGCTGAAGGTTCCAGCTGAACATAAGCCATAGCCATGCTTGCACAATAGCAGCAGCATAGCAGAGACACGGGGTCCACCTTGCATGCTTATGTGGTAGACAAGGGTAGATGCCAGGGCAAGTGGTGGCTGGGACATGGGCACTGTGTAGCCAAGACACGGGATGCTGCTCCATGCACAGGTTGTTTGTAAGACGTGGCTTGAACCTGGACTCTGTGTTGGGGCCAAATGGCAGCTGCATGGTGGCAGGAGGCAGAGACCCTGTCCATCCATGGGCCTCAGCACAGTAACTGAGGCCAGAAGCACGACCTAGGTAAGTGGGTTTTTTAATAAAACATGCTGTGGTCATGATTTTGTTTTTTAACAGCAATAAAAGCCCTAACTTTAAAAGGTTTGTACCAGGAACTGGGTATTGCTGTAATAGATCAAAATATGCTTTCGTTAGAGAAAATGCACTTTGTGAAAAAGGCTGGAGAGATGGCAGTGTCCTCTGATATCTCTGACTGTTTTTATCATATTTGAAACATATCCCTACATTGTGCCTGTGAAATTGAAAAACAGTTGAAAGCTTTAATAGATGTTTAATAGACCATTTGAGTAGGAGCATAGGAGATAGTGGCATTTATAATGTTGTAGTGGTCTGGCTCAAGGGGCTTCAGAAAAGAAATTTTATCCATCTTTTACTTAAAAAGCTTTTTCGATATCTACTGCTGGTATCCCTCCCTTCCATCCTCCTTCAGTCTGCCTTCAGCCTCCTCATTCTATTCTCTCATCCACCCCCCAGGAGAGCAAGGCGTCCCAAGGGGTCACTTAAGTCTGGCATATCCAGTTGAGGTAGATCAAAGTCCCTCATCCCAGTATTAAGGCTGACTTAGGTAGCTGTTCCATTGTAGGGAATGGGCTCTGAGATGTTAGTTCATACACCAAGAACATACTCTGTTCCTACTGCAAGAGACTCCACAAACTGCCACGACATTTGACAGTCATCTACATTTGGAGGGTTTAATTTCTTTCCATGAAGTTTCCGCGGTCATTATTTCAGAGTCCGTTAGCTCCCAATAGCTATAATTAGGAAGTGATCACTTGTGCCAGTGTGTTCAAGGGCATTTCCCATTTGCTTTTTGAGTAAGTTCAGTGTAATTTGGTTTATGTTGAGGTCTTGGATCCACTTGGACTTGAGTTTTGTGCAGGGTGATAGATATGGATCTATTTACATTCTTCTACATACGACCATCCAGTTAGGCCAATATTTGTTTTCCATTCTATATTTTTGGCAAAAATCAGCCCTTCATATGTATGTGGATTAACGTCAGAGTCTTCCCTTTGATTCAACTGATCCACAAGTCTGCTGTTGTGACAATACCAAGATGTTTTTTATCACTGTAGCTCTTTGGTACAGCTTGAAGTCAGGAATGTTGATACCTCCTGGACGACTATTATTGAACAGGATTCTTTTGACAATACTGCATTTCTTTTTATTCGTCATGAACTTGTGAATTGTTCTTTCAAGTTCTGTAAAAATTGTGTTGGGATTTTGATGAGGATTGCATTGAATCTGTAGATTGATTGCTTTAAATAAAATTGACATTTTTCTATGATAATCTTACCTATGCATGAATATGGGAGTTCTTCTCATTTTCTGAATCTTCTTCAATGACCAAATTCTATTGATACAGATCTGTAACTTCTTTGGTTATAATTACTCCAAGATATTTAATGCTATTTGCAGCTATTATAAAGGGTGATACTGTCTGATTTCTTTTCAGTCCCTTTATCATTTGTATGTAGGAGGGCTATTAACTCTTTTGAGTTAATCTTGTGCCCTGCCACATTGGTGAGGGTGTTTTTCAGCTATAGGAGTTCCCTCCTAGAATTAAGGGTTTTCTTGTGTATATCATGATATCATCTGCAAAAAGAGATAGCTTGACTTTTCCAATTTGTATTTCTTTAATCTCCTTTTGTTCTGTTATTTCATTAGCTGAAACTTTGAGAATTATATTGAATAGATAAGGGGAGAGAGGACAGCCTTGTCTTGTTTCTAATTACAGTGGAATTTCTTTGAGTTTCTCTCCATTTAGTTTGATGTTGACTGTTGCCTTGCTGTATATTTCCTTTGTTATGTTTAAGTACTTTCACTGCATTCCTGATCACTCCAGAACTTTTATCAAGAAGGAGTATTGGATTTTGTCAAAGGCTATTTCAGCAAGTAAGGAGATGGTCAAGTCTTTTTTCTTTCAGGTTGTTAATATGATGAATAACATTGACAGTTTTTCATATCCTGTACCATCCCTGCATCTCTGGGATGAAGCCTAATTGGTCATGGTGGATGATTTCTTTGATATGTTGTTGAACTCAGTTTGCCCGACTTTTATTCAAAATTTTTAAATCAGTGTTCATGGGGGAGCTTAGTCTGTAATTCTCTTTTTTATTGGATCTTTGATTGGCTTGGGTATCTGGTTGACTGTAGCCTCATAGAAAGTGTTTGGCAATGTTCCTTCAGTTTCTATTGTATGGAACAGTTTGAGGAGTATTGGTATTAGTTTTTCTTTGAATGTCTGGTACAATTCATCACTAAAGGCATTCTTCCCTGGCCTTTATGCTTTGGAGACTTTTAATAACAGCTTCAATTGCCTTGATGGCTATAGGTCTGTTTAGGTCATTTATATGGTGTTGATTTAATTTTTGTAAGTGGTAACTGTGGGGATATGTTTCAGATTTAATAAAAACTAGTCTGAGATATCAGGGAGACCTACCCACATTCATTCTAGGAGGATCAGACAGTGGTAACTCACACCTTTAATCCCAGCAAGGGGGAATGTCTGGGAGTGGTGACCTACACCCTTAATCTCAGAAAATCTGAGTTTGAGGCCACTTTAGTTTACAGAGGGAGTTCCAGGCTCCCAGGCAGGCAGTGGTGGTGCCACATCTTTATTCTTAACCTGGATGTGAAACAACTGGGTGAAAAGGGTATTTAAGGCAGGCTTAGAAAGTCAGATGTGGCAGTAGACGCCATGAGGAGTGAGGCTGGGGAAGCTGGAAGACAGCTGGGTGAGACATCATTATGGTCTATTTCCTCTCTTTGATATCTCAACCTTTCCCTAAGATCTGACTCTGAGTTTCTTTTATTTGTGCAACAGGAATGTCTAGAAAGCTTTTAGGTTTTAATATAGTGGAGTATAGGTTTTTGAAGTATGACCTAATAATTCTCTGAGTTTCCTAGATGTCTGTTATTATGTCCCCTTTTACATTTTAGATCCTGTTAATTTAGATACTCTCTTTCCACCTTTTGGTTAGTTAACTTTCTCAAAGAATGAACTCTGTAGTTCATTGATTTTTTTTTGGTATAGTTCTTTGTTTCCATTTTTTTTATCTCAGCCCTAGGTTTGATTATTTTCTGCCTTAAACTTCTAGGTGAGGTTGTTTGTAATTGTTCTAGAGCTTTCATCTGTTCCTTTCAGTCACTTGTGTGAGATTTCTCTAGGTTTCCTTTCTAGTGCTTTGAATTTTCCTTTTAGCAATGTTTTCACTGTGTCTCTTAACTTTATGTATGTTGTGGATTCATTTTCATTGAATTCTAGGAAGTCATTGATTTCTTTATTTACTTCTTCCTTAACCCAAAAGTGGTTTAATTGGGTTTTTAGGTCTCCAAATAACCTGCCTTGGTCTTCCTCACTCAGTTCTGGACCACAATAGGGTATGATGGAATTTTGGGCCTGGTTCCTGGGAAGGGCTCCTCCTAGACCCACCCAATATACCTGGCTTCAGGTTATGTGATCCTCTAAATCTGCCAACCTACACAGGATAATTTTCATAATTGCTTTCATCAGGCCCTAGGCAGAAATAAACTACTAACATTTTCCTTATGTACAAATATTCAAATTGATGTTAAAAAGCTTGGTTGCCTGCTCTTGCTATCAGCCTGGGGGCAAAGAAATATTTATTTCAATGGACAACAGAAGTTCTCAGTTTTAGGTGGTCTCATATATTCAGTGTTAATCTCAGTGTCTGTGCTGCTACTGTCCAATATAGGAAGGGGCCTCCTCTCTCTGTGTTCAGGGCTGGGTTCCACTTTCTCTTCCATGAGGTTCGGTGTAATGGGATCTATGTTGAGGTCTTTGAATCATTTGAATTTGAGATTTGTGAAGGGTAATAAATATGAATCTATTTGCGTTCTTCCACATGCCACCATCTATTTATCTCAGCACAATGTCTTAAAAACTGCTTTCTTTTTTCATTTTTATATTTTATGCTTCTTTGTTTAAAATCAAGTATTCATAGGTATATGAATTAATGGCAGGATCAAATCAGTTGATCCACCTGTCTGTTTTATGGCAATACTGAGCTATGTTTTCTTATTCTAGCTCTATATTATAGTGGAAGTGAGAGATGATGATGCCTCTAGTGGTTTCTCAACTATTCAGGTTTTTGTGAATACTCTGTATTTTTTGTTTTTCATATAAAGTCGAATATTGTTCTTTCAATATCTGTTTAGAATTGTATGGATGGGGATTGCATTGAATCCGTAGATTGCTTTTGGTAAGATTGCATTTTTACTATGATGATCTTTCCTATCCAAAAGCATAGGTAATTTTTCCATTGCTTATATTATCTTTAATTTCTTTCATCAAATCCTTGAGGTTATTGTCATACAGGTCTTTTATTTGTATGATAAGTGTAACCCCAACATGTTTTATGTTATTTGTTGCTTTTGTTGTGGTGTGATTATGTTCTGTTATATCGTAATTAATTGTCCCCACCTACTGGTTTTATAAAAATGCTGATAGGCAGAAATCAGACAGGAAGTATGGGCAGGATTACCAGAGTAAGAAAATTCTGGGAACAGGAAGAGCCGAGCAGAGATGTCACCAGAGACATAAACAGTCAAAGAGGAAAGAAGATAACCATGATGCTCTGAGAAAAGATACCAAGCTACATGGATAAATAAATTAATAGAAATCAGTTAAGATGAAAGATCTAGCTAACAATATGTCTGAGCCATAGGTCAATCATCAGGACATTAACATAAGCCTTTGTGTGCTTACTTGGGGCTAAGGGGTATCAAGGCTGCAAAACTTCTGGACTCAAAAGCCTGGGCCAGAAATATCATATTACATTTTGTAAAGGGGGATATTTTCCAGATTATCTTTTCAGTTCATTTATCATTCCCTGTATAGTCCAAAGATATATGAATAGTCAAATACCCTAAGTCTGTGACAAATTTTCTGCAGGAGGTGGCCAACCCTGATAAGATTGGCCTGACAAACGTTGATGAATAATTGCCAGTCCTGGAGTAGCCATAGTTCCCTCTAGACATCATCAAGGAACTCCTCACATTATCAAGAGGCACTTCCTGCCCTCTGATATCTACAAAGAGGACTCCAATGTCATTTACATGACTGCACACTCAAGGGTAAGGTATTGTGAAATGAGCCTATGACAGTTTCAAAATCCAGCTTAAAAATAAAAAATGGGGAGTTATATCCAGTTATATCCCCAGTCACCATATACTGCAGTGATCATGTCCTCTTTATTTTAAAATTTTTAATGCACTGATGAGGAGGAAGAATAGTGTAAAAGGAATTGCTCCTGGAATATGTTACTCAGGTATAGGAGCAACTCACGCATGTCTCTGGAAGTGGGTGGCAGCAACACATTGGATTTTAGGAGAAGAAAAAGAAAACTTCCAAAGGTATGGAGTTACTCCTACTGCATCCACCATAAAACATTGTTTTCTATTGAATGAATCAAAGTTATGAAAATTATAATTTAACCAATTGTATGACCATTGCTAATAATCATACTAGAAATATGGTCTTCAATTCTTAATGTAAGTACTTTGGCTTATAACCAATAAATTCTTAGGTTTGATGTTCTCTCAGGAGATTATTGATTTAGGAAAGGCAAAGTTGAAATTTGATGTGGCAAAAACTGAACACATCTGGTCCAATTTTAAAAGACACTCCATCTTGGTAATTCTTTATATTCTTATTAGGAAGTATTGCAATAATAGGAGCATATTATGCTGGGCATTATTTGCTTGTCAATAATTGTCATTACTTAAAAACTCTCAGTGAAAAGTTGATTTAGAACTGCATGGAATTAAGCTCCACACACTTTCTTGAGATTTTTCAGAAGCTATAAGTCAAAAATGAGTCTTTTTGCCAACTTTCAAGCTAAAACAGAGTGAATGGTGGACTTCATAAGCAATGATAGGAAAGTCTGGATGTTTGAAAAAGGTGACCTAAAATAGGCACTTTCTATTAAAGGGTACAGTTGATCTTTTAAAATATGAATAAGTAGGAATTTGTGAGAACCCACAATGACTCCATCTGGTGGCTTGATTTCATTTGACACAGATCATAAAGTTTAAGCCTAGACCTGCAATTTAAGGCTGAATAACATGATGAAAGGCCAAAGGCATGACTGTGGGGAGATGTTTCAAATTTAATAAAAACCAGTCTGAGATATCAGAAGGATCTACACACAGTCTGTCTAAGAGGATCAGACAGTGGTAACTCACACCTTTAATCTCAGCACAGGGAATGTCTGGGAGTGCTGACCTACACCCTTAATCCCAGCAAATCTGAGTTTGAGGTCATCTTAGTTTACAGAAGAAGTTCCAGGCTTCCAGGCAGGCAGTGGTGGTGCCATGACTTTAATCTTAACCTGGATGTGAACCAACTGAGCGGAAAAAGGCCTTTAAGGTAGGCACAGAAAGACAGAGCAGGAAGAAGAAGCCAGGAGGAGCGAGGCTGAGGAAGCTGGTAGACAGCTGGGTGAGATCTGACTGTGGGGTTTCTTGCTTACTGCCTATCTTAATTTAATTTGATTTGTTCTTAATATTAATTTAGATTGATTTGTTCACTTGTTTTTAGCAAATCATTCTCTTCTTGAATTCTCATTCATTTTGTGAGGCTTTCCACAGTACTCTATTGGGTAAAATTGAGGTTATTTAGATAACTTGCAGTATCTCCTGTTCAGTTCTATTTATATTTCTTTGGAGAATCACTCTTATTTGGATTGGTGAGAAATGGTTTGCTACTATTTTTGTATTTTTTTACTGCAATAAACTTGCACATTGACTCATCTTGTTATTTGATTCTCCACATCCTTAATAAATTTTACCTCATAAAACTGACTTTAAAAAACATCTACACCAATCTGTAGTGATATATTGTGTATCTAATGCAGCTTGCCTGAAGATCAGAGGACAGAGCCAGAAAAGATGTCTCTAGATCAGACAGTGGTGGCACATGCCTTTAATCCTACAATTAAAGATTCAGAGGCAGAGGCTGAGATTCATCTGGATCTCTGTGAGTTCTGAAGACTACAATGGGTTACACTTAATCCACTCTAAAGGAGAAACAGAGCCAGAAGGTAATAGCACACACCTTTAATCTCAGGACTAGGAAGTTTAGAGAGGAAGTAATCTGTCTGGGCACCTAAAGGAATATATAGCAGGAGTAAACAAGTGTTCTTCTCTTGGGGCTGTCTTTGCCTCTTCTGTTCAGCCTGAGTATTTGTGAAGACAGGATCTACCCCCGTTGGCCTAAGGAGTTGTCTAGGTGAGAAGTGTTTGTGTTTTGGTACCTTTGTCTCTCTCATTTTTCATTTTCTCCCAGAATCTATCTCTGAGTTTTTACTATAAGACCAGTTAAGATTTGTTCAGTATCAATCATTTCATTGTGGTTTATAAAGGATACTTTGAATTTCTTAATGGTTCTTGGTGATGTCAATGGATTCATGGAGACAGGATTCACTCCTTTTGACCCCAGGTGTTGGCAAGGCAAGAAGTGGCTGTGGTTTGTACTTCTGTCCATCTCATCTTTCAATTTTTCCCTAACATCTGTTTCTGGGTTTATGTTACTAGATCAATTAGAATTTGTACAGTACCAGTCAGTCAGTTGTGATCTGGAAAGGATGTTTCTTCTCCAAATGTGTCTTGGTGGTCCATCAGAACACAGTAACTGGTTAAGAAGGAAGTTGAATTAAGGGCTGAAATAAATTTTCCCTATAGTCCCAGAAAATAAACTCTCACATGTGGTACATATGGGAAATATTTTGAGAAACAAACTACATCAGGTGCAGTGGGCTACCTATTTTTCCCTTCATATGATGCTATATATGGAGAGCTATTGTTCATACAGCATTTGACCTAAATCCCTACAGTGCTCTTGGAAAGCATCTTACTGCTCTGTGTTCCTTTTTTTGTTGTTGTTTCTTCAAATCTCCTTCAGAAAGAATGCATCCTTGTTCTCATCAAGTCCTTTCTTGCTGTTTTTGTTTTGTTGAGAAGGGGTTTCTATATATAACCGCCTTGGCTGTCCTGGAATCCACTGTGTAGAACAAGCTGGCCTGGGAATCACAGAAATTAGCATTTTGAGTGCTGGGATTAAAGGTGTGTGCCACCAGGCCTGGCCAGGTACTTTTGAGAATTAAAAAAAAATGAATTCTCCCTTCCTGTGTCCTCTGGTTTCTGACTGGGTATGGTTAGTGAATATTTTGAATTATCTCTGTTTCCTTCCAAGTTGAGAATTTCTCATCTATTGCATTGCTGTAGATGTCAAGCCTGCATGCTTGGTTTTTTTTTTGCCTTCTTAATATCCTTGTTGTTATTATTAGTATATTTATTTAACTGATCTCATTGAGCTCATTGAGTATCTTAATATTCTTGTTGTTATTATTAGTATCTTTATTTATTTAGCTGATCTTCTCATTGAGCTCATTGAGTATCTTTTGAAATCTTAGAATGATAAATATGATATTGGATTCTGCAGATTCTAGTATTTCACTTATCTAGAATCTTTGAATAGCTTTTTGACTTTAAGTTAGAATATCAGGTGGAATGGTCTTAGTGTTAGATGCTATCTGCTAACCCATTGTCTCTCTAAAGTACTTGAGCAATGACAAGAAAAGAATCTTTTCAGATGTTCATTAAACATTAAGAAAACTGTGAAACACATGTAATACTACATATATGTTGATTTGTGGTCATCTCAATGTTGTGTAATAGTGTTTTAACATTCAGGATGAGTCCTTAATTTTGATACATGTGTGAAAATGTTCATGTGTATATGTATATTTTTATATGTATATATGTGTTTATATATAAATATATTCCAGGAGTCTCATGTCAAACATTCTTATTTTTATGTGGAACTGCACAGTTTAGCATCAGAGAGGAAATTCATATTTCCAGGAACTGAGGAGTTTCACCCTTGTCATATATATTACTAAATTAGTAACCTGAGTACTGCCTCAAAAAATATGGAACAAGACACAAATGTATGCATATTATAAATCTGTTGACATTTATCTTATGAGATTTTCATTTCTTCTGGGATTTTCCTATCACAGGGTCTTTATTAATGAATGACAATTTTAATATTTTGGTGGCTAAGACTAAGGGGACTAACTTACTTCCTTTGAGATAGGAATGGTAGTTTGCTGGTTGTGTGCTGTACATAATCTCGTATTTTCAGCTTCTCAATTTATTATCCCTTATGTAAAAGTTTTGATTTCCTGTGTTCTCATAGATAAATTTTCTCTGATTTTTATATAAACTTATCTCTTAGTTATAATTTGTAGTGCTGCTTGAGGGAATGACTTTGGTTGTTTTATAACCTTCCTGATTTGTACTTTCCTTTCCGAAGATTTAAGAAACTGTGTTTCTGGTGCAATGATAAGATTTATAATCATTTTATTTCTCCACTTTAAATACATCTATGCTTTCTTGTCTCTAGACATGTGGACAATATTTTTGGTCTCATTTGGCTTTTCTGTATCATTTTATATGGTTTTGCATTGTCCATGACAGACTTATATTAATTCTAGCTTTATATATTTTACCTGTTAATGTAAATTTTCAATAATTCAAGTCTTTTTTACACAGAAATTCTGAGAAGAGTAATAAGAAAAATGAGTTCTTTTCTGGTAAATGCTCCTCAGGTCAGTGTCATGCTTACATTTCTTAATTTTTTATATAAACCAGTTAAGATGTTATTTCTGTCTCTGTCAGTGTTTATGAAAATGTCTATTTGTCATAGTTTATCTTTTTTTTTGCTTCTCTAATACTCAATACTAAGTCTTTAATTCTTTCACCTATAAAACATGGACTTGTCTGTGGGAACATGAATTTTCCTGGATGGAAGACCCATCGTTCTGAAACATGCTTTGATTATAACTGATGCTCAAAGAAAAAAATTGATGTTTAGTTTCTACATAAAATAAATTTGTGCTTTTTATTTTATTGAGGAAGAATGGTCTCATGTGCCACATAGTTTGCATTTCTAAAATGGTGTGCCTTCCAGAAACTGGCTTATGAACGTGGGCATGCACATGTATGAACTTTTTCACTAATATCACTGAGAAATTTATGGAAAATAGAATTAGTAGAGACTCGCTGTTGGAACCTGATAGTAAATATTTCAGCATGTTTGGCTTCTCCTTCCCAAAACATTGGGGTGTGTGTGTGTGCCTGTGTGTGCGTGCATGCGTGCATGTGTGGGTGTGCGTGTATTCTGGGTTCTCTTTTGTGGTTTTATTTCACACGATGATGGGTGTGTTAACACATGAAATCTGTCTCATGAAGGTTTCTGTTCAATATTCAATGGTAAGTTCTCAATAAACAGGTGATTATCTTCTCTTCTATTTTTCACAAGTACTTAAGCACTCTGTCTCCATGTTTTAATTAAAGAATGTGGGATATATTGGTATAAATTTCCTAGTGAGAAATTACTTGATACTTTGCATAAGTCATCAGTTTTTAAGTATAAACAAATATCCTTTGTAGAAAATTTATGTTTTTTTTTCTGTTAGAAACAAAGGCTTTTTCCAACCTGTTTCACCTCTATCTGAGGATTTGTATTGTACATGGAGATAAATGTTATTGAAGTTTCCATTTCTTTCTGAAGAAGAATTTTGTATATAGGTGTGTGTATATATGTGTGTGTGTGTGTGTGTGTGTGTGTGTGTGTGTGTGTGTGTGTGTGTGAGAGAGAGAGAGAGAGAGAGAGAGAGAGAGATCATCTGAATATTTTATGTACTCTTTATGGCACATTATGTTCCTGGATCCAAGAGGTCAGCACCAAACCCATGACATTAAAGTCAGGCACTGAATCAAACTACCATGTCTGTAGAAAGAATTATATTAGAATTTTCTGCAGGTACAGAAAGTTTCTTTTACCTGTAAGCCCTTTTTTGGGATGCCAGACTTACATTTCTGACAAACATTTGTGATAAAGGCACTATATAGTCCTGTATATTCTAGGTTTTGAAAAAATAAAATAATCATAAATGATACTTATCTATGCAGCCTAAAATCCTACTAATGAATGAGCTAAAATTTGGAAGAACAAAATAAGGTTGAAATTAGAAGTTTTACATTTTAATTAAGCCAATCTCATAGCAATTAGGCATTTATAATTAACGAAGAGTTAGTGTGATTCTCACCAAACCTAACACATTTTTGATGACAGACAATGTTTCTACTTCATCTGAATTCAGTGTTGCATATGCAATTTGTTAACTCATATGTTTCTAATTATTTTTTATGAAAACACCATATGGAATTAAAGCAATTGCTATTAAAATATTTATTTGCACCAAATTTTAGAAAGGTTTAGATACTATTAATACTGTCTGTTTTTCCTTTTGCTCCTTACTTCATGGTTGGGGAAAGAGTTTTCTAAAATTACTTCACAAAGTATTTGATCTATTATTGTTTAGAACGTTGGATTATGCAGTGATAGCAATAATTCTTACCCTTCATAGAAAAGTCCTCTCTTTTAAATGATCCCTGAATTCTGCATTTTGTTTTTACCTCTTTGTACTAGAAAAGATGAAGCATTTTACTTATTATGCCTCACCATCTGAATTAAAAAATTTTAGAATAGAGTCCCAGTAAGACCCAGCTGATGGTAGGAGTAATCTCATGTCCAAGATTGGTAGCTGTAAGCTGTAGAGTTCAGAAGTACCATGTTGCTCCTCATAACTTTACCATCTGAGATTTGACACTGGGATATGTATGAATTCTAACATATATTTATAAATATCCATTTTTGAACATAGACCTCAGATGTATATTATGTTTTATGTAATGTGTATTATGTTATAAAATGTTATATGTTCTGAAATTGATAATTAGTGAACTATCCTTTCTTCACATACAAACAAGATAATAAAGACTATGACTAATTTTGAAAGTATATCTTTTAAATTAGTTATTTATTTTAATTATCAAATTAAAATATTAATTAAAAGTAGTTTAGGTTTCTGTATTTCAGTATATTTAGCTAAATGTGTGAGTGTCCAGTATATATGCCTCCTGTTTTTAAGATACAGACAAGATCATGGTATTTCATAGAACAGGGCTTAAAATCTGTTGTGTATGCCATGACAGTGCTGAGAAAACCAAACTAAATTTTAAAGAAATTAGACATTACAGAATTCACACTGGAGACCAAAATTTCAAATGCAGTTGTTGTGGAAAACAATTTATCTGCTGCTTGGGTCTTATAAAACATAAGGAAATTTATATGAAAAAAAAACTTATGGATGTAAGCACTGTAGAATTCATCTTGTTTATTATTTGTAGAAGGACAACAATGTTTAACTTCTGACATATTTTTACAGAAATTCTAGAAAACTTTTCTGTATGCCTCATCTGTTTCACAAAAGTATATCTTGCTGATGTCACTTTTACCTCGGTAAGCTTTTTGTCCAGCATCACATGTTAAATTAATTATTTTCCACAGGGTCTTTTCTCATTCAGGGATGTGGCTGTTGACTTCTCGCAGGAAGAATGGGAAAGTCTAGACTGTGTTCAGCGGGCATTGTACATGGAAGTTACATTGGAAAATTACAATAATCTCATTTTTGTAGGTAAGAATATTCTTTTGTGAAATCATATAGAGAATTCCAGAAATAAGCAGAATTCTGGTTAACACAAGACATTTTCATGGTGCCTCTCTTAAATTAATTTTTATCCAGAATAGTTAACATTGATATATTCTTTATGATCTCTCCAGTTCTTCTATATAGTTTATAATGAAAACCTAAAAGATCAAAGTAATAATATTCAGATCAAGAAATGCAGTATGCATTTAAAAGTAATTTATTTTTGTATTATGTGCATTGATATTTTGCCTATGCATGTGTCTGTGTCAGGGGAATGGATCCCTTCAAGCTAGAGTTAAAGACAGTTTTGAGCAGCCACATGGGTGCTGGGAGTTGAGAAGATCACTTACTACTGTTAACTTTTGAGACATCTTTCTAGTCTGCTGCAGTACAACCAATAATTAGAATATGATAATTTAACTTTGTATTAAATGATTTATCTTTTATTCTATAAAAATGCATAAAGATTTAATATAGCCAATAGCTATAGAAATGTTGTTTTTGTTTATTTATGCACTTTTTGACACATGGTTTCTATGTTTCATCCTAGCCTAGAGTGATTTTAATTTTTGAATTTTGGAGGCTTAAGTAGAAACATGTGGTGAGGTCTAGGCCAAGTTGATTTACACAATGAGTTGAGTTCCTCACTCAAGTTTAAATCTGTATTAGAAAAATAAATGTGAAAATAAAAAAAAATCCTTTCTTGGTTTTTCCAAAATATGGTTCCCTGTGTAACAAGCCTGGCTGTCCTGGACTCACTTTATAGAACGAGCTGTTATTAAGTTCCCAGAGATTCACATCCCTGATATTAAATTTTTTGTGCTACCACCACTAAACAAGCAATGTTTTCCTTTTGATCCTTCAGAAAGCGCCATTCTCAGAGTTCTTTACTTCTGGAACCACTAATTTTTCTTTATTTTTCAAGGTACAGTGTTTAGATAAAAATGAGAAAATATTATTCTTCCCTGCACTTTGATATCAATAATTTAAAGGCACTTATGACCATAAGTTTATGATTGGGAAGCACAAAAGAACTCTGCTGAGAGCTCTGTTCCTGAACATTGCTAGTTTAGTTGCCTTTAAAAAGTTAAGAAAATATTAGTTATTGACTTTCTTACTTGACCATTAACCCATATTATTCCTAATTTCCCAAATTTCCAGAGACCCATCACTTATGTAATAAATATGAGAAGGTCTTAGATCCAGGCACAAAGAAAATCCTCCACAATTGTGAGAATATCAAAGAGGAGTCTTATAAGTGTGATGAGCTTGGGAAAGTGATTCATGAATCCTTCCAAGGTAGACATTATAATACAGGTGATGATGCAGGAAACTGCAACAAGCACATGTTTGAAAACTATGAATTTACTTCTGTTGAAGCTGTAAATGTAAAGAGAAATGAAGATAAGAACAACAGAGAAGAACCTTGCAAAAATAACAACAGCATACACTACTCAGATGTGTATTCCATCTTTATCCAAAATCAAAAAATTCACATGAAAGAGAAAGAACGACAATATACAGCATATGATAAATCTTCTGACCCTAAACATGAAACCAATAGTGGGAAGGAACCACAACAAATGAGAAAATCTACAGAATGTTCCAATCTGGACTCAAGCCTCTGCGGGCAGCACAGAACTCTTACTAAAGAGAAGCCCTATATATGTACAAAATGTAGCAAAGCCTTTCTGCACTGGATTCCACTCAAACTGCATTACACAACCCATTCTGAAGAAACACCCTACACATCTCTTCAAACTCAGCAGAAGTTTGACATAAGGGAGAAACCTTACACATGTAGTAAATGTGAAAAATCATTTACTAATAAATGGTATCTTAGGAGACATCAGGGAATTCATATAGGAGAAAAATCTTACAAATGTGGTAAATGTGAAAAATCCTTTATCATGAGAAGCAGTTTGAAAACTCATCAGAGCATTCATAGAGGAGAAAATCCTCACAAATGTAGTGAATGTGACAAATGTTTTACCTCAAAATGGCATCTTAGAACTCACCAGAGAATTCATACAGGAGAGAAACCTTTCAAATGTAGTGAGTGTGACAAATGTTTTACCTCAAAATGGAATCTTAGTATTCATCAGAGAACTCATACAGGAGATAAACCTTATAAATGTAGTGAATGTGACAAATCTTTTGCACAGAAAAGTGATCTTACAAGACATCAGAGAATTCATGCAGGTGAGAAACCTTACAAATGTAGTGAATGTGACAAATCTTTTGCAAAGAAATGGAATCTTAAAATACATCAGAGAATTCACACAGAAGAGAAACCTTATAAATGTGATGATTGTGGAAAATGCTTTCCTGAAATAGGCCGTCTTAGAACTCATCAGAGAAAACATACAAGAGAGAAGCCTTACAAATGTAGTGAGTGTGGCAAATGTTTTACCTCAAAGTGGAATCTTAGTATTCATCACAGAACTCATACAGGAGATAAACCTTATAAATGTAGTGAATGTGACAAATCTTTTGCACAGAAAAGTGATCTTACAAGACATCAGAGAATTCATGCAGGTGAGAAACCTTACAAATGTAGTGAATGTGACAAATCTTTTGCAAAGAAATGGAATCTTAAAATACATCAGAGAATTCACACAGAAGAGAAACCTTATAAATGTGATGATTGTGGAAAATGCTTTCCTGAAATAGGCCGTCTTAGAACTCATCAGAGAAAACATACAAGAGAGAAGCTTTACAAATGTAGTGAATGTGACAAGTCCTTTCCCTTGAAATGGTATCTTAGAACTCACCAGAGAATTCATACAGGAGAGAGACCTTACAAATGTAGTGAATGTGACAAGTCTTTTGCAAAGAAATGGAATCTTAAAATACATCAGAGAATTCACACAGAAGAGAAACCTTATAAATGTGATGATTGTGGAAAATGCTTTCCTGAAATAGGCCGTCTTAGAACTCATCAGAGAAAACATACAAAAGAGAAGCTTTACAAATGTAGTGAATGTGACAATTCCTTTACCTCGAAATGGCATCTTAGAACTCACCAGAGAATTCATAAAGGAGAGAGTCCTTACAAATGTAATGAGTGTGATAAACCTTTTTTACAGAAAGGTGATCTTACAAGACATCAGAGAATTCATGCAGGTGAGAAACCTTACAAATGTAATGAGTGTGACAAATCTTTTGCAAATAAATGGAATCTTATAAGGCATCACAGAATTCATACTGGAGAGAAGCCTTATAAATGTAGTAAGTGAGAGAAGTGCCTTTCTCAAAAAAATAGCCTTAGAACTCATCAGACAATTCAAACAAGAGAGAACTTTCACAAATGTAGTTAGTGAGAAAAATTATTTACCACCAAAGAATCTCAGAGCACATCAGCGAGTCCACAGAGGAGAGAAACCTTATGAATGTAATGTATGAGAAACAGTGTTTACTTACCTCTCAGGTGTAGCCAAACATCTGAAAATTCATACTGGGGATAAAAATTACCCTGTGAAATAATGTGGTATGTGCTTTATTCTAGTTTTCTCCTTAGTGACACCTGAGCCTCCATCCTAGAGAATCATTATAAACATGAGAACTTTGTACAAATGTTTGAGTCATGTTTAATCTTTAAAACCATCAAGAGTGTATGCTGAGGACAATTCTGAAAATTTGTTGTTGTGTTGAAGTTTCTTAAAGCCTGAAATGATCCATTCTGAAGAGAAGCTAGTTAAAGCAGGTCATAAACCACTCCAAAAGCTTCAAGAAATCCTACAAACTGTCAGGATTCAGAATTTTTACCAGAAATGAAGAAACTCACACAAGTACAATGCTGCTTAGGAGAGTATTTGTCAAACTGGACCACTAATATATGATGTTCTTTAATCTGTAAATACACTTAAAGTTGCACAATGTGCCTCAGATGTCCAATATTCCTAAGATGTATTGCATACTTCTTTTGAGTTTCATAATTGAAATTACATTGTTTCCCTTGTGCTCCAACAAGCATCTCTTTCAATATCCCTGTAGCCCCAATAAAGTTCATTGGCTTAACAAGTTGAGTTTGGTTGTTTTCAGCATCCAGTTGAGATGATTCAATGTATATTTTCTGTCTTCCCAGAAAGTGTCTCAGTTAATATATTACTACTTGAAAATTGTTGTAAATAGAAAATAGATAGCAGAGCTGTGTTTCTCAATCTTTTGGTTTTAACCCATTATATATTATGATTCTTTCATTGGGGTTTTCCCAGCTATATGTAAACCTATATTTCCGATGACCTTATGAACTGAGACACCTATTTGTTTACAGGTTGGTCTGTCCTGAAGGGTCACAGAATAAAGGACGTTTTTGTGACTATGTTAGAGAGAAGTGGGCACAAAACATCTATACAAATGCTTGGTGGCTATTTTAGTTATTTCCTGGCTAAAAGCTCCTCTTCATGCAAATGTTTCATGAATCAAGGCCCATCTCCTTGATGACCTTCCTATTACTATACTAATTCATCACGGTAAAATCTGCCATACGTACCTATTAAAACAACCCCTTTTGGCAAGCAGCTTATGTTAGACTGAGTAGGGGACCTTAGAGATACATGTTATCCACCCTCCTGCATTCCTTAAATAGCAGGTCATCTACCTGCATTCCTGCATGTAGCAGCCTCCATGACCTAGCTCCTGGAAATGTTAGTCCACAGGATATACTTTATCTGCCCACTGCATTCTTTCACCTAGCCACATTCCTGCAGATAGCAACCCTCCCTTAACCTATGATGGAACTTATTTGTCTAAATATCCTATAAAGCTTTGTTCAAATTCAGCTCAGGGCTCTTTGTTCTATTGTGACATTGAGTCCCATGCATGTGGTAATTGATTAAAACTTGCCCTTTGCTTTTGCATTAGAGTGTGTCTATTAGAGTCCTCCTTCACAGGGCGTTTCTCAACCATTACATTTTGGAGGTCCCACCGAGATCTCCACCCATATAGGACACTCCAACAGCATCCCTTGGGGTAAGTAAGGACTTTCTCTTTTGGAGTGTGATTGCCTAGGGTATCAGGTTCTGACTGTGGCTGTCAGGGAGAAGGGTGAGCTTCTCCTGACCATGACTGACAGACGTGTCCAGGAGCCACAGGCCATGACTCTGAGGGACACTTCAGAGTGGGGGGGACACCTGGATGGTCCTATCTGGTTGACTCTGACTCAGTAACTTTAGGTTCAGAGATCTTGTGGTTTTAGGCCAGTGGAAACCATTTGTGTTTTGTGAGCCCCGAGGACCTTCTGTGTCTTTGTTTCTTGTCTTATCATGTGTGTGTGTGTGTGTGTGTGTGTGTGTGTGTGTGTGTGTGTGTGTGTGTGTTTGTCCACTATTTTTGTTTCGATCAATATGACTGGCTTGGGACAGACAACCTCAACAACCTTTTCCCTGACTCTGAGTCATTGGTCAGAGGTCAGGGATAGAACTCACAATCTCTCCATGATTATAAAGAAGGGAAAGTGGCAGACATTTTGTTCTGTGGAATGGCCTTCTTTTGGGGTAGGATAGCCTGTTGAGGGATCCTTCCATCTTCCGTTGATCTGGTCAGCTAAGGCCATCGTATTCCATCCCAGTCGTCATGGCCATCCTGACCAGCAACCTTACATCATGGTATGGCAGGATCTATGTGAAGACCCTCCTGAGTGGGTAAGGCCTTTTCTCTTCCCAGACCTCCCCGGACCTACAGTAATCCTACCCACCAAGGCACAGGCACAATCTTTGGCACCCTCGGCACCCAGCCTCTGCCCACCTGCATCTATGATTCTGCCTGATTCCCAGCCTGACCTGATCCTTTTGGACTCAGTGGACTCAGATATTTCACCTCCTCCTTACCCCCTGGAACAACCCATCCCTCCTCCTCCTTTACCCATCCCTTCCTCTTCTCTTGACTGTCAGCCATGGGAACAAGGGCTAGCTCAAGAGAGCAGGTGTGCCCAGAGCCCTCAAGACGTGGTGGTGAATCTACCCCTCCGGCCCTACATAGAGGAAAGGAAGGGTGTGGCCAAAGGGGTAATAACATAGACTTTGGGCCCCTGGAAGAGGCCAGTGGCCTACTTGTCCAAGTGCCTGGACTCAGTTGCTAGCAGATGGCCACGCTGTCTGAAGGCGATAGCAGCAGCTGCCCTCCTGGCCAAGGATGCAGATAAGCTCACCCTGGGACAAAAATGGACTATTGTGGCCCCTCATACATTAGAGAGTGTGATTCACCAACCCTGGATAGATGGCTGTCCAACACCAGAATTACCCATTATCAGAGCATTCTCCTAGACAAGGACAGAGTAACTTTTAGGCCCCCTACAGCCTTAAGCCCCACTACTTTTCTCCTGGATGAGGACATGGGACCGGTGTTATACACTTCCCAGGAGATCTTGGTAGAGGGAATCGCAAAGACCTGAGGGACCAGCCACTGCCTAATTCGGAGGTAACCTGGTTCTCATATGGAAGTTGCTTCCTCCAGGACAGTAAGAGATGAGCAGGAACAGCAGTAGTCAGTGAGACTAAAATTATCTGGTCCTCTGGACTCCCAGAAGGGACATCTGCCCAGAAGGCTGAACTAATTGCCCTCACTAAGGCCCTGGAGTTGGCAGAAGGAAAGAGGGCAACCATCTATACTGAGAGCCATTATGCCTTTGCCACAGCCCATATTCATGGGGCCATTTATCAACAGAGGGGACTGCTAACCTCAGCTGGAAAGAAATTAAACACAAAGAAGAAATCCTTAGACTTTTAGCTGCGGTCATGTTCCCCAAATAACTAGCCATTATCCACTGTGCTAGCCACCAGAGAGGCTCAGACCCAGTAACATTGGGTAACAGGAGAGCAGATGAAGAAGCGAGAGCAGCAGCATTAAGGGACAGGAAAGAACTGTTCCTAGTAATCAAAGAGAACCAACAGCTCCCTAAGATGCTGCCAGAGACTACATCACTAGGAGAATTGGAAGCCCTAACGCATTTACAGCAGGTTCATCAGTTCACCTACTTATGGTCGAAGAAGCTACAGCAGCTCCTACAAGATCAGAGTGAACTATATCCACTGTCAGCCTCTAAGAGAAAAGAACTGGAAGATCCTGTGACAAAGGAATGCAGGGCCTGTCAAGTTGTGAATGCTTATCCTTCCAAAATACCCTCAGGAAAAAGGCTAAGGGGGACACAAGCTGGGCAACACTGGGAAGTGGATTTTACTGAAGTAAAACCTGCAAGGTATGGACTTAAATATTTGCTAGTTTTTGTTGATACCTCTTAAGGTTGAGTAGAAGCCTTCCCCACCAAGAGAGAAATGTCTCAAGTAGTAGTTAAGAAGATCATGGAAGAAATTTTTCCTCAGTTTGGTCTGATAATGGAACAGCATTTGTGGCCCAGGTAAGCCAGGTTGTGGCCAGGGTACTGGGGATTGATTGGAAGTTGCATTGTGAGTACAGACCCCAAAGTTCAGGGTAGGTAGAAAGAATGAATAGAACATTCAAGGAGACTCTAACCAAACTAGCTATAGAGATTGACTTAAAAGATTGGACCTTGCTCCTGCCTTATGCCCTATTCAGGGCAAGGAATACCCCCTCCTCTTTTATGTGTAACCTGACTCCTTATGAAATTCTGTATGGGGCACTCCCTCCAGTGAGAAACCTGTCCCCTATACTAGAAGCTAATGACCCTTTTCACACACCCTTGCTTGACAGACTGAGAGCTTTAGAAAAAGCCCAGAGGTTCCTGTGGCTGCAACTCTCTACCTCCTATCAGCTGGGAGACAGAGGAACCTCCCATTGATAACAGGTAGGAGACTGTGTCTACATCCATAGCCACCAGATACAGACTCTCGAATCTCGTTGGAAAGAACCATATCAGGTACTTTTAATCAACCCCCCCCCCCTGCAGTCAAGGTTGATGGCATCATATCCTGGATCTATGCATCTCATCTCAAGTCAGCATCCTCACCACCAGAGTCCCAATGGAAACTGGAAAAGGTTGATAATCCTCTAAGCTACAGGTTTGTCGAGTGGCTGGGAACCCTCCTCCCACTGGGAGAGAGTAACCCCCATGTGCCACTTGACCTTACTTGGACAATTTCCAACCCAGAGACAGGAACAACTCTTGTTCTAGCCTAACAAACTGGACCTAAAGTATCCTGGTTCCCTGAATTAACTCTTGATTTGTGCAAATTAGCTGAAGGGTCCTGGGCCCAGACAACTAAGACTAGGAAGTTCCCCTGGCCAGGATGCAGGTACTGTGATTGGTACATATGCCCAGGGGGAGCATGGACCACCAGGTGCGGGGGACCAGAAAGCTATTATTGTGCCAAGTGGGGATGTGAGACCTCCTATACAGGGAACCAATGGGTGGCCACTGGTTAACTTAAGCCCTTAAGCCTCCCCCCCCCAGACTTAAGGTCTCCAAGAAACCAGAAATCCAGACAGGCAGGATAAGTTTCACTGACCAGAGCAAGCTGGCCTCAGGATTGGAATTAGGTAAAAGCTGGGGCTTAACATTATATCTTTATTCAGGTGGTAATGACCCAGGTATATTGTTTGTTCTGAAACTACAGGAACAGTTTGCAAAATCAGTCATAGCAATAGGACCAAACTCTGTACTTAAGCCAAGTAATCCCCAACTTCCTCCTGATAAGCCCCAGCCCCCTACTCAGGTCTCAGGGACTACCCTGGTGCCTTCTGTCCAAACAGATGACCCCAACTTAACACCTGTCCTGGATCCTCAGACTCCTGATACGAACAACTTATATAACCTTGTCTTAGGAGCATATGCAGCTCTTAACAATACCCAGAGTGCTTTAACCCCATCTTGCTGGCTTTGTTTGACAGCTTCTCCACCATATTATGAAAGGATAGCAGTTAATGAGACTTATAATGTAACTACTAGCTCTTCCTGCGATTGGGGTGAAAATCACAAGCTTACCCTCCCTGAGGTTTCCGGACAAGGGAACATGCCTAGGAACTCCACCAGACCCGGTCAGGCAGACCCTGTGTTTGCAGACTTTTCCCATAAACTTTACAACAGATAGCCGGAACCCACCCCAAGGAACTCGATGGGCATGCAATACCAGGCTTACCTCTTTGTTTTCACCCAGGTTTTTAATAACTCGACCCATTTTTGTGTTATGGTGAAATTGTTTCCCCGTGTGGTGTATTATCAGGGTGAAGAATTTGAGAACAAGATAATAGCCAGAATTAGATTTCAGAGAGAACCTATATCATTGACGTTAGCCATACTTGTAGGAATGGAGGTCATAGCTGGAGTTGGAACTGGGGCCTAGGCATTGGTACAAGGACCACAACAAGTAGCTCAAATACAGGCTGCCGTCAACCAAGACTTAAGAGCCCTAGAATCCTTGGTAACAGCTCTACAAGATTCTTTAACTTCCTTATCAGAGGTTGTACTACAGAACAGATGCAGGCTAGACCTATTATTCATGAAAGAGGGAGGTCTATGTGCTGCCCTAAAAGAAGAATTTTGTTTTTATGCAGACAGTTGGGGAGTAGTTAAAGAATCTATGACCAAACTTAGAGAGTGCCTCAGAGAGAGAGAGAGAATGTGAGGTGCAACAGGGATGGTTTGAGTCTTGGTTTGCTAAGTCTCCTTGGCTCACTATACTGCTGTCTGCCCTAGCTGGGCCATTAATTGTGTTGCTTTTAATAGTAACTGTGGGACCATGTGTCGCAGGAAAGAATGAGACTCAGGGATAGATCTCTGAAGAAGTTGGAGATACTAGAGGGAATAAACACCACAGTCAAATCTTACCCAGCTGTCTTCCACCTTCCTTAGCCTTGATTCCCTTGGAATGGCTTCCCTCTGTGTTTTAATCCAGTCTTAAGTACCCTTTCATAAATTAAGGCGTGGCTCCACCACTGCCTATTTGGGAGCCTGGAATTCCTTCTATAATCTGAAGTGACCTTGACTCAGTTGAAATTAAGGGTGTAGGTCACCACTCCCAGGATACTCCCTGTGCTGGGATTAAAGGTTTGAATCACCTCTCTGATTTTCCTAGACTGACTGTGGTTAGAGCTCTGGGACATCTGGAACTTTTACTAACCCCCCACATAGACTGTGGGTAGATTCCCTCTGATATCTCCAAAACTTCTGAAACTGTATTAAATCCCCACAATCATGTGTTGTAAATAGAGTATAGAGTAGTAAGCTTTCTGCAAGAACAAATTGGAAATATCAAACTAATGCTTCCTAGGCAACAATATTCAGTCTTAATAGCCAAGAAATTCTCTAAGATTAGAGATTTGTGCAGACGGAAGTGGGGAATTTGTTAGACTGAGTAGGGGACCTTAGAGGTATACGTTATCTGCTACCTGCATTCCTGTACATAGCAGCCCCCATGACCTAGCTCCCAGAAAGGTTAGTCCACAAGATATACGTTATCCACTCACCCGCATTCCTTCACATAGCCACATTCCCGGAGATAGCAACCCTCCTATAACCTATGACTGAACGTCCTTGTCTAAATATCCTATAAAACTTTGTTCAAATTCAGCTCAGGGCTCTCTGTTCTTTTATGACATTGAGCCCCATGCGCGTGGTAATTGATTAAAACTTGCCCTTTGCTTTTGCATGAGTGTGTCTCTTGGAGTCCTCCTTCACAGGGCATTTCTCAACCATTACAGCTTACACCTGTTCTCTTAATTGTTTGCCTATTTAACACACACCTACCCCACGGGAGATATTGGGAGGGGAAGGAGAGGAGGAGCATGGGGCTACATTTGTGGAGATGACATTTTTTTAATGAAAATAAAATTGAAAAAATAGAAACTATGCAAACCTTTAAAACTCCTGTTTTGAAAATGTTACCTGACTCCTGGAGAGATGGCTCAGCAATAAAGAACATGTTGTGCTCTTGCAGAGGATGAGAATTCAGTTTGCAACACTCACATGTTGGCTTGTAAGCATCCATTATTTCAGTTTCCAGGGGTTTAATATCTGTTAAGGATTTCTCATACCTACCTGATGTGATGCTTTCTATACTATTTAGTAAATATAGAGGAAAAACATTTTGTTACAGACATATAGATACATATAGAGTACACAGACAGAAATCACACACACACAGCTCTATGTCCATACAGCTAGAGACTCACAAGACACACTCTAGGCAGGCACAGATTCTAAATTATGGAAACAGAGAGCAGGGGTGTTAAAGGGACAGAAAACTTAAAGTAGAAAATTCAAATCCGGAAATGCTCTTAGTTAAATGACTCTAAGGGAAATGTTTTCACTTATTTCCTTGACTCACCTAGGGTTATTTGTAACAAAGTTAATCACTATTGTGTTTAATCCATGCACATATGTAGAGTCCTATTAGCTGGTGACATCATTTTTTCCATATCGAGAGAAACGATAGAATTTACCACAATGTGAAACAAGCAGTTCTGTCACCTGGAAAATGCCCATATGCTCAGAACTCTATGCTTTAACGACAGACCCCTATCTTTGCATTTGTGCTCCTGTGGGCTCAGCGTCCTGCATAATAGAGATGCCTATTTACCTGTCATGATCATTAAAACACGTCTTAAACCTCAGAATGCACCAGAGAATCCTGGTCCTCATAATCATGAGAAATTTATTTTTTAGCCTGTATCTCTAAATGGTCTTGAATAGTTATGGAGCCTCAAATCCTCAGCCTATGCAGATGGGCATGGGTGTAGACAGAGTATTATAGAAAAATAAGAAGAGAGACAATGGATCAAGGGCTAAACAGTATAGTTTGTAGGAGAGTTCTGTTTATAGTGATTTGGGGGAAAGTCTCAAAGCCTTTGTAACTGGTTGCTCTAGTTTAAAATTCAACAAACAGGGATTAGCAGTGTCCCTTTCCTCACATTCTTGCCAAAATTTGTTATTTGTCCTGCTGATGGCCGTTATGACTGGGGTGAGATGGAATTTTTAAGATTTAGTCTGCATCTCCCTGATAACTATGTTTACAGGATGTTTTGACAGCATGACTTGAGAAGTACCCAAGCAAACTGTACAGTCTAGTCAGGAGACGTGAGTACCCAAACATATCTGATGCTATTGTGGAACTAAATTAGGAACTCTAAAATAAGTGATCAGATATTCTAATTTATACCACACACCAAATTTACATAAATATGGACTAATTAAAGAGGTTTATTAGAAGGAACAACAATGAAGCAGTAATAAGTAAACCCTAATTAAAAGGAAGCACTAGGTAGGAGCTGATTGATTTGTCACAGACTTACATCAGAACTTCAGACAATAACTGATACTGAAGTACTTAATGTAATCCCCAATGTAAAGTAAAAGTAAGGCTTTGGACCCTTTATGAAGTTAGTGTTAGCTCGTATCAAACCAGATGGAACAAAATGGAAAAGTTTAACTTTTTTGTCATTTCATAAGGTAGACCTGGCTTAGTGCACACCCTTTACATTTATTCCTGGGTCATAGCATCCTCCTCTTTGCCTCCCCCTCCCACCCTCCCCACATGCCTCTCCTCCATCCCACACTTCTCTCTTGTGTTCATTTCTATTCATTTTGTTTTGTAAACCACAAAGATTAACCAGAGCAATCTGTGAGTATGTGGGTTTGGAGCTGATTTGGAGCCTATTAGTCTTTGAAGAAGAGACACACTACAGACAGTGACTACCCTTCTCCTAAAATTTATCCACAGCCCCATTGAGCTAAAGGGTAGAGGCTCTGTGAGCCTCTCCATTTCCTAGACTAATTGCGTTTAGGGCTTATCTTGAGGGAGCCCATTACAGGTGAGTACAGTTACTCTGGTTTTCTAATTACAGCAGTTGTGTGGTGTCTAGACAATGGTGTGTCATGGCTGTTTCTCACTTGTCTTTTCTTATTTCCTTCCCACCACCTCTTCCTCAATATTCACAGACCCATAGATGGGATAGTGTAACTGAGTTGTTTAAGGCTGTGTCCATTTACATCGCTTATTCTGAAAGACCCCCGGGGGTTAGGGACCCCCAAAACGGACCTTTCCTCAGGAGGAGACTCCATGACCCAAGGAGGACCGAGCCACAGATCAGCTGCAAACAGCACGAGGTTTATTGAATAACACAGGCACCTGTGGGCCAAGCCACTCGGGGGGGGGGGGGGGGGGGGGGGGGGGGGGGGGGGCTTGCGCGCCCAGCCCTCTGTTCAGGACCTTTTTATAGGGTTAGGGGAGCAAAAGCTTGCGTACAGAAGCGGAAGCATAGTTACAAGGTTTTCATTGGCTGGTTTGAATGAAATCACCCGTTGAGGGGTGAGGGCCCCCCCCCAGGCTGCCATCTGGCCTGACCAAAGGTCCTGGTTATCACCTGCCCCCAGGCCTGCTGTTTGTTCTTCTTTTGTTCCTTATCTCTTCCTGGAATTCCTTCCCTGATCCAGCTGGGCCTGATCACTTAGCCAAGTAACTGCTTCCCCTCCCTTCCCCCTCTGCCCAGCTGAATCCTTGGTTGGGGACTGTTTCCTGACCACGGCTCCTAACCACATTCCTTTGTCTCCACCCCAGGCACCTGGTCTTAGTCCTAACTGCAGTTCTTCTTTTATCAGCGAAGCTAATCTTTACTGTCCTGTTAATATGTCTTAGGCGAGTTTGCTTACTGTCCTTGCAACGTGCTGTTGCTAGCTAGCACTACTTCTTGGGTAAGAGAAATTTGCTAAAACAAGCAAAAGAGAGGGGGCCTTACAATTCTATTCATGTTGAACGACTCCAAGCTTCTACTTTCACCACTGAGTTTCCAGAGGAGTCCTAAAAGCACCTTCAGTCTGCTTCCCAGAAGACAAATTTGTTTCTGAGTTAGCACAACCACCAAATCACAATCTCACAGCACAGGATGAATTCAGCACTAGGCAGTTCAAGCCCTGACAGACCACTGAACTCCTGAGACACCTGTTTTCTTTCTAAATCCTGAGATCCTGTAATGTGTACCCCAAGTCCACGTTGCTAATAGTGTAATTCTGGATATTTGACTGACAACAGTGGAAGTCTGTCAGTGTAGGATAAAGATGACATTTTAGTGTCACTTGGTTTGCATAGTGATGGGAATGATTATCCAGCTTTCCAGTGAAGCTCTCCAGAGTGAGTTACTGTCTCAGAAATTGAGAATATTTCAAATAACTTTAGAATGTCAGGTGGAGCTTCAGATTTACTTTCAGCAAATTCTACCTGCATAAAATGTTTTTATTTTAATTCATTATTTTCTGTGACTGAGCCATCCAGCTCCTCTACCATGTCTTTAATGATTGATAGTCTGTCTCCTACCTGATTGGTCTCTTTGAGTTATGAATGGCCTTATTGCATTTTGAATTTCTTGTTTCATCTCAGTTTGGGTTTTTTCAGTGTTTCTAACTACTTTCTAAATTGAATTTTCATATACTACAGTGTCTTCAAGTCCTTCAGGAATCTGCTAGCTTTTTGTTCATTTTTGAGTTGATTCACACCCTTTACATGTTTTGACTATTATGGGCATGACTCTGATTCTTGATTTCTGTACATCAGATGTTGTTATGTAAGGGTTGAGAAATCCGCCAGGAAAAGGACTCTAAGAGACGTTTCTGCCATGCAACACGCAAGGGGATTTTATTATTTTCCAAGTATACCTGGGGCTCAGCTCAGTGAACAGGCAGGAACAGAGAGAGAGCTCCAAGCTGAAATTGAACAAAGCTTTTATAGGTCATGGGGGTTGTTATGCTCAGGAATGCAGGTAGGTCATAGAGGTTGCTGCGTTCAGGAATGCAGGAGGCAAATGACAAATATCTCAGGAATGCAGGAGACAGATAGGGTGTTTGGACAAGGAAGTTTAGGTATGGGTCAGGGGTGCTATTCCAGGCAGGAGTGCTGGAGGCAGATAACATATAACTCTAAAGCTCCTACTTGGAGATTCATCAGTTATGCAGAGTTTAACAAAATTTTCTCTAATAATTTAACTTTCTCTCCTGAGGGGATACAGACACAGAAGGTTTGTGCTCTGAGCCAAGGCCATTTATCTTAGTTTTGGTTTGTTTTGGGAATGAGACTTGACCATCAGAATTTAGGTTGTGTATTGTTTTTTTTCTGTGTGTTGTTAACCCAGTAGGCTTGTATCCCAAGATGAGAATTTAGGCAGAATAACTTGTATCCGAAGAGGCCAGAACCCCGGAGAGGGGGTCAGGTACCGGGTGCAGCGTCCTCCTGGATCCGAGTCTGGTCTAGACCGGCAGCCAGCACGTGGGGAGGCTGCGCAGACACAGTGGGAAGGACGGTCCCTAGCGGGGCGGGGAAACCTGCGTGATCATTGGAGTTTAGGGGAAAGAAACTGCAGCGTGCACTCGGGTAAGAAATGAGAAAACAGCCCCGGGACGGCGGTGCAGAGGAAACGGGCAACGGGAAGTGGGTGTATTGGGCGGGGCCAGCAAGAGCGGCTCTAAGGAACCGGGCTGCAGGGACAGGAAATTCCTCCATTCCCTCCCCGTTTACTCCGGAGCCGCTCGGTGCGGACCCGGGCGCCGGGGACTCGGCGGGTGTCGCGGGGACCGGAGACCCCCGGAGCCGCCGCCGCCGTCCGCAGCGCAGAGGCGGGAACCGCAGCCCGGCGGCCCTGGAGCCTCCCAGGTCAGAGGGAGGGGAGCGGGGCTGGGCTCCTGAGGCTGCTCCGAGGGACGGAGCCTTCCCTAGTCTGTGGATTTCTTTTCGGTTGTCGGTGAGGTTTACACCCTATAAAGTGGGGCTAATCATGATTTTTTTTTTCTTTTACGGATGCCACAATATTTCAATAAAATAATCTCGTACATCATCTGCAGTGCCTCTAGTTTGCAAACGGGACTCCCCTTGATACTCTAACGGTAACAAAGTTCGAGTTCAAATTCATCCTTGCTTTCTTAACTCTCTTGGTCCACTACTTGCCTTTGAAAGCGAATGAGTGGCCTTTGGCCCAAGGAATAGGCTTCCCCAGTGGACATTTTAGATACTAGCTATAGGAGCAACCTTTGTAGATTTGATTGCATCAAAAAGCATAAGTTATAAAGCACCACAGTTATGGTTGTAAATATTAACAGAGCAAATCTTTACTCTCCATTAATTTTCCACCTGAGATGTATGCACTCTGTTGCAAACACAGAATTCAGAAATGTGTCTTCATATGCTTAGTTGTTGATGTTACTGACACCTTAGTTCTGAGGACAAGACAGCGCCAAGATTTGGTTGAGGAAAAGGTTTATTATGAGCATGAGGTAGAAAACAGCCAGAGACATCTGGAAGGGCCCAGAATGAACTATTCCTTGAGTGGAGAGGGAAGAGGAGAGAAAGGAAGAGAAGACAAAGAGGTGGAGGCCAAGGGAGCACCTGACAAAAAAGTCTGCTTTGATATGTTAATTGGCACCTCAGCCATATGTCATCAATTTTTTGATACCTGAGAGACTGTGTTACCAGGACATACAATTCTTTTTCATAGATAGAAAACTCATTCTAGTTGCAAACAAAATTAGAAAGCATGAATAATTTTGACCAGACGTTTACATCAGAAAAATGTCATGTTATTTAAGAAGTGCCCTCTGCCCATGCGCATGTGACAAACCTTTTCTTAGGGTGATATTCAGTGCTGTAACTATGGATTTCTGGTAGAAAGGGTGGGGATACCTGGATCGTGCTCTGGGAGCTTTTTCCAGAGACCTCCTCTTGAAGAAGTGCACCAGGCTGGATTCTGAGGGTCATAATTTTCTTACAGTCTTGCTGGCTACCCCTCAGGGTTCCTGGACAGACCAGACAACTCTGCAGGTGAGAGAGCTTTCTGTGAATGAAGTGAAATCCTCAAAGAAAAGGACATTTTTGTGACCTTTTCTTTCTCCTTCATGCTTATCCTTTGGCAGGTGTTAATGTCTTTCATTTTTGTTCCCTGAGAAGTTCCAGGTGCCTCTGAAGAATCTCTTTCCCATATGCAAGTCTCACGTTGCTCAGTCAGTCCTGTTCACCTGTGAAGCAGAACGAAGAGCCTTGGATGGTGAAGAGAGGAGACAGTAGCAAAGGATCCAGGTGTGCTAGAGGGATGGAGGAAGGGTGGCGTCAGTCTAAATGATAGTAGGAACAAGATATGAATTGGTTTTCGGCAGATCCTATTTCATTAATGATCATGGAAATTTTTGCCCAAAAAAGGCTAGATATGGTCCTATGGATTTCCCCGTTATTGGCTAGAGTAAGCAGTCAGTTGTTCTGTCTTTGAAATAACTATTGGTCATTGAAAACAGCTTTTTTGACCCAGGCTGAAAAGCAGCACCAGGGTAAGAATGTGAACTGAGCTGTTTAATGGCAGGTTCCATATTTGTACATGTTGCAAATATCAGTAGTGGATTCTCACCCTGGGCCTCTGTCCTTTCTTATCATTGCCTTTTGGCCAGGTTCCCAGGACACGCATGTCTTTCTTTTTGTGGAACCAGAAAAGCTGGTGTGTATAAAATGACTTGCCTTGCTGACTGGAATCACTGCACATAGCCTCTGAATCTGGTTATGGCCGTGATAACCTCGCCCCTTGTCACAGCCTGCATAGCTGTTTTTGACAGCATGAACTGCTATAACTAGGGAGTCCAGGATATCTGTAGACAGTGTAAGTGATCTGTTCTGGTCTTTCTGAAGAAGGTCCACTTGCTTTCTGACTCTCCTCTGTTGTCCTTTTTAGATTTTTCTCCATCTTTCTTGAACTGTATCCCAACAGATACACTGTGTTGACTTAGTCCTGGAATAATTCAAGTTGTTTTTCTTTTCTACTCTTGGGTTCAGCTATGTGTCTCTCCATGTTTGCTATGTTAAGTTATGTTCCTCTGTTCTCACAGTCTTGGGAGCTTTTATACCGAGGAAATGTCACACACAGGGCTTTTATGGATCTATTGACACAGTCTGCTTTTCTTCCCTCACCGAGTCCACATATTTGTGTTAGGGCTCATCTGCTTTGGGTGTCAAGGTAAAGCGAGCTCCTTGTGGTTACTTTCTAGTATTTCTTCTCAGAGTTTTATTTCCTATTCTCCTTTGGCATTAGTGTATGTTGTCTAGGGAAAGAATTGTGTGCTGAGTCTGTGCAGTCCTCAGACACTGTTAGAGGAAACTCGACTGCTTCAGTCTGAGCTTGGCTAACCATGTGTTTTATTCTTATAATAAAGTTGTTTAATTATTCACTTGTTTCTAGGAACTCATCGTTTTGTCTTTAGTTCTGATTTATTTGTGTATGAATTTTCACAGCACTCCAAAGGTAACACTGACGGTATCGCTCAAGTCCGCCCTCTTTTGTTAGTTCAAAGAGGGAAATTCTCCTGTGTCCTCTGGTTTCTGCTGAGTGGGACTAGTTGAGCGATGTCTATTTTCTTCCTCAGAGTTATGGATTTCTCTCATGTTTCCTTATATTGTAGCTTTCAGAGATACATGTTATCTTTGTGTTGCTTTTTTTTTTTCTTTAAGACTTGGTGTTTTGAGAAAGAGTTCTTTTGTGTGGTCTTGGCTGTCCTGGAAGTCACTCTGTAGACCTGCTTGGCTTCAGGCTCACAAGCCTTTCCCTGCCTCTGCTTCCCGAGTGCTGGGATTAAAGGTGTGGACCACCACCAGCAGGCTGTCTTTGTATTTCCTTAGTTCTCCCTTTATACTGTGAATTTCCTGAGGTCCTTTACCTCGTTTACTTTCTTTTTCCCTGAGCTCATTGAGCATCTTCTGAGTTCCTCAAGAAATTTATGAATACCTCATTTGGTCTCTAGAGATTCGTTTTAGTTCTGTTGTGTCTCTTGATCTTTGAAAATTACTGTTTGCATTTGATCATTTAAGAAATCGAGTCTCTTATTCCAAAATTATGGAAAAATGTAGAGCAATTCTGCTGATATCATGGGGAAGAAACATAGAAGACCTATGGCCTGTGACTTGCTATGGTCTGTGAGGAATGAAGTGAGTGGTAAGAGCCATCTGCTCTCCCATGTTTACCCTAATATTCTTCAATAAGAAATCATGGAAGATATGCAATGATCCAAATATAGCTGAGATATATGTGTATATACATATGCAGTGGTTCTATGATTATGTAAACATAAAATCTGTTATCCACAAATGCAGAATGAATACTTTTTTGTGACCCAGAATTAACGTAAGACATAACATACCTAAGACAAGAGACTAGATGCTTGAAAATATTCTTTCTTAGGAAAGTATAAAGCTGATTTCCATAGAGGAAAATGGTAGCTGCCAGGGACAGAAAGACTTCAGAATCCTGAGTGAATATTTATTGTCACGTTGAGTGTACTAAGAACTGCCTTGAGGCTGGAGAGATGGGTTACAGGTGAAAAGCACTTTTCGCTCTTGCAAAAGACCTGGCTTCCATCTTAGCACCCACATCACAGTCCAGAGCCACCCATAACTTCTGCTGGTGAGGATCTGATTCCTTCTTCTGACCTCCATGGACACAGCGTACAAGTGGTGTATATACATACATGCAGGAAAAACCTTTCCAAATACAATAAAATGAATACATCTAGTTTAAACATTGTCTTTAAAACTGTGTAGAATAGTAAGGCTCATTTCTGTGTATGTCTGAGCATGTCTTTTTAAATAAGATAGAACTTTGAAGATTTTGGCATCAACAGTGAACAATCCTCCTATTAGCCCATAATAAGATCTGGTTTTTGGAAGCTAGTAGAAAAATCAGGAAGTTGGCCACATTTTCTTCTTCCTAACTGTCACCAGTTGGGTTCTGCCACGGTCCTAATTTGATGATTTTATATTAATATTACCTACAGAAATTCAGCCCTCATTCGATTTTAAATAGATTTTATGAGCTGAATTGTAATAGTCTGCCCTTTAAAACAATTCAGGTGGGTTTCAAGGGATCAATATTCTCACATGAAGTTGTGCATGCTCCTGAAGCAGAAGCAAGTTCATCTCTAAGGAGGACTATGTTGGAATGATAAGCTTTTTCTCAATGAACATTGTACAGGAGACATTCTCTTGAATGGCTATAACTGGATCTAATAACACCTTCACCATATTGAGAGTCAAACATGATGCGTCTTTTCTCTGAGACAGCAGGACACACATGGTAAACACATGTACTGTGGCTGCCATGTAGAATGAACTGAAACATATCCTAGTATTCTCTTTTTTATTATTTACTTTTTAAAAAAACATGCATCGGTGTTTCAGAAAGGTTTCCTGGCCCCTGGCAGCCAGAGGTCCAGACCCACAGACCTGCAGCCCCAGACCACTTAGCCACCCGATGCTGATCAGGCCCCAGAAATGATTCAGACACATATTAACTTCATGCTGTTTGGCCTATGCTCAGGCACATTGCTAGCTAGCTCTTACATGTTCACTCAACCCATTCTCATTAAACTGTCTGCCATGTGGCCCGTGGCTCACCTGTGTACCTTACATGCTCTGTCTGACTCTGCCCTTCCATTCCTACCTATGTTGTGATTTCCCCTCCTACTTTTTCTATAGTGCCTGTCATGGGCCAAAACAGCTCCTTTATTCAAAGACTGACATTCACAGCATACAGAAAGGCATTCCCACATCACATCCCCCTTTCTATCTAATCAAAAAGGTTTCAATTTTAACATAGCAAAATTACATATAAGAAAATAGCCATCAAGCAAGAATTACAGTTACAATATCTAGTCTATTTGTATTTAGCAAAATTAAAGAAAATACTCTTATCATCTACCTTATCTTTATGAATCTAAAGTATCATGTCCAATATCTTTCAAATGACTAAGGAAAACTATACCTATAACTATTTAATCTTCAACTACATCAAAGACCACAGAAGAATATATTTACCCAAGGAAACCGGAATACAAGCAACTTTCAAAATCTAGAAAGGACAGAGATGACACCTATCTGCCTGGACAGTCACCCAAAGTTCCTTTATCAAGTTGGGGCATTCATCTTCATTCTGCAGGTCCAGAGTCTCTTTTCATTTTAGGGAAGCAGGAAATCTGCTCTGCCCATTCTGGTATAGTTCATCAGTCGCTTCTCCTCAAGTCCTGAAGAATGTCTGACAGGAACCTGAATGACCATCTCTGCTTGTTCTGCCAAAGTTCAGAGGTCATCTTCTTATGAAACCAGCATGTCCAGTTTTAAAGCATATTGTCAAGCAGTCAGTTTAAGAACAGGTTCATGTCCACTGTTAACCAATGCCACAAAGAAATTAATCTCCATATGGAGTTTCTTCGATGCCAATTTTCTCTTGAAGTAAATTGGTGCTGCCAGGAGCAGACCTGTCTCACTGTCCAGAAAAGTCTTAAGTTCTTAAAACATTTTAAATGCCATATTCTGTAGGTCTTAGAAGTATTTGAAGATTACCTATCTAATTGAATTATATCTTTTTATACCTAAAAATCTAACATGCATTTCTTTATTATACATTACAATTTTAAATCAGTTACAAAAAACATATCTTAAACGAGTATAAAAATACATACAGCATATGAGAATTAACCTTAAATTTGTATCAATAAACAAAAATCCATACCAATGTAAAACATTTTGAGATTAACAGCTGATTTCCTGATCTAAGTAAATTTAGTAATCTAACTTAAACATTTATAAACAATATTTTGGTTATTTGGGCATAGTTTTCCATTACTACTTCCTGCTGATTACGGGATGTTGAAAATCTCACGGGTTCTTGAGACTGGATCATAGTTGTAGCCCTGAAGCTGATATGACCATCTCTTCCCATCACAGGTTTTTTTCAGGGGGTCTTGGTTGATGAAATAATATTTACCTGGAAGCAATCCACAGATTCTCATCTTCTGTGGAAACAAGTAGAACTCTTCCAAAGCAATAAATCCTTAAACACAAATTTCAAAATCAAAATACCTTTAAAGTATATATTCTTGTTTAACTTAGCAGCCTTTGCAATCCATTGTCTTTCTGCAGTTAGCTCATTAACATTTAAAAAATTAAAAGAAAACACAATAACAACCAAAATCCAGATTTTGTGTCTATTTTCCATCTTTACGTGGCTTATTCTATTTTTATTACTCTGTTTCTCTTTTTAAAGACTTTCTCTACCTTCTTTCTTTTCTCTCTGGCTATGTCACCAAAGTATGTAATACAGTGAGACAAAGTGTAGGGACTCCAGTCAACATTGCATCAGAGATAAGGCACACATCAGCCTTGGGACAGGTAACTTCAGCTCCTCATGTTGTGAAGAGTTGGGCTCTGTGAGTCAGAAGCCAGAACTCCCAAGAACCTTATTGGCTCCACCAGACACATTCCTGGTTTTAGAGGAATAAAGGTATTCCTTCTTCATACCACATGGCCTCAGGGAGAGCCTTAGATTTATTTAAGCGTTACAGTCTTAATGTTGCACTTAGCTTACCAGATGCTGGCATCATTTAACATCTCAGTATGGCTCAGTACTGCTTAGTATACTAACACCTGGGCATTTCAGTGAAAAGACTGAGCGGTGCCCACTTTACTTCCCATATAAGCTACAATTTAAAAGGAAGTTTCCATGGACCCTTTTAGAAAAAAAAAAAAAAAAAACAGGTTTCAGAATGTGGCATGACTTCTCTTACTGAAAGGGAGCCTTAAATCCAGTCAGAAAATGGTTTCCTGTCATTGTTTCTTGTCTGTTGCTTTCATAAAGCACTATGACCAAGACAACTGTTGGCTAATACTTTCAAAGGGATCAGACTCCATCATAGCAGGAAGGTCTGAACAGCAAGCAACCATGTGGGTAGCGGGATAGAATGCTGAGAGAGCACATCCTTGTCCACATTTACTAGGAGGAAGAGAGAAGACTAAGGTGGCCTGAGGTTATCATCCCATTCAGTAATGCTCTAACAACTAAACTTCTCAAAACATTGTGACTAATTGGGGACTGAAGTTCAAATATGTAATGTAATGGGAGACACTCATTCGCACCGATACAGTCAACCTCCTAATATTCATGCTGTAATTGTACCGAAAGGCACATTTTATAAGTTTTTAAACCAATTTAGGAAATATACTTTTAAATTTTTGTTTGGATTTTCTATTTATTTCTGGGATGAGGTCTTTATCTCTGACTGGCCTGTAACCTGATAAAGAGAGCAGGCTGGCTTCCAACTCGTATGGATCTTTCTTCCTCCCCCTCCTGAGTGCTGGGATTATAGATCTACAGTACTGTACCATGCCTGAATTTTCCTTTTATCACTTGTACTGTATTTGTACACGTAGGGAGGATTCTTGAATAATATTGTCAAGCTTATTACAATTACAAGATTTTTCATGGATATTCAGATGCTAATGCAAAATATGCTTAGACCTGTGCTCCAGTATTTTCTTATATTTAAGACATGTGATTGCTGTCTGGAAATTTAGTGCAGTTAAAGATCATGGGGATTTATGCATGAGTCGTAGATTCAATAACTGATGTGTCTGTCCTTAAGAAAAGTAAGTTAGCAATTACTAAGAATAGAGTTCTCAGCAGAGGTCTTTTGTGTTTTACTATCATTAAATGTAAGCTCAGAAGAACCTCCACTCCAACAACAAGGAGCAATAATAAACTTCTAATTTAGCTAAACTGCACACTTTGCAGAGTGGCAGTTAAATAACTGATGGAACAATAATGAACTCTGAGAAAGGAACTTTCTGAAGTATCATAGGAAAGACATTTCTCTGTGTTCATGCTGTGTGTGCAATTGAGACAGCTATTATAGATATTATATATAGCACTCATTAGCCAAGAATTATGGAACTAGCCAAGGCTGGCATGTAACTCACTTTACTTGCTTACTTTGTTGCTTCAGCCTCCCAAAGGTTATGATTAAAACCATGCTGTACTAGGACTAAATTTAGAGAAAACATCTCAACAAATGAAGTAAAAATAAAATTAAAAAGTAAAGAATAACAATATGCTCACAACTAAAAGATTTTACACCAAAAGTTCTGTCTTAAAAATCAAAGCTAGAATAGCTTAATCGATAGTCAAAACAGAACATTCCAATTACTATGTGTATTGCACTGTACTTCCCTTGCTCTGAATATCCCATTTTCTTTGATGTTTTAATTAAAACATATTTAAGAGAGCTGGTGTGATCAGCTAGTATATACCATTGGCTGCTCTTCCAGGAAACATGAAGGAAGAACCATGAAAACATCATGTTGATAACCAGCATGTCCCTTATTTCTGCAAGTCACTGGATAGTTCGGTGAGTTTCCATATGTTCAAAGTAGGTAAAAGCAAAGGATGAATCAGGAATTCTGTAAGATGAGCATTCTTACCAACAATTTCCTGTAATTCTCCATCACATCACATCTATGTGCAAAGCCTTCTGAGCAGAGTCTAGACATCCTCACTTCTCATGGGAGAAGTCCAAAGCAACATTCTAGAATGCCAGCAGATCCTGTAATGGAAAATTATCCATTTACCATGGGCTCCTCAACAAAATACTTTGTTGTGTAAAAGACGCATAAGAAATTAGAAGCACTTTTGTGAGATAGGTGAGGTATGAATATTAACCAAAGACAGGTTTTCTAAAGATATTTCAGAGATGGCTCAGCTGTTAGAAGTACTGCTGCTCTTACAGAGAACCATAGTTTGGTTATTAGCACCTTAGGAAACCATTCCAGGTCCAGGGGAGCTGATGCTCGTTTCTGAACTCTATAGGCAGGAGGCACAGATAACACTAGGGTATTTATTCAGCAAAATACAGGTTGATCGCATGAGGAAGGAGTGGCTAAGGAGAATGAATACCCCTAAAAGTAGATCTGCCAAGGCCATTTTGCTATTCCATCAATAAGGAAAAGAAGAGAGGCGAGCCGTTTGTTTTTATTTTTTTCTTACTCAGTTTTCTCCGGTTCACTCACATGACTGGATTTAATAAGGCTGGAAAGCATATGCATCTCTCTTTGATAGATTACCTGCTAATATTCTTTTTTTTTCTCTGCACTGTCCTGTTGGCCTGTGGACATGCCTGCCCTTTACTGTGTTCATCTGTGTTCCATGTTTTTCCCTGTTTCCTTGGGTTTATCACAAATTCTATTGACAGTTGTCTCATGACATTCCCATTTCTACTGGAATTTTAAAACATGGGGCCTTTATTAATTTATAACTTTTAAAATATTGGTGGGTGAAATTAGGGTACTGATTTACTAATTGGGGTACTAACTTACTTCGCTCTAGTTAGAAATGGGAGTTGGCTGGTTTTGCGTTTTGGATGTAGTCTGGCAGTCCTCCGCTTTCCTCTGTTCTATTGGACAATTTCTCTCTGATTTTTCTCTCTATACTGAGGCTCTAATTGGTTTGCAGTGCTCTCTAAGAGGATAACCTTTGTTATTTTATACCTTCATCATATGTTCCTTTTTCTCCATGGTTAAGAACCCGTCGTTCTGAGTTCTATAAGGGTCATGGTCATTTTCTTTCCCCCACTTTCAGTACATCCTTCCACGCTCTCCTGTCTCTGTGCATCTTAAGATATTTACTCTCATTTTGCCTTTCCGCATCTTCCCATGTCCACATTGTCCACAGCAGAATTGTAAATCTATCGTTATATTTTTGACCTCTTGATGTGAAATTTCAACCAGAATTCCATTTTTTGTTTTGTTTTGTTTCATTTTATTGACACAGAAACTGTGAGAAGAGCAATAAGAAAAATGAATTCTCCCCTTCTAAATGCTGCCCAGGTCAGTGTGACGTCTGTATTCCTGTTAAAATTGTTTTTCATAAAGCCATTCAAAATGTGACTTCTCTGCTTCTGGCAATGTTATTGAAAGTGTTTATTTTTCCATTATTTCTTTATTTATTTTCTTCTCTGATACTCAAGATTAAGTCTTTAAATCTTCCACCAACATAGCAGACACTTGTCCCGCTTACAGTTTTACTCAGTTTCATACTGTGAGGACATCCATTCCCATGGACTGAAGACTTGTTATTTTTATTAAAATTAGTTATTAAATTATTAATTATTGAATTAAAATTATTAATTAAAGTTTAGTTTTCTGTATGTCAGAATATCTCCGTGGATATGTGAGTGTGTGCTTGTAAGGTTCAGCAAAGAACATTATATCTCATAGAACTGGACGTAAAATCTGTTGTGCAGTACCATGATGATGTTGGAAAGGCAACCTAATTTTGTAGGACTTAGACATTAAAGAATCCAAACTATAGACCAAAAATTTTAAATGTACTTATTATGGCAAATCCTTTATCTGCTGCTCAGGTCAGAGAGAACATGATAAAATTCATGAAGAAGGGAGACCTTGAATATAAGCAGTACAGTACGTCATCCTATACATTACTTAGAGGAGAACAGCAAGGCTTAACTTCTGACACATTTCTACAGAAATTCTAGAAAACCTTTGTCCATCTCTCATCTGTTTGTAAAAGCTGGTTTTTATTTCTTTGGTTCTCTATCACTTACGTAAGCATTTTTTCCAGCATCACATGGTAAATTGGTGATTTTCCATTACAGGGTCCATTAACATTTGGGGATGTAGTTGTCAGCCTCTCACAGGAGGAATGGGAGAGTCTAAACTGTGTTCAGCGGGCACTGTACATGGATGTGATGCTGGAGAATTACAGCAACCTGATCTTTGTAGGTAAGAATGCTCTTTTTGTAAAACTGTATAGAGAATCCCAGAAATAAGGGAATTCTGGTTACCAATGAAACCTCATCATGGAGCCTCCTTTTAAATTTCTTTGTGTTCTCTAGAAGAGTAGACATTGTGATCTTTATCTGTCATCTTTCCAGTCCTTTTATCTATTTTTTAATGAAAACGTCAAAGTTCAGAAAAATTAAATATTCAGAAGGAAATATGTTGCAGTACACTTTTTAAAAAAAATCAGTTTATTTTTATTTTATGTACATTGGTTTTTTTTTCCTACATGTGTCTGTGTCAGGGTGCATGTCCTCTGGAACTAGAGTTACAGACAGTTATGAGCTTCCGTGTAGGTGCTGGAAATTGAGCCCAGGTTCTCTGGAAGAGTAGCCATTACTCTTAAATTCTGAGCTATCCTTCTAGCCTCTTACAGTACACTTAATAATTAGAATATTTTGATTATCATTTTTAAAAACACTGGTTCTATTGGTTATAGGAATGTTGTTTTTATTTATTTAGGTTTTGACGTGTGGTTTCTATGTTTCTGGGACTGTCATAGAGTGATTTTAATTTTATTTTTTAATTTTGGAGGTGGAAGTTCACACAAGAATATATGGTGAAGTTCAGACCATCCTGCACTGCACAATGAGTTCCTTACTACACAATTTGGATGTGTGTCAAAAATATAAAGACTAAAGTAGAGAAACATTCTATTTTGGTATTTACAGAACTGGGTTCTCTGTGTAATAGGCTTGGTTATCTTAGAACTCACTTGGTAGACCAGGCTGGCCTTGAACTCACAGAGATCCACCTGCCTCTGACTCTCCATCCCTGGAGTTAAAGGCTTGTGCAGCCACCACTTGGCAAGAAATGTTTGTCATATGGTTTTCCAGAGGGACCCTTTTTCTGAGAGCTTTACTGCTGTGTCCCCATTTGTCCTTCTGGCAAGGGCAGTGTTTCAACCATCCATTCAATGATCCTGAAACAAAAAGAACTCTGTTGAATGCTCTGTCCCTGAGAATTGCTAGTTTTTCTGTCTTCGGAGACTTAAGAAAGTATCAATTATTGAATTTGTTATTCAACCATTAATTCATATTATTTCTAATTGCACTGTTTTCCCAGAGACGCATCGCGTATGTGATAAATATGAGAAGGTTTTAGATCAAGGCACAAAGCAAGTTCTCCACAGTTGTGAGAATTTTGAAGAAAAGTCTTATCAATGTAATAAGCTTGGCAAAATGATTCGTGAATTCTTTCAATGTAGACCTTATGGCAGAAATGATGCTGCAGAAAACTCCAGCAGGTACCGATTTTGTAACTATGGAGATAGCGCTCCTGAAGAAGTAAATGTAAACAGGCAGAACAATGGGAACACTGGAGAAGAGCCTTGCAAATATGATGACTGTGAAAACTGTTTAATTTTGTATTCCATCTTTAGCCAATTCCAACAATTCCACGCAGGACAGAAAGAACACAAAAATACAGCACTTGATAAATCTTTTGACTCTAACCGTAAAGTCATGTTGCAACGAACCAATAGTGGAAAGAAACCACAACAAAGCACGAAGTCTGGAAAATGCTCTGACGTGAACTCAAGCCTCAGTAGGCATCAGAGAGCTCATACTGGAGAGAAAAGCTGTAAATGTACAAGATGTAGTGAATCCTTTCTGTCTCAACTCAAAGTACATTACAAAGTTCTTTCTGGAGAAAACCCTTCTAAATCCCTTAAAACTAATCAGAGAATTCATACTGGAGAGAAACCTTACAAATGTAATGGATGTGGCAAATCCTTTAGAAAGAAATACCATTTGAGAAATCATCAGAGAACTCATACAGGAGAGAAACCTTACAAATGTAATGAATGTGACAAATGCTTTGCTAATAAAGGCAGTCTGAGAATTCATCAGAGAGTTCATACAGGAGAGAAGCCTTACAAATGTAGTAGGTGTGATAAATCTTTTACCACAAAAGTCCATCTTACAACACATCAGAGATTACACTCAGGAGAGAAACCGTACAAATGTAGTGAATGTGACAAATCTTTTCCCATCAAATGGCATCTTATAATACATCAGAGGACTCATACAGGAGAGAAACCTTATAAGTGTAATGAATGTCCCAAATCTTTTGCCCGAAGTGGTGACCTTACAAGACATCAGAGACTTCATGCAGGAGAGAAACCTTACAGATGTAGTGAATGTGACAAAACTTTTACCATGAGTTGGAGTCTTAGAATACATCAGAGCATTCATACAGGAGAGAGACCTTATAAATGTAGTGAATGTGACAAATCCTTTACCATGAAAGGCCATCTTAGATCTCATCAGAGCACTCATACTGGGGAGAAACCTTATAAATGTAGCGAATGTGACAAATCCTTTACCGTAAAAGGCCATCTTAGATCCCATCAGAGTGTTCATACCGGGGAGAAACCTTACAAATGTAGTGAATGTGACAAATGCTTTCTTCATAAATGCAGTCTGAAAAGTCATCAGAGAATTCATACAGGGGAGAAACCTTATAAATGTAGTGAATGTGACAAATGCTATTGTGACAAAGGCAGTCTTAGAGCTCACCAGAGAATTCATACAGGGGAAAAACCTTACAAATGTAATGAATGTAGCAAATGCTTTACCTATAGAGGCAGTCTAAGAACTCATCAGCGCATTCATACAGGAGAGAAACCTTACAAATGTAGTGAATGTGACAAATGCTTTACCCAGATAGGCCATTTAAGAATTCATCAGAGCAGTCATACAGGAGAGAATCCTTACAAATGTAGTGAGTGTTTCAAATCATTTCCTTTCTGCTCCCATCTTCGGAAACATCAGCAAATACACACAGGAGAAAAAGCTTACTAATTGACAAATTAGAATTGACAAATCTTCTGCCAAGAAACAAAATTCTAGAGCTCATCAGGGAATTCATACAGAAGAAAAACCTTACAATGGCATGTATAAGAAATAGTGTTTACTTGCCTCTTAGGTGTAATGACACATCTGAAGATTTATACTGAGGAGAAAAATTACACTTTGAAATAATGTGCCATGTGCTTTACCCAAGTTCTCTCCTTTGTGACACCTGAGACTCCATTCTAGAGAACCATTATGAACATGAGAAACCTACAGAAATCTCTTAAGTAATGTTCAAACTTAGAAAACATCATCCTGAGGGAATTTCAAGAAATGTGGAACTTTGCTGTTGTGCAGAAGGTTCCTAGAGACTGAAATGATCTGTTCCGAACAGAAGCTGGTTAAGGCAGGAGATGCACCATTCAAAAAGCTTCAAGAAATCACTGAAACTGACAGAATTCAGGACCTGTGACTGAAATAAACACATGGATAATGAAACTTAGAAGAGATTTGTCAAACTAGGCTACAAGTTGGGGTGCTCTTTAGTTTGTAGCTGTTCTTACAAGGTATACAATGTGCTCCAGGTGTGCAACATTTATATGCTCTATCACCACCTCATTTCAAATTTTAGCGTACCTACTACATTGTGTCCTGTGTGCTCTGATAAACAATTCTCCCTGTCCTCCTGTAACCCCAGTAAAGCTCATTGGTTTAACACATTTAATTTGGTTCTGTTTCTTTCCAGTTTCCAGTTGGAGTGAGCAGATTATATATCTATTTTTATATGTTGCATCTTCTCAGAAAACATCTTATAAAGCATGTGGTGAACTCATGTATTGATTGTTCCTTGAAACTGTTGTAAATAGAAAATTGATAATAGAGCCATGGTTCTCAAACTCTGGGTTTTGACCCCTTTCAGATCATGTTATTTGCACTGGGGTTGCCTGACATATATGAAAACCCATTATTTCTGATGGTTTTAGAAACTGAGACATCACTCCTCTTTGTTTCCAGGTAGATCTACACACATGCCAATATTTCCACCTATAATTACCTTGAATTGTCTTAAAAGGCTTCAGCATTAAGAAAGTTAGTATTATGTATTATGAGGAATTTGAGTTAAACAAAACAGAATTTTGTACTCTATGGTTGCAGACTTAGTTCAGTTCATAGTGCTCCACAGTAACAGAATGTAGAGTCTTAGGGAGACCCCCAATAGAAGGCTTTTTGTCTTTGTATTTAAGGAGGTGTGAAAGTGAGGTCAAAGGGGGGGAATAAAAAAAGAGCTAAAAACCTGTCAATGACAGGTACTATCTAACCTGAGTTATGTACTTCAATGGCTCTAGACACATGCTAATTCCCCATGATCTAACCAAACCATAATGGCCCCAGAACAATACTACCTATGGACAAACACCACACTCCATTGTGTCCTTGTGTATTGTTCTATTTAACACTGCTCTACAAACCGGTCAGTTACACAGTATTAATATACTGATCAAGTTCCAGAACATTCATAATAAAATAATACTCAATAAATGCAGTGGGATTTAGGCATTATTTAGGTAAGCCCAGACACATAACTCTTGAGTTCCAGACCCCTACAAGGCATGGCTGGAATCATTGAGATCCAGATAACACTGAGTTCGGCCCCTGTTTTGTTCCTGCATAGGGAGCAGATCAGCAACCAGTGTGAGACAGTTTCTCCAAAAATCATCTTAAAGTTCAATTTATAAGTGCCCATATAATCCTCAATAAATAATTCTTTATATACTATATTACAAGTGTATATATATCAGCAATATCTGATGCACAATGTGGTTTTAGTGACTATCTTTGAACTCAAGAGTTATGCATCTGGGCTTCCCTAAGTAATGCCTAAATCTCACTACAAAAAAATGTCTTTGCTAAGATCTTAAGATCAGCTTAATTCCATATGTAAGTCTATGCAAAACAATGAAATAATGAAGCTTTAAAAAGATAATCCATGAACTAGACACAATGTTCATGCCCATGTATAGTTTAGAAGTTCCCAAAAGTGTTTTGGAAAACCATTTTGAGGCACATAAATATAATGAAGAAGTAGTTCAAGTCAAAAGCACCCTACTAGAATATTAATACTAAAAACTGGAAGACTCAGATATTTTGCACCTTAGATGAGAGTGTATTACCATGAACAAATCCATATCATTCTATTAAGTATTTAATGGATTCCAATATGAGAAGAAAGTCATTTTAATCCCATGAGGAAATATTTTGTGAGAGCATCTTGGTGTTATCAGTAGTGGAGGATATTAAAACTATAGTTAATGTCCAGTACAGATGAGTCAATTGAGGCTGGTTTTTCTCAAATGATCATAAAGAATTCATATCAGTTGCTGCTGCATTGATGAACCTTAGACAGTGAAAAGTTAGATTTCTGGACTGGTCCTTAACAATCTGGAGAATGCACCTAGCTGTGCAGACACTGGTGAATGCAACTCCAGATGGCCCTTGGCTTGATTAACAAGATCACTGTCCTAATTCACCACAGCTTTCTCATCTGGTAAATTTGTAAAGTTGTGCAAAATGAAAACATAGGAGCTAGATGTGGTTTTGGTTCCCCTTAAATTTCAACACTTGGTAGGCAGTGCATGACATCAGATTTCGAAGTTCAAGGCCACCACAGGCTAAGAGAGGAGACCATCATCAAGTCAACACATAAAAAGAAATATTTAATTGGGAGCTCACTTAGAGTTTCTGAGAGTCCATGATGAGCATGGCAGGATACTTAAATCTATACATCTTATTAATTCCCAAGTGGTTCCATTAAATGGGCATAAAGCATTCAATCATGAGAGCATATGGGCCTTTATTTAAGCTACCACATTCCACTTCTGGACCCATAGGCCTATACCCATATGTTAATGAAAACATGCATTTACGGGAACCTCAAATTTCCCCAAGGTCTCTCCCAGTGTAAACACAGTTTCAAATTCTCAAGTCTTTCAGAAATTCAATCACTCAAGTGAAACTACCTGTTTCCAATATACGATGAAATATATATATTGTCGTTCCAAAATGAAAGGCACCAGACATAGTGAGGAAATATTGTGAAACAAGATCAATAACCGTCAAGGAAAGTCCAGATCCTATAAGTCCATGTGCAGCTGCAAAGAACTTAGCTGTCTCTTCTATGTCTGCTTTGCTGAGCACAATTCACTTCTAGCTCTTCTTGACAGTTATCTGAAGGATCTGGCATCTCTCATATCTCTAGATCTCCAAGGTGTATTGGGAGTCTCCATCTCAACTTCACAAAATGACCAGTTCTGTGCTCCGTGCAGGGACTCCTTTCCACATGTCTGACCCCTTTACTGCTATGCGTGATTGTATAAGTTTTTATATCACTTGATTGTAAATCTAGAACATGGTATCCAAACACACCAAATTCTGCTGCTGCTTGACTGAAACCCAGTCCATTCAAAAAGGACTTTTCAATTCTTTACTGCTCAAAATGTTATGTACAGTGTATACTTCTCTTTCGTATACTACTATACGTACTTCTATACTACTTTCGTACTTCTCTCTTTTTTCTTCTTCAGAGCATACAAGCAACAGAGGGAGATCTATGTGCGTTGAAAGACACTTGGTTTCTATAACAGGTTACAGGCCAGCATGAGCTACATAGTAAAGCACTATTTCAAAAGCAAACAGAAAAAGCTAAAATTTCAAGGTATATTTTCTATGTTGATTTAAAATTGTCTAGTATGTGCCTTTATACACAATTATAGACTGAGTATTAGAAGGATGTTTATGTTTTAATTAGAATATCTCTCCCAGTAGCTTATTTATTTAAATCCTAATTGCCCAACTGAGGAGTTTGGCTCATGAAGAATTGTTGAATAAACTTTGTCCCTGGTGGTCAGTTTGGAGAAATAAACCCACAAGTCTCCTTGCTGCTCACTTTCCTTTTTAGTGATTGGGCATGAGGATGTGAACTCTCACCACTCTATTCTACCAACATGGCTTCTTCTGTCAGCCCTCCCTGCCATGATGAACTTTCTCATACTGTGCTTTCTCTAAATTTCACACATAGTTAGGATTATTTTGTTCATGAACAAATTGGCTAGAGTCTTTAGAGAAGAGAAACGTACCAAGTTTCATTCTCTTATTTATGTCGCTTCTACCTCACCTGCAAGGAAGACACAACACTAGGCTCTTCTTTCAGCGATTTATTCAGGACCTTGTACATGGATCTTCTCCTCTGTGGGGGAAGCCCGCGCCCAGCTATATGCCTTCAGGATAACCAATCACAAAGCACCACGTGGGCCTTGCCAATAGGTCCACATATGTGGAAGCAAACCAAGGGCTCAGCCTTAGCCAAATAAGGAGTTGTTTACCCCACAGAGTGCTCACCATTGAGAAGATGGAAGGCAGAAGCCAGCGCCATCTTTAAGGTGTGGATCCGCAGCTCTCTACAGTTCCCCCTTTTTGTTTAAAATTACAGCAGGTGAGTGCAGAGGTCTACTCTCTGTTGTGCAAGGAATATTATCCCAAGACTCCTTTCGGGGCATCCCCCTAGGGATTATGGGACTCGTTCAACACCCTTTTTTCACAGAGGTGGGACATTAGGGTGAGAAACCCACATGCAAGCATACATGCTCTCCTTGAGCCCTCCAAAACATAGCTGAGGTGCTCAACTGCAGTGCGCTAGTCTCGCAACCTGCAAAAAACATTAATCTTTTAAGGCAGCAAGCCAAACATTGGGGGACTGTCCAGCATCAATGGCTATAAAGGCTTGGGCGATCATGGCTGCCTAATGTGGTAAAGGTACCACAGGCAGACCCTGGCGGCTAGCACCATCAGGCAGGTCATAGCTCCTAGTCCCGCCCACTCTTTCAAATAATCCATGGCAGCGGCAAGCCAGGTGGTCAATCCTTCAGCTAAGCCAGCATCCATACTGGTGGAATTAACAGTTATGACAGCCACTCGAAGTTCTTCTATTAAGCTGCCAAACTTTCCAGTCCAATTACTAGTAAATAAGCATGGAAACAATCTGGCATCATGATGAATTGCCATCGGACTTGGGAATATGGATAGAATCCCCCAGCGTAGCTCCGCTGCTCCTTGCAGTATTAGCAGGCTGGTCAGGCTGAGCAGTAATGGGTTCTTTATCATTGCCATCTTTCGAGTCCAAGGACGGGACTCTCCTGATCAGCTGCTCGGGTACCTAGATTGGGTCCTGTCGGTCCTGAGGGAAAACACAAACAGACCCTCTCGCCCAAGTCAGCACTGGATCTGGACCATTCCAGACTCCTGTCAAGATATCTTTCCATTTTACCATGCCTTGACAGCCATCCCGAGGTGTGCAATGCCTGTCAGCAGCAGATAATCCATTGGAATCCAAATTTTAAAAATTAATGGTAAATAAGGCTAAGGAAAGTCTCTCTTTAGGGGTGCGGCTGTAGCCAGCTCCCCTTTTTTGTTTAAATAAACATTCTTTAAGAGTGCGATGTACACACTCAACAATGCCTTGACCTTGAGGTTTGTAAGGTAATCCATGAAGTAATTGAACCTCCATATGCAGACAAAAGGAGGTTACTTGTTGTCCAGTATAAGCAGGGCCATTATTAGTCTTTAGTTGTAGGGGTTTTCCCCAAGCTGCCCACGCTTCAAGGCAGTGGGCTATAACATTTTTGCTTTTTCTCCAGTCATTGCAGAGGCATACATAACGCCAGAACAAGTATCTATTGACACATGCATATTTAAGTGTTCCAAACTCTGAAATATGAGTAACATCCATCTGCCAAATTTTTAGAGGACATAATCCTCAAGGATTTACTCCAAGCCCTTGAGGAAACTGATAAACAGCACATTGAGGGCAATTCAAAACAACTTGGCTTGCGTCAGCATGCGACAAAGAAAACTTTTGTTGCAAAGCCTTAGCTTAGCATGAACATGAAAATTTTTATGAAATTCTATTGCACGTTCAATGGCAGTAGCTGCAAAAGCCCAATCTTGCCTTGTAGAAAGATCTACAATATCATTACCGCTGCTTAAAGGACCAGGTAATCCTGTATGGGCCCAAATATGTTGAGGAAAGAATCCATTAGTGCGACTCAAAATCAGTGCCTGCAGTTGATGAAAGAGGGCACTAACAGAGCTAGATGGCCGCAATGGGCCTGCTGTTTCTAACACCTTAAGGGCATTTACTACATAGGCAGAATCAGAAATTAAATTAAAAGGACAGGAACAATCTTCAAACACTTTGCATGCAATTTGTAGCTCTACCACTTGTGGCAATCCTGGATGAAACTGACATTGTACAGGCTTTTGACCTTCTACCATATACACCCCACAGCCTGTTTTAGAACCATCTGTAAACACATTGACCGCTCCGGCAATGGGCTGAGATTTAGTCACTTTTGGAAAAACCACAGAATTTTCTTTTAAAACAGTCATAAGTGGGTGCTGAGGATAGTGATTATCTATCTTTCCAGCAAATGTGCAGCACAAAACTGCCCAATCATCCACAACTGTACACAAGGGAAGAACCTGATTAGCTGAATAGGGTACAATAATGGAGGCAGGTAATCTTCCAAAAAATTGCAGGGACTGCTGAATCCCGTTTAGGGCTAAACTGGCAACAGCTGTAGGAAAATATTCTATTGCCTGTAGCTGCTCTAAGGCGGTTTGTCTGCAGTTAACCATATCTGAGTATCGCTGGTCTTCTAAGCAGCCACGAATCATCCTCCAGATAGGTCTCACCCCTGCTTTTAACGTGCCCTGGTCATAAGCAAAGTCTAGATCTCTTTCTAACTTATCCGAAGAAGGGATTGTGAGGCTCCTGGAAACAGCAAACCAAGGAGCCACCATATCACATTCTTCCAAAAATCTTTCTAATGTACTCTTCTTTAACTTTAAGTTCTTAGAGTGCAGCAGCTCTTGCAGAGCCAAAAAAAAATGGGTGCCAGTTAGAGGCGCCCATATCTTCCTCCTTCTCCTCTAGTCTCTTATACCCCTTTCTCTCTAATTTTAAGGCTCATTCTGAGCCATGGCCAAACAACACTAGCTCGGCAAATTCTTAGTTTCACTTTCTCACACGTCCGTGAGACTGCTTCCTCTTTGTCTACAAAGTGAAGCTAAAAACCTCTGCTCTTGTCCCAGACCTTTACCTGTTCTTGACACGGATCCCCACTTTACCTGAGGACTTACCAGAGTGCTCCCTGATCACTGAAAGTTCTGGGCCTCCAACAGCCGAATGTTCCCTGTATGGGCCACCAGTTGTCGCTTCTACCTCGCCTGCAAGGAAGACACGACACTAGGCTCTTCTTTCAGTGATTTATTCAGGACCTTGTACATGGATCTTCTCTTCTCTGGGGGAAAGCCCGCGCCCAGCTATATGCCTTCAGGATAACCAATCACAAAGCACCACGTGGGCCTTGCCAATAGGTCCACATATGCGGAAGTAAACCAAGTGTTCAGCCTTAGCCAAATAAGGAGTTGTTTACCCCAGAGAGCACTCACCAATGGGAAGGTGGAAGGCAGAAGCCAACGCCATCTTTAAGGTGCGGCTCCGCAGCTCTCTACAATTGAATGACAAGAATCTAGCCATGGGTCACCATTTACATGTGTGAATTTTCATATTCAATTTGCTATTGGAATGAGTGTAGTATGAGGTTTCTGGCCTTGTTCACTTTAAATTCCGTGTAGCAAACACACCATTTTATAATTTAATCCCATAAATCACTCAGTCTCTTTACCACGGGCCACTTCAGAGCCACAACTCAGAAGCTGCTTTGGCTTTTGTTTCTGTGCTCTAGACCATTTTTTAAGCTTTCTATGGCTTTATGTGGGCATCATTGCCCCACGTTGGGCGCCACCTGTTGTAGTGCAGTTTCTTGGTCCCAGGCAGCCAGAGGTCCGAGACCCACAGACCTGCCACCCGAGACCACTTATCAGCCCAACCGCCACTACTTAGGCCCCCAGAAATGATGCAGATGCTTATATTAAGTTCATGCTGTTTGGTCTATGGCTCAGGCACATTGCTAGCTTGCTCTTACATCTTAATCAATACATTTCTATTGATCTGTCTGCCACGTGGCCCATGGCTCACCTGTGCTCCTTACATGTTGCTCCTTTAGGCTTCACCTCCATCTGCCTCTTACTCCACCCTTCCTTTCCTACCTATTCTGATTCCTCCTCCTACTTCTTCTGTGGTGCCTGTCATAGCCCAAAACAGCTCCTTTATTTAAAGATTGAGATTCACAGCATACAGAAAGGCATTCCACATCAAATGAGGGTTAATACAGCACCCTGTATGATTGGTGATATCTAGATAAATCAGAAGCTTTCCGTACGGATCTTATATATGAAGGAATACTATTTTCCCTCTACAATGAGAAATATACTTGGCAGTGCCAAGAATGGCATGAATCAAGAGATTTGGGGAGTTATAGCTTCTGACAATGGGAATCCCTCTCAATACCCATCAGGGGCTGCAGATATTCTGTGCTAACATGGCTATATGATTCTCTGTTGCTGTTAAGATTTTTTTCTATTCCCCATGTGCAACATTGCCTGGTTGGATAGCACTATAGTTGTCTCACTGTATTATATTCCTTTGCTGACACTGTATCATTCTCATTTTCCAGGGAAAACCTGGTGTAGAATATGCTGTAGTTCTTAATAAAAGTTGTTTGCTTAAGAAGCTGTGGAACAATCCTTGTACAATGTAAATATATATTGCTATTTTCATTAATTAAAAAAAAACTAATTGGAGGTGGCCAGACAGAAAGCACAGATGAGTCAACCAAACTAAGGATACTGGGATGAATATGGGTTAAATCAGAGGAGTCATCAGCCAAATGCATAATGAGTTGGACACACAAAATGAGATAAAGGTAAAAGCCATGAGACTCAGGACAACACATACATTAATAGAAATGAGTTAAGTTATAAGACTTAGTTATTATCGAGCCTGAGCTAGTGACTGAACATTTAGAAGTGATACTAAGCTCCAAGTCAGTTATCTTTGAAGTGAGATGCTGCCAGGATAGAAAAGCTTTCAAATACAAAAGACTCCCGATTTTTTGAAAACTACATACACATAAAACCTGAGAGGGCTTGGAAAGGTTTATACATACAGATAAATAAAGCCAAGAATGGCATCCTAATCTCATGCCACCAAGGTTCTGGGAGGCATCTCATGGCTTCTCCCTGTAGACTTGCATCTCCAATGGACTACAAGCTAAATTGCATGTTGGGTTTCTGAGGTCTCTCACACCAGTCACCTCTCCTGAAAGCTGTCCCCAACTGCCATGCTCTATCACCATGTAGCTGAAAGAGCAGTTTAAGATTTGTCTCCTATGACCAAAAATAATAAATACAAAATAGAGGCAGATTCGGATAAAAAAAAATAAAATAAAAAAAAATTTTAAAAAAATTAAAAAAAAACCAAAACACTGAATGGGTTAAAATGTTTTTCAAAATATACATAGGCATGGGAAGAGAAAGTATATAAATATAGTTATGAATAATATAAAAATATATTAAACCATGAAGAGATAGAAAATACACAGAGCTTGAATTCTATGTTATTGTGCTGCCTTCAAATGTTTTGACTGCTGAGCCAGCTATAATGGTGCATATTTTTAATCCCAGCACTTAAGAGGCAGAGGCAGGTAGATCTTTGTGAGTTCCAGACCAGTCTTGTCTACAGAGCAAGTTTCAAAAAAAGTTAGAGAAACTGCCACAAAAAAATAATAAAATAAAATAAATGCTTCCAAGGCACACTTCATAATACACAGACTATGGCATTCAATATGTTTAATAATTTAAGTAAGGCTTTTCATGATAGTAATGCATGTCTGATCCTGACAGCATCAATTTTCTTCAAAGGAAGGTAATGAAATTGAAGAACATACATATGGTGTTTGTTTTATGGCAGAAGCTAGGCCCTACAAGGGAATCTACTGATGATATTTTCTTGCATGTACAAAAGTTTGCCTCTAAATGGTTCAGATCACACTCATATCCCAGTACTGCTTTCAGCCTGGGTCTAAAAGACCTTGTTTGCAATGGGCAACAGTCATTTCAGAAATTCATAACTGATCAAACTGAGAAAAATTCACACTTTAATTGATTATAAGAATTCGATATTTCTATATCTAAATTACAGAGATTATTAAAGAAGAGGAGGCAAGCAATTGTAAGGGATGAAGAATAGAAAAGTGACACATGAAAAACTCTCCTGCCATTTGACATGGTAATTGAAATTATAGATATATTAAATTACAGATTTAATTTATAGATATATAAAATTATAGATATATTAAGTATATTAAGTTTGGCCCAAACCTACCCAAAAATCATATATGAAACCTGAGGAGGGCAACTGGAAAAAAGTCATATATATCTGGATATGGGAGGGAGGGTGACAAAAGGGTAATGGTGAGTGAATAAAACTATCCCATAATTAAATATCAATATCTATTATAAAATATGAACAAAATTATTACAATAGACCATTAGAGAGGATATCAATGTCTGTTTGGAGGGAGAGCTTTTATTATATACCCAAACAATAGGAAAAATTTGAAATATTAATTATTACTTTTAATTATTTTTATTTATTTAATCAAAGCTGAAGAGGAAACAAAAATAGTTAAAAGAAAATAAAAAAGCTAACCAAGTGTAAGAGATGCAGGTAAGTGGAAACTGAATTTACTGAAAGAATTGAAGCTGACCCTGGAAGATCAGAAAAAACTTGCATGTACATGAAATAGAGCATATTATTGTCAGAATCACAGTATTAAAATATTTACATAAATAACTCAAATTCCACAAGTATTAAGCTCCGTGGGATTTATTTCACATTATCAGGAAACAGAATCTGACAATTTTGTGTAAGAGTAATGTACAACCACAGATACACAGAGCAAACCTTGAGTTACCTCAGTTGAGATTTTAGGTAACACAGAAAATTCACAGGAAAAAAACAGCACCATGGCTATGGTAGAAGAATAGACAGTCTAAGCAAGAAGAGCAGCAGATCTAGAACCATGGCCAACATCTGTGATCAACTCAACTTCACCAAAACATTATGTTACAGAATAGAAAGGCCCTTAAACAGTCTTGTTTGAAAAAGAAAAAATACTCATATATAAAATGATGAAACTCGATTCATTTTGATGAATTGGTGAAACTTTAATATGTATAATTGAACAATTGCACGAAAATGCTAAATGACTAAAATATGAAAGAAACAGATTACAGAGTAAAGAATTTTCTCAGCAAGCATTTCATTGTATAATACATAAACCAGATTATAACCTGGATATAACCAAGATATTTTAAAATGCAAATTGAATAAATAATATTGTAACTAATGATGAGCAAATGATCTAAATAGCTGATGTTCAAAAGCACTTCAGAAAGCAAAAATGTTCATAGTACATGCTCCACACACTATTCATGAAGAGAATGTTCATCTAATGTAGACTAAAGTTTCCTCTCTGTCTAGACAGTGCACACTTAGAGTTTAGATTATGTGTGAGCAGACTTTTGGAGAGGCTAGTCTATTTGGTGTTCTGTAAACTTCTTGTATCTTTATAGGTTTTTCCTTTTTTAGAAAAGTTTTCTTCTAGGATTTTGTTGAATATATTTTCTGTGCCTTTGAGCTGGTGTCTTCTCTTTCTATTCCTGTTATTCTTAGGTGTGGTCTTTTCATCATGTCTCATAATTACTGGATGTTTTGTGAAGGGGTGTTATATTGTTCCATTGTAAATAATTGTCCCCACCTATGAGTTTAATAGAGGGCGTTGATTGGCCAAAGGCAGACAGGAAGTATGGGCGGGGCTACCAGACTAAGAAGACTGTAGTAACAGGAAGAACAGAGCAGAATGACAGAGAGAAGCAGGAGGAAGCAGAGGACATCTATGCTGCTCTGAGAAAAGGTACCGAGCCCCATGGATGAATAGGTAAGAGTCATGGGTTAGTTTAAGGGTAAAGAGTTAGCAAGTTATATGCCTGGGCCTTAGGTTGATCAGCCTAAAACTATTGTAAGCATCTGTGTGTCTCTGTGGGTCTGTGGGTCTAAACCTTGAGGCTAGGCCTGAAAGTCTGGGCCAGAAAGCTCATACTATAGTTTTGTGTTGACATTTTTGGTTTTAGTGTTTTCTTTAGCTGACACATCTATTTCCAGTGTTGAATTTCCCTACACAGTGATTCTCTCTTCCCTCTATTTTGTTCTCTTGATTAGGCATCTGTGGTTCCAGCTCATTTCTTCAGATTTTCTTATTTCCAGCGTTCACTCAGTTTGTATCTTATTTATTGTTTCTTTTTCAGTTTTTAAAGCCTTGCCCTGTTTCCATCACCTGTTTCTTTGCTTTTTCTTTAGTTCTCTAGTCTTTCTTTAAGAAGTTCATTACTTTTTCCAACTTTTGCTTGACTTCTCCTCTGTTTCCTTAAGGGAGTTTTTTTTTGTCTTTAATTTCTTTCTTAATTTTCTCTTTAAAAGTGTCTGTCATCTTTTAAAGATACCTTAATATCATTTTCCTCTGCTTCTTCTATGAATGTTCAGATGCTGCTGTTGCAGAACCATGGGTTTCTAGTAGTGCTATATTGCTCTTTGGTTGAATGAATTTTTGAACTGGTACCTACCTATCTCTTGTGATGATCAATGCGATTGTTGTCTGTGTTTCAGGAAGCTGTTTTTGGTCTACTAGGTGCTCCTGGTACTATTGGAACTCTTGGAGATCTCAGTGGCAATGGAATCTCCTCTGCTGGGGTTCTTTAGAGGCTGTATCTCAGGCAGTATTTGAAGTTTGGGGTATGGGTGATTTGGGGAAATGGATTGAGGTTTATGGGGTAAAAAGTCCAATGGGGGATGGGTGGTGTAAATAGTGAGGTTTGCAGGCAAGGATTCTACTTGCTTGCCAGAAGATGAAATTGTTTTTTATTTGAATGAGCCATTATTTCTCCTTATCAAGAATTTTCTCCTGTTCAAATTGAGTTTTTATTCATTTTGATGGTATCAATAGCTTTTCTTAACCTGTGAAAACAAAAGTGAAATCCCCTTCCCTAAGATAGCACACATCAACACATCTTCTAAATAAATAGGGAATTTAGCTCATTTTTTCTATAGTCCAAAGCCTTCTGAAACTGTTGTTTCTTTCTCAGTAGCACTGAGAAAATTCAACATTAATAAAGCAATATGTAGTCTATTTCTGGGAATCTTTGCTATAACTTTTTATTTAACATATCCTGTAGAGTTTGATTTGATCTTTCTGTGACTGCTCGTTCTGTAAGATTGTGTGGTATTCCTGTAATGTGTTTTATATTATAGTGAGAAAAAACTGTTTCTTCTTACTAGAGACATATACTGGAGCATTGCCAGTCCTAATTTGTACAGATATTCCCCTGGTGGTCATAAGTTATAGTAAATATGTGATTACAGAACCAGGCTTTTCTGAACACAAAGCACTTGCCTATTGAAATCTTGAAAATGTATCTATTGTATGGTATATGTGTTTGAAATCTAGGTCTCCCCATGGTCATAATATTTTGGGTAGATTATCTGTTAGAAATTACTGAATAAATTGTGCCATTGGAACAGACTCGGTGAGGGGGGGGAGCCTCAAGTCACCCCAGTTCTGACATTCTACTTAGAAATTGTGGTTGATAATATGATCTCTCAGTTTTTCATTACACCAACAAGGGTAATTGACTACTGCCAGGTCTCCTTCCCATAGTGGATTTTAGCTCTTTGAGGCCATTAACCAATGTAAGCTCTTTCTTTTTAAGCTTCTTCTATCATGGTGAATGACAACAGTGACAGACAAGAAACAATTAAAGTGAGTCATTTTATGATTGAATAGAGGCTCCTTTTAAGAGAGAGAATTTTTGTCAAGTTCTGACCATCTCAGAAACATGTAGTATGGTAGACCATGGGTACTCTGGAGTACACGCCATTGTAGTTTTTCTAAAAGGTCCCATTGGCAAACTTCCTTGAAAATACTTGCTTATATTCATAGAAAAGTTTTGTGACCAGGCTTCATCAGTGAATCTTCTTATTGCAGTGTGAACTGAGATATTAAATTATACTATATTCCCTAATGGTAAATGGTATGTCTATATAAAATCACACACTCCCAAATGATCAAATAATCATGAAACCTAAATCAATCTAAGACTCTCCATATCCTTAATGTATGGAGAAAAACCCTACTCTAAAACTAAGAATATACTCTTTCTCATTATATGATAGGTTTTTTCTTGACATTGCCCCATTTTATTTTTAGGAAATCTATATATAAGTTTCTTCACTTCCTAATAACCTTGCTTGCATAAGGCATAGTTTGTACAAAGTGTTTAGATCCCACATTTCTATCTTCTTTATTCTGATCCCCTTCACCCTCAGCAGCCTGTCACTGGAAAATTACTTTCTGGTCTAAGTAAAAATGATACATTGGAATCAACTGAGGAAAAAATGGAAGAGCCAGAACTAGAGAATGGGTAACACTGAACAAAAACCACTTTTGACTGACTGACCATGTCACTTTCCTCACATAAGTCTCCTCGTGGTCAAAATATTTTGGGCATTTGCACTGCACTTCCAATGTCATGGCACCTCTCACAACTCCTAACTAAACCCTCCACAATACTTCAGTATATTTGTTATTATCTATTTTCTCTCCACCTTCTAGGACTATTTATTGTGCTTCACAGGTTGATCTTATCAGCCTAGTGTGGTGGGATTCAGGTGTCAGCTAATAAGGCCCAAAGATGTTTATCCAGGGTCCCATGCTCCTGGAGGGGGGTGTGGCCAACCTCATTGATAAGAGGCTGCTGGGACCCTGGGAGTTCTGTTGTTCCTGGTTCCTGGCTGCCGGAGACACCGGTTTGAAATCCGTCGAATATTCCAGTTCCTGTTCAGGTACCACTATAAGCTGTTACCTGTATCGTGAGTGTTGATTTATAATTTAATAAATATTAATCTTAGACTGGTGCCTTGTAAGTAAAACTCCACCTACATCTGGCACCCAATGTCCTGTATAGCCCTCGGGTATACAGGGTTCCTTTGTGTTTTGAACTTGCTAACTCTTTACCCTTAAAGTAACCCATGATTCTAATCCTGTTCAGCCATGTGGCTCAGTACCTTTTCTCAGAGCAGCATAGTTGTCCTCTGCATCTTCTGGCTTCTCTCTGTCATTCTACTCTGTTCTTCCTGTTCCCAGAGTTTTCTTAGTCTGATAGCCCCGCCCATACTTCCTGTCTGCCTTTGGCCAATCAGCGCTTTTTATTAAACTCATAGGCAGGACAGATACTTACAATGTAACATCATAAATCCAGTACACACAAGTTTAAAATTTTACCATGTTACTAGAAATTTGTATTGATTTACAATAATGATTTTAAGGTCATCAAGCATAGGGGTCTCTATCCATTGAATACCTGAAATTAGAATCTCCATTGTTACGAGCTATTCTAGAAAACTTCCCACTGTCTCCTGTCTCAGGTCCAACATCCTTTATTTAGCATAGAAATTACCTATGTGATTTGAATACAACAGCCTGAATTTATTCAAGATTGTACTAGCCATGAACTCCTATTTTTAAAAGCTCTAATACTGAAAACACCAAAATGTGCTCAAACAATACTTTCTAATGTGCTGAATATGACATTTTTTTGGTGCTGAAAAATCCATAGGAGAAAAATGTACAATGATATACATTTGTTAACTGTAATACACTGAGCTAAGATACAACATTTCTGAGTCTCCATTTTAGTATCAATATTCTAAAATAATGCTTTGAAATCAAGTACATACTTTTCATCCCTTCTTAGTATGTCAAGCTGATTTCCCAGCACATATTTATAAATTTCTAAATTATAAGTGAACATATGTACAGTTTCTTGTTCGTAGTGTATTCTGTTAAGGGTTCCATGACATTTCTATGGTTGACTTACATATAAAATTAGGCTTAAGATAAGTCCTTAGTAAATTATTTTGAGTTTTGTTTCATATGAATATTCTGGGAGTTCTACAATATTAGTATTGTATAAAGGCTTTCACAAAGGTACTAAAATTCAATTTATTTCTTGGCACTTGTACACTGTGATATGATAGAGCATGACACAAGGATACCACAATGCTTTGTAGTATATGCCCACAGGCAGCATTGTTCTGAAAGTCCTTGGAGTTTGGCTGAATCACGAGATATTAGCATGAGTTCAGAAATATTCAGAAAAGCAATGCACTTTGGATGACGTCTGTGACAGTTTAGTAGCTATATTTTCATTTGTCTGTTTGGAAATCTTTCTCTTCTCGTAGCCTTCTACTGAGACTGCCAAAGTCTCCACATTCTATGTCTAGACCCTTTATAACCAAGTAATACTTTTAATGTAACCCTGAAGCACTGAGTGCAAACAACCTTCCTTATTTTTCTAGACTCAAGTAGAAGCCTTTTCTCTAATACAGTGGCTCCAAAATTCCTAATGCTGCAAACTTCTAATACAGCCCCAAGCACTCCTATGTGGGTGTCGTTCCCGGAGAAAATAAGGGCATGGTATCTCAGTTCCTAAGAACATTGGGAATAGTATTTTCCTCTATTATAGACAACACCTGTAAAAGGTTTTTTAATCCAAAAGAAATCACGGCTCACAGGCAGAGAACTGATACTCTATTACCAATTTCCTGTTTACAGTATGTTTGAAGGAACAATGAGTGAGGTCAGCACATATTTACAAAACACATTTCCTGGGAAGACTCATCATGCATATGAATCTACTCAGCCCCACTGAAAACTGAACAGAATCAAGTCCAATATTTTGAATCAATGAGCTTTATTGAAATTGCTTACAAGAATATGGGGAAGTGGGTACTTACTGAAGCATAAAGGACTCAAACACAACTGGTATCACAAAACTCAAAACCAGCACATGAAACAGCTTATAAATAATCCACCCTTGGAGCATGCAGCACATTTTTAGGCATATATAAAGAGCTTCCTATTGTAACAAGAGGTTTCTGGTCTGACTAGACCCACGGTTTGGATCTGCCCACCGCCACTTATCTGACCAGCAATCCCAGGTGCCAAAGCAACACACAGATGCTTATATTAAATTTCATGCTGTTTGGCTTATGGCTCAGGCATATTGCTAGATAGTTATTTCATTTTAATTCAGCCCATTTCCATTCATCTGTCCTGTCATGTGGCCCATGGCTCACCTGTGTCACCTTACATGCTGAACCTTGGGCAGCTGGATTGATCTCTCTCAACTCTGTCCTCCTTCTCCTACCTATATTCTGATTCTTGCCTATTGCTATGGTGCCTGTCATGGGCCAAAACAGTTCATTTCACATCATACAGAGAGACATTCCCACGTCATCCTATCTTGATCATGAAAGTCCTTTTCTAAGGGGACTGACTTCTCTAGATTTTTTCATTTGAGCGCACTAAATCCTGTCAATTTTAGGGAATTTTCCGAGACTGTTTTGAGTGTTGCAGTATTTCCTGCCTTAATCAGCTTCCTTTCAGAATGGATCATTCCAGTCTCCAGGAAACTTGTTACATAATAACAGCATACATTTGAGGTTTCTGCACTGTCTTTAGTGTGAAGTACTTGATGTTGAAGAAGTAAAAAGTTAATAAAAATTGTTCTACGTTTTCCCTGTACATAAACTCATTTTCTAAAATTTGAAAATAGCTTAAAATTTTTCACAAATTCCTCATGTTCATAATAATTATTTGCTATGCAATCACAAGTGCAGCGAAGAATAGAGATTGTTTTAAGCACATGCTAAATTACTTCCCATGAAAACTTTTCTGCCAGCATTTATTTTCAGATGTTTTCTTAGACCTAAGAAACTGGTAAAGACTTTTCTGAATACGTTACAATTTTAAGTTTTAGCTCCCATGTAAATACTTTGATATGTTCTCAGAGTAATTTTGTAGATAAAATGTTCCATACTGACTACTGTGGTACTTCCAATAGGTATGTATCCCCCACCCCCATGGACTCATATCTGAATGCTTGGGTCATAAGGTTAGTGACATTGTTGGAGGTATGGCCTTGTTTGAGTAGGTGTGGCCTTGTTGGAAAGTGTGACCATCAAGGCAGGAACTGAGGTTTCATATATTCTGAAACCACAGTGAGCACACAACTCTCTTTCTTCTGTCCAGGGATGAAGAAATAATGTCTCAGTTCCCTCTCCAGCACCATGTCTGCCCACGTATCACTATGTTTCCCACCATGAGGACAGTATACTAATCTCTGCAATTATAAGCCAGTCCTATTAAATGTTTTCCTTTAAATGAACTGCCATGGTCATGGTATGTCTTCAGAAAAATAAAACTTGAACTAAGATTATACTTGTAAGGGTTTTCTCCTGAGTAAATTTCCTAATGTAGTCTAATAGATGAGTAAAAAGAAAAGAATTTGTCACAGCCACTACATTTTAAAGGTTCCTTTTTATTATGAATTTTCTGATCTGTTCATGTTCTTCTATCTGCTTAGTAGTTGCACCTGAATGTGGCCCCATGGCCCAGCATTAAACAGCCTGTTGCTCAAGCCTTGGCTTGGTGAGATTTCTGATTCTGCTGGTACTGGTTTGCCATAGCCACCATATGTAGCTTTTAACAGTCTTTATTGAATTTACCAATAAAGACGAGTCATTTGTTGAAATGAAAACCTGCTAGTTTAGAGAGACCAAGAAGCAACCAAATGACCTTCCTTTTTGGCCACAGACCCAGAAAGAGAGTATATGTCCAAACATCTCAATCCAGACAACAAAATCCCCAATCACTCCCCTCACCGTCCTGTGTGTATCTGTCAGTCTTTCATAATTTTTTTTTTTTTTTTTTTTTTTACTCTATGGCTTATTCCTGTCAATTAGTTCTGGGTTCTAAAGTGCGGTCAAATATACGGGAACATATTCTAAGAATTGAATCATTCATCAGTAAAGGATTTCTCACATTTGCCACATTTCTAAAGTTTCCATAATGTATGTATTCTCTGATGAGCTCTAAGATTGCCTTTTCTGGTAAAGAATTTATCACATTCACTACATTTGTAAGGTTTCTCTCCCGTGTGGATTCTCTGATGAGTTTTAAGAGAGCCTTTTCTTGAAAAGGATTTGTCACATTCACTACATTTGTAAGGTTTCTCTCCTGTATGGATTCTCTGATGAATTTTATGATAATCTTTTGTGGCAAAGGATTTGTCACAAATACTACATGTGTAAGGTTTCACTCCAGTGTGAACTCTCTGATGAGTTCTAAGATAGTCTTTTGTGGTAAAGGATTTGCCACATTCACTACATTTGTAAGGCTTCTCTTCTGCATGAACTCTCTGATGAGTATTAAGACCACTTTTCCTAGCAAAAGATTTTTCACATTTGTTACATTTGTAAGGTCTCTCTCCTGTATGTATTCTCTGATGAGTTGTGTATGAACATTTCTTCGTAAAAGACTTGCCACACTCACTACATTTGTAAGGTTTCTCTCCTGTATGTATTCTCTGATGAATTTTATATGCCCCTTTCTCAGTAAAGGATTTACCACACTCAGTACATTTGTAAGGTTTCTCTCCTGTGTGGATTCTCTGATGACTTCTATATGCCCCTTTCTCGGTAAAGGATTTGCCACATTCACTACATTTGTAAGGCTTCTCTCCTGCATGTCTTTTCAGATGTACTCTAAGATAGGAGCCATATGAAAAGAACTTACCACATTCACTACATTTGTAAGGTTTCTCTCCTGTGTGGATTCTCTGATGAATTCTATATGCCCCTTTCTCAGTAAAGGATTTCCCACATTCACTACATTTGTAAGGCTTCTCACCTGTATGTCTTTTCAGATGTACTTTAAGATGTGAGCCAGTTGTAAAGGACTTGTCACATTTACTACATTTGTAAGGTTTCTCGCCTGTGTGGATTCTCTGATGAATTCCAAGATGGCCTTTTGTGGTAAAGCACTTGCCACATTCACTACATTTGTAGGGTCTCTCTCCAATGTGGCTCCTGTAATGTCTTTCAAAGTGTGACGTACGAGAGAAACACTTACCACAATCTGTGCACTTGTAGGGATTTCCTCTACAGTGGATTTTGTAATGTACTTTGAGTTGTGAAAAATGCACAAAGAATTTACTGCACTTTGTACATTTATAGGGTTTCTCTATAACATGGGTTCCCTGTTGCCTTATGAGGCTTGAGTGACTACTCTTGAAGCATTTTCCACATTTCCTGCATTGCTGGGGTTTCTTCTTGCCATCAGTTGGTTTCAATGTGATTTCTGTTTTAGAGTCAAAAGATGGTTCATACTGTACATTTCTGCGTTCTTGCTTTCCTGTGTGAGTTCTTTGACTTTGGCTAATGATGGACCCCAAATTTGAATAGTTTACACAGTCTTTATATATGGAAAGCCCATCTCCACTGTTCCCAGTTTTCTGTCTGTTGAGGTTTAAGGTGTCAACACAGTCACCTATGTGGTTACTAAATCCGTGTTTGTAATGTTCTGCAGTATCACTTGTATCATAAGGTGTACAATGGCAGGATTCATGAATCACTTTGCCAAATTCATTACATTCATATGACTTTTCTTGGATATTTTCATGATCGTGAATAAAATGCTTTGTGCCTTGATGGAGGATCTTTTCACATTCACCACTTATGTGATGGTTCTCTGAAAAAGTAGTGCAATTGTAGATTACAGCAATTAATGCATGAGTAACACTGAATAACTGATGTATTCTTATGTTTTCTATGACATATAAACGAGTAATTGTCAGGGACAGAGCATTTACAGATGACTTTTCTGTTCAGCCACTAAATGAATGCATACATAAATCTCCAATCCCATCTACATCAAAGGACAGAGACCAATAACAGCCTACTTATTCTTTTTTCCTTTTATTATTTTTTTCTAATTTTTTGACATCTTGACTGTAATTTCCCCTCCCTCCTCTCTTCTTGCTCCTTCTCCCCACCTCCTCTTTCCCTCATCAACTCTTCCTCAGTTTCTGCTCTGAAAGGGGCAGGCCACCTGTGGATGTCAACAAAGCATAGAACAAACTAAGGTAGGACTAAGAACCTCCATTTGTATTTAGGCCAACACAACCCACTATGAGAAATATGTTCACAATAGCAACCCACAGGAAAAGGCCCTGATCTAACTGTTAGGAGTCCCACAAACAGACCAAACTAAACAACTGTCATGAATGTAGAGGGCCTAGGTCAGTCCTATGTGTCCTTCTCATTCTCATTGAAACGCTGTACCTTGCACCTGGTAAGACTAATAGGTGTTTGAACAGTAAAGAACTTTGAGAATGAAGCTCTGTGAAGGATCATATGAAGAACACAGTCACACAATACAGCTTTAGTCAGCTACAAACTTATAAGCTAGGTTGCCAGGGAACTACCGTGTCTTCAGGCTTCAACCTCCAAACTGCAAATAGTAACATCATGCTCTGCCAGTACTAAAGATCATAACCATGCCGCCAAAATGAATATAATCAACATTCTGACAGCCAACAGCTCTTTTTCTAGAACCATTTGCACTGTTTAGAATCAGAAATAGTTGAATATTGATCCAGTAGCAAAATTACAATATCCTAATTATTATGACTACTGCAATATATTTCCTTGCTCTGAATATTCAATATGCTTTAAACTTTGAAATTTTCTTTATATATTAGATAGGAGGGCTGAGAAGGTCACTGACAATATAGCATTGGTTATTCCTCTTCAGGAGAACATTAAAAAATATAAATAAAGCACCATTAAAAAGTTATGTTGGACACCAGAACTTCCCTCATTTCTGAGACACTCTAGGTTCAGAGAGTTTACAGATACTAAAATAGGTAAATAAAAGGATGAATCAGGAATTCTGCAAGAAGAGAATTCTTACCCACAAAGAGGAGATTGTTGTAATTCTCCAACATCACATCTTTGTACAAAGCTCTCTGAACAAAATCTAGACATTCCCATTCTTCCTGTGAGAGGTCCACAGCCACATCCCTGAATGATAACAGACCCTGAAATAGAAAATTAACTATTTACCATGCATTGTTTAACAAATAACTTCTTGGTTTAAAAAGGCCTACAGAACTAGAGACATGATTGTCATACAAATGAGGCATAGCAATTTTTAAGCAACAAGTTTCAGAAAATGTTATATTGTAACTCTTTCAGAGACAATATATAGAAGGACTTACTACATTGCTTATATCCACTGGGTCTCTCTCCAAGAATTTTCTAATATTTTCTAAGACCTGAGGAACAGATAAAAGATTTGCCATAATCATTAAATTTGAAAAATTTGTTTGCAGTTTGCAGTTTGAAATGTCTTGAAATCTTGATAATGTAGTTTGATTCTCAGCAAGCTTACGGCTCTACAAAACAAAATTTAATCTCAAATCTTTGAGATCTAATGCTCTACACTGAATCTTATATGAAGGAGTCATACACAGCACACACACATACTTTTAGGTAAATATTCTGAGATATATAAAATAAAATTATAATGTAATTTTAATAAATGATACTTTCTAAAATATTCAGATTATTTTTTCTTTGTGAACACAAGATGACAATAGTCTTACAATCTGCAAACTTTTAGAAAAAGTATCATAAATTTTAGGTCTAGATGCAGGAATGCATCTTTATGAAACACGTGTTGATATCAAGCAGAATCTCAATGTCACATCTCAAATGGTAAAGTTAAAATAAGTAAAAGTATGCTTCAAAGTTATTCAACTGTCAACCTTGCTTAAATATGGATACTAGTTCAATCCTGTAAGAAGCCGAATTCAAATGACTTTATTCCAAAATGCTCAGTTGAGATTCAGAGGCATAGGTGCAATGCTGTACTATTTCTAGAACAAACAGAATATAGAATGCAGAATTCATGGATGATTTAAGCCACTTTTTTCTTGAGAGTAAGGAGTGTAAAAATCATTGCATATATCCAACATTCTAAATAACACATAGAATCAAATAATTTGTGAAGATATTTTATAAGAAATATTTACAACCATAAAATATAGAAAAACCAGAATGAGACATTAATATTTAAATTTTTCTAAAAGTTGATACAAACAATATTGATAATAACAATTTCATGAATTCCATAGTGTTCCACTACAGAATTAGAAATGTGTGTAAATAAATGGCCTAAGTGACAACGCATTCAGATGAAGTAGAACCATTTTATCAAAACAAACTGTACTAAATAGAATGAAAAATATTCTAACTCTTCATTAATTTTGAAAATATTATTGCTCATGCAATTTACTCAAATGAAAATTTAAACCCCACAACTCCAACTTTATTGTTCTCTTCAGTATTTAGCTAATTCATCTAACAGAACTGTAGCATAGATAAGTATCATCTATGACTACTCCTTCATTTTCAACAACTAGAATACATAGGGTTATATACTATCATAAGTGTGCACCACAAATGTAAACTTGAAGCCTAAAGACATAGCTCAGAGGTAAAAGGGAGTTGCTGTTTCTGCTGAGAAACCTAAGTTAACTCTCTCTAAATACATGGCAACTGACTACAAGTGCCTGACTTCAGTGTAAAGGTTTAGTGCTGACCTCAGCAATTCAAGGGCATAATGCCTCAGACAGTGCACATAAAAAACACTGATAAACCCTCACATGCCTAAGTAAACTATTATTGTAAAGAAATAAAGAGAAACATTAACACAACTCTTCAGAATTTCTCCCTGTGTAATACAGACCTCAGAAAGAGGAAAAACAGACTGGAGGGACCTTCTTTCTCCGAAGAGGAGAGTAAAGTAATTGAGGGATGTTTGTTGATGCATGAATATTGATGGCTTATGTGCAGCACCAAGTCAGTACTCTCCAGAAAATGCTTACCAATAAAGATTTTCTGAAGAGCTAACCATGGAGCTGTGAACAGAATCTCTTCTGAGACAACTACACTTCAGTTCTCAACACACCGATCGTCACTATGTGTCACAATATGGCAAAAAGGAGAAACCAAAATACTGCAACCTTCATCTCCTCAGACACTTGAACTTTCTGGTAAAAACAAGCTGTATATACTTCCATCACCTGTATCTCTGGGGTGTTAGAATATTCAATATTATTACCATTCAAGACAATGAGTCTCTTCTAAGTCTACTTTTCCATAAATGCTCAGTGATGTCAGTGAAAAGGTCCACATATTGGCATGCCCTTGCTCTTGCCCTTGCTCTTGAGCCTTTCTCTGAAAGACTGAGCATTGCAGAAATGTCACTTTATGACAATGACACTGTCCTTCTTCACTAGTATAAGGGACACAAGTCCATTCTATGCAGAAAATGGACATCAATGTATTTTATTGAGTGTCATTTACAATAGCATGTGTTTTAGGACTTCAGGACTTGTGACCATGGAAGTTCATAGCCTTACAGTATAAAATAAAGTAAAAGCATAATGGGTCCAGTGTCTCCAATATAGTTTAAAAATATAAAGGCATAATCTTGAACATAAGAGAAGAAAAAAAACAAAGGAAAAAGAAACTATTTCAATAACATTTCCAGTGGTAGACAATTACATATTTCAATAGCTTCAATAATCAAAACAATTTTTAGAGAAATGTGGACATGACACTGACCTGGGGAGCATTTAACACAGAAGTGTTCATTCTTCCTGTTGCTCTTCTCTGAGTTTCTCTCTTGGAAACAAAGACTGGAGTTCCTGTTCAAATTTCACATCAAGGTGTCAAAAATACAAAGGTAAAATTAATACCACTATGTTATGGCCAATGCCAAACAATATAAAAAACTGGACAGGAGAGCATGGAAGGATAAATTTAGAGGGGAAACAGGGACTAGAGAGATCACTATGTGGTTGAGAGCACCAAATGCCCGAGTTCAATTCCCAGCACCCACATGGCAGCTCACAACTGTCTATAACTCCAGTTCCTGGTGACCTGAGACCTATTGCAAAACAGCAATGTACATAAAATAAAGTTAAATAAAAAGGATTTAGAGCAAGAAAACAAAATGAGTATAAACCTTATCATTTCACACAGACACATGTGCTCTTAAAATTCATGGAGAAGAAAGGGCATATGAAGGGTATAAAATAACAGAGGTCATCCACTCAAGCTGCAGTGCAGAAATGCTTACACAGAAAACTAATATAAATTAGCAATGAAAACCCAGAAAATAAGGCATTTCACAAAAAGAATAGATGAATGGGAAAGCTTGGGAACACCAGATTACTTCCAACACAGTAAATCAGCAAACTACCATTTCTTACTAGAAGGAAGAAAATTACTACCCTTATTTTAGAAACAAAAATATCAAAAACAAACCATGAATGAAGGACCATGATATAAAATACTAGGAAAAAAATACGTCATAAGACAAATTTGAAGAGATTATATGATAAACTCAAGGAAACAGGAAGAAATGGAGCAGAGTCAGTCACAGTAAAGGTAGATATGTTAAACTGAGGTCAACAGTACAGTGCAGCAAAGACATGAATTCTAAAAGAAGAGTAAGAAGACACGCGCTTGACATTGACAGTATTAGTAGGTCCAGAGGCATAAGGGTAAGCCAGAAAAAAATAATAAATTAAGAATAAAAATTAGGAAGAAAGAGGTAGGAAAGGCATCAAATTCCTTTTTAATCATGATATATGATCACACAAAAAAATTTTTTGCAGCGTTACTATGAGAAATTATAAGATTTGCTAAGTGTTTGACATATTATGGAAAAGTATAAAGCTAACAAAATCACTACTTTCTCCATGTCTTACTAAAGACGATTTGAAAAGTAATTTAGAAATTTAAGTCATTCAAGTAGCTTCTAAAACATCTAGAAATAACATTAGGCAATGCTGAATTCCCTGAGGAAAAAAAGGAGAAAAGCAGTGAGACACAGAGACATGGACTTCCCTGCACACTGACTGATGGATGAAAAGTGTATATGCTTTGTCTTAGCAGGGTAAGTGTTTGGTAGCATGTGTGCTATGCTCTGTGATTGTGCATACTGTGAATTAAGAAAACGGAAAGCATCAGAACACAGGATCTGAAGTTTTGATGGATGCCAACCTCCTTGTGTGTGCAGGGAACGAGATCCATGTCCTTTTTTTAGAAAAGAAAATATTGTTAACTGCTGAGTCATTAACAAGACCCAAAGTCCATTTCCACTGTCATTTTAACCCCTTAAGAATACCTGCTATATCTGGTACTGCTGCCTCATTTCTCTCCACTTAGCAGGCATCTAGGTAATGAATGCATCACAAGTGAGCAGCTTGGCTTATCAATGCAACTGTAGCTGAGAAAATGACTCTTCAGAAAGCTTGTGGATTTCAATCACAGGAGTATGCTCAGTAGGTAAAGAGAATTCTAAAAATCATTGCCCAGATCTTATCAGTGTCAGGATACTGAAAACACTTAGGAACCATTTTGTTACCATAATTCGAGTCCCACTATTTCTAATCACAGCTCAAGAGAAAAAAAAAAAAAAAAAAAACCCACAGGGTGGAAATGAAACTGAGTGATTGTGATGACAATACTACTCACCAGTGTTTCTGAACTTGTCATTGAACAAAACTGGAAGGTTAACACCTCCCAAAAGTACAAACACAAAGAGCATATCTTGAAAGGATCATTTTGCATTGAAACCCAGGAGAGGCAAGGGCCCACCCCTGAGGGGCTACAACCATCAAGCTCTAGCCTCAGACACTCTAATTGCTGGAAATGCAAGATGCAACAGCTCCAGATAATGGCACCAAGCTTTGCCCTACAGAGTAAAAAGTCCAATCACAGAACATAAACCCCCCCCCCCTTTTTTTTTTGATTCTTGTAGTGTGAGATTTATGGTCCGGACTTTTGGGCTTAACCTCAAGGTCAGGATCTGCAGACCACCAATCCTAGAGAGACACACAGATGCTTACATTAATTGTATGTTGATTTACCTGGGGCCCAGGCATATAACTTGCTAGCTCTTTACCCTTAATCTAACCCCTGACTTTTATCCTGTTCAGCCATGCAGCTCGGTACCTTTTCTCAGAGCAGCATAGTTGTCCTCTGCTTCTTCTGGCTTCTCTGTGGCATTCCTGCTGTTCTTCCTGTTCCCAGAATTTTCTTAGCCTGATAGCCACACCCACACTTCCTATCTGCCTTTGGCCAATCAGTGCTTTTTATTAAGCCCCCAAGTTGTAAGTCCTGTCTTTTCCTCAGTTCTCTATGGCTTCTTGCCCAAGCAAAGACCGACACCCTCTTGCATTTTTCCCTTGTGATAAATGATAAAAAGTATTGAATCCACTTTAATCCAAAATTAACTGTTAATCTCAAAATATTTGGTATGAATTTTGGTTTACTGATACAATTTAAGGTCAATTTAGTCATGCTGTATGCATATTTCTACTCTTGTTTACAGTTATGTTTATGCAATTCATTTAAAATTGTAATATATAATTAAGAAATACAGATTAATAGTCACCTATGATAATCTTATTTATAGTCATATTAGATAGGTAGGCAATTTCCAAACACTTCAAAGACCTATAGAATATGGCATTTAAAATGTTTTAAGAAATTAGACTTTTCTGGACAATGAGACACTTCTGCTCCTGGCAACACAAATTACTTCAAAGAAGATGATAAGCACTGAAGAAACTCATTATGTAGTTTGCGTATTCTGTGGAAAGTTTGGGCAAGAACTGCTTTTGCCTGGATTGCTTGACAGTATGGTGTATAAACTGGATAAAACCAATAGGAAAATGACTACTGAACTTTGCCCCCCAAAAGGCAAATTGGTCCTTCAGGTTACTGCTTCACAAAACAAACTACCAGACATTCTGCAGGACACAGAAAAATGACTGACAAACTTCTCCAATATGCAAGACAATCCTACAAATTTCAATAAGACGTCTGCCAGAGACTCTAGAACTGTAGGTTGAAGATAGATGCCTCAATATTTCAGAGAAACTTTGAATGTCCAGGCAGCCAGATGTCTCTTTCATTTTTAGAATTTTAGAAGTTGCTTATAATGCACTTCCTGTTTACACAGATATTATATCCTTCTGTGGTCTTTGATGGAGTTGAACACTAGATAGTATTATAGTTTTCCTTAGTTATGATAAAAGATAAATTGGGTATAACAATTTAGACTCACAGAGATAGGATAGATGATAGGATGTTTTAATTTTGCTAAATGCAAATAGAGTAGATATTATCACTATAATTCTTGCTTGATAACTGTTTTGTTATATGTAATTTTACTAATTTTTAAAGTTAAAGCTTTCCTTTTTGATTAGGCAGAAAAGAGGAAGTGCTTGAGGTCTTTCTGTATGCCCTGAATACATGTTTCTAGCATTGGTTAATAAAGAAGCTGTTTTGTTGTATTGCAAGGAAGCTTGGAGACAGGTGGGAAATCCAAGTAGAGATACAGAAGAAGGGAGGTGTCAGGGAGACTACATCCAGCCTCCCAAGAAGCAAGGTGTGTGAAAGTACTGGTACACCACTGACCACACGGCAAGATAAAGATTATTAGAAATAGGTTAATTGTAAGAGCTAGTTAATAATGAGCCTGAGCCATTACAATTACATAGTTTGTAATTAATAAAAGCCTTTGTATGTTTATTTGGGACTACGTGGCCAGGGGACACAGGAAAACTTCTGACTAAATTGGTGTGAGCTTTGTTGTGTGTTGTGACTGTGGTAAACTTTGCTTCTCAACTACAAAGAAACCTTCCCCTTCAGAGCTGTAACACTTGCATTGGGGAAACTTTCCCTCTCTGAGCTGTAAGACTTCCACTGAGGAAACCTTCCCCCTCACACATGTAAGACTTGAACTGGAAAAGCCTTTCCACTCAGAGCTAGAACACTTATATTTTTCCTCTCTGAGAATTTCACTTAATTTTAATCATGAAATTAAAACCAAAAGAAGTAAGTTCTTGAGCCATCTGTCTTCCTGCATTGCTTTAATTCCACAATCAGAAGGCAGAGACAGGCAAATCTCTTGTGGGGCTAGGTTGGTGGACATGGTGAGATCTGAGCCAGACATAGCAAAAAGCGGTGTAGCCTAATATCCTTTGACAGCATGCATATATACTGTACTTTTCCAGAGTCTAGGGTGTAATATTAAGTACTATATACATGAAAACACATTTCTGAATGCTGTTTTTTACATCTCCTAGTCTGCATAACTCTCAGATGGAAAATTCATTGGAGAAAATAGTTTGCTTAGTAAATGTTAATGTTCATAAAAATAGCCTTAAAGCTTGCTAAAATATACTTCCTGATTTCATTAAATCTGCAGTGGCTCCTTATGTGACTATAATCTAAAAAGCTCTCTGGAATGCCTAAATGCCATAGGGAAAAGATATTTTCTTGATTAGGCAAATGGTAAAATAGAGGAGTTAGAATAAGTGAATTAATTTAAATTTCAGAAGCTTTGTAATTGCCATAATAGCAAAGAGTACCATGTTTGCAGACAACATATAATGCAAATTCTCTACTAGATCATGCTTCTGTAAATATTCTGGCAATCATAAAATTAACTAAAAACATCAGAATGAGTTCACATGATCTGAAATTTACCAACAGGATTATTAAGAAATCCACAGCAGATATCAGATTCCGTATTCTGATGAGCAGCAAACTGATGACAACCTTGGTCCTGTTCCCGTCTGTTTCCCAGCACTGCAGCCTCTCTGACCTGGGAAGTTCCAGGGTTGCCTGGATGTCTGATGTAATTACCACAACTGCCCTGCTGAATGGTGTCTTTCCCCAGGCTGCCCCATGAATAGCTGCTGCTATGATATAAACTATTTGATCATAGTAGTCAGGGTTCTGATAAATGACAGCACAGACTTGTTTCTGTGATTTGATAAAAGTATGGATGGAGCATTTTTCAGCTAAGCCAAATGAAAAGAATGAATCTTCAGGTAATATGGCTAGAGATATAAAAAGAGGATATTGCAGTGTATGCCAATGACATCAGAGTTTACATTATAAAAAACTGTGATTGGTCACACACAAAGAAATTAGAATTAAAGAAGAAAAGGACAAACTCATAGAGAGAAATGAAAATTTCAACCTTCTATGTTATAAAACTAGAAAAGGCATTAAGCAGTGTTGTGACAAAAGCAGAATTTCCTCTAGTCTGAGGAGTAGACAGATTCAACAGAGAATTCTCCTTTTCTTTAGAAAAACATTACCATGCCACAAGGATAATAGTCCATAAAACACCAAGAAAACCAATGTTAGACTGTCGTCATACAAAGTTAGGCTTCCCACAATACCTAAAGCAGGAACCCAAACAACAACAAAGAAAATCACAGATAAGTTGTTAGAGTGGACAAAGAGATTGTCTCTAAATTACACAAAAACAGGATCCAAGCTGCCTTAATATCAAGAACACAACACAGTTTCAATCCCTGTGAATTCATCAATGTAAGACACCAAATATATAGAGTAAGTAAGAGAAAAAAGATGTTAATAAAATCCATGAAAGGCCTATGGCTAAATATCACATTTGTGCATTAAAAAAAACTTCTGAAAAATGTGACTTACCTCCACATAATAAAGCCATGAGACACAATACTCAACCTGACAATCAAAGATAGTTGGTATCATTTGACTCTGATCAGGACAGAGCAGGATGTCATCAACATGCACACAGTTCAAGGACACAGAAAAGTTTTCAAGTGGCAATATAGGATAGTAATAAAGAAAGGGGATCTCATAGATAAGAAAATTCTGCAATTTAAAGGTAGAAATACCCACAAGAACTTACAATCTAACGGACATCTTATAGAGCTACAAAATATACATATAACACCACTTTTTTAACATACCAAAGAGAAGATGCTGAGAACCTAAACTATCTCAGACTCCCCGGTGGTAACATTCACAGTGTCAAAACTGCTATGCAGTCTGGGGAAGAAGGAAGAGTTACTAATGTCCATGTACACATTTGGATCCTGTGGGCTATAATCCCAATTTGTCAGGCAAGAAATGCCCACTGGTGTCACAGTAGGAAGATTATTTAGTGAGTTCCAGAAGGCCTTCTGGTTTGTTGTGAAACAGGCTCTACAGAAGGAAATACAGGCCATAAGAGACAAGCCACTATTGACATTCTGATACAGGTACAAATATCCAAACTGCCTTTTACTGACTCTGATCACACCACAACCTGGTGTTACTTTCAGCCTGGGTCTAGGAAACTGTTTCAGTGGACAACATTTATTTCAGAGACCCACAATAAATACTGATAACAACTGACCACTTACTGAACAGGCTATGATGGGAAGTTCAAATTCCCACATCTAAACTACAGGAAACATTACAGAAAAAGACATACAAGATTTTAAAAGCTGGGAGATAAAGGACGTGACAGATAAACAACTCTTCATACACTACATGACATCAGACTTGACACATCACAGTCTGGCTACCCAGGCCACACCTGCCCGGAATCATACATGGAATATGAAAATGACTGGGAGGAAAACACAACTACCAGGGGATGGTTTTTATTAAACTTGAAACATATCCCCACACCTATTAGTTCAAGGCCAAGCAGAGCCAGTCTGTGATGGCACCCACCTTTAATCTTAGCTCTAGGAATCTTGAACAATGAAGTTCAAGTAGCAGGGTGGGGAAAGAAATACAAGGCAGGAGTAGGAGAAGTTGGGAGTAGAGCTCATTTTGCAGGAGCTCCCAGACAATGTGAGGACACGTGGAGATAGAACCTACAGTTTGGCCTGAGGAATTTTCTGGGTGAGAATTGGGGTTGTTCCCCATTTCTCTGATATTTCAGCCTTTCCTTTAATCACATAACAGGGGAAGCAGAGATCCAGACCTAACCACCAGGCAGTGGGTGCACACACCTTTAATCCTAGGTATAGGAAGTTAAAACAGGAAGTAAAATAGCTGGGTGGGGAAAGAACTGGGGCAGGAGAAGAATTTCAGTTTTATCTGTGAGTGATCAGTGAGGACAGGATTTACCATGTTTAGCCTGAGGAGTTTTCTGGGTGAGAATTGGCTGTTGTTTGTTCCTATCTCTCTGATATTCCAGCTTTTCCCTAATAATCTGGCTCCAGGCTTTTATTATAATACTAAGTAGAATTCATGCAGTAGTTCCAACAAATATCTCTGAAAAAAGTCCTGTGAGCAGGGTCTAAGCATTCCCACCCCTAGGTGGGAAGGCCAAGGTGACAGCACTCAATGTCCACAACACACGTGCATGGGCAGAACACCACTTCTTCAATGACAGAGACATTTTTCTGATACAGGTGAGTGATCATTACTATTCAAAAAATGCTTTATAATTTTGTTTCAAGTGTGTTGCTAACTATATAATAGTGTGGCTTGATATACTGTCACAGCATGCATGTTGGGCTTGCATGGGCCTAACAAGTAACTTAAGAACACACATATGAAGTTGTATTTCTGAACTCTGTATTTACATCCTAGACTGCATATGTATCAGATGGAAATTAATGGGCAGTAAAAGGTTTGCTTAATGCTTCGAAGCAAATGTGTATAAACAGTAAAATGTATTTTCTGTTTAATCACATCTCACTGGTTTCTCTTGTGAACACTGTCTACAATTCTCTCGGGTGATGTCTACACTCAGGGGAAAGGGCTTGTGGGGAAACAGGGCAGTTAGTAAGCGTGCATGAATTTAGAGTCCAGAACAATTAGAACGGCCACAATTCCAAGGAGAACTGTTTGCAAACAACAAACAGGCAAGTGCTCTACTAGATTATTTTATAAATCATATTATGAGAGAACGGCCTGGGAACCATAACATAAGTAAAATAATAGCAATAAGACCCACTTCATGGAATCTCAAGTTACCGACAAGGAAATATTGACAGCTGTGCTGTAAGGATAACCGGATCCGTCTGGAGGCTGTCCAGAGCGGACGACGAAGAAAACACACCACGTGCAACAAGTTTAGGGCGGGGGGGGGGGGTGAGCAAAGGGGACACGGGAGAGGAAGAGCAGACAGAACAGGAAAGAGAGCACCGGGACGCAAGAGACCGGACCGTGACGGATGAGCTCTGGAAGGGACGCCTGTGGTGCATAGAGACGCTCCAGCTGGTAGTCATAGAAACGACCGCGCCTGGCGGCGAGTGATGACGTCAGCAGCCGTCGCCGCCATGGGCGGGGCCGAAGGAGCTGAGCGTCCTCAGGAGCCCAGCCCCGCTCCCCTCCCTCTGACCTGGGAGGCTCCAGGGCCGCCGGGCTGCGGTTCCCGCCTCTGCGCTGCGGGCGGCGGCGGCGGCTCCGGGGGTCTCGGGTCCCGAGGCCCAGGCCTGGTCTTCCTGACCTAGTTCCGAACGGCGCGGCTCCCGAGCCCAACAGGAATGGCTCATTGGTTACTTCGGCCCGAAACGTGGACCGCTAGTCCTGGCCCCGCCCAACCCACCCGCTTCCGGCTACTTCTTTCCTCTAAGCCCGCCTCCCGGAGCTCTTATTCAATCTTCCTCTCCCACTCCCCGAATACCGAGAATTACACTATTAGCAATGTTGACTTGGAGAAGACATTTCAGAAACTCAGGACTTTGAAGGAAATGGGTGACTCGGGGAGTCAGTGGTCATTCCACCCATTAGTAGCCTAAGATGCCAAGATGCAGAAAATAAGCGATGGCCATGGCTATAGACCCAAACTAGTCAGTTACACGTGCTCCTGGCTCTGGAGATATTGAGGAAGAGATGCTATGAAGGACATAGGGAAACAGTAAAAATGGTCCTTAGGCAGCATCAAGTATTTGGTTTGGGGGCTTTTCCATCTCTCCCGTGGTAGACCTTCTGTCTATGAAATCCGGTTCCTTCTCTGGGTTTTTAAGTTTGGCCCCAATATCAGGAAAACTGGTGAAAAGCAGTAAGTCCTAAGAATTTGTTTTCATATGAGGGTTCAGGATCCATATTAGTATATTGTAATAGGGTCTTTGTAAAGTGTCTAGTAACTGAAACTAATTTCATGTTTGTCCTGGTTCACCACTTAGATTTTTTTCATAATCTACCACTTTTAGGGTGGCCTTGTGGAGACCTACCAGGAGGCAAGGGATGAGGAAACACTTCAAGAATGATACCTCCTGCTGGCCAAAGCTATCTGACCAGCTCCTTCACCTCCTCACTGGCAGGGCAGACCTAGACCACCCAGTGAATGCTTTAAGTATAGCCAGCTCAGCCACTGGCCTTGTTCTTGCCTAGTCTCACAGAGGCTGTTCAGGCCTTGTCCTGGGTACAATCAAGGGAAACACTGGTCTAAGTGACTGTTTCCAAGCCCCGTGTGACAGGAGACATTACACACTGACCACTCCCTTACTGATATCCTAGGCCTGGTCATGGGTGATTGATGCTGCCAGGGCTTCCCTACCCCGACCATCACAAACAGGGAGCCTCAGGATGGTCTATCTCCTTCCTCCTGGACACCGGTGCCTCAATACTCCTGCAGAGTTTTGAAGTTCTACTTCACTAGCCTCTCCATTGTCAGAATGGGAAGCAAACACTTCCTGCCTCATCAGACACCACCACTTAATTGCATTTTCAGAGATATCCCTGTCACCCACTCATTTTTGGTCATGCCAACCTGCCTCATACCCCTAATGAAAAGGAATTTTTAGCTAAAGTAAGAGCTTTCATTTCTTTTAGTCACCACATTCTCCTGAATCCAGCCTCGCCAGCTGTTCCAACTGCTCCATTGCCTGCCTGGGAGCCTGGAATTGCTTCTGTAAACTAAAATGACCTCGAACTCAGTTTGAATTAAGGGCATAGAGCACCACTCCTGGGATATTCCCTGTGCTGGGATTAAAGGTGTGAGTTACCACTCTCTGACCCTCCTAGACTGACTGTGGGTAGATCCCTCTGATATCTCCAAAACTTTTGGAGCTTTTATTAAATCTCCACATTGATTTGAGTCCTAAATTTGATTATTCCCTGCTGTCTACTCCTTCTAGGTGAGTTTGCTTCTAATTGTTCTAAAGCCTAACAGCCTCATTGTACTGTTAGGTCTCTTGTGTGAGATTCCTCTAGGTTTTTTATATAGGCATCGAGTGCTATGAATTTTCCTCTTAACACTGCTTTCATTGTGTCCCATCAGTTTGGGTATGTTGTCGACTCCATTTCATAAAATTCCAGGAAGTATTTAATTTCTTAATTTCTTCCTTGACTCAAAGGTGGTTCAACTGAAAGATGATCAGTTTCCATGAATTTGTAGGCTTTCTGTGATTTTTGTTGTTGTTGAACTCTAACTTTAGACCATGGTGGTCTGATCTGATACAGGAGTTATTCCCTTTTTTTTTTTGTATCTTTTGATATTTGTTTTATGACTGAATATGTGGTCAATTTTAGAGAAAGTTCAATGGGGTGCTCAGAAATACCTATATTCCCTTGTGTTTGGGTGGAAGGTTCTGTATTTATCTATTAAGTCCATTGGGGTCATAACACCTAGTATGTCCCCTTATTTCTGTATTGAATTTCTGTCTGGTTGATCTATCCCAGGGTGAAAGTGGGGTATTGAAGTCTCCCACTATTACTGTGTGGGGTTTGATGTGAGGTTTAAGCTTTATTAGTATTTCTTTTATATAGGTAGGTGCCCTTGTGTTGGGGGCATAAATATTCAGGATTGAGACTTCATCTTGGTGGATTTTTTCTGAGATGAATAAGTAATGTGTGTCCTGATATCTGATTGATTTTAGTTGACGTCTATTTTGTTAGATATTAGGATGGCTACACCAGCTTGTTTCTTAGGACCATTTGATTGGAAAGTCTTTTTCCATTTCTTTACTCTGAGCCTGTGTCTGTCTTTGAAGTTCAGGTGTGTTTCTTGTATGCAGCAGAAGGATGGTTTCTGTTAGCATATGTCTTTTTATAGGTGAATTGAGTTCATTGATATTAAGGGACATTAATGACCAATGATTGGTATTTCCTGTTATTTTTGGTTCATGTATTTCCCTTCTTTGGGTTTTTCTCCTGTGGGATTATTGATTGTTTGTGGTTTCATGGGTGTATCTGGCTGGTTTCCTTAGGTTGCAGTTTTCCCTCTAGTGCTTTCTGTAGGGCTGGATTTGTGGATTTGTGGACAGGTATTGCTTAAATCTGGTTTTGTCATGAAATATCTTGTTTACTCCATCTATGGTGTTGGATAGTTTTGCTGGCTAGTCTGGTTTGGCAGCCATGTTCTTTTAGTGTCTGTATAATGTCTGATAAGGACCTTCTTGCTTTTATTGTTTCCATTGTATCTTCTGGTGTTATTCTGATGCCTCTGCCTTTATAGGTAACTTGGCCTTTTTTCTTTGTAGCTCTTAGTATTTTTTCCTTTGTTCTGTAGGTTTAGTGGCTTTTTTTGAGAGGGTCAAGTCTATTTGGTGTTCTGTAAGGTTCTTGTATCTTTATAGGCATTTCCTTCTTTAGGTTGGAAAGTTTTATTCTATGATTTTGTTAACTACATTTTCTGTGTCTTTCAGCTGGTGTTCTTCTTCGATTCCAATTATTCTCAGGTTTGGTCTTTTCACGGTGTCCAGATTTCCTGGACGTTTTGTGTTATGACTGTTTTGGTTTTACTGCATTCTTTGATGGATGTATCTATTTCCACTATCGAATCTTCCACTGCAGAGATTCTGTCTTCTATCTCCTGCATTCTGTTAGTTATGCTGCATCTGTAGTTCCGGTTCATTTCTTCAGGTTTTCTGTTTCCAGCTTTGCCTCGGTTAGTGCTTTCTTTATTGCTTCTATTTCAATTTTTTAGTTCCTGGAATGTTTCTTTCATCTGTTTGTTTTCTTTTCTTCAGTTTTCTTTATTTTCTTTCAGGGTTTGTTCATCTCTTGTGATTGTTTTGTTGTTGTATTTTCTTCTATTTCTTTAAGGGAGTTTTTTTTATATCCTCTTCATAAAGTTGTTTTTAAGGTTATTTCCTCTTCATTGCTATACTCAGGTCTTGATGTTGTAGAAGCACCAGCTTCTTCTGGTGGTGTCTTGTTCTTTATATTGTCATATGTATTCTTCTGCTGGTGTCTGCCCATTGCTTCCTCAGCTCACTCTTAGTCAGCTCTTAGTTGTGAGCCTGGGAACTGAGTGTCTCCAGTAATTGCAGAGGCTGCTCTTAGTTCTTAGTTGGCTGTAGGCCAAGGAGCTGTGTCTCCAGTTGTCACAGGGGTCAGTTTTAGTCAGGTCTTAATTGGCTCTTAGTTGGCTCTTAGTCTAGCTGTCAAAGTGTGGTGACCTTATTGTTAACTACAGTCTTGATGTTTCTTTTAAAACCTTCTGTCTCATTCAGCATTGGTGTCATTTAGAAGTGATGAAGGTTAAATCATTAAGATTGAAGTAGTGCAGAACACCCAGACAGTATTTATTTCTCCAGTTCTGACCCTTCCCTTTGCCCATAGTCTAAAAAGGCTGGTGTCTGCTCGGCTTATTTGTTGACCTGAGGCTCCACCTCAACAGCCCCCCTAGAGTGGTTTCCTTCACCAGAATTTCAGATGGGATTTCCAGACCAGTGTGTCTTCCTGGGATACTCACATGACAGCAAAGTGTATTGGTATTTAGGCCGCTATAATAGTAAGACTTGTTCAGGGACCAGGGCATGACATTGTTTTGGTATTAGGCAGCTTGGTTGCTGGCTATGCCAGGAAAGCATCTCTCAAGAAGCAGTCCTTCTCTCGCTCTGTCCTTAGTTTTTTCCAGTCTAAAGACATGAATTTCATCTGTTTGACGGTCACCATAGTCATTATCTTTCTCACTGGGCCTCTGTGTGTTCATGCAGCAATCCCTGATGCTTTGACTTAAGGACAGTCCCAGCTGAAGTATGAAAAACTTTACTATTAAATATAGTGTTCCTTTAGAAACCCCTGAAATAAATTTACATTTTTTTTCATTAAAAATACTTCTCTTTCAGTGTTTTGTGTAAGATTTGAAAAGAATGTTTTGGGAGAAGTATATTTTTTCAATTTTATTTTTACTTTTTAGCCCTTGCTGGCGGGTAACTCTTCATGAACACTCGGATGTCTTCCAACACACAGAGTTCCACCTGGTACTGCCTCTCATACCCAGACTTATTTTTCAAGAAGCTCAATGCTGAGCTGCATTGTGGGTGCAATAAGATGGATTCCTACTAATACTGTGGGTATACATTATTGCTTGTTTTGTCTCCAGAATTTGTTGATAATATCAATGTGATTTATATGAGCATTTTGACACTCTGATTTGAAAAGGCAAAAGGAGATTCAGTCATGTTTTCCTGAGGAACAATCTCCAGGCAGAGCAACAGGAATAAATGGCTGTTTCTTCAGTAAATTAAGATCAGTCTAAAGTCTAATTTTTCTGGGGATGTCATATATTGAGACTAGGCAAATCTTTAAAATTCTTGTTTTAAAAATGTTACTCCAGGGCTGGAGGGATCTCTAAGCAACAAGAACATTTTATGCTCTTGCAGAGAACCAGAAGTCAGTTCACAGGACTCACGATGTGGGGATTTAATAAAAGCAAACAGACAAAACAGACACACAGGATAGATTCAAAAGACAGCCTTCAGGCAGACACAGATTCAAACTTATGAGACAGAGGAACAGGGAATGGAAGGGCCAGGGAACATCAAATAGAGAATTGAAATCTGGAATTGCTGTTAACCGAATGACTCCAAGGGAAAACGCTTTCACTTCTTCACTTGACTCAGATAGGATTATATGTGACATGGAGTTAATCACTAGCAATTTATTCCATGCATATATGTATCTATTAGCTGGTGACATCAGTGATTTCCATATGGAGAGAAACAGTAAAAGTAATTAGTCAGAAAGATGGATTTTTCTTATTCCATACAATTTTGGTGAATAAAATATACTTTTAAGTAACAGCCAGGCCTTTAGCCAAGATCTCAGCAAATTCAAAATAAGGCTAGTTGCCCTGGAGATAAAGTAAGTGCTCAAGGACAAGTTCCTGGGAGTTTAGCAAGGTCAAACATGTAACAAGTTCAGTATCAGTTTTTCCCTGGCATCAAAGGCCTAATAGATAACATTTATAAATGCAATTCACAGTCTTAATAATTGATTTTCTGCACATATTACTAACCTCATATTTATGTTATAAAGTTTAAGGTCCAGGTATATGTCAAATATTGGAGTGATTTCTAGGTCACTGTCTCTTGCCCTGCTATGTGGCTTTCTCCCTGCTTCATAGACTATACATCTAGAAATCTGCTGACACTGAAGCCGTGTCCTGGCTATGGTTAAGGTGGCTTTTTCATTTGAGAGGAAAAAAAACTTATATTTTTTATGTGTTTATAGTATGATTGTATCTCTAGTGTTCACTTAAGAAATGTAAAATGACCTTCGACATCAGCTCATCTAATGGCTAAAGTTTGGTGTGAAAAGAGGCTTAAGAGATAGAGAAAAGAAGTGAGGACTGTGGTGGGATGGAATCATAGAAGAGATTTGTCCGCATCTCGTTGATAGTGACTGTGAATTGAGAAGTACTCAAGCTAACTCCACAGCCTAATCAGGAGACAGGAGTGTGCAAACATATCTGATGCTGCTGACGTTAAGGACTTCAAGGAACTCAATTAGGAACTCAAAAAGAAAGGATCAAATGTCCTGATTCATACCACACACCAAAATTACACCAACACAACCAACTCAAGAGGTTTATAAGCAGCAACAACAATGAAACACAAGTAAATGGTTATAAAGAAAAGCCTAGAAGCGGATGGCTTTGTCACAGAACTATGTAGGAATTTCAGAGAAGAAATGATACCGAAGCTAAGCAAAGTATTCCTTGAGGTAAAATGAAGTCACAGCTTCCAGAATGTTTGTGAAGTTAATATTACCCGATATCAAACCAGATAAAGTGGATAAATGAAAATGTTAACTTATATGATTATCTCTTTCTGGCATTTCACATGATATGCCTTGCCTAGTGAACGCTCTGATCTCCTTAAAATTCCAGCTGAGATCTGTCCTTCTCTATCACCCCCTCTCCCTATCTCACTCACTCTTTCGTCCCCTACTTGTCTCTCATGTTCATTTCTAGTCATTTGGTTTTTGACCCATCAAGATTAACTACAGCCATCGGTGAGAATGCAGTTTTGGAGCTATGTAATGAAGCCTAGTGGCCTCACCAGAAGAGACACAACTAAATACAGAGACTCCCCTTCTCCTGAAATCTATCCATTCACAGTCGAGAGGCAAAGAGTGGGGCCCTGTAACCCTCTCCACTTCCTACACTGATTTTGGCTGGTGTCGATTGAGGCCAGTACAGACGGGAACAGTTTCTCTGATTGCAACAGTTGTGTGGAATCTGCAGAACGGCAGGTAAGGCAGTTCCTCATCTTTGCTCTCCTCCTCCCCTCACCTCTTTTAAATATTCCCAGAGCCACAGATCACATGGTGTAACATGCTGTGCCCATTTACATCAATTATTGTCTGCACCTTGGCTAACCACAAGCTTCTACACTCACACTGAGCTTCAAATTGAATTTTCTGTGTTTTCCATGAAGCACCTTGAGTCTGCTTCCCAGAAGAAAGACTTATATCTGAGTTAGCACAACCAGCACCATCTCACAACTCAGGATAAATTCAGAACCAGGCTGACCACTGAACTCCTGAGACATTTCTTTCCTTTCTAAATCCCAAGTTACGTTTTCCTCCAAGTCAACCTTGCTGGTAGTGTAATTTCTAATATCTGAATATCAACAGTGGAGGTCTAGGAGGGAAGGATAAAGATGGCTTCTTAGTGTCGCTTCATTTGCATGATGGTGGAAATGATTATCCAGCTTTCTAGTAAAGCTCTCCAGAGTGAGTTACTGTTTCAAAAATTTTAAATTTTGCAAAGAAGTGTAGAGCATATAGATGGAAATTCCCTTTTACTTTTAACTAGTACTACTTGCATGGAGAAATTTTAAATTCATTATTTTCTTTCACTCAGCCATCCAGTTCCTCGACCTTGTCTTCAGGCCTGATATTCTGTCTCCTACCTGATTGATCTCTGAGTTATATTTAGGCTCAATGCACCTTTCATTTTTTATTTCATTTCAGTTTGAATTTTCTTTTCAGTATTTCTAGCTAATTATTAAATTCAATTTTCATATCCTACAGTGTTCTCGTTTCCTTCAGGCATTTACTAGTGTTTTCTTGTCCACAAATCATTTTATTCCTATCTTGGAGTTGATCCACATGCTTTACATGTTTGACCATCTAGAACATGAGTCTGGTTTATGAGTTCTGTATATTGGGTATCATTTAACTTTCTCTCCTTAAGAGATACAGATATGGTTTGTGCTTTTGAGCCAAATCTTAGTTTTAATTTATTTTGGATGTGGGATCTGAGCCTCAGAACTTAAGGAAGTTTTTGTTTTTGTTGTTTCATTTTCCTCCCTTTTGCTATGTATTTTTAATCCCCAAGGCTGGTATTCCAGGCAGGATGTAAAGAACACAGTAACAACAAAATGCCTTTGAGACATGTAAAAATAACTTAGTCAGGATACCCACTACACTCAAGGCTGCACATGACAAGAACTTAGTGGCATCACTTATTCAAGGTAACCAACCAGATACAGTCCCCATAACACCCAGTGCAAAGTATTTAAGCAGAGACCTCGAGCAATGCTCTGCTCTGAACATCTGGAATGAGACCACTTTGGCCTGCCTAACATCTGGAGTCTCCTTGGGATCCACACCCTCAAATCAGAGACACTGGACCTGACTTACTGCTGTGGAGCACAGGTGAGCGGCCTTGAGTATGAACTTTGTGTGAAGACCCTCAGCATAAAAAATGTAACTTTTGTTATACAACCTACGTGTCTCTACCTTCTTACGCCCGACACTGGATAGCTTGTATCCCAAGGTTTCAGAACTCACTGTTGATGTCAGATCCCGGGGTGCAGCGTCCTCCTGGATCCAGGTCTGGTCTAGACCGGCAGCCAGCACGTGGGGAGGCTGCGCAGAGGGGCCGGGACAGCGGGACACAGTGGGCGGGGCGGCTCAGGGGGCGGGGCCACTCAACAGGAAACAGCTTTGGGGAGGGTGTAGCACATTGGCTGAGCTTAGAGAAAGTAAAGCGTGGGCGGGTTTAGAAAGTGACGTAGGCGGAAGCCGGAAAACCTCCAAGGTGAGGACAAGAAACTGGACTCTCCGCTGTGTTCGTTCCCTGTCCGTCGCCCCGGGACCTGCGCGGTGAGGAATCCCGTGCGCCGTGCGGACCCGAGACCCCCGGAGCCGCCGCCGCCGTCCGCAGCGCAGAGGCGGGAACCGCAGCCCGGCGGCCCTGGAGCCTCCCAGGTCGGAGGGAGGGGAGCGGGGCTGGGCTCCTGGGGCTGCTCCGGGGGACGGAGCCTTCCCAAGTCTGTGGACATCGGTATATCGGATATGTCGGTAAGTTTGGCAGTGTGTGAACTGGATTTCTCGTGGTTTTTTGTTTGTTTGTTTCGCTTATCTTACTGTTTCCAGAACTTCGTCATAAAGTAATTCATAAAATAATCTAGTAGAGTAATTGCATTGTCTCTTGTTTGCAAACAAGGTTTTCTTTGTCATTGTGACAGTTCCAAAGCTCCTGGAATTTAAATTTATCCATGCTTTCTAACTCCCCTGGTTTACCGATCCGTTATTCAAGAGAATGCCCTTTGCTCTGAGGAGTAGGATTCCAACAGAGCTTTGTAGATAGTAATCGAGCGGGGAACTAGTACAGATTTGATTGAATCAGAAAATATACTTCATCAGGTCTTCACTTATGTTTGAAAACATTGGCATTTACTAAGAAAAGTTTTTACTGCCCGTGAATTTTCGGAGATACATGCAGTCTAGGATGTAAGCACATCATTGAGAAATGTCTTCATATGTTGTGTTCTCGTGTTACATCTTACGTCCAGACAAGTGCAGTATACATGCTGTGAGAATTTATCAGGTTACAGTATTTTATAGTTAGCAAACTCATGAAATAAAATTTTAGAAATAATCTTTTGAATAACAATGATCACTCACTTGTATCAAAAAAAAAAAAAAAAGTTTCCTTGGTTGAAAAAACACACTGCCCATGCACACATGGCCAGACTCCCATGTTTAGTTCAGTGTTGTCACACACAAATGAGAATGCCTAGATCTTGCTTGTAGAACTTTGTGTAGAGATCTCCGGTTGGAGAAGTATGGCACTCTGGATTCGGAGGGTGAGAATAGTTTTCTCCCTGTCTTTCTTGCTACTTGGGTGTGTTCATGGTAAAACTTCTCTGCATGTGTATGAACTGTGTGTGAATAGTCTCCCATCTCAGAGAGTAAAATGAAATCCCTGGGGTGGGGATGGGGGTTCATTGGTTCATGTTAATCCTTTGACGGGTGTTATACATCATTTATTTTTGTTCCATGAAAAGTTCCGGGTGCTTTTTGAAGAATCTTTTTTCCCCTATACAGGTCTCACACTGCTCAGCCAGGTCTGCTCACCTGTGAATCAAAGAGCCTTAAAAGGTGAAGAGGAGACAGTAAGTAGCAAAGGATCCAGGTATATACGAGGGACTAAGGAAGGAGTAGGGAAGGGCTCATTCAAAATGATTCTAGAGAATACCAGTGAGAATATTCTCGGAATATTCCTATTTTTGTAGGCATTAGAAGACTATGTAAGAATTAATACTCAGAGGCAACTATAATTTAGTTAGAGTTTCACGTGAGTAACGCTGTCTGTCTTCTGTTCATATCACTGATGTTTTCTTTAATGTTTAGTTAGGACAATTGCTGCCTTTTGAGTTTTTTCTGTTGTTAGAATTTGGAGCATTTTGGCAGGGTGGAGTGGGGATGGATGGTACGTGCCTTTAGTCCCAGCACTCTGGAGGCAGAGGCAGACAGATCTCCTTGAGTTGTAGGCGGGGATTCTCTTTACCCTGTTGTCTTCCTGAACAGTACCTTCTTCCCTACAGCCAGCAGCTAGAACCTTAGGTACACAGACATTCCAATTTAAGATATATATGGCCTGAAATGTAATATTCATATTTTAAATTTATTTATTTTTAGTGCATTGGTGTTTTGTCTGTATGTTTTCTGTATGTGGGTGTTGAATTCCCTAGAATTGAAGTTTCAGAACAGCTGTGAGCTGTTATGTGGGTGCCGAGAAATGAATCTGGTTTCTTTGTAAGAGCAGCCAGTGCTCTTAACCACTGAGCCATCTTCCAGACCTTAATTGTAATATTCTACCTATAAATGGATTCATATGGGTTCTAAATAGTCACTCTTCTTACATAAAAGTTCCCATGTAATTATAAAATATATCTAAATTGAAAGGAATGATACATTTTTTCAAGGGAACAATGTTAAGCCTTAAGCCTTTTCAGACACAGATGAATGGCTGTAACTTGATCTGAATAGAAGTTTATAATATTGAGAAAAACATCATATTTGGCAGATGAATAATGTATCTGTTGTTTGAGACAACATGACATGGTCAATTTTGTACTTTATCTACCAGCGAAAATGAAATAAAATGTGTTTTCTAAAATCTGCTGTGCAATGATGTAAAATTTTAGACTGCCTAAATTTTTTTCTCAGTAATTATTTAATCTGGGATTCTGAGTGTGAGATCACATTAAAGATGATTTTCTACATTTATCTGGAAAACTAATCATTTTCCCTGCCCTTTATCAGCATGGAAGTAGTCATTTTCCTAAGCATGTGATGCTCTCATTAGAAACTATTTTTTTCTCTTTTTTTAAAATATATCTTATTTATTTGTATTTTATGAACATTGGTGTTTTGCCTGCATGTATATGTTTGTGAGGGTGTTGGATCCCCTGGAACAGGAGTTACAGACAGTTATGAGTTGCCGAGTGGGTTCTGGGAATTGATCTCAGGTCCTCTGGAAGAACAACCAATGCTCTTAACCTCTGAGCCATCACTCCTATTTATATTTTATATACATTGGTGTCTTGTTTACATGTATGTCTGTGTGAGTGTGTCTTGGAGTTACAAACAGATAGAAACTTGTGGGTGCTGGGAATTGAACCAGAGTCCTTTGGAAGAATAGTCAGTGCTCTTAACCACTGAGCTATCTCTCCAGCCCTATTTTTCTCTTAAAGATGCTAAATAAACAAGACGATTCTGAGTTGTTAATTTGTAGTGATCTCTGCCCTCAAGAGTACATCATATTCTTGGGGTTCTTCCATTGGAAGCTAAATTCCAGAGGGAAACTGCTGTCACTTGCCTTCTGAGATATAACAGCGGCCAGTCCTCTAACACCCAGTATTTTCTCTGTTCTTCTCATTTAGTGATCCTGTTTCTATCCCAAGGTATTCTTTGTAGACAGTTTGGACTTTATGTAGCTCTTTGTGTAGTATTAACCCTTGTGTGAAGAAAACCTAAATATTTATTTTACTTTCCTAGGTATCATTCATTCTTCATGGACTTTTCAGACTTGTGTAGCTTTGTACTCTATGAAATCCCTTTGTCATTTTTTCTGTTTCAGTTTTGTATTCCTAGAATCATTCACTGTGTTTGCTAATTAACTATTTAATCAGGGTTTCCTCTATCTCTCTTAGCATGTAAAGTGTTCCAGGCAAGTCCCTGATGTAGTTTATATTGTCTCTATGATTCTAATACCATTTGTGTGCATGTAGACAATCATTTTTCCAGCACAGAATGTTCAAAGGATTCTTTTTCTCCAGAGGTTATCTATGATGTGCTTCTCTTATATGACATTTCTGCTCCATTCGATTTTCTACATACTTCACGATAGGACCGTTCTGGCTTTGTCCTTGTGCCTCTGTATCATGGTATAGGTTCAGGTCCTTTGACCTGTACTCTTTCTTAGGGTTCATTTTTACATTGATGATTATCCTGTGACCATATCCATATCTTTTTGAGAAAATTTTCAGTATTTGCCTTATGAGGTCGCATCAATTCTGCTGATTGCTGTTAGTCATATAACCACATACAGCATTTAATTTGTCAGTCAGTGTGCATGGAAGTCCATTTCTCTGTGAATTATTATTTTTTGATTTTTTTTTCCTGAGTGCCTTAAAATTTTCTTCATATAAGTTAATTTATTATATTAACTTATAATATTAGTATTAACTTTAATATTAACTTATAATATTAATACTTAATATTATTCCTAGATGTTTTAAAAGCAATCTGAATGGCTTGAAATTCTAATTTTTTTCAAATTGTCATTATTATCTAGAAACATTAGTGATTTTCTTTTATTACTTTGGTCTTTCTTTTGTCTCTGTAAAGCACTTATCAAATCTAAGATTTTCCCATGGTGACTGTAGGAGGCTTTGATTGTTTGTGATCACATTATCATTAAAAAAGAAGTTTGACACCTTCTGTCCTTCCCTATTTCTTCTTACTTTGTTTTGTTGTTCAGATTTCTCTAGCTCACCCCTACGATCCTGAATTCAGTAAGCCTGGGGAAAATCTGCTTCTTCCTCTCCTCATGCTGGTTCCTCTGCACTTTCCTCCTGTCTCCGTGTGACGCTCCTGCTTGTGTTCTGTGGTGTCGTGTTCCCTTTCCTCCTGTATTCTGGAGAGGTTATCACCAAATCTACTGAACTTCATCTCATCACAGTTTTTACTGGAATTGTCCTATCACAGGGCTTTTATTATCGTGTGAGTTATTTTCTGAGTATTCTTATTGTTATAGTTACTAGTGTAAGACCCCCCCCCTCCCTTTTCCTCCCTTTGCTTGCAGCCCCCTTGTTTTAGCAATTCCCTCCTGCCCAAGAAGTAACGAAACTTGTCTAAGACATGTCAGCACCAGGTGCCTTGGCCCAAGGACGAAGGAGCTGCAGTCAGAAGCCTGCCAACGAACTGATTCCCCTATGGGCTGTACATCTGTTCTTAAGACATACATCCTGATACTGGAGATACCAGCATCTCTGCAAAACTTAATAATAAAAGCTTTCACAGTGTCAGCAGGGCAGAGGGGGAAGAAAGATACAAGTTACATGGCTACGTGATTTGGCCCCAGTCAAGGAGCAGGGGAAGGTCCAGGGAGAGATAGAAGACAGAGTTCCCAGAAAGATAAACGGCAGGCTGCCGCCTGGGGGTGGGCGATATCAGGCAGGCCAGATGGTGACCTGGCCCTCACCCCCTCAACAGAATAGCTTCATTCAAACCAGGCAATGAAAACCTTGTAACTATGCTTTTGCTCCTGCCACCCTAACCCCATAAAAAGGCCCTGAACAAAGGGCTAGGCGCGCAAGTCTTCTCGAGAGACTGAGAGACTTGTTTGCCCACAGGTACCTGTGTTATTCAATAAATAAACCTCGTGCTGTTTGCATCTGATCTGTGGCTCAGTCCTCCTTGGGTCCCGGGGTCTCTTCCTGAAGAGAGGTCCGTTTCGGGGATCCCCCACCCCCGGGGTGGTCTTTCACTAGTACTCGTTTCCTCTAGTTTAGGTAGTTTGCTGGGTTTGTGTGTTGAGCATAGCTAATCTTCCCTATTCGTTTATCTTTTATGTAAAATGCTTCAGTTGCTGCGTTGTGGCTAATTTCACTCTGGTTTTTCTATGTAGACTTTGCCTCTAATTATGACCTGCAATGCTGCTTGAATGAATGACTTCTGTTATTTCGTAAACTTCATGTGCCCTTCTTTTTCCTTGATGTTTAGGAACCCATATTTCTGAATGCAAAGAATGAAGTTTATATATTTTTTTCCTCAACTGTCATTTCATCCTCCTGTGCTCTGCTGTCTATAGGAATGTTGAAATTTTTTCTGGTAGTATTTGGATTTGGGGATCTATTTATGTGGTTTGGCATTGTTCATAACAGAATTTTATTACTTTTAGCTTTGCATTTTTGACACTTTGATGTGAAATTTTACCAAGAATTTCAGTTTTGTTCCAGACACAAAAACTCAGAGAAGAGAAATGAGAACAATGAACACTTCCCTGGTAAATGCTCCCAAGGTCAGTGTCATGATCTCATTTCTTTGAAATTTGTTTTCCTAATTGAAACCATCCAAGATTTTAATTCTCTGCTTTTGATAATATTACCTAAAGTATTTACTTTCTATGATTTGTCTTCTTTTTCCTCTCTGATTATCAATTGTAAATCTATAGATCTTTCACAGCTTTTGTAATTACATTTTCAGCCATATTTTACTTCAAGGGCATAAATATTCATAGACTAAGACCTGCAATTCTTTAAGAGAATCTATTGCAAATGATATTTTTAAAAATGTACTGATGGCCAGCATCTACATAGGATGGACTTGTGCCCTTTTGTATTAGTGCAGAAAGATGTTCTTATGTGCCACATAGTTTGCACTTCTGGGATGGTCAGGTTCCCAGACTCCGGCCTATGAATGTAAACATGTAAATATATGAGGGTTTTTTTTATGACATCATTCATCAATTTATGGAAAATTCAAATTAGAAGAGTCATGTTTTGATCCCAATAATAAATATACCAGTGCTCTAGGGAGCAAAGATGTTGGAAGGAAGGAAGTGGCTTCCTTTTCCAATAAGATTGAGGTTTCTGTGAGCACATGCATATTGAAATATACTAGCTTCTCTCTTTGACACTCAGTGCCTCATAGTAATGATCAGTGTGTCACCAATGGAAATCTATTCATCAGAGGAATTTCTGATCCTATCATTTCAGTCGTAAGTTGTCAGTAGACCAATGATTATTTCTTCTTCTCCTTTTGATTTATTTTTCAGAAAGGCATAAGCACCACTGTGTCTGCCTTTTTATTGCATCATATGGTGCGTATTACTAAGAATTTTCTGGAAACAGTTGGACTGGTGCTGTGCATAAGCCATCAAACTTGAAGCATAAACAAATGTCCTACTTAATCATTTTAAATTTCTTCGCTTTTGGAAGCATAAGGCTTCCTCCTCCCTCTTCTTCTCCCTGAAGTTAGGTATTACATAGGGAGAGATTCTCAAGAGGTGATGTACAGGATTCCATGGTTTTTACAGTAACATTTAAGTATATGAGTGTTCTGCATATTTTTATGCACACAGCATGATGTGTTAGGCGCATGCTTCCCTGAGCTTAACATGAAAACCTTGACCCCCGAGTCAGATATTGTAATGAGCTGCTGTGTGCAGAGAAAATTAAATTAGATTTCTCTGGAGGAACAGCAAGTAATCTGAACCATTTTCTACCCACAAGGTTTACAGACCTGTTGTAAGAGACAGTATAGAACCATGCATCTTCTAACTTTGGAAAAATTAAGGAAGAATTATAAATGGCACTTAACTGTCACCTAAAATTTTACTCAGTGACTTAGTTCAAATAATGAAGAACAAAATAGAGTGTAAATGAAAAGAAAATGGATTGAGCCAATATGATAAGTAATGATGTATTCAAAATTAGTGATAGTAAATGTTATTATTTAAAACATAATACATTTTTTTTCGGAAAAAAATTTTCTACTTCTGAATGAATGTCTCATATACCACTTATTTACATTTTTCTAACTATTCTGTAGTGAAACACCATATGGAATTTATGAAATTGTTATTATCTGTACTGTTGCGTAACTTTTAGAAAACATTACATAACATTAATTCTATTGTTGAATTTTCTATTAATGGTTGTGAAAGTAATCTCATAAAATAACTGCACAAAGTATTTGAATCTATATATTGTTTGATACATTTGATGCTTGTGCAGACACTACAGTCTCTACTGTTTAAAGACAACACATTGGTTTCAATTCATACATGAACTCTGTATTACGTATTCTATATCTTTGTTTGAGAAGGGTGGAGGACTGCATCTAGATCTCAGGATCTCAAACATATTGGAACGCAGTATGTTGTGGCCCACCTACAGATAGGTTTGATCCAGTGTCCATAGTTTAGCAAGGTCAACATTTGTGGAATTTCAAAGCAAAGTTCAGTTTTTCTCATCATAACTTGACCATCTGAGATTGACTCAGAGACTCTTTGATAATAACATATACCTCACAGGGGTAGCTTTCTGCATGTAGGTATAACGTGTGTTTTATATTTTCTAAATTTTACTGATTGTGAGACTTATGTCATCTTTTCATAGAGATAGAAAATACGATGACATTTTAGAAAGTATCTTTTATGACAGTTAAATTTCAGTGTTACGCATGTGGTATATTTGCCTGATTGTATGACTGTGCACTGTGTAAGCCTTCTGATTTAGTATTCAGAAACAAGCATGAGATCCCATGGAACTGGAGTATACAATCTGTTGTGAAGTGCTACAAGCATGCTGGGTACAAAGCTACATTTTAAATGACTATAAAAGTCATTACAATATATAAACAACAAAAACCATTTTCAAATGTAGTGATTGTGGCAAATCCGTTATGTGCTGCTCAGGTCTTATAAAGCATCAGAAAATTCAGGAAGGAGAGAATCCTTAAGAATGTAAGCAGTGTAATAAGTCAGTTACTACACTGTCTATGGAAGAGCAGCAGTGATTAACATTTAAAACATTTCTGCAGCCCTCCTAGAAAAATTTGTATTTGAACAAATGCCATGCCTCATTTATGTTACAAAAGTGTCTCTAATTCTTTAGACTCTTTTACCACGGAATGCATTTTGTCCAGCATCACATGGTATATCTGTAATTTTCCATTGCAGAGTCTGTTATCATTCAGGGATGTGGCAGTGGATCTCACGCAGGAGGAATGGGAAAGTCTAGATTGTGCTCAGAGGGCTTTGTACATGGATGTGATGCTGGAGAATTACAACAATCTAGTCTTTGTAGGTAAGAATGCTCTTTTATAGAACTCCTGACTCATCCTTTTTCTTTTCCAACTTTATTTATATGTAATCTCTCAGAACTGTCTAAAAACTCCCAGAAATAAGGGAAATTCTGGCTATCGACCTACCTTTTTCATAGTGTCTCCTTTACAGTTTTCTATCTTCCCCAGAAGCATAAACAATGCTATATTCTGTGTAATTTCTGTAACCCTCCTCTTAGATTTTAAAGACAGTTCCAAAGTTCCAAAACAATTAAATATTCAGAGCATGGAAATATATTGCAGTACACATAATAATTAGGATATTTGGATTTTTACTATTGGATTAAACTATTCACCTATTCTCTTTTTTAAAGTTCAGGAGGTTAATTTATTTTTTTTTTAAGGTTGTTCTGTTTTGTTGGCTTTGCTTAGTATTTGGTTTTTAAGGTATGCTCTCTATGTTTAATCTGTGGAAAGATGACTTAATCCTAGAACTAAGAATGCTGAAGGAAGAGAAGAGCATGCTTAGTACCATTACAGCCTGAGTTATATGATGAGTTCCTGACTGGCCAAAGCTACCCAGTGTGGCTTTGTCTCAAAAACATGTATGAGAAAATGATAAATGCTGCTCATTTGATCTTTCAGGAAACTACTGATTGTTGCTTGACCACCTTCTACAAGATCCACGGCTTAGAGAAGAATGAGAAGGGCACTGGTGTCCTTTTAGTTAGAGACATGAGAGTAGATGTTTTTCTGAGGCTTCCTTGAATGACACAGAGGGGATTTCTGATGAGAGTCTATCCCTGAGAATTGTTAGTTTTTATGTCTTTGAAACCTTTAGGCAAATCAGTTATGAAGTATCTTACTCATGTATTAATCTCGTTTTTTTTATTTGTGCTAATTTTTCAGGGAACCATTGCATATGCTATAAATATGAGAAGTTCTTGGATCAAAATTTAAAGCATGGTGTTCATCAGCATGTGAAGCCTTGTAACGAGCCTAGGGAAATGATTGATGAATCCTCTCAACATACACCTTACAATAATAGGGATTGTGCAGAAATCTGCAACAAGTACATGTTTGCTAACTACAGAGTTTCCTTTTTTGAATCATTAAAGTCAAACAAATATAAAAGTGGAAACCCTGGAGATGAACCTTGCAAAGATATAGGCTGTGGAAACTGTTTAAATTTGTGTTTTATCATTAGTCAAAATCAAAGAGTCCAGAACGGAGAGAAAAATGCAGAGCATGATAAATCTTCTGACTCTAACCATAAACTCATGCTGGAAAGAACCAGTAGTGGAAAGAAACCACACCACAAGCATAAATGTGGAAAATGCTCCAAGACAAACTCAAGCCTTAGTAGACATCAGAGAGGAAATCCTAAACAGAAACCCTATAAATGTACAAAATGTAGTAAATCATTTTTATGTTTGTCACAACTGAAAGTACATTGCAAGTTCCATTATAGAGAAAAAACCAACAAATGTATTGAGTGTCCTAAGAGTTCTTACCAAACATCAGATCTTAAAATACATTGCAAAGCGCATTCTTTTGAGAATACTACCAAATATAGTAAATGTGACAAATCTGTTATCAATTGCTCAAATCTCAGAACTCATCTCAGAACACATAAAGGAGAGAAACCTTACAAATGTACCGAATGTGTCAAATCTTTTACCAGTTGCTCATATCTTAAAATTCATCAGAGAATTCATACAGGAGAGAAACCTTACAAATGTGGTGAATGTGACAAATGCTTTATCAGTTGCTCACATCTTAGAATGCATCAGAGAAGTCATACAAGAGAGAAACCCTACAAATGTAGTGAATGTGACAAGTCCTATACCATTGCCTCATGTCTTAGAACTCATCAGAGAATTCACACAGGAGAGAAACCTTACAAATGTAGTGAATGTGACAAATCATTTGCCATTGCCTCATGTCTTAGAATTCATCAAAAAATTCACACAGGAGAGAAACCTTACAAATGTGGTGGATGTATCAAATCCTTCATCAGTTGCCCAGAACTTATAAAACATCAAAGAACTCATACAGGAGAGAAGCCTTACAACTGTAGTGAATGTGGTAAATCCTTTACCATTGCCTCACATCTTAGAATTCATCGGAGAAGTCATACAGGAGAAAAGCCCTACAAATGTGGTCAATGTGACAAATCCTTTGTCTGTTCCTCAGATCTTAGAAGACATGAGAGAATTCATACAGGAGAGAAACCTTACAAATGTGGTGAATGTGTCAAATCCTTTGCCAGTTCCTCGGTACTTAGAAAACATCAGAGCATCCATACAGGAGAGAAACCTTATAAATGTAGTGAATGTGGCAAATACTTTACCACAAAAGGCTATCTTAGAGTTCATCAGAGTGTTCATACAGGAGAGAAGCCTTACAAATGTAGTATATGTGACAAATCCTATTTCAGTTGCTCATATCTCAGAATTCATCAGCGAATTCATACAGGGGAGAAACCTTTCAAATGTAGTGAATGTGACAAATGCTTTACCATTGCTGCACATTGTAGAATTCATCAGCGAATTCATACAGGAGAGAAACCTTACAAATGTAGTGAATGTGATAAATGTTTCACCCAGAGAAGCCACCTTACACATCATCAAAGAATTCACACAGGAGAGAAACCATACGAATGTAATGAATGTGACAAATCCTTCATCAGTTGCTCACTTCTTAGAAGACATCAAAAAATTCATGTGGGAGAGAAACATTAAAATATAGTGAATTTGAAAAATTCCTTATCAGTTTCTGAGATCTTAGAAAACAAAATTCATACAGGAAAGAAGCCTTATAAATGTAGCAAATATGACAAATAATTATCATTTTCTCAGGCTTAGAAATTGGAGACTTCATACGGGACTGAAACCCAATGATATTTCTGAATGTGAAAAATTCAGTATCAGTATTTTACCTTTTAGAAAACAATATTTATACAGAAGAGAAACCTTACATAATGCCAGAAAACTTGGCCCACAATATCACATGAACATGTCAAAGAAATTATACATTATACATGAGAGACAAATTACAATGTTATAGTTAAGGAAAAGTCTTTACTGTCTTAGGTCTGTGTGAGCCCCTGAAAAATTATACTGGGAGAAAAGTTTCCATGTGAAATAATGTGGCATATTCTTTATTATTACTCTGGCTTAGATAAACTTAAGGCTTTGTAGGACAGAAGAATTGTGAACGTGAGAAATTTTGAAATAAAATCTTTGAAGTAATTTTCAAATAGAATACATCAAGTGTTTACACCAAGGGGAATACTGAAAATGTCAGTGTGGGGAAATTTTTAATGAAACTGTAAATTTTTGCAGCCTTCAATACTTCATAATAAAAACAAAACAGAAACCTGTAAAAATGTACTGTTATGTAGCAATTTCCTGAAGACAAGTGAACCATCTTGGATGGGAGCTGACTAAGATAGGAAATATACACTTCAAAATTGCTTCACGGAAGTACCCAAAGTTGACAGGATTTAGTATCCTTAAATGAAGAAACTCAAACAGATCGTACTGCTTGATTTGACAAAAGCAGTTAAGAGCATCAGCTGTTCTTACAGAGGATTCAGGTTCAATTTCCAGCATGATAGCATGCTATAAAACATGTAGATATGCTACAGGTGTGTGCTTTATTTATATGCTGTACCCCATGCTGGTTTGGAGCTTCATGATTCTTTGATTCCCTTGTGCTCCTAAAAGTAACTGCTTTCACATATTCCTCATAGTAACCCAATAAATCTCAATGAATCAGTTTCATTTGATTTTATTTTTAGTTCCCTGTTGGAGTCAGTAGATACATGTGTATATTTCAGATCATCAGGAAAAGTGTCTCAAACATCTGTTGTAAAAAACTGTTCCTTGAAACTTGCCATCCACAGAAATTAGATATTAGAGAGAAAGCATTTGAGTCAGTATAATAGATATGGTTGTATTCACTTCCCCAGGCTTCTTGCCACAGGGACAGAATGTAGAGGCTTTGGGAACTTATGAGAGCATGGTCTGTTCCTTGAGTTTAACAAGGACTGAGATAGAGGGCCAAAGAACAAATAAAAATAGAGCTACAAACTATGATATTAAGATGTCATCCAAACAGGGCTGTGTCCCAGCATTGCTAAAGTTCTCCATGATTCACCCAAATTCCAATGACACTCAGGAGAAACTCATGGGCCTATACTACACATAATTGAGGTGTTCTGTTCCACAGTACCTTATAAGTTTATTCTACCATCCCCATCGAATACATTTAACTTCACTTGATACTATGTAATTTAAACAATGCCAACATTATAGACATCCTTGAAAATGTGTCATAAAACACCACTTAATTATTAGGAGTTACAAGGACTCGTTTTCAGGTTAATCATGTGGGTCATTCCATTTGTACAAAGAAAACTATAAAGCTTAAAAGAGAAGTCTTATGAAATGGATGCATTGTCCATGTTTATGTTAGCTTAGAAATCTCTTTAAAAACAAGCTGGTGAATTATTTTGAAATACCAAGAAATGCCAAAAAAATATGTAACTAACTCAAAAAACTCAAAAGCATTTATAATAATATGATCCCATATTAATGTCTTAAAATCGTGCTCTCACCACGAAAGAAGTATTTTATTAAAGGATTAAATGAAAAAGTCCTTTATATAACATAAATAATACCTCTAGAAATTCAAACAGCATTGGCTTAGTGCTTTGTACCCGGATTGCAAGAGTCTCTGTAGTAAAAATAGGAAGTATCAGAAATTTGTGACCTTGGACGTAGCAATATGTAATATTGAATGAAACAAGGCTATTACATAATTTTCTGCAGATTTTAACATGAGGTTTTTATATTCAACTTGAGAATAATGTAAGAACATTTTGAGCTATATCATTTGGGATGAGTACAATCTGAGGAGCATGTGGAATATGAATATAGGATATATGGTTCTTGTTCCTCTAAAGAGTTATCGATGCAATCACTTAAACCATCTTTTAGATTTAAAATTCCTAAATCTATCAAATATGCATACATATGTGTGTGTATATATGTATATGTGTGTGTATATATATATATATATATATATATATGTTAGCCAATGACCATGGAGTATCATTAAAAATGTTAAAAGGAAAAAAGTTTGAGTAATTATTTATAAAATTCAAGTACTGAGTTAATGTAAGCCATTAATTATTAGTGTGAATCAGATAAACAACCTGCATTTTATCTAGCAGTACAATAATGCCTATAGGATATTTATCAGTAATGGATTATTTTGAGTTACCTCTTTAGCAACTGTATTATTTGGTAAATTAATAGCCTGCTGTTTTAGATGTAAAAATTTTATAAAATTTTAACTGAGAACTTTCAGAAAGCAACATAAAGAACAGAGACAAACCTCTAGTAGTGATGAACATATAAGAGCATTTCTAATAATATGACCCCATATTAATATCTTAAAATTGTGCTCTCACCATGAAAGAAGTATTTTATTAAAGTATTAATTAAATGATGAAGGAAAAATCCTTTATATAACATATAAATAATACCTCTAGAAATTCAAACAGCATTGGCTTAGTGCTTTGTACCCTGATTGCAAGAGTCTCTGTAGTATAAGTTGAGCTTGGTTTAGTTTTTTTTTTTTTTTTTTTTTTTTTTTTTTTTTTTTTTTTTTTTTTTTTTTTTTTCCCTCCTCAGAAGGGACCATCATGAATTCCTCCTTGGAAAAAAAAAACCAAAAAATATTTTTTTATAAAAGTTCTTTAGCATGGAGTTTTATATCCATTATGAGGAAACAGCAAGAATATTTAAACAAAAATCTAGCAAATAAAAAGTTGTAAAGCAGCCAAGGTAACTCATGTTGTGGTGTTGGCTTTCCATGGGTTGTTCTTTGAAATTCATTCTGCTCCACCAGAAATTGGCAGCCCTGGAAAATGCAGGCTGAAGGGCTTTGAGTTCTAGCAAGATCACTCATGAAGGTAAGAGCCCCAATATGGCACTGTTACCATTAGGAAGCATTCGTTAGTGGCTATAGTATACTTTGGCTCAGCCTACCAAGATATGTAGCTAAATAAAAAAAAAATTAAAAATCTTTTTTTCTGAGACGCTGTGAACAATACATTAATATACTCCAGCTTGTAAAATAATTATCTCCCTCTTTGTGGGTTATGCATATAAAGGTGTATAGTTTCTGCTTTGAATATTTTCCTATAGATCTAAACAAATATTTTAATTTTACCAAAAAGCTTTATCTCAACTATGGAGAACCCTTGTTTATTTTTACTATCAATTATGTTAATCCTATGTGCAAGAGGTCTGAGTTTCCTAAACCACTAATTTTGATTTACAGAAATTTCTCTTATTTTCTCTGACAGTCATATGTTGGCATCAACAGCTTAGGTGATTCTCATGCAGGCTTTATGGCAGGTAGGAAGAAAATGATTTATGCAGAGATAAGAATAATAGCCATCTTAGCCTTCTTTTATTGTAATTAGTCCTGGACCAGGATACAACTGTACATGTGTGTGAGCTGTGTGTGTATGCATCTCATATTTAATACAGTAAAATTTCAAAGGACAAATCACATTGTCATTAATATTTCTATGTGTTTTGTTTTCATAGGTGTTAGTTTTCCTTTGTTTCAGAAACTCAGTTCTGTTAGGGCAATTGCCAGTTTCTTTACTCCATTGAGTTTTGAGTGAGCCTTGATTGGAAGTGGGCTTCAAGTTATCCAAGATAAAAATGCTCCATAAATATCAGACTTTTTCAAATTGTATGACTTCAGTTATGTCTAGAATTTTCTAATTTGTTTTATCTTTATCAACTGAGAACACGTCTATATTAGTAATCTAGGGGCATTCTGAAGAATGTCTTTCCCATGTGCCTTTCTCACAGTGCTCATCCATCCATGCCTGCTCCCCCAAGCATTAGAACAAAATATATTGAATTGTAAACAGAGAGGAGACAGAATCAAAGGATTCAGGTATGTCTGAGGCAAGGGCTGTAGGCCCTCAAATGAACGTGGAAATGACATAAAATCAGTTGTGACACATTCTGTTTCATTAGAAATTATTCTGGGAAGTTCTACTAAGAATAGTAGAATTCTTTAAGAATTGGGGGGAACTTACGGACTACTTCGGAATGATGCTGCCCTTATTTCATTCATGCCACACTGGTCATGTCTTCATAAAAATATTGACTGGTTGTCATTATTATGTGTTAAATGTAATACAAATTTTTTTAATTTGCTACATTCAGGTTTTTCTAACTCAAAAATTCAGGCACTTTTAGTTTTATTACAGGGCCTATCCCTTTTAGAATTGATTTTCCATGTCTTAAAATAATGCCTGCAGGACTTTGATGATAATTGCTTAGCATCTCCACAGTATATTAAATTTCAACTACCTTGTCTTCCAATTGAAATCTGTTGTTCCCTTCATGACAATACTCAATGTTTTGTCAAAGTTATGATTATGTTCTTTTGTCCTGTGTAGTTTGAGTTTCCTACCACAGGTTCTAAGTACTTTTAGGCTTTTTCTCATTTTGTATCATTTGTGGATTATTTTTAGTTTTTCTTCACAAAGTACATGGAGAACTTTTATAGGAATTGCATAAAATAATTAGAAAACATCAACTCACTTTTACATTGTTTTCTCTGTTTTAATATATTCTAAAAATGGATTAGCATCCATAAGTGTCAGAGCTCCTATAAGCTTCCAGGGGATCTTTCATACTTTCGTCAGTAAAACATTTCTTTGTAGAACTCTCTTCTCCTTTCTTTTTTCTTACACAAATGTTTTTGTTTACAGTTTTAGTTATTGAGCAAGCTGTAATAACATATTGTGAAGCTACTCTAATTACTTTGCCATATTAAAAATTATAAATTTTGCACCTCTAGTTCAATGTCATACCCACTTTCCTTTGAAAATTCTTGTAGTATTTGGAAACCATGCAAGCCTTTAATTTTCTGCTCCTGGTAATGTCTTCTAAACAATTTATGTTATTTTCTTCATTCTAGTCATCAAGATTAAGTATTTAATCTTATATCCTACATAACAGTCTTGTCTATACTATGTTATCCTTCAGTTATTAGTGTAATGATAAATATTATTTATGAACCTAAGACCTGCAATTCTCATCCCATTTCTAAAGCACCTGATGATAAAAAGATATTTTAATTTCTTGTTAGTACAAAGAATGGACTGATGTCCTTATACATTTGTGAGATAAGAAGGCCTAATTTACCACCTGTATTGAATTTCAGAGATAATCAGGTTTCCCCAATTGGGCCTATGTAAGTGGACATGGCATCACTAATCAGTTATGAAGAAGTTAAATTTAAAGAGTCTATCTAGGCAGTGGTGCTGACCACCTTTAACTCTAGCACTCAGGAGGCAGAAGCTGGTACATCTCTGAATTTGCGGCCAGACTGGTTTATGGAGTGAGTCCCAGGAGAGTGGGGGCCACACAGACAAACCCTTGCTCTAAAACAAAACAAAAATGAACAATAACAATAGAGCTTAACTGTCTTGAATCCTAATACTAAACATTTAGGCTCCCTAAGAGTACCGGTGACAAAAGGTATCCATAGCTTGCTCTTGTCTCAGATAAGTTCCTGCTCACATCACACTCTAAATTCCTATGTTCTTTAGTAACTGGGCCAACCAAAGAGAACGGTGTGTTCTCTTGATGGGGAGGGCCAAACCCACCATGAGTGATGCCATTTCCTACTTGCTGGTCCCGGGGTCTCTAAGAAGCCATGGGGGAAAGCCAGTATGTAGGAACTTCCATGGCCTCTGTATCAGCTCCTGATTCCACTTCCCTGATCTGTCTGAGTTCCTGTTCTGACTTCATTCAATTAGGAACTCCCCTTCTGTCATTAGTGGGCACAAGAGGCTGATATGGTATGTATTCATTCATACATGCTAACAAAACACCCACACATAAATGAATCTGCAAACAGCAGATTCTGCAAAAGCAGAGATGTTCTTGTGGAATTAAATTACTTATCAACCTCAAAGGCCTGAAGAACCTTAACCAAAGCTGACATTCTTAAAATGCTAAGGTAAACATGGGACTAGAGTGATGGTTCGTGTGTTAAGCACAGGTGATGCTTTTTCTAAAGAGTTGGGGTCAGTTACAAATATGAATTCAATCCCAGAGGATCATATGCCCTCTTCTCAGATATCAGGTATTGTGCATATAATAATGCAGTCAAACACCCATAAAATAAGAAAAAATACAATTCAGTATAGACATAGACAAAGATTTTCTCAACAAGAATCCAATTGTTTAGGAGCCATAGGCCAACAATTAGCAAATAAAACCTGATATCAAAAAAAAATTTTGCAGCAAAAAAATAGTTCAGTCAATAAGCACCCCCCAAAGTGTAAAACAAAAGCTTTGTGCACCCTACAACTGACAGAAGATTAATGTCTAGAATATAAGGAACTTAGAAGATCGAAAACTTAGAAATTAAAAAAATCTGGCCAAAATGTGGCCTAATGAGCTAACAGCCCTCATAACATGAAACTCAAATGGCCAATTAACTCAGACTGAGAGACAAGTCCTCACTCTGCCCATCTGAAAGAATGCCTCAGAGTCAAGCAGGAAAAAGGAAGAGGTAAAAAGGAAGGGCTAACCGATGCATTCTTAAGGTAACTTTATGACAGCATCCTCCCTTCTCATTTTTCTGTTTACCCTGTCTCCCTTCTCCTTTGTCTCTTTTCTAAGTCTTACCTCCCACCAAAATTTAGCCATTACATGAGCTGATATTGAAAGTCATTTTACATTTCTTAAGTAGAGATACAACCATACTATAAGCACATAAAAAAAATTACAAGATGTTTTTGTCTCTGACATAAGAAAGACACACTGACTATATCCAGGAAAAGGCGTCAGTGTCAGCCAGGTTTCTAGATGCATAGTCTATGAAACAGGCAGAAAGCCATATAGTAGAGCAAGAGACAGTGACCTAGAAATCACCCCAATACTAAGGTGTATACTTTCACCTGCATAGACAGTTAGCTGGAACTAGAACTTTATGACATAAATGTGAGGTTAGCGATATATGCAGAAAGTCAACTATTAAGACTGTGAGTTATGTTTGTAAATATTATCTACTGGGCCTTTCCTGCCTGGGAAAAACTGACACTGAAGTTGTTACATGCCTGACATTGCTAAACTCCTGGGAACTTGTCCTTGAGCACTTCGTCTTTGGGAAACTAAACTTATTTTGAATTTGCTGAGATCTTGGCCTGTGCTAAAACAGGGCAGTTAGTAAGCATGCGTGAATTTAGAGTCCAGAACAATTGGAACGGCCACAATTCCAAGGAGAACTGTTTGCAAACAACAAACAGGCAAGTGCTCTACTAGATTATATTATAAATCATATTATGAGAGAACGGCCTGGGAACCATAACATAAGTAAAATAATAGCAATAAGACCCACTTCATGGAATCTCAAGTTACCGACAACGGAATATCGACAGCTGTGCTGTAAGGATGAAGCGGTGAAAACCGGATCCGTCTGGAGGCTGTCTAGAGCGGACCACGAAGAAAACACACCACATGCAACAAGTTTAGGGCGGGGGAGGGGTGAGCAAAGGGGACACGGGAGAGGAAGAGCAGACAGAACAGGAAAGAGAGCACCGGGATGCAAGAGACCGGACCGTGATGGATGAGCTCTGTAAGGGACGCCTGTGGTGCATAGAGACGCTCCAGCTGGTAGTCATAGAAACGACTGCGCCTGGCGGCGGGTGATGACGTAAGCCGCACCCACCAAGGGCGGGGCCGACAGGCTCTGGTTTCTTCCCGGTCCTGACTTGGGAGGTTCCAGGGTCCCCAGGCTGTGGTTTCCACAACTGCACTGCTGACTGATGATTTTCCCCAGGCCGCCCGTGGGGAAAGACCAGGACCAAATGGAAACAGGACTGAGGGAGAAAAGGAGCCTGTGATCAGGAACACAGAAGCCAGCATTGCCCTTGAAAAGCCATGGGGGCCTCTGCCCAAATTCCCAACTCTGGGAAAAGGAACTTTTCGGGGGACCAGAGACTCCATTCTAAATTTGATCTTGTTCATCAAATATCTTATTTGTCAAACATATGTCACCGTGTCTTTAAATTCTCTAGAAGCTTGGTGTTGAACATTTGGCAAAGACATAAGTACGTAGGGATAAATCTCTAAGTTACCCTGTGTTAATCTGAATAGATCTTTACAATCTTACATTTTCCCCATCATATAGAGTACATTCTAAAGCAGAGTTGAATCATATATACAGTATGTTGTAAAAAACCTAACCTTACATTTCTGTATTTATACAACAGTCCATACCAGTGTTGCTGTCCAATGTAAATGCCAAAGACCTTTAGTCTCTACTCTCAAGACCACTATTTAAAAAACTAGGTTAAACATCTAGGAAATTACCTCATTTTAACTGATACAGAAAACACTTGGATTCTACATCCTGTTCCAATTTAGCCCTCTAAGATCTCCTATGGTGTTGACGATGTTGATTTACTGATGTGTGCGTATGTGTATAATATATATATTATGACACTCCATTGAATTAACAAGTGCCCAGATGCCTGATTAGTCCATTTCACACGTCAAAAATAGGAATTACGTTTTCTAGTGCTACTAAGTCTCCTTGCCAAAAAGGCAGACTCCGAAAGTTTACGTTGCTGACAGGCTTCACATGAAAAAGAGATTTGAAATTTCTAATGGTTATGAGAATCTAGGAAAATAATTTATGCTGAAAATTGTAAAGGTCTAAGGATATAATGCTTAAATAAGTTCTGCAGGTCTAAAAGTAATTTAAAGTCTATAAAAGACTAAGAATATAAAAGCTTAAGTTGTAAGAGTCTGAGAAAGTGATCTAAGGTGTAGAAATGTAAGTTATAAAGGTCTAAAAGATGTTTTTTTTTAACCTCTGAGCATACTACTGTTACATTAAGACTTAAAAACTTTAGAGTTCTAACACTAATCAATAAAGTTAAAACTTTCCCCCAATCTCCTTAACTTTATCTTCTGTTCCTAGTGTAAGCCCTCCAAAGCACAGGCTAGCTACTCCCTTGAAGACCTCCAGTCTCCAGGTTCTACTCACAGAATACTCCTAACTGCCCTAACAGCTGGACCCACGCCCCAGCCTACACAGTAAAACTGAAGCTCGGGTGTGACAGTATATTGATTGTACTCTAAACAAATGAAGATTGCCCGAAGATGGGAGGATAAGAGTTAGCCATAGAGGTCAGGCAGTTGTGGCACATACCTTTAATCTTAGCACTCAAGAGGCAAAGAGCCATCTGTATCTCTCTGAGTTCAAGGCCAGCCTGAACTACATGAGATTAAGCTAAAATTAGTCTAAAAGAGAGAGAAACACAGCCAGACAGTGGTGGCTCACACCTTTAATCCCAGCACTTTGGATCTCGTGCCTCTTGAGTGCTAAGTACCTGGGAGGCACAGGAGCCTTTAATCCCAGCACTAGAAAGGTTGAGACTGGAAGGATATGGCTGGTCAGAGAATATAAAGCAAACGTTTGATCCTGCCTTTAAACCCTTTCTTTCCCCTTTGGCTGAAGATTCAGAGGTCATCAGCCTGAGGATTTGTGGAGACAGGATCTTCCTCTTTCAGCCTGAGGATTCAATAGTGCTAAGAAATTTCTCTAGTTGCCTGTTCCTCTGCTTCTCTGATCTTTAAGCATTTAATCCCATATTTGGATTCTGGCTTTTATGATAAGGCCAGTATGAGGTACTTATTAAAACCATTTGCCTTAATAACTGCTTTATTACTATGAAGAGATACCACAGCCAAGACAACTCTTAAAAAAGGAAACATTTATTTATGGGTTTTCTTAGTTTCAAATGGTTAGCGTATTATCAGAAAGGTAGAATGTACAGTGGCAGACATTGAGCTGAAAGCTTAAATTTACATCTGAACTTTCCCAAATAGTTCCACTAATTGGAGGACAAGCTTTCAAATATTTAAGCATATTTGGGCGATTAGTTTATAACCTATGATATTCCACACCTAGGCCCAAAATGCCCATAGTCATAATAAAAATGCATTCTGCGGAACTTCAAAAGTTTCCATACTCTTTCATAGTTTCAACAGTTTTAGAGTTCAATGACTGAGACATAAGGCAATCTCCTAACTGTAACCCCCCTTAAGGAGAAAACACACTTCTAACATACACCAGAACAGAATATACACTACCATTACAAAATGGAGGAACAGAGTCATAGTAGTGAGACAAAAGACCAGCAGAGCAAGTCCAGATCACGTATCTCCATGTTTAGTGGCAATGAACTTAGAAGTCCATTCCCCAAAGTAACATTTTTAATTCCTAAATTGCCTTGGTCATGGTGCTTTATAAGGCAACAAACAAGTAACTGCTATGAAAACTATTTTATTGTTAGATTTAAGGCTTCCTTTCAGAGATAGAGTTAATGTCAGATTCTGAAAAGTTGTCAGGAACCAGTAGTATGATAGTAGTATCCATGCTGATTGTAATACTTCTTGTAAATACTTGCTTACATTTAAAGTAAAGTGCTGTGATAAGCTTCCATCAGTGAATCTTCTTATAGTGCATGGACATTATTAGAGTAAACTATAATGAGTCAAGCTGAGAAACTAAGTTATGCCAGGGTCTCTTCTGGTAAGTGAGCATTTGTACTACCTCTTGAAGGCTAAATGGTGACATATAGAATAATCAGACTTTCCTTGAGATCCTGGTGTATGGAGAAGAAATACAACTTCTTCTAGAGAATTAAGAATATGCTTGGCAAAGCCATGAATATCATGGGTCAATGGACTTGGGCAGTTGTGATTCCTGACCTGGAGAGCACAACCTAGGAAGGGATGGGAATATTTGTCCCAAGGCTACTCTGTGCTTTTATTTGACGCTGTTAAGATATCATGCTCTTCTTGTACAACACTGATTACATCCCTTGTATTTTTCAGCACTGTATTATATATTTTTTCTGATGTGACACTATTCTTGTTTTCAGAAAAAATAATGTATATGCTATATTTATATTGCTTAGCACACAATATGGTTTGTACAATCTCCTGAGCCTATATTTCTATCTTTTTTTCTGATCTTCTGGACCTTCCCCCTCAGGAGCCTGTCACTGAAGAACAATGTCCTGGTCCAGGTGAAAGGAACAGCCTAGAAAACAGAATGGGAAATGAAAGAACCAGAGATTAGGGAAGAATGCAGTGAGAATAATTCTGGACCTGACTTTTCTTCTGTGTTCACCTGAATAATATCTCATGAGATTAGACTCAACATTTCAACATGTTTGAGAAAAGGGGCCTCAAAGGTGGGGAGCAGCCATGAATGTCTATTGACAATGCATTCCAGAGAGTGAATGGGTCAATGTTGGAGCCATAAATGAATTGATGAGGATCTAATAAGTAACCTCCCATCCCCGCGAAGACAAGTAACTACATAAATTCAGAGAATTCAACTCAAATGTCATAAAAGGTTGCTGTCATTTCTGCAAAAGATCTCTGCATCATCTCTATAGAAACTTCTAATTGAGTCAGGATCAGGAATATCATCACAGAATCATACCTATGTGCTCTCTATTCCAGGCTCCCTGATACTTCACAGAGTTAAGACCCCATAATTCACCTTTTTAATAACAAATGAATTCTTTCACTTTTTAATATATACATTTATATACACATGTTATATAACTACTATTGCTCTATAACCACCCCTAACATCCTTTTACCAGAAGCACATTGAAAGTGGAGATGCTGGCCCACTAAATCTACCACTCACAGCTTTTGTTCCAGTTGGTCCGGGAGCAGCACTCATCACAATTGGCACATACCTTGTGTTTCCCACTGATCCATCCTAAAATCAGTTGTCAGGAATCTCCATGATATAGACCATTAATCATGAACAAAATTTTCAACTAGTGTGTATTAAGATTCCCGCTGTGCCTCATCATTGCCCACGTTGACTATATTCAAAATTAACATATGCTTCAGAAAATGCAACTAGAAGAACTGAGACATGCAGTATCAATGGAAATCCATCTTACTGCAGTCACCATCCAAATCAGCGTGGCTTTTTCAAAAACCAAAACAGCCAAAAAAAATCATGTAAAATTCATGTGTATCACAGGTGGTCTTGTATGAAAAGACTAATTGCAGTATATTCTTCCAATAATACTCACTGATCAGCATGCACATAAACAGTAACAGAATATGTGTATATAAATACACATATGACATATCAGCACTGAGAAATGGCTATTATGTTTCCAAAAGTGACACAATAAGTTTTAAAACATGTATTTTAGATAATGATTATCAGCATTTTGCAGCATGTTATGTTTGTGCTCTGTGCTTTATGCCTGCTGATGTCAGATAAAGACATCTGATCTACTGTAAAGTTAGAAATGGTTGTCACCACGTTATCAGTGGTAGGAACTGTAATCATGCCCTCTTCAAGAATAGCAGGTGTTATTAGCTTCTGAGCCAACTCTCTTCCCCATTCCACTTCCAGTGTCGCTGGGACCTCTCATTAGATCTACATAAATTATTACAAAATGACTGATACATTTGCATCTGTCTATTTTCTCCCCCACCTTTAAATACTCTTTGTTCTGCTCCATTTCTGAATTAGTTTGGCTAATAAATGAGTCCAGGCTATGAGAAATAAATTTTACAAAAAGACTTGGATTTCTAATACAGCACTCACTGTGCTCTGTATATGAACAGAAGACTAAATATGGGGTTTCCTATAAAAGATTTCTTAATTGAAATGCACTGAAAATCCTTGTAACTAGATTTCTAACACTCCAAATTACAGCTCAATAAAAAAAAAAAAAATGTTGTCATGGACTGAATGAGTGGGATGACAATATTTATGTACTGGATTTCTTAACTGATCATGAACTGAGAGTATAAGTCTTATACCTGCCAAAAAAACCAACATGGAAAACAAAGTATCACGTGATGCTCTTTTCTCCTCTCAGATTCTAAGTCTACTTTGTGAGACCTGACCCTCATTTACATTAAATTCACAAACCTGAAGAGTAGTTTTCATTGAAAAGCTATATAGACTGAAAAAAAGATAAGGGTGGTGATATATTGTATATCTAATAAAGTTTACCTGAAAATTAGAGAACAGAGACACCCACAGTTAGTCATGAAGGTCATTGAGTGGTGATCCACACTGTTGTATTAGGTTTCTGGCCGGGACTTTCCAGTATAGCCCTGAGGTTCTGACCCACTGTCCCAGACACTTGTATTAATTGTATGCTGATGAGCCTATGGCTCTGGCGTATTGTAGCTGTCTGTTACTCTTATACTAACCCCTGATTCTTATCTGTTCAGCCATGTGGCTTGGTACCTCTTCTCAAGTTGTCCTCTGCATTTGCTTCTCTGGCATCTCTGTGGCATCTCTGCTCTGTTCTTCCTGTTCCCAGAGTTTTCTTAGTCTGATAGCCCTGCCCACACTTCCTGTCTGCCTTCAGTCAATCTGTGTTTTTATTAAACCAGTAGGTGGGAAAATTATTAATGAAACTGAACACAATCCCACTACACCACACCTTTAATTTCAACACTTGGGATCCCATGCCTCTGCTCCCAGTGTTTGGAAAGCACATGCCCTTTTAATCCTAGTACTAGAGAATTTGAAACAAGAAGTAAAATAGCTGGATAAAGAAAGATAACGTGGGGGGAGGCAGAGCTCAGCCCTTAGCCTGTAAATCCCTTCCTTTTTGGCTGAGGATTTGGAGGCATCAATCTAAAGATTCAAGAATAGGTAGGTGAAAAAGTGTCTCTCTGATCTTTGGGCTTCTCCCACAATGCCTGGCTGTGGGTTATTATTATAAGATCAAATAGAATTGATGCAGTATCTGTCACCTAACATTTCAGGCACAAAATCACAAAAACACTACTTGCCTGTGGCTTTACAGCCATTGGCACAGGCCAGCACTGTCCATGCCTAAAGCCGCTTCCCCAAAGGCTAAAGAGTTAGCAGGAATTAGCCAATTTCAAACATTCCTTCCTGCAGACAGCTGGCTTTAGCTTGTTCCCTCTGACGGGTTATGGCTTTCCCTGGACCCCCCTCCTTAAGCTGCTGCCACACTGGGTAGTTGCCTCATTTCACCTTAATCTAAATCATTATTATCAGCAGATCTGATGAATCAATTGAGAATTCTTAAAAGAGGGAATTAATTTAAGACAGAATTTTTATCTGACCTTAAAAAATGGGAAAGAATGTTACAATGGAAGCAATTTGGTCTCTGGTGATTTTCTAGATGATATAAAATAAAATAATTAAATGAACAGATAATATAGATGTGATTTTTTATAATATCTATTTGTTGATCATTTGTTTTATAATTCTAAAAAAAATTAAAATAAACACCAAAAAAATCTTAAAAGTAATTTGTTAAAACAAATCAGAGATATTTAAAAACAAATAGAAGAATTTAAAGATGAACCAATCTCAACATTACCTTATAGGGAAATGGAAAAATTTCCTTATAGGAAAAATGACCTGTGGCTTTCAAACAGTCAATCTTAATTTATCCAATAACCTTTAAAAAATTACCAAATGATAAATATCCCCCAGACTATATAAGAGCTGAAGGGACTCCTATGCAGATGTTAGCTATAAGGAGGTTCAAGAAAGGAATAGTCCCATATAACATGTACTCACCTTTTGTAAAATAGATGTTAAACTCTTGGTCAATTAGTAATAAAATTATCACTAAAGACTGGACAGATATGATTACAACAGTTTTGGAGTCTGGTCCCAAATTACAATGAAGGACCTGGTGGTAGGATTAAACTAAATGCTAATATAGAAAGGCAATATTTATATAATGACCACACCCTGGCTTACACTGGAAGCCTTGAATGCTTGGAAGAGAATTCAAGAATTAGAAAACAAATTGAGTCACTTACCAAGGTTATCCAAGGCCCAAAAGAATCATTTACAGATTCCTTACAAAGATTAACTTTATCAGTAAATAGAATATTACCCAACTCATAAGACAGACAATAACTCAGTCTCTGGCTTTTGAAAATGCTAATTCACAATGACATCCTGAAATCTGCAGGCAAATGGCTGGATCAGGAGAGTATCATTATGAGACAACAGAGCCAGAAAAATAAGCATGGTATGTACTCACTCATAAGCGAGTTTTAGACATAAAGCAACGGATAACCAGGCTACAAACCACAACCCCTGAGTAGCTTGGTAAGAGGAACTTAAGAAAGACGTTGATGGATCCCTCAGAAAAGGAAATCGAGAAGATCTCCTGAGCAAATACAGGGAGAGGGAGCAAGGGGAAGTAGAAAGAGAACAAAGAGAATGGGATGGTTTAGTGAGGGAAGCAACAGAGAGGAAAATCAAAGAAATAGATATCTTGATAGATAAAGGCATTGTGGGGTTAGAGAGAAACCTGACACCAGGAAAACATCAAAAAACCCACAAGATGACCCATTCTAGGACTCCAAGCAATACTAGAGAGGGTGCCTAACCTGACCTTCCCTATAATCAAATTGATAATGATCCTAACTGTCATTGTAGAACCTTCATCCAGCAACTGATGCAGGCAGATGCTCCTGGTCCAGCTGAAGAGAGGGAAGAGATTATATGAGCAAAGGGATCAGGATCATGAGAAGGACACCCACAAAGCAGGCTGACCCAAGCTACTGGGAGCCCGTGGATTCTGAAATGACAGCTGAGGAACCTTCATGGAATAGATATAAACCCTGCAAATGTAGATGACATTTGAATGGCCTGGGCAGTTTGTGGAGGTGCTTGCAGTCAAACAGAGTTTATTCCTTATGCATGAACTGGCTTCTCAGAGCCCATTTCCTACAGAGGAACACCTTACTCAGCCCTGATACTCGGGGGAGGGACTCAGTCCTACCTCAACTGGATATGCCAGACCAAACTGACTCACCTTGGGATTCCTTGCCCTCCCTGGGGAATGGATGGGGCAAGGGGGTGGGGGAGAGCAGTAGTGGCATAGGAAAAATTATAAATACACTAATTTTTTAAAAAGAAATTAAGTAACCAAATGCTTAAATGTTCTCCATGTTGGACTCTATTTGGAAATCACAATGCATGCATAGCTTCCACACTTGTTTTAAAGACACACTGCTATGTAATTATGTTTTACAAATGTAACCACTTTGAACAATATTCAGATAAATATATAAGTACAAAAAAGAAAATGTTAATTTACAATGCAAAAAGATAATTAGGCTGTTAAAGGCAGGACCAAAAAAGGCAAGATCAGCACTTTTGGAGGAATGGATCCTAGATACAATTAACATGAAAATCTCATAACTATGATGATGCTTGGATAGAAATTATTTTTAGAAGTTTGAAGAAAAATCAAAATATCAAATGTTACAATTGTGGAGGTCACCTAAAAGGGGACTTTAAACAGGGCCTTCTAGAAACAATGTTCTTACTAAGAAGAACTCCAACAAAACACCCTTTCCTTCTGAAGGGAGCAAAATGTATGGCGAGGGAGGCATTGGACAAATAAAGAAATGTAAGTCAACAAGGGACAAGCAAGGTAACTTTTTGCCTTTGGGAAATGCACTGAGGGGCTTCTTGAGGGCCCCATATCAAATTCAATCCAATCTTATCCTGCTACCATGGAGAAAACATCTTCATAGGAAAATGTACAAACCTAAAACATATTCTAAGAAAACAAATTATACGGATCTGTGATAGAACAGCCATAGAAAAGAGAATAAAAAATTCAGAAAAAGTCAGAAAAGTGCAGATATAACAATAATTTTGTCAGAATTCTGGCATCCAAATTTGTATGTTATCACAAAGAAATATGGAAAATAGAAAATGGTTAACAGATCTAAGAACAGTTAATAAGGTGATTCAGCCACTGTGCTCTTTACAATCTGAAATTCCTTTGCCTTCTCTGTTACCTAAAGATGGTCTCTTAGAGTTGCCAACTTAAAAGAATGTTTCTTTACTGTACCTTTACATAGAAAAAAAAAAACACAAAAAATTGCCTTTCCAGTGCCTAAAGAAATATCAATGGAAGATTCACTGACAGAGAATGTTAAATAACCTGACCTGTGTCAATATTTTGTACAACAGTTATTAGAAATGATACATATTCAATTTCTACAATCTATATTTACCACTACATGAAAAACATCTTACTGATTCAAAAATAGATACTTCAATAAGAAAAAAGGAAATACAAATACAGTAGGATAAAAGGGTAGAAATTAAAAAGAAATATCCCATTTCACAGAAAAGATTGTCAAATATGCTAGGCCTTTTAGGCTAAAGATGAATGCCCCACTGCTGCAAAGCAAATGTAGGCGAGTGTCCAGTCAGCCAGCAGTTCCTGTCATTTCTTGCTTTTTTTTTTTTTTTTTTTTGGAATTCCCTGGCATGCAATTCCTGTTTACTCACTTAATATTATTTCCTTCTCTGGTCTCTGAGGGAGTTGAAGACCAGATAGTTATAGTTTTCCTAGTTACAGATTCAGAAAAGAAACCCATTAAGTATAATACGTATAAATTTAAGGAACATTAAAAAAATAAGTCTTTGGTTGGTAATACAAGTTAGATAGAAAATAAATTAGGACAACCTTTGGACTCACCAAGATAGTATTTTCTCTGAATTTGTTCACTGTTAGTGAACTAAAATTATTTATGTAATTATTGATTGTATATATTATATAGTTAATTTATTATATATAGCTCTATTAGTTATAACTTTTTTATTTTTGACACAGAAGGCATATGTGGTGGTACATTGTATATCTAATATAGCTTGCCACTGATGGAGTTAGCCATAGAGGTCGGGGAGTGGTGACTCACATCTTAAATCCTAACACTTGAGATCCCTTGCCTATGCCATGCCTTGGGAAACACATGCCTTTAATTCTAACACTAGAAACACGGAATCAAAAGGTGAGATAGCTGAGAGAAGATACGGTAGGAGGAGACAAGAGTCCATCCCTTAGCCTGTGATCCCTTCGCCTTTCAGCAGGGGATAATGGCTAGGTAGAAAGTGGCTATGGCTTATTTAAATGCCTCTGACATTTGGCATTCCTCCCAATATTTGTCTCTGGGCTTTTATTTTAAGACCAAGTAGAATTCATGCAATAGATAAGTGCACTAAAAAGAATATTACTAAAAATTCATCAACAACCAATCTCTGTAGGGAGTACAGGAAACAGAGTCTAGAGATTGCTCTTTCTCCTGAAAGCAGTGCACAGCCTTAAAATGGAATGTCTTCAAGTCCCGTAATTCAAAGAGAGTGTTTGAGCTGATGTTGGCACAATGCTAGCAGTCAGTAGAAGCAGGCAAGTACATCAGATCCCAAGCCCAGGCTCCATCTACAAAGCAAATTCTGAGACAGGGCAAAAGACTGAAATATTTAACAAAACAAAGTCAAAACAAAATAAAAAAGCAATTTAGTCATTCATTCATGGGAGTAATGCTTTTCTTGAGCTGAGACAAAGCCTTATTAAATAGATGCTTTTCAATTTTCCAGTAATCTGTAGTGGGAGTGTGTTGTTATATTGTCCCACCTACTGGTTTAATAAAAATGCTTTTTGGCTGAAGGCAGACAGGAAGTGTGGGTGGGGCTACCAGACTAAGAAAACTCTGGGAACCTGAAGAGCAGAGCAGAGATGTCACAAAGATGCTACAAAGATAGCAGCAGAGAAGCCAGCAGACACAGAGGAAGGACAAACAGTACTGCTCAGAAAAAAGGTACCGAGCTGCATGGCTGAACCAGGTAAGAGTCATGGGTTAGTTTAAGAGTAAAGAGTTAGCAAGCAAACATGTCTGAGCCATAGGCTGATCAGCATAAAATTAATATAAGTGTCTGTGTGTTTCTATAGGACTGTGGGTCTGGATCACAGGCCGGATAGGCCAGAAACTCATACTACAGTAATCTATATTTAATTTTATCACTGTAAATATAGTGTGGCCTGATATACACTAGAAGCGTACATAGTGCGGTTTTCCAGACTCTAACATGTAAAATTAGGAACTTATCATATGAACATACATTTTTAAAATACACTTTAAATCCTAATGCATAAATGTCAGCTGGAAAAGTAATACAGAGCACAGATTTCCTTAGTAAATGGTAATGATTTGAACCACTACACTGTGGGACTCAGGGAAATTGTTTTTCCTAAATCAATCAAATTGGCACTGGTTACTCATAGAATTATTTTTTAAGAAGCTCTTTATGTACGTCTAATCTCCAGTGGCAAAGCCCACTTGCTAGAATACTTAGGCAGAAAAAACAGTAAGTTTTAAATCATTTATAAGTTTAAATTCCAAGATCTTTGAAATTGCCACAATAGCTTTTAAAAACCTACTTGCATACAAGGTAACAAATCCTTTACCAGATTATCTTCTGTATAATGGTGACCATATGATAAATTAAAAGGGCCCTGATAAGACCCATTTCATAGCATCTAATGTTTAGTGACAGAGGTAGAGGTATGTAAAACGGTATTTTGAGAGTTGTGACCTGCACAGCAGCAGAAAAAAAAAGACCCCACTAGTCCAATTCAATACGCCCATTTCTCAGCTATGCAGCTTTATGGGTTTGTTTTCTTTCATCCCATAGTACTCTTGAGTTCCCAGGCTGTACCACAGGATGCCCTGCAGCTGAAAGTTTGCCCATGCTTGCACGATTCTGTCTGACTCCTAAAAAAGTGTTGTGCTGGAGATCCCTAAAGGAAATCCCTTCAGACTCCTGCAATCTGGCTTTTGACCATGCTCTTCTACAAATGCTGCTGAATGTTCCATTTCTAAAGAGCAGCTACTTTATTTGCCATCAATCTTGATGATTGTCACTGCCCCCGCATCTATGTACTCTTTCACACATTTCCAGCTGTCAGTGTACCTTGACTGCTCTTATGTCTCAGGCATGTCACATTTTTGTGGCCACCACAGACAAGAACTTTGTATATAAATGGCTACAGAATGAAGAAAACAATATAGTGTAAGGGGTACACGGTTAAATGTCTTTTTCATTGTTCACAAGTTTGCAAATTTAAAATGACACTGGAAATACATGATGGATTAGAACAATGATTGAAATGTAATCAAGCAGAGGGCCTTAAATCCATTTAACACTTTAAATGGGAATTTCCATTTCCCATTTAAATAATCTCAAGAGTCTTAACAGCCTAATTTTCTACTGCTATCTAAGGCTCAACATCTCTGGAACAGCAAAACTGACAGAAATAGTCTATGATCATTTGAAAACAGAAGCCTGCATTTAATCAAGATTATACTAACCACAAGTTCTTTTCAACAAACTCCATTGCTAAGAACACAAAAATATTCTTAAAAAATATTTTCCCGTGAATATGACTTTTTGTATTGAAACTTGATGAAAATACGTTAACGATGTGGATTAGTTCACTGTAACATACTACACTGTCTAAGGTCCAAAATGTCTGAGTCATCTTGTGTTAGTACGAGTATTCTAGAATAATTCTCTCAACTTAAGACTAAATACTTTCTCAGTGAAACAAACTGATTTACCAGAACACTTTGGGAGATTTCTCAGCTGTCTACGAACATGCTTATTAGTCTTTTTTTTAAAGATAGGTTTTTCTCATGAAAGCTTCAGTTTCATATTTGTATAAAATTAAGCGAAATATATGTCCTTAGCAAATACATTTATTGAGTTTTGTTTCCGGAATGTCTTTAATATTGGCATTGTGCAAAAAAATCAATAAAATTCATTTTATGGGGCTTATAAAGCAGGGTGATAAGGTACAGAAGACATGATGACATCATAATGACCTGTAATATTTGCCCATGGTAGCATTTTTGAGGGTTATTGGAGTTTGGCGTGAGTTCAGAGGCATGCATGAAAGCAGCCAAGTTTGGATGAAAATCACTGCTGACAATTTTGTAGCTAAACTTTCATTTGTCGTTTTGCATTTCTCTGTCATTCTTCCTAGAATTAAAAAAGAAAACAGCTTCTGAGGTCCACAAACCTCTGATTTCTGTGCAGAACCTTTTAGCTTACCTAAGTACTGCTATGGCAGTAAGCCTGGAGCATTGTGAAGGGGCTCTCCTACTTCTGTTGACTTTGCTCTAAGAAACTTCACTCTAATACAGTGGTTTCTTTACTCTAAATGGCTCCACGTTCCTAATGCTGCAACCCTTTTAAAATGGTTCAGGGTGCTCATATGCAGGCTGACACACAAGGAGAAACATACCTCGGTTCCTAAGACCATCAGAAATGTGCTTTCTTATGGTCATTGCCACCCGTCAAAGTGTGATGTGACACCCAAAGAGGTTGTGTGCTTCATGATAAGAACAGCTGCTATAATATCAATTTTCTGTTTACATATTTGGGGGAACAATTAATGGGTTCAGCATGTTTCATATAACACTTTCCCTGGAGAAGTGCAACATATATATGCACCTGTTCATCCCAACTCAAAACAGAAAGAAGAACAAAGTATAACTTGTTGAGCTAATCAGTTTTATTTGCCTTACTTACAGAAATATGAGGAAGGAGTATTTTTACCAGAGCAAAAAAGACACAAAAAAAGCTTCTGTCATAAAACCAGCATGGGACACACACTAGATACCCAGAGTGCCCATAGGCATATTTACAGGTTAAAGAGCCTTCAGTCTTAGTGACTCAATGACAAAATCCTCTTCTAAGGGCCATAATTTGTCTGAGTTTCTTCATTTGAGTTGAGCATACTAAATCTTAATAGTTTGAGGAATTTCTTGAAGCTTTGTGAGTGGCATATTTTCTGCTTTATTCAGCTTTCCTTCCGAATGGATTGTTTCAGTCTCCAGGAAAACCAGCACATTCTTCAGGTTTCTGCATGTTGTCTTCATAATGAAGCATTTGAAGTTAAAGGAGTAAAAATTTCCTACACTGTCACATTTTCATAATGTTCAACATAACCTCTTGCTTTGCAAGATTAAACATTATTAAAGGTTTTCACAAATTTTTCATGTTCATAATTCTCCTTGTGTAAACCTTTGAGAGTAGCTAAGGACAAAGCTAGAATGAAGCACATGTCACAATATATATATGGAATTTTTCACCCCAATTATGAATTTTCAGGTATTTTCTTAGACTTGAGAGGCAGGTAAAGATGTCTCTGCATACATTATATTTGTAAGGCTTCTCTCATATGAATTCTCTGATGTCTTCGTAGGTTGGCTTTTTGGATAAAAGATTTCTCACAATGACTACAATCATAAGGCTTTTCTCCTGAATGAATTCTCTGATGAGTTCTAAGCCAGAATTTGCTCGTAAAGGATTTGTCACATTCGCTACATTTGTAAGGTTTCTCTCCTGTATGTGTTCTCTGATGAGATCTAAGACTGCTTTTCTGGGCAAAGTATTTATCACATTCATTACATTTGTAAGGTTTCTCTCCTGTATGTATTCTCTCATGAGTTGTAAGACAGAACTGGTTTGAAAAGGATTTGTCACATTCACTACATTTGTAAGGTTTCTCTCCCGTATGAACTCTCTGATGTCTTATAAGGACTGCAGCATAGGTAAAGGATTTGTCACATTCACTACATCTGTAAAGCTTCTTTCCTGTATGAATTCTCTGATGAATTCTAAGATTGCCTTTTAGGGTAAAGGATTTGTCACATTCACTACACTTGTAAGGTTTCTCTCCAGTATGTACTCGCTGATGAATTTTAAGGTTGCCTTTCTGGGTAAAAGATTTGTCACATTCGCTACATTTGTAAGGTTTCTGTCCCGTATGTACTCTCTGATGAGTACTGAGACTGCATTTATTAGTAAAAGCTTTATCACATTCATTACATTTGAAAGGTTTGTCACCAGTGTGAATTCTCTCATGTCTTTTAAGACCTGAAAAGGTGCAAAGGGACTTGCCACATTCCTTACATATGTAAAGTTTCTCTCCTTCATAGGTTCTACAATGGTATTCAAGGTGTGACCATATGTACAGGGTCCCAGTATCTTGTTTACATTCAGAAAGTCTCTCTCCTTCATGAATTTTCTGATGTTTTGTAAGACCCGAATAGCAGATAATGGGTTCACAGCATTCACTGTATTTGTAAGTATTCTCTCCTGTGTGCGAGCTATAATGCCTTTCCAAGTCTGCCGTATGAAAAAAGCACTTACCACACTCTGTACATTTGTAGGGTTTTTCTTCACAATGGATCTTGTAATGTACTTTGAGTTCTGACAAATGCAGAAAGGATTTATCACATTTTGTACATTTATAAGATTTCCCTCTAGTATGAGATTTCTCTCTAGTATGAGCTCTCTGATGTCTATTGTGGCTTGAATAATACCTGAAGCGTTTTCCACATTTCCTGCATTCGTATGGTTTTTCTCTATCAATTTGTTTCAGCATGAATTTACATTTAGAGTCAAAAGATTTTTCATACTCTGTATTTTTGTATTCTTTTGTTGTTATGTGGATTCTTTGGTGCTGACTAATGGTGGAACAGAAATATAAAGAGTTTACCCACTCATATTTGTAAGGTTCTTCTCCATTGTTCCCACTTGTCTGTCTGTCTATATTTAACGGTTCAATAGAAGCATCTTTGTGGTTAACAAATCTTTCTGCAATGTCATTTCTGTCATATGGTGTACTTTCAAAAGATTCATGAACAACCTTGCTTAGATCGTTATATTGCAAAGACTTCTTCTGGATATTCACATGATCATAAATAATTTGCTTTGTGCTTTGATCCACGACCTTCTCATATTTACCACATATGCAATGGTTCTCTGGAAAATTAATATAATTAGGGATAACAGAGATTAATATATGAGTAAAAGATTCAATAACTGATGTTTTCTAAAACATGTAAACTAGAAATTCCCAGAGACTGCACTCTCTGCAAAGGTCTTTTGTGTTCAAGATCAACAGATGGAAGCTCATGAGAACCTCCAATCTGATATATATCAAATCACACGGAACAATAATAGATGTCTCATTCCTATGTAAGCTCTGCACCTTGCAGACCATAGGACAAGTGGATGATTAGCATTAAAGACCTTCACAAAAGACTTCTCTCAAGGATCATATGAAGCATTATTCTCTAATTTCATGTTTATAATTTTGAGACAGAGTCACACTGTGAGGCAATTCTGGCCTGGGAGCATAATTCATAACCCAGATTGATGTGGAACTCAACATAGGCTCTACCTTTAGTATCAAAAGTGCTATGACTAGAATCATACTGTAGCAGTTGGTCCCCTTTGAATTTTCCATGGTGTTTTAAGGCATGAGGAGGTAGAAAGAAATTTCCCACATTGAAACGATGTCTCAAAAATAAAAAAAAATAAAAACAGATCAAGATTTTCACAACCAACAGCAACCCTCTAATATTTCTTAAATCAGAAAAAAAAGAGTACTTGTTTTTCTAATCAGAAATAAATGAGTTATTTAACAGTACAATCAAAATATCCCAATTACTATGTGTACTGTAATATAGTTCCTTAGCCTGAATATATAATTTTTTTAAATCTTGAAATTTTCTTCAAAAATTATGAGAACTGGAGAGAGTATACAGAATATGACTGGCTACTCTTCCAGAAAATACAGAAAAATAATTTTTAAAAAGCACTATACAAGTTATGATAATAACTAGAATTTTCCTTAGTTCTGGCAGTTCAAGAAAGTTGTATATACACAAAGTGGAAAATACAAAGGATGAAGCAAAAATTGTAGAACATTCTTACCCACGAAGACTAGATTGTTGTAATTCTCCAGCATCACATCCATGTACAAAGCCCTTTGAGTACAGTCTAGACTTTCCCATTCCTCCTGCGAGAGGTCCACAGCCACATCCCTGAATGTTAACAGACTCTGTAATGAAAACTTACCTAATTACCATGTGCTACTGGTAAAAGAGATCTAAAGAATCAAGAGATAGTTTTGAAATGCAGATGAGGCATAGCAATTAATGACAAAGATGTCTGAGAAGTATTCCAGAGATGTGCTAGAAGTTAAGCAATATTTCTCTAACATGGACAATGTATTGAATGACTTGTTACTTACATTTGTGGGGTGTTTCTCCTTCATGAATTTTCTGATGTTTTCTAAGACCTGAGCAGCAGATAAAAAATTTGCCACCATCACTGCATTTGAAAATTTTATCTCCAGTTTGGATCTTATAAAGTCTTTAACTCCTATAAAATGTTGTTTGGTTTCCATCACCCTCAGGGCACTCACTATACAACAGTTTTTAAGACCAGTTTTACAAGAACCAATGTTTTTGTCTGAATTCTATAGGCAGAAGGCACATATAGTACACATTCAATCATTCAGGCATATATATAGAAATACATAAAATTACATTAAATTTTAATTTTAATTAAAGATACTTTTCAAAACAGTCATAGTCTTTACTGTACTTTTAATCTCTGTAAAAAACGAGATAACATAAAAGCCTTCAAATCAGCAAATGTTTTTAGGCTATACAGATACACATTTGAGCATAAGAGGCAAGAATATATGTTGATATCAAACAGGATCCCAGTATCACATCTCAGATGGTCAAGTTATAATGAGCAAAACCATTTTTCCCAAGTCTAGAACTCCTAACCTAGCTCAATATTGGACAATATATCAATCCTATCTGCAGGTGGTTTTCACTTTCTTCTAAAATGCTCAGTAAAGATCCTGAGGCCCATGTACAGTGCTTCACCCATTCTAGAACAAACAGGTAGATATAGAGTGCAGAATTCATGGATGAATTAAAATTAGAGTTTTTTTCTTTCAAAAGTAAGCACTGTGACATCAATGCATATTTCCAGTGTTCCAAAAATCAAATACTTGTGAAGGTATTTTATGAGAGTATTTTCAAAATCATGAAGTAAACTGAAAGTCTGCATTAGCCAACATTAGTATTATTTAAATTTTTCTAAACATGAACACAAGCAATACAGGTTATAAGAATTACATGCAGTGTTTCACTACAGAATGAGAAATCTATGTTAATAAACAGCTTATCTTACCTATTCAAGGGCATGGGAGATATTTCCATTTTCTAACATCTTTAATATCTTCCATGCCCTTGAATAGGTAAGATCAACATAAGAAAAAATGGTAATCTTATCAAAAACAATCTACAGAATCAATGCAATCCCCATCAAAATCCCAAAAGAATTATTCACAGACCTCAAAAGAACAATATTCAACTTCATATGAAATAACAAAAAACCCAGGATTGCCAAAACAATCTCGTTCAATAATAGAACTTCAGGAGGCATCACCATCCCCGACTCCAAGCTCTATTATAGAGCTATAGTAATAAAGACAGCTTGGCAGTGGAATAGAAACAGACTTGTGGATCAATGGAATCGAACTGAAGACCCTGACATTAATCCACATACCTATGAACACCTGACTTTTGACAAAGAGGCCAAAAATATACAACAAAAAATGATAGCATCTTCAACAAGTGGTGTTGGCATAACTGGATGTGGTATGTAGAAGAATGCAGATAGATCCATATCTATCACCCTGCACAAAACTCAAGTGGATTAAAAACCCCAGCATAAACCCAGTTACACTGAACCTTAAAAAAAAAGAAAAATTGAAAATACCCTTGGAACATATTGGCACAGGCAACCATTTCCTAAATATAACACTAGTAACACAGACACTAAGAACAATAATTATTAAAATGGACCTTCTGAAACTGAGAAGCTTCTATAACGCAAGGGGTATGGCTAATAAGACAAAACAACAGCCTTCAGATTGGGGGAAAAAAATCTTCACCAACCCAACATCTGACAGAGGACTGATCTCTAAAATATTTACACAACTCAAGAAACTAGGTTTAAAAAAAAATCAAGTTTAAAAAACTGGGGTTCAGAGCTAAACAGGAAATTCTCAACAGAAGAACTTCAAATAGCTGAAAGACACTTAAAGAACTGTTCAACATCCTCAGCCATCAGAAAAATGCAAATCAAAACAACTAAGATACCATCTTACACCTGTCAGGATGACTAAGATCAAAAAACACAGATACTAGCTTATGCTGGAGGAAATGTGGAGAAAAAGAAACACTCCATTGTCGGTAGGAATATAAACTTGTACAACCACTTTGGAAATCAGTATGGTGGTTCCTCAGAAAACTGGAAATCATCTACCCAATGATCCAGTAATATCACTATTGGGTATATACCCCCCAAAATGCATATTCTTACTCCAAGGGAATTAAATTAGTTCAACTATGTTCATAGCAACATTATTTGTAATAGCCAGAACTTGAAAACAACTTAGATGCCTCTCAAATGTGTAGTGGGATTCAGGTGTCAGCTGATAAGGTCCTAAAACGCTTATCCAGAGTCCCAAGCTTCTGGAGGGGGTGTGGCCAACCTGGAGGAGGTGTGGCCAACCCCATTGATAAGGGGCTTCTGGGACATGTGGAGCTCTCTTCCTGGTTCCTGGCTGCTAGAGAGACAGGATAGGAATCCATCGTCTGTCCATCGCTGGTCCATCGCTTGCATACTCCAGTCCCTGTTCAGGTGCTACTATAAGCTGTTGCTAATACCGTGAGTGTTGATTTATATTCTAATAAATATTTATCTTGGACTGGTGCCTTGTAAGTAAAACTCCGCCTACACAAATGGATTTAAAAAATTGTGGTGCACTTACACAATGGAGTACTATGAAGCAACAAAAAAAATTGACAACCTGAAATTTGCAGGCAAATGGATAGATCTGAAGAATATCATCTTGAGTGAGGTGACAGACCCCAAAAGATAAACATGGTATGTATTCATTCATAAGTAGATTTTAGATGTAAAGCAAAGGATAGCCAGGCCAAAATCCACAACTCCCAAGCAGCTAGGTAATAAAAGAGATATCCATGAATCTCCCTGGGAAGGGGAAATAAAGATCTCCTGAGCAAACTGGCATCATTGCAGGTTGTGGGGGAGGGGGAAGAAAACAATAGAGAATGGGATGGTTCAGAGGAGGAGCAACAGAGAGGGAGAAGAAAGATATAGATATCTTGACAGAGGAACCATTGTGGGGTTAGAGGGAAGCACCCAAGAACCCACAAGATAAGCCCAGCTAAGACTCCAAGTAATATTGGAGAGGTTGCCAAAATTGACTTTCCCCTATAATTGAATGAAAGACCACCCTAACTGCCATTACAGAATCTTCATCTAGCAACTGATAGAGGCAAATGCAGAGATCCATAGCTAAACTGGGTTGAGCTCCCAGTCCAGCTGAAAATAGAGAGGATTATATGAGCAAAGAGATCAGGATCATGAGGAAGAGACCCACAGAGATCACTGAGGAACCTTCATGAAATGGAACTAATCTCTTCAAATGTAGATGACAATCGAAGGGCGTGGGCAGTTCACGGAGCCTCTGGCAGTAAGACCAGAGATATTCCTGGTGCATGAACTGGCTTCTCAGAGCCCGTTCCCTGTAAGGGAACACCTTACTCAGCCTAGATACTGGGGGGTAGGGCCTCAGGCCTACATCAACTGAATGTTATCAGAGGAAACTGACTAACCTTGGGAGTCCTTGCCCTCCTTGGGGAATGGGATTGGGGGAACAATGATGGGTATGGGAAAAAATTTTAAATAAAAAAATGCATATGAATAATCATATACGATATTATTATATTCATACAATATTATTGAACATAAAGAAACAGAAACATTACCACTACTCCTCAGAATTTCTCTCTACAAAATTATAGCTTCAGGGAAAGGCAAACAGGGTGAAAGGAACATCTTCCCAAAAAATAAAAAGACATTAAAAATGTGTGTTGATGCTTGAAAATTGATGCCTGATGCACAGCACCAAGTCAAAACTGTCTAGAAAATTCTTAGTAATATATTCTACATAGTTATATATATATATATTGATATAATACCACAAAGTTATCTCTCTCTCTCTATATATATATATATATATATTAACATATACTACAAAGTTGAGATAGTACTGCTTATGACCTTCATGAAAAATGAAGAGAAAGAAAAAATAATCATCTTTTAAGAAATTACCACTGAAAATTGTATAGAACCTTTCCTGAGACAAATGCCATAATCTGAAACCAGGATCCTCACAGACAAATCAATTTTATGGCAAGAGAAAAACACATTATTCTCACCATTATGCACTCTCTAGGGTGTTGTAATATTTACTATATGGATTCAAGACAGCGACTCTCTTTTCATTCCACTTTTGCACAAATTACTCGATGATTCAGTGAAAAGGTCAATGTATCTGCACGCCCACACTCATAAACCTGTTTCTGGAGCCCTGGTCATCCCAGAACTGCGATCCATGCCGCATATAAAACCTTTCTTCTTCATAAATATAAAAGGACACATGTCCATTCTTCGTAGAAACTGGCCAGTAATATATTCCTAGGAGCACCATTTACAACAGATTCTCTTCCCAAATGGCAGGAATTCATAACACTTTATGTCATCACAGTATAAAACTGAGTGCAATGTGCTATGCGGATGGATGATCTAAAATCTTACTCTGGATTATCAAAGAAAAGAAGATGAATCAGAGAAAACAAGCACTGTTTTTTCTACCAGAAGAAGAGAATTAAAGTCTCTAATGGCTTCAATAACAAAAGGTTTTCGAAGAAATGTGGACGTGACACTGACCTGGGGAGCAGTTATCACAGAAGCGTTCATTCTTCCTGTTGCTCTTCTCTCAGAAACAAAGACGGGAATTCTTGTTGAAACTCTGCATCAAGATGTTGAAAATACACACCTAAAATTAATATAATTCTGTTATGAATAATGCCAAACCATATAAAGAGTTAAACAAAATGATATCAGAAAACATTTCAACCTTCACACACATAGGAGAGAAGTAAAGCAAATATTTAGAATGGGGAAAAAATGATTATGAACCTCTTCACTGCATGGAGAAGGGCACCCAATCAGGCAGCACTGCAAACCATCACTAGAGGCAAAATGTAGATAAAAGGAGAGAGAAATTATCCATGAGAACACAGCAAATAATGCGTTTCATATAAGGAATAGAATAGAGGCGATCTGGAGAGTAACAGACTGTCCAACAAACAAAACCATCAAACTACCATTTCCAACTAAGAATGAAACAAACTAGTATAAGTCATATTACCAACCAGGATATTAAAACAAAGCACATTAACAAATAAGACCATGATATGAAAATCCATAAGACAAACCAACAGATCTTATGATAAACTCTTAAAGGTAACAGGAAGGAATGGAATAGAGCTGGACACACAGTAAAGGCCAAGTGTGCTACACCAATGCCAAGCATACAGTGCAGAAGAAAAATGAACATTATCAGAAAAACTGTAAGGAGAAGATACATACAATACCCAGTCGTACTGTATATAGAGCATAAGATCGAAACAAAGAAATCTGAACTGAAAAAAAAAGAATAAACAGGTGGAAAAGTCATAAAGTTCCTTTTTAGTGGTGATGTGATCTCACGTAAAATTTGCCATAGAAACCATGGGAAGAATTTTAAATTGGTAAGTTATTTACATAAAGCTAATACGAACAAAACTAATACACATCTCTACCTTTCCTATTTATTAATAATGACAATTTACAAAGTAATTTAGAAATTAAAGGCATTCAACTGCTTCCAAAATAGCTAAGAATAATGCTAAATAAGGATGAATGTACTTTTATAAAGAAATTTTTAAGGAATTCAGAAAAAAACAGTACACAAAAAGTTGACTTTCTGCACATCGACTGATGAACCAAATGGTGCACATGATTTGTTTTGGTGAGGGATCATGTCTGCCATGGAAGACTATGACCAAAAAGTGAGGTGGAGAGCTAATTTATTTGGTTCACACTTCCATATCACTGCTCATCATTAAAGATAGGACAGGAATCAAGAATCAGCTGATACAGAAGCCAGGATAAAGGGGTTGCTTACTGGCTTATTCCCCTTGGTTTATTCAGCCTGCTTTCTTACAGAATCCAGTACCATAAGCTCAGGAATGAAAGCACCCACAGTAGACTGTGCCCTTTCCACAAATCACTCATTTAAAAACTATGCCACAGCCAGTTCTTATGGAGACATTTTTCAAATGAGGTTCCCTCCTCTCCAACTCAGATTGGCTGAGATTAAGGGTGTGAGTTACCACTGTCTGATCATCCTAGACTGACTGTGGGTAGATCCCTCTGATCTCAGACTGGTTTTTATTAAATTTGAAACATCTCCCCACAAGTCAGCCTTGAACAAAGAAACTTGTTTTTTAAAACCACACCCTGGAGGGGCTTCCCTTGGCTTCCTAAAACAATGCTGTAGTATGAAGACACTTTTCTGTGTAATGAAATGCTATCTGATTGAATTATTGGCCAGTTCCAGAACAGGAAATATGAAATATACTGGAAACATGGCCAAGAGTATTGAAGTGGGGGGGTAGCAGGCCATGGAAGGGAACCCACTCAGGACATTATGCTACTCATCACATACTACTCCGGACATTACACCTGGTTCTGTACACAACATGGCTGGGACCGTTCACAGCCAGCGTCAGAGAAGCACTACAGTGCATTATATACATATAATGAGCAACAGTTATTTCAGGGACTCATCACTGGTCACACAGATAGAATTAATGAGTGCTGACTGCACAGCCATGGAAAGGAAATCCATAAAACATGGTTCAAAAGAAGGGAGATTATCTCTGACACTCAACACATTGAATACTCTTCACAAAAATGGTCAGGAGAAAAATCAATTTACATGAAAGCACAGGGAATCTGAGTATGTAGAGTCATCCCAGCTGTGACGCAGCAGAGTCAGAAGGTCACCAGAATATGAAAGTGTTGGAAGATAGACATCCTATGCAACAGAGCAGCAGATTCAGAAACATCATCTTGTGACTGTCACCAAAATAACATAGGTGTGCTGCATAATAGGCAGCCTTGTCAACAAAAGGTGTTAGGAAAAGGACCGATCCAGAAAAAAAAAATTACCTATTGAATCTCTCCCACAAACTAATGAATCACAGAGCTTCATATATGTTGAAAAATAAAATAGATATGAAACTGAAAACATACACAGAAAACCAAAATATAGAGAAATACCTGTAGAGCACATAATTTTACATGTTGGTTTTTATGATTAGTTCCCAGAATATCTCATACATAAAGAAAAATATATCACAATGTAAACCAGCTAATGGGGCTGCAAGTCTTTAATCCCATCACTTGGAAGGCAGATATTGCATATATTCTAGTTTGTTTTTAATCAAAACTCAGAACCAGACATCGGGAAAAAGATGGAATATCAGAGAAAAGAAACAGGCCATGGTCAATTCTCAGGCCCAAGAGTGTAAATACTATCTTCAAGAGTCCTGTCAGGCTTGTTACTTTTACCGAATGCCTGATTGTCTACCTACACCTACCTTAAAAATCTTCCCTGCCCAGCTGTTTCAATTCTAGGCTAATTCAGCCATAATCTTAGAGTTAGGATTAAAGGTATGAGCTATTCCTGTTTGATTGTTAGGCCTTGAATTTAGAGAAACACAGAAAGATCTCTGTCTCCAGAGTGATGGGATTAAAGGTAAAATCACCACTCTCAGACCCTCAGCCCTTGACTGTGGGTGCTTCTGTTCTCTGATATTCCAGGCTGATTTTTAAACATAAAATATACCACCACAGGCAGACCTCCAAGTTCAAGGGCAGCTTTGTCTTCAGTGTGTACCAGGACAGTCAGACTGTAAGAGAAACCCTGTGGGGATATGTTTTATATTTAATAAAAACCAGTCTAAGATATCAGAGGGATCTACCCATAGTCAGTCCAGGGGGATCAGAGAGTGGTGACTCACACCTTTAATCCCAGCACAGGGAATATCTGGGAGTGGTGACCTACCCCCTTAATTCCAGCAAACTAAACTGAATTTGAGGCCAGTTTAGTTTACAGAGGGAGTTCCAGGCTCCAAGGCAGGCAGTGGTGGTGCCACGCCTTTAATCTTAACCTGGATGTGAAAAAAGTGGGCGAAGAGGGTGTTTAAGGCAGACATAGAAAGACAGAGCAGGCAGTAGAAGCCATGAGGGGTGAGGCTGAGGAAGCTGGAAGACAGCGGGGTGAGGTGTGACTGTGGTGTTTCCTCTTTGATATCTCAGCCTTTCCCTGAGATCTGGCTCTGAGTTTCCTTCACTCTTGCAACAAAACCCTGTCTCCAAACAAACAAATAAGTAAATAAATAAATAAATATATCACAAAATAAAGAAATAATCAATTCAAGGAAGAAGCATATGATTAAGAAATGCTATGCACTATGAGGCTTGGAAAAATACTCACCTAATAGGTAGTGAAATCCTCTCTCTGCCAAGGCAGCATCCACACTCAAATTCCTCTGTAACAACAAGTCCTGCAAAGATAAAGAACTAAGACAATGTGTTGGTGGGAGTATAACTTACTGTGTCCACCACACACAACAGGGTATGACTTATTCAACAACCACACACACACAAAATTCACATAAGATTCAATTACATAACACATGTGGTTGGTTCGGTATGAAATGGCTAATTATAGTGTATTCTCACAAAAATAAACTACACCCTAACCAACATGCATGTGAATAGAAAGATCATAAAAACACATATATAACATTTGAACACGGTAGTTTTCATATCCTTATTCAAACGGAGGAGCACAACTGAAAAGATATTCTTTCCTGGGTAATGAGTCTACAAAAATCATTTCCACGGGAATGGGGAATTTCTGCAAAGCGGGAAAAGCTTTGCTAAGTTCCTATGAGATTTTGAGTCAGCACAGAGTTCAAAACCTTCAGAAGAAGAAAACAAAACTTCACTTCAAAATGTGTTAAAGGTTTTCTCAACAGAATCCATTGAGTAGTGAAGAAAGATACAGGAGATGCCTGGGGAGGACAATGCAGGTACATTTCACACTCTGCAGAGGCACTAAGTGAAGACATAAGGGCATCATCTAGGAGAGAGGAAATAAAGTAAAATCTAAAGAAATGACCAAAACATTCATAATTAGAGGTCAGTAAACAAACCACGGGGGACCAATTTTCTTAATTCAAAAGTTGCTAAAATTCCAGTAATAAAAATTATTTAATGCTTACACAAAAACACAAGAGATATAAGAATAGAAAGAATGTGGGATACCATTACTGTCATTTACAGTCGAATAAATTATAAAACCCAGTAGCATATACAATAAAATAATCTGAAGATTATTTACAGCAGAATACCAGAATCATTTCTAGAGAAAGAATGTGGCAACAGCAATCTCAAGTTTCATTGGTACATTCTTGTTTTGTTCTCATTTTTTCCTTAGATTTTGTAGTTTAGATAATGTGTTTCAGTGTTTTGAAGTAGGCAGTAAGAGCTCTGTATTTTTTGCATGGTGTGATCAGAAGTATGAAAGGCACGTAAGATTTACAAAACTGAATGTATGGATGGCTGTCAGATTCCATGTGGGTGCAGGGAATGGACCCCATGCCCTTTCCTAGAAAAGCAAGGGCTATTAACTGTTGGGTCATATCAACAGCATCGTCATTAGTATTGTAAGTTGAACTACACAGCACCAACACCAATACCTCCAAAGTACTTGATATACTTGATACTGTGCTGTTTCTCTCTATGGCGGCTGATATACTTGATACTGTGCTGTTTCTCTCTATGGCGGCTGATACACTTGATACTGTGCTGTTTCTATGATGGCTGATATACTTGATACTGTGCTGTTTCTCTCTATGACGGCTGATATACCTGATACTGTGCTGTTTCTCTCTATGATGGCTCTAGGTACCTTGATTCCTAACACAGAATCCAACTGATTCCCCAGGGCTCATGCAGTATCAGAACACTGACACTTAGGGACCATTTTTAGTCAGCATAACTTGAGCCGTGTCACTTCTATGCTCAATCGAAACTCAAAGTTGGAACTAAATGATGGTGATGACAATGCTATATGCCACTGTGCTTCTGAATTTGTCATGTAACAGAAACAAGGACTAATAGCTCCTAAAGGACAAACAGGAAGAGCACAGCATCATGCAATGCAATCCTCTCCTCTGTGTGGTGGGAGACTCATCCACACACAGCTCACCAACTTACAGTAGTTTCCCCTAGAATCCCGAGGAGCAATTGAGATGGGAAAACTCTCTCCCTCTCCCCCCACCACACTGCTGCAATTCTTCAAGCTCCAAACTGTGGACAAAGCCTGATGAAGGGTCCAGGCACTGCCACTCTTCTTGAGAGTGGTCCAGGCACAGCACTGACTGCCAACAAGTCATGAGATTAAAACACAGGAGGTCAGTGTTTGAGCGTCTGGGTTCCGGAGCTGCTTCAATAGCGGCTCTCAGAAGGCAGAGACAGGCAAATCTCTTGTGAGCCCAGCTTGATGTACACGGTGAGATCTGGGCCAGACAGCAACAGAATGATACAATCATTCAACAAAATAAATCCAAAAATCAAACACCAAGCAAATCTGCTCATGCTACATACAGAAAGGGGTTCTTTTTCTTAGAAAAAGGAGAAAAAAAGACAGTCAATTTGTTTGTTTGTTTTTACAGTTGAGTAAGAGGAACTATTTGGCCAATGCTTTCTAATTTTGACCTAATCCACAGTGCTTCTTATAACTGTACAGACACTGTGGCCTGACACCTAGAGCATATAAACATCCTGCACTTTTCTAGATTCTATGGTGTAATACTAAAAACTAAGCATATGAAAATACATTTTTGAAAGCTTCATTTACAACCTAGCATGCATAAGTCCAGGAGAAAAAATTACTTGAAGAGTTTGCTTAGTAAATGTTAATATTTACAACCATCGTTTTAAAACTTGCTCCAATATACTTTCTGATTAAATCCAATCTGCAGTGGTTTCTTTATATCAGTGTCTAAAAAAGCTCTCTGGAGATGCCTAGTCTCCAGGGACAAAGGCCTTTTCTTTGAATAGAGAAGTGGAAAAATAGGAGAGGGAGGAAGCAAAAATGCATTTAAATTCCAGTAGTTTTATAATTGTAACCAAGCAAAAATAACGATGTTTGCAAACAACAGATAAAACAACGCCTCTACCAGATTTTGTGAATATCTGGCAAAAATAAAATCAATTTTTAAAAATCAGGATAAGACACAGTTCAGCTGACCCAAAATTTACAGACAGGATTAAAACATGCACAGCAGAATTTTGGATTCTGCATTCCCATGAGCAGTATAGAAAGAAACCACACTCTAGTCGTGTTTGCTCCTGTTTCCTAGACAAGCAGGCCCTCGTGTCTGGTAAATCCTAAGGCCAGTGGGCACCACAGCTCTGGAGATGTGTCTTCCCCCCCAACATGTGACACTGGGGGGGGGGGTCACTTACCCAGGAGATACCAGCACGCGGGGCTTGCACGTGCAATGGGGAATGGCGGGTGTTCCAGGTCCTCCTTCCTGTTGTCAGTGGCCCTGGCCCCTCCCATCGCAGATCTGTTCCTGTCACGTGCCCTGCAATCCCTCCCACCACTGTTTCCACTCCCAGCTGTTCCCGGTTGAGAAAAAAGGCAGTGTCCGAATTGCCCACTCCCAGCGTGTCTTCAGCTTTTCCTGCACTAGCAATGGCTTGTGAGAAATTTTACGTATTGGGGGAAATGTCACCTCAACAGACAGTCTCCCCTGCTAATACAGACAAGGTATCAGCCCCTCCGCCACTTCACGTGGAGGTCAGGACAGAACAGGAGGATGGACAGTCGTTTAACTGAGCTCATGCTCATCTTTGAACTGAGGTCTAGAGAGATCCAGCCATTTGATGAGAGTCAGGTGAGACAGATCTCGGGGACGGTCGCCGCAGCCTGAGTCACAGGGATGAACCTTTTCTCCTTTAATTCCCCTTCCATAAAATATGCCATGGAAACCATTATGATGAGCCCAGAATTCTGGAAAACTTGGTGGACTCTATTTAGAGGTCTGGTCCGTAAGGTATCATTCTGACTTCTTAACATACAACTATAACAACAAAAACCACTTATATATACTTAACAATCAGAAATCATCATAATGAGGGGAATCATAACTGAGGGTTCTGTGTGTCAAAAAAAACTCAAAACATAAGACAAACACATGTATTTTGTGTTTAATAAAAGGGGATTTACTTCATTTCTGTATATCAGTGTTTTTCCTGTATGCTTGGCAATCTTATCAGGTACATCGGAAAATAAGAAGTCATCACAACTCCTGGAACGTGGGACCGTCTCTATGGCCCTGGAAATCACCTTCTCTTGATGCAAGTGTTCTCTGCATTATCCAGAGGTTGCCCAGCGGCCAGCTCTTGCTCTCTTCCCTGATACTTCACTGAACCCAGTGTTTGCTTAGACTGCAGAAGGGCTAGAATATTCCACAATTTTACCGAGAAGAGTTATTGTATGGCGTTACATAAAGAACACTGGGTTATTTACTCATCTCCACACACATATAAAGAACTGTGTCATAAATAGTAAATAGCAGCCCACGCCCCAGCTGTAGAACCTTAGAGGGTCACATGGTTACATCTGTGAATCTCTCAGAAAAAAATCAATTTGTTTAATCTAAATTATAAGAATTGAAAAATTCTCTTTCAGAATGTGAAGAATTTGGGCTGTGCTGTAGTGAACTAATCTGTTTGCATATTCCACATGAAGTCCTCTAATTAGGGCTTTTAGCTTAAATCACGAAGAAATATTGATGGAAAAGCACACATTACTACCTTGCTACATTCTTCTGCTCCTTCACCATGTCCACTCAGAGACCTGAGAATTCAAAGGTGCAAAAGAGCCAGGCCCCCGTCACCTGTGGATCACTACTTCTTTCTTGACCTGGAGCTCTCCATACTAGATAGAACCTAATTAGATTTACCATTTGCTCATGTCATAACGGGACTCAGGGTTGGGATGAAGTTATAGAACCAGCATATAAATGATCACCTGATTCGATGGCAGCTGTGCTTTGATGAAGAAACTTGCACACGATTTAACTCAGCTCATAGTGCAACATGGGTGAGTAAAATGCTCATCATTCAACTACCTGATATATAATAGCAATTATTGACTTCTGAGAAAGATAGTGAGTTTTCTTTAGTGCTGTGGGTCATATACATATAGCTATCATGACCTGGACTCTGTGCTTTTAAATTTGTAAGTATAAAATAATATTATAGAATGGGTATTTGGAGCCAAGAGACAGAGGATGAATTTGATCAAACCCATGACATATATGAAAGAAATTCCAAAAATTGTTTCTGTGAGTTATGGGATTAAAAGCATGGCCCTACCACTGCCTGCCTGCCTGGGAGCCTGGAACTCCTTCTGTAAACCAAGCTGGCCTCAAACTCAGATCTGCTGAAAACTAAAGGCTACATCACCACTCCTGGTCTTTTCCTCCCCGTGATGGGATTAAAGGCTTGAGTTACCACGCTCTGATCCTCCTGGATTGACTGTGGGTAGATCTCTGATATCCCAGACTGGTTTTATTAAATATATAACATGTCATCACAAAAAATAATAAAAATATATTCCCATGTCTCCTTGTTATTTTACTGGGGGTTTAGAAACATTGCAGTGGGGATTTCATATAATATATGAAGCTGGTTCTAATGAAGTCTCCAAATAATGAAGGATATGGGATCCCAACTGGCCATCTACTGTCACCAAAGTTTCCAGCACCAGAACTGAGTTACTGGTCAAAGGGATTCCATGGAAATCCCAAACAGCCCAGGATGTTGCCAAGACAATTGGTTACTCTTCAAAAACTGACTGCAATGACCCATTACTGAAGACAGCACCCATACAAATCACTGGGCATGCAGACGTAGGTCCAGTGCCTACATAATAAAGCATTCACTTTCAAATTCTAGTGTTCTTGACATGTAAAGGTAATTTTCAGGCTTCCAAAAGATAAACACCAAATCAATCACAAAACTTTTGATCTACAATCTATGATGCTTGCAAAATATGCTAGGGTAATGGTGGCACAAAGCTTGTGAGAATAAGCAGGCTATGGCTGATTTGACTTAAGGCCTACTCCATGAGATGTAATGAATACCAAACAGAGAACAGAGAGCCCAGAAACACGGTAAACCAAATATTAACAGCCTAAAAAGAACAATAAAGTGACTCCTAGTGATAATCTGCTACAGTCATAGATCAGTGCCTTCCTTATTCAGCCATCATCAGAGAGGCTTCCTACTGCAGCAGATGGGAACAAATATAGAGACCCACCCCAGACATTATACAGAAGCAGTGACATCGGAACACAGCACAAATGAGATGTCTCTTCCTAATCCCCCCAAAACCTCAGTAATCCCAAGGAAGAGGAGACAGAGGTGGAAGAGACAGAGGGGGCACAAGACACAAGGAGAACAAGGCCTTCTGAAACAACAAAGCTGATGTGAACTCTCTCAGTCACTCCGTTAGGAGATGTGGTGTGGTTAACACATGTTGACACTTTCCTTACAGACATCTATTGTAATCATGTATGGGAAAGACACTGACAATGTGGTAATATTGCAAGTGAATATACTTATGCTACCTTCAGAAAGCTGTGAAAATTATGGGAACTGTTCCATGAGAGACAAAAGAGAGAGAAAATATTCCCTTTCTTTGGGAGACTATAGTCAATTCTGAAGGTCAGAAAGTACAGGAGTATCACCTTAACTCTGAGTTTCTACCCAGAAGTACTGTAGAACAGGCCCAGTATATAGACTGAAACTGTATTTTCTAAGGTTCCTCTAGGTGAGATTGAAAGTAGAAGGAGATTGGACAGTGCCTGTACGTGCGTACAGCGCTCAAACAACAGGGTAATGAAACACGTAGGAGATGAGGAATCTACTGAGAAACTGTCCTAGGAAAGATCAGACAAGTCCATTCTGTAGATAGGTCCAGTGCCTACATAATAGAACATTCACAAAGAATGAACACAACTTACAAGTAACTTAGGAGTTGTCTACTATAGACAGTTGATCTTAAAGAAAACAGCAGTGATCCACATACAATAGAAAACCTGGGCATTCTACCCATTCTGTTGACTGCTTGGATCTTGTTCTAGCTCTGTGGTTTAAAATGGCCAAATTTGAGAAATTATTGGCTAGAGATAAAGATTTATTGTTTTGGAGATTTCATTCATTTATATCATGTGTCTGATCAAATTCACCATCTGTCACTTCCAATTATCCACTCCCATAATGTTCCTTCACAACTTTACCTGATTTTATATAAATAACTGAGTCCACTGTGGTGATATATTGTATATTTAATAAAAATAGTCTGAAATATCAGAAGACAGTCATCTACAGCCAAGTCATGAAGGTCAGGGAGTGTCGACCTACACCTTTAATCCCATTACTCATGAGGCAAAGATTCTCCAGATCTCTGTGAGTTCAAGGCCTAACAGCCTAGCAGTGGTAGCACACACCTTTAGTCCTAGCTCTAGGAATATTGATCCAGAAATTAAAATATTGGACAGGAAAAAGAATATAATGGAGGAATAGACAGAAGCCAGGCCGTTCTGCCATCACACCAGTGAGTCAGAGGATTCACGAGACAGTCCTGAAGAGTTATCTGGGTGATTACTGGCTGTGGTTTGCTCCCTGTCTCTCTGGTATTCCAGGTTTTCCCAAATATCTGGCTTCAGATTTTTATTATAATACCAAATAGAATTCATGCAATAGTCCACTTCATGCTATCTGAATGTGAATGAGTCACATCTCTGAAGAATACTGACTCTCCCTCTCCTAAGCAAGGAATTGCCTATCATATCTCAGATAGTGGTGTGCCAAACAGCTATGGTACCCATGCTGGGATGTGACCTGGGTTAAATTTGACAGAAAATATTCAATGACACTCATGTGACTGTAATGGAAACCAGGTAAGTTGTATGCTTGTGTTGTAATTTCATCGTAACCCTGAGTCTTATGGTGACATGAACAAAGAGTACATCTAATTATGATTCATGTCAAGTTAGCATATGTGATCCACAGTTCCCAGGGCCCTGTCTTATCTGCTGATCCTACTGAGTGCTTGGACCTTGTGATCCTATCTGAGTGAAAATAGCAAAGGTTCAGAACAACACAGCTAGGCAGCAATGTGTACTTTTGAGTTAATATTATCTCCAGATTTTAAACTGGAAGTCCAAATCATGAAAATTCTATAGAATGTATAATATGGATTATTTTATAACACCCTAGGCTGAATTCTTAACATTCTTAAGGAGAAGATTTCAATGATTTTCACATAATAATAGACTTATTCTGCCCCATGCACAAATGTAAAGCTGTTACTCCTTGGCACTGGGATTCAAATTTTAAAGCATCTATGTAAACTATCTCCCCTGCTTTGTCTTTTCCCTGTTCTAGAGAGCTGATTTGCCCCTCGGGACTAGAGACTTACCAGAGAGCTTTTTAGATACTAATCAAGTAAGGAACCACTTCACACTTGATGAAATCAGAAAGTATATGTTAGCAATCTTTAAAGTGAGTGCTGTCCATCAAAATGAGATGTGTATACTCTTGTATGTATATATAGCATTCAGAAATGTGTCTTAATGTCATATACTGACTTCTAATATTATACCTCATAGTGTGGAAAAACTCAGTCTTTTTGCATGCTGTGAGATGGTATTAGGTCACACCATTTTTAGTTAGAATGTGAAATACAGACCAAGACAAAATTACAAAACAATTTAAATAACTCTTATCTCTCAGATATAAGAAAATATTAACCCTAATTTTCTTTTGTCTCCTGGTGCAAAACAGGTTCTCTTCTCTTGGACACATGGAAAAATTGGCTTGGAAGTTTTGTTTGGTTCTAGCCTTGTTTTGTTGAATTAGTATCTCACTTATGTGGCCCTATTTAGCTCAGAAGCCATAGCTGGTCTCGTAAGGGATTTGCCTGCCTTTGCCTTCTGAGTGCTGTGGTTAAATCTGCGCAGAAACACAGCTGGCTCAGAAACTTGCTTCCTTTGGTTTTGTTTCTTAATTGAGGTTTTATGGACAGTCAGTGCTATGGCTGTGGGCTTCTCTCAGGAGGAGGAGCCCAGACTTGTGCAGAGATTGGATATGTGTCATGATTGCATCAGACTCCTTTCTGTGGGTGAGAATAGTCTCCTTACCATCACTTTTGCTCCTGTTCATGGCTCCTAGGAAAACTACCCTGCAAGTGTGTTCATGAGCATAACATGTCTAAGTAAAGTGAATCCTAACAAAGAAAAGAGCATTGGATGATGATATGTTCTTGTTCTTTATTATTATTATTATTATTTTTAGAGTAAGGCTCGTTTCCTTTTTGTTTCATGATAAAAATCAGAAACTTGATCTAGAATATGTTAACCAAACTGAATAGTTTCATGCCAGCACTCGAGTTTGGATGAAGCCCAGAACGGAAGTGGTGGGACTAAAGTTATGCTTCCTAAAAATGCTCCCTTAGTATTTCCCTAAGTATATTCTGGCATTCCACGAGAGCCAGGGAACCATTCATGGGATGCTTTGCTTTGTTTTATTTTTACCTACTGAGGACAGTATAGTGTTAGAAATGAAGGTGCTTTCTGAAGAATCCACTTATCATGGGCAGGGCTCACTGATAACCAGACCAGCTCACCTCTGAAGCAGAACAAAGCCAGGGAGGGTGGAGAGGGAGGAGACAGCAGCAAACAACCTGGGTGTCTTTGAGATAGGGATTGGGGAGGGGGTTCAAGCGACAGTAGAAGGAGAGGGAATGGGCTGGGGTGAGATGGTTTGTCGGTTAATATCACCTCCTTGTCTTGAAGAGAGCTCAGTACACACTGATATAGTGGGTGCACCCATCAATATCTTCAGTTCCTGACATCTGATGCCTTTTTCTGACCTCAGTTGGCAACAGGAACAAATACAGAACAGATACATACACAGCAGAAAACACTGATACCCATCAGTTAAAATACAAATCCTAAAGAAAATATTTAAAGACAATAATGTTGCCAATAAGATATGGAATTGGTTTTGCCACATTCTGTTTCTTGGTAAATGATACTAGAGTAATCTACTGTAAATAATACTGCTATTTTCCTAATGTTCATGTTACTGACTTTCCCTAAGATTGAATACTAGAAGAAATTATAGTTTGTTTGAGTGTATGTCTTTTATGATGTCCCAATTATTATATTCATAGCACTTTTGTATCTTCATAAAACAACTGAATGATTTTCACTAATAATTTTATATTATAAAACTGACAAAATGTATATGTCTAGTTTTGTTTCCTGCTCCTAAATTTGAATGTTTTTGGTAATTCCTTTTGATTCTCTTTCATTATGTTCAGGACCTCAGTAAGAATTACTTGGTGTCTCTGCAGAGTTTTAAGTCTGTCTTATTGTATTGCTATCGCTATCATTGTGTTGTCTTCTCCGTGACAATGCGCAGTGTTTTTCACTGATATCACTGAATGCATTTTCTCTCCTATTCTACTCCATGTTCTGTCAGTCTTGTGGGTCTACAGTGTTTTCTGTAATACCTACTGGGGTAACCCCGGCTCTGCCATATACTCCTAGGAACTCCCTACTCTCCACTTCTTTGTGTTTCCATGTATATTTAGTCTTTTTTCTATTTCTGTGAATATTGCTCAGTGTACTGTGTTTCATAGATAGGCTCACTATTACTCTGCTAACACTATCTTTGTAGCCCCTTCTGTCATGTTACCTGGGATTTGATTCAGGTCATAATGAATTTGCTCTTCATGGTTGTGCAAACAGTAATCCCTCATTTTCTGTATAAGATCACTTACAAGTCTCAAAAATAACTGTTGCTCATTGCATAAAAATTTCTCTGACTCAGGCTAAAAGCAGTACCAGTCTGTAGTGTGAACAAACAGAGCCACTTAGAGGCAGTTTGAGCATTTGTTCATGTAGCAAAATGTCATGAGGATCTTCTCTCTGATGGCTTATCAATTTCTCAAATATAGGCTCTTGGCCAGGTTTCCCATGCACTGTTTACGTTTTTTTTTCCTCTGGGATTGGCAAAACATTCAATCAGAAATTATTTCATTACACAGAGAACTGACTTTGAATTACAGCATGACTTTAAGAAACCAAGGGACGCAACCACCAAGCTTTCATCCAGAAACAGTTTTATTGTGCAAAGCTGACAGAAAGAGGGCCAGCTGATGTAGTCTAAAGCCTGAGCTCCCAATTTCAGTTATACAGAATGTTATATGTCCTTCAGTATGTGCCTCTCCTTTGCCTCCAAACTGTCCCTACATCCCAGAAATCCAAAGAGACATAGATTATGGGTGGCTATCGTAAGTTTGTTTGATAATGTTTGCTGTATTGACTCAAATGTAGAAAAATTTCCCTGAGGAACAAAATATGACAGAAATCATTTATAGTCCTGAGGCTCAAGAGGAGAATATTCATTACAGACAAGACATAGTGGAACAGCACAAGGGTGGTGACCGGCATTTCTCTGATGTTTCCTGGTAGATCTCACGGGCCAGATCTACATCAGTGGGTGTATATACTATGCCTGGCAGCTTGCTAGTATGATACAATGGGTCCACATCTGTGTAAGGTCACTGTTGACTCTTCTACCCAAAAGTAAACATAGCACATTTTGGCATTTTAAATGCTACTATCAGGACATCTGAGATATTCCTTAGACATTACGGTGGCCTTGGTGGTCTGATATTTTCTTGCCTTTATATTGTTGGTATGTACAGCATCAATGGATATATAGTATGGGTTTATGGCTTATTTCAGAGACTATTAATATTTGAGTTTTCTTGTACTATATAATTTTTGAAGTTAAGAACTGTGTTTCTTACAATATGGAGTAAATTACTCTCTGACCTCTATTAACCCTTTTAAATTGAGATATTTCTCTTTTCTTTTTGCTCTGTGTAACAAATGATGCACTATGCTGAGTTGGTATGGAAAGAGTAGACACTATGTCCTTGTCCTGAGATTATTAATGACCTTCCACTTTTCCTCATTTAATAAAATGCTGGATTTAGTTTTATGGCTTCTAATGTATGTTATGCTGAGGTATGTTACTCCTATTCTTAGAATCTTTAAATCTTTCAAAACGAGTAAATATGAAAATTTTCCACAGGCTTTTTATGTATGTTGATACATTCATGTTCATCCTCTCAGAGTCTATATGTTTGCTACATTAACTTTATATATCTTTACATGTTGAAATAGTCTTTTATCACTTAGCTGTGGGGGGAAATATGATAATTTATGCTTGTGGTTTCTATAACCACAAAGGGATTTCTCCTGTTTGTACTTGTCTGCAGTTCCACCACGAGTTAGAATAAGGTCTTACTATGTCAATTTCTCAATGCATTTATGGCCACTGGATTTTTCATTATTGTTCCTTATTTTTTGAATGGGGAACTAATTATATACCTGTTGCTTGTCTGAAACTCACTAGAAAGACAAGGCTAGAAGCAAATTACAAAGATACACAAGACCCTGCTTTAGAATAAAGAGGTTAAAGTCTGACTGCCACATTGTGCTCCATTTTTTTTCTTGATTGTTACTTTTAATTTTATTTAATATGTATGTGTTTTGGGGGCAGCATGTATGTTTCTGCAACGTGTACTTGATGGCTAGGGAGATCACTGGGGGTGATCATATTCCCTGTCAGGAAGTGACAGATGTCTGGATACATCAAAGAAAACAGTGAGGCCATTTGTATCCATTTCCACTATCTAGTCTTCCACACTAGAGATTCTTGATGTCTGTGAGCTCTTATATTCTTACTGTGATTTTTAGGCCAAAGGTTTTGATGAGCAGTAACTTCTCTAAAATACTGACTCTTTCCAAGCCCTCAATTTGTTTTCTTTGTGTTAGTGATTCTGACTGGGTTTGAGATGTAATATCAGTTGTGTTCTAGTTTGTAATTCTCTCATGGCTGAGGACTATGTGAACAATAAATGATATTTGGGGTGTCCTAGAAGCATTTTTAGCACCATGAATGGAATATTATCCTGATTTATCTCAACCTGTTCTTTGATGATATATTCTAAACTGGTGATTTATGTTAATTATTCATTAATTAACTGAGGCATTTGTGAAGTATCAAGGGTTCTCATTATATATAATATAATAACTGAATTATTCAAGAGGGGTAATTACATGTCTTTTTTCCTACCTATATTTCTTTCTCTGTCTTTTTCAAATTTTTATAGATTTCTTTTGTATAATTATGATTATCATGTGAATATCAGTGTTTGGTTGCATTTACATTTGTGTCCCATATATGTGTGGTAACTACAGCAGCCAGAATGGGGCATCAGATCCCCTCATATAAGAGTTACAGATAGTTATGAACTGCCAAGTGTGTTTTCAGATAGAACCCTAGTACTCTAGAAGTGCAATGAGTACTCTTAACTACCCAGCTTCACCCAGACTCTCTAACTAGGTTATAAAGCTATATCAAGACTTTCTCCCCTAACCCTAGGCCAGGATGGGAAACCCCTGGAGTCCAGAACTCACCATTAAAACCCCAGTTTGTTGAACATGCCCATCTACAAATCTCACCCCAATCCCTTATCTATCTCATCACCTGGCAACAGTCACTACCTGAGAACCACAGTGCATCAGCACCTATTGGAGCAAGAGGTGAGTGATACTTCACCCAGCCCAGCCAAAGAGCCTGGTCTCTGTGAACTAGGCCTCAGGGCACACAAGCCTTGGAAGACCACCCCCACCATTGTTCCCCTAATCTCAGTGAGCCAGAACTCTCCACTAACACACCACTTGGTAGGACACCCTCATCTTCAAATCCTGCCCCAATATGCAATCCGTCCCATCATCTTGTGATTGCAGAGGCTACCCTGAGACCCACAGTTTGCTGGCACCTGTGATGAATAAGTAATATTTGTCCTGATCTCTTTGAATTGATTTTAGTTTGAAGTCTATTTTGTTAGATATTAGGATAACTACACCAGCTTGTTTCTCAGGACCATTTGATTGGAAAGTCTTCTCCCAACCCTTTACTCCAAGGCAGTGTCTGTTTTTAAAGGTGAGGTGTGTCTCTTGTATGAAGCAGAAGGATGAATTCTGTATTCATATCCATTGTGTTAGCCTGTGTCTTTTTATAGGTGAATTGTGTCCATTGATATTAAGAGATATTAATGACCAATGATTGTTAATTCCTGTTATTTTTCGTGCGTGTGTGTGCGTGTGCGTGTGCGTGTGCGTGTGTGTGTGTGTGTGTGTGTGTGTGTGTGTGTGTGTGTTTACCTTCTTCGGTTTTTCTTTCCAAGATGCTCCTTCTATAAACATTATTCCTAAACACCCCCCTTCCTTTCATGACACAACCAAGGTTCTCTGTGTAGAGTATTGAACTCTTAACCACACACAAACTTACAAAAATGAAAAATAGAGCCTATACATGGAAGAAAACATCAAAGATATCTCTTTCTCATTAGACATCCACTCAGTATTTCCACTGTTATTGATTTTAATATTAATATGAAGGGCATGATTGGTTCTTTTCTTTGTGACAAATAAAATTCCTCAGAAATGGGATTTACCCATTTTCTTTTACCCATGAATATGGTCATGTGCACAGCAGCTGTGCCTATTACTTAACTCATGAATAGTACAGCAGCAGCTCTGCAAGACCAAGTATAACTGAGAGTGAACCTTAGGAGCTATGAGAATTCAGATTTCCAGTGTGGGTAGCATGATGTTGAGATTTTGGTTTTTGAAAAATCCAAAATTTATCCACACTTTTTTTTTTTTACCACTTACCATTCTCACCAGAGGTGGATAAGGGTCCTATTTTTGTATTTCTGACCTTCATCTGTTAAAATCATAGCCCTCCTACATGGCAATCTCTAATTTGGCTCAGAGACTGCTCACCTTGCTAACAGATATAATTTTCACTTATAATTGGATTAAGTCTATAGTTCTTTCCCAAAACTCCATCACATTTGGAGGCTCCTAGTGATATGCCTGGGAGATCCCAAATTCAAAGACACTTGTTAAAAATTACGTTGATGAGGGCTTATACGCATAGGATAAGTCAATCTTAAAGAATATATAGAAAAATGGTAGTAAGGTCATATAAAATGGGATGTTGCAATGAATGCCAATGATACAGCGCTAACTTAGAAAGTGCTGTGAGAAGCTCTAAGAAAAGAAATTGGAACAAAAGGATGAGCTTCTAGAAACAAGTAAACAACTTAACCTTCTACATCATAAAATTAGAGTAAGCATGGAGCAGAACTGAAACCGAAATGGTTTCCTCTAACAGTGTCTGAGGACTGGGCAGATTCAACCCTGAGTTCTCCTTTTCTTTAGACAAACCTTGTACTAATACCACAAAGAGAATACTGCATAAAACACACACACACAACAAATGAAACAAAAATGAATATTAGAAAGTTGTCATACAAAGTTAAATTTAACTGACACCCAAAGAAGATGAGCCACACAAAGACATGCAAAGAAAAATCACAAAATAGCTGGCAGGACATAGACACAGAGGCTGTCTGTAGATCACATAGAAATGGACTCCAAGCTGATTTAATGCCAAGAATCCAAGACTGTTTCAACATGGACAAATTTACTCAAGTATCTAGACATGATTCTCAATAGATCCATAAAAGGTCCAGGTCAAAATATAACATTAGCACAGTAAAGAAGGTCTGAAGAATGTGAAGACAGAAGGAACATACCTTAGCATAATAAAGACAATGAGACACAAACCTAACCATAATACAAAAAAGAACAGCTGTAATTATTTATCCCTAATCAGGACTTAGAAGGATGTCCGGTCCCTCCATACTAACTCAGTGAGTAGACAGTTCCAAGAACAGAGAAAATTTTAAAGAAGAAAACATAGGATAGTAAGAGATCACAAATAAGCCTCCCCGAGAAGAAATACAATTCAATTCTATAAATACCCGTAAGAAAGCTAAGACCCAATAGCCTCTCAATAAGCTATATAATACATATACTTACTTGGTTTTTATTTCAGACCAAGAAGAAGTTGCTGAGATATCAGTAGATCTCTCACAGTGTCTAAAAATATCTTGGACTCCCGGCTGGTAGTGTATGTAGTGTCCAAAACTGCAAAGCAGCCTAGGGTAGGGGGAAGTTGCCAATGGCAATATCCAGATTTAGATCCTATGTGCTACAATCCTATTCTCCAAGGCAAGGCGTACTCATTCCTGTCATGAAGATAAGACTATCTTCTGTGTTACAGAAGGCTTTCTGATTTGATCTGAGGCTGGTCCACATGGCAGAGGGAACCTAACCAAAACCAATTATGGGAAAGGTCACAGGGAATCTACTACTCACATTTTGCTACATGTAAAAATACTCAAGCTGCCTCCCAATGGATTTGTTCACATTAATAGCCTGGTGCCACTTTCAGTCTCTAATTCAACCTTTGATTTCAATGGACAACAGTCATGTCAGAGACTCAATACTCTTCAAATACAACAATTGTCTGCTTACTGCATAGCGTATAATGAGAAATCCATATTCCAACATCAAAATTGGAGGGAGCATTGCAGAAGAGAAAGCAATACTTTGTAAGAAGTGTAGAATGGGGAGGTGACTTATGAAAACAGCTTGCCATACATATGGCATGGCAGCTGGAATTAAGAACACATGATGTCCTGCCTATCTAGCCCCAACCTTCCCAAATACCATACATGAAATATAAGGGAAATAAAATGTGGCTGATCTAGAATGGATCATATGATTATTTTGGATAATGGTGAGTGAATAAAGTAATGCAATTATTAAATCTTGATATATATTATAAAAAATAAGATTTATACAAATAAAACTCAAAAGGTACCTAACTTGAGAGTGTTTTCCCTGGCTATACAACTAACCAATTATAAAGCCTTTATACAAACTGCTATCATTTTGCTTTAATTAAAACTGAAAACAAAAATTAGTTAATTAAAAAAAGTAAACAACTAACCAAACAGAAAAAGAGTTTTGTTTTCAAAGTTTCAAAAACAAAACTTGAATTCACAGAAGGAATTAATATGAGGCTGGAAGATGGAAACTGCATGCAGGTAGAATGGGACATGTGGTCAAAGCCATAAAGTTAAAAGATTTACATGTGAATCTCTCTCTCCAAGATAGACTGCAGTGATAAAGAGAATCTCACACATTTACATGAAAGTACTAAGACCATGTGAGTGTGGAGCAGCTCCAGACAGTGCAGAACTTGATTCATTCCATCTGGGATTTCAGCAAACCCACACATACAACAGCACCAAAGGAGTGGAAGGAGAGAAGACAGTCAAAGGTACCATGTCTCATCCAGTCTCAGAGCTCTTCCCATGTTGAGGGAATCATTTTATATATCACCTGTCCTGCAGTGTTTCCTGATTTTTCCTCTCATGTCTGTAGCCAAGATTCTAAATATGGTCACATATGATCTTTATTAATTTTGAAGAAATCCATAGCTTTTGTTTCCTTAGGAAACAAAGACATAACCTCTCCCCAATGCAACATATTTTATGACTTCCATTTTGAAGTTGAGACATCATTAAAATACATGGGCTGGTTTAATTTAGTAGTTTTAATACTCCAGTATCTCTCTGCAGCTATTGTTTTTGTACATTAGCATTTAAAAAAAATGAAAGTCAACAAAGCACCATATAGGACCCAGAAAAGGGGAAAAAAAAAAAAAAAAAAAAAAAAAAAAAAAAAAAAAAAAGAGCAGCAGATGAAGAAACAGCCCAAGGAGCTGTGACCACATGAATTTCTCCAAGTAGGTACCCTAGTCAATTAATCCTATCAGGAGTTGTAAATACCCACAAATGAGTTAAACTGGGACCAATTCAACTAGCTGTGAAAACCTCAGAGTGTCACATGAGGAAATGCATCCATATATAGATTTAGGGACCTAGTTTCTAAATGTGACTACAAATCATCAGGACGCAAGAGCAACAATAGACAAACAATACAGCATGAAATTAAAAATTTACATGAAACAGCCTATAGAATGTATATATCTATTATCAAACATTTCATAGTACAACACATAAATACCCAGAATTTAATAAAAGTTAAAAAGAAAAAAACTACAAAACAAGTGTTATAAGCAAATTAACAGAACAGATCATGCTAAAGAGCAATTAAAAGAGCCAAAATATACATAATAAATGCTCCATACATTTATAGTCATGAAAACAATGCTCATCAAAGCTGGAGAGATGATTCAGTGGTTAAGAGCATTGACTGCTCTTCCAGAGGACTTGAGTTCAATTCCCAGCAACCACATGACAGCACATGATTGTCTGTAACTCCAGGATACAACATCTCCACACAGATATATATGCAAGCAAATCACCAATGCACACAAAATTTCAAAATAAATCATAAAGAATACTCATCTAATATGCACTGATATCTCTTTTCTGCGTAGTCAGTGTCCACACTCAAGGTCCTATGTAATAGCAAATAGACAACACAGGAGGAAAATCACAAAGACAGTGCCAGAGAGAATCTACCTCACTGCAGCCACCAAACAAGTCAGTGTGCAGCTTTTTGAGCAATCTAGCAAAAAAAGAAAACCTAGAGAAGATGCTCATCAACTTTAGAAGGAAAGTAAATATGCTGCAGAACATTAACAATAGAGAAAGAAATGCAGGAATAGACAAATTAATAAAATGGTATGTGTTATGACTTTCTTCAATGATTTCCTGGACAATGTTCACCAGAGCAAACGCAAAAATACTATACAGCTTAAAATAAGGGACACACTAATAACAAATATGTACTTTCTATACATATGTATTCACTTTAAATATAAGGATACAAAATGTTAAGAGCATAGACAAAATTAAATATTTTGTGTAAATATTGCTGGTCATAATAAAATCTATAATATATAAAGAATATTAACAAGTTATCATATGGTTATTTCCAGAAAGCTATCAGATCAATATGAATTCATTTCAAAAAATAGTTTTCAAATACACAAAGAAGTTCATACCAGAATTGTTGGAAGCAAATAAACAGGGATAGCGTGAAGTTTCAACATCCTTCAGTCAGTAATGTTGGAAATAAGACAGGATATTAGTGAGGAAGATGAGCATAAAGTACAGAGAAAACCAACAAGTCCTATCAGGCCTCCAGAGAATCACACACCCAATAGCAGAGCGGGCCCAGTCTTCTCAAACTCCAAGCAGCATGTTCCAGAGTGGTCACGTGAGAACAAGTGAGCCTCACTTGGTGGTGCAAGCCTTTAACACCAGGACTCAGAAGACGGAGCAGGTGGGTCTCTGAGTTGAAAGCAAGCCTTGTCTATACAGAGAGTACTTGACAGGACTAGACAGAGACAGCCTCTCAGAAAGACAAAAACAAAATAAAGAACAAACAAAAACCCCAATACAAATCAAAAACCAAAGTATTTAATCATAGTAAATACAAATGTTTAAAACTTGTCTTTTCAGTGGGCAGTGGTGGCACATGCCTTTAATCCCAGAACTCAGAGGGCAAAGGCAGGCACATCTCTGTGAGTTCAAGGCCAATGTGGTCCAAAAAGAGAAATCCTATCTCATTAAAAAAAATAATAATAATAAAATAAAAAAAAACCAACACAGAAAAATAAGTCCCCAAGGGCATATACAGATTCATCTTCAAGTACTAAGGGTAAATAGAAACATATTGACTTCAAAGCTACAGAGAGAAATCCTATCTTGAAAAATCAATTATCTTTTCCAGGAACCTGGAATGTTGACAGCAACAGAAGACAGAAAAGAGAATACATACGAGACATGTGAAAACCAAATTCCTGTTGGCATGTTCTCATTCAAACATAAAAGACACATGAAAAGTGAACCACTGCTAGAATGTTCTCTTTTGCGGATGAAAAAGCATATCTGTAAGATTTAAAATAAGAAAACTCCACATGCATTTTTAACATAAAAAAGTTCTATAATTTTGCAAAACCATGAAGAGGTCTAAATGATGAGAGAAGCAAACCCAGAGTTAATTTTTAAATATACTAAAATTGTATCAATGCAAAACATTGAGAACTGACATGAAGACAGAAGACATGGGATATCAACAGGAAGACAATGAAGATGGAGTTTTAAAATATGCAAATTAAGCAGATCTTATCAAAATCCTGATGGCAGTACTTGAGGAAATGGATAAATTAACCTTAAAATTAGGGAATCTGAAGAAACTACAAAATGCTCCAAAACTTTAAGAGCAGGAAAAGCCAGGAGGCTTCAATTGTTTTTGATAACATTATATTAACATTATGATAAAAATATTTAATATTCATATAAAGACAGTGATATAAAGCATCATTCACATGCAAGTCTAGAAGAATTTTATTTGCCTCTGAATATTAATTCTCACAGGAAGTATCTTTTAAAACCTGCAATAAGAATATTCTGAGAATATTCTCAGCAAAATTCTTTAGAAACATTTTAAATGAAATATATTCTTGCAAAACCAGTTCCATGTCCTGTTTCTACTCTTACTTTATCCCTTCTCTACCCCTTCCTCCATCCCTCTAGCATACCTGGATCCTCTGCCACTGTATTGTCTCCCTTCACCATCCAGGGCTCTTAGGCTTCAAAGGTGAGCAGATCTGGCTGAGCAATGGAGAACCTGCATAGGAGAAAAAAGATTCTTCAGAAAGCACCTGAACTTCTCATGGACCAAAGGTAAAAGGATAACTAGGGTACAAATCACAACCCCAGAGAAGCTAGGTAACAAGAAGGACCCTAGGAGAGAGATTCATGGATTCCCCTAGGAAGGGGAAATAGATAAGATCTCCTGAGAAATTAGGGGAATGGATGGTGGAAGTAAGGCAATTGGGAAAAGAATATGAAGAATTGGGATGGTAGGATTGGAGGGGGGACAGAGGAGGAGAAATAGATATCTTGACAAAGGGAGCCATTTGCGGGTAAGAGAGAAACATGATACTAGGGAAATTCCCAGGAATCCATAAGGATGACCACAGCTAAGACTCTAAGCAATAGTAGAGAGGGTGCCTGAACTGGCCTCCCCCTATAATCAAATTGATGACCACCCTAATTATTATCATAGAACCTTCATCCAACAACTGATAGAAGTAGATACTGAGACTCATAGCTAAGCACTGGGCTGAGTTCCAAGTCTAATGGAAGAGAAAGAAGAGGGATTATATGAGAAAGGGGTTGAGATCATGATGGGGACCCACAGAGACAGCTGACCCTGAGCTACTGGGAGCTCACTGTCTCTGCGGTGAAAGCTGGAGAACCAGCATCGGACCACACTAGACCCTCTGAATGTGAATAATAGTGGCTTGGGCAGTTTGTGGGGCCTCAGGCTTGGGAAGACCCTGCCTTCATCTGGATGGAGATGGACCCTCACAAGCCGTGAAGAGTATAAACAAGAAGCAGAGAGAAAAGTATCACAAAAATGTCTCTTTTCTACTCAGGATTTCACTTTCACAAGTAGTGATTCTGCTTGGTCACGCCCACTACAAAACAAGCTTTCTATCTCGTGGTTCTCTTAACCACTGCTTAACACAGTCAAGGTCTCTTAATTTTCCTAATTCACTCAAACAGGATTAATCCCTAGTGTATAAACTGGCTTTTTGGAGCCCATTCCCTATGGAGGGACACTTTGCTCAGCTTTAATATAGAGAGGAGAGGCTTGGTCCTGCCTTAACTTGATATTCCAGACTTTGGTGGCTCCCCATGGAAGGCATTATCCTCTCTGAGGAGTGGATGGGGTTGGGGTGGGGGAAGCTGGGAGTGAGTGGGAGGATAGGAAAGTGAAATGGTGGTTGGAATGTAAAAACAACTTTTAAATTAAAAAAAAAAAAAGATGCATAACAGCTACTGGTGTTGCCAAGCCTCCTGAAGCACGGCTTGACAAAGCTTCAGTGCTTGGACAACATGGACTGACCGACCCTTCACTGCCCCTGGAGGAACTTGCTTCACCATTTCTGCTTGTGTTTCTAAACATCTTTAATATTTGAATTCCCTGCTATTAAAGGCCCCTTACCAAAGGCTAGAATTGGGATAAAGTAATAATTCTTATAGAAGCTGATGTTGATAAGAATAAAAATTATCTTAGTTCCCTAGGAGATTCATCTATACAAGGAATTGATTCTTCTATCAAACCGATTGCTTAAACTGTATGAGCAAGCATAAGACACAGGATCCGGAAAAATAAAGAAAGAAAAATGTAGGGAAGTTATAGAAGCTGATAAACTATAACTGAATCATTAGGAAACAGTTTTGAGTGTAAAACTAATGACAAGCGTTTGTGCCCCCTGAAGGCAGAGTAAACAATAGGAGTCTTTGTTTCTTTTCCTCTTTGCAGGATTGTAATAAAGATAGGAACCATATTGAAACAAGAGTTTATGACTAAGACATAAGAGGAAATATTCTGGCTGAGCAAACTGCTCAGCTTCCTGAGCGGAATTTTCAGATCAGGACTTTTCTAATATTGTAGAAAGAATTAAGAACAGAGCACAGTTCTTCAAAAGCCAAAAGAGAGGATGGTGGTGTCTTATGTCAGAGATAAAAGAAAAATAGAAACAAGAAAAGAAAAATTAAACAGGTCTAAGGGATTGGGTTCCCATAGAAAGATCACATAGCCATTATAATAGATAAATAGAATAATACAGAATAAGTTTGATATAACACATAGTAGGATTAACTTCTGATTCATTAACTCAGTCAAATTTAAAGACATCCTGTCTAGTATTTCTGTAAGCACAAGGCTTTACAATATCAATTTTAGGGAAAAAGACATTGAGTTAAAAGAACTGATTTTATCATAATGTTAGATTTTAGTTCTCATGAAATTTGGTTTTGCTCATTTTGCTTTTTTTACATTGATAAGATTATGTAGTCAAGGAAGACTTTAGAAAAAGTATGTTCCATGAAAAGACTTTGTAATCAATGATTAAAGTCAATGAGAACATGATTGTGTGTGTAAATACAGGCTGTGAGGATACAGGATGTCAGAGTAGGTCACGCCATACTGAGAAGTGCTTTCTCTCTATCCATCTCACCTACAACAAAACTAAATGTGTGCTGTGTCTGATTTCTCCGTCGCTGCTCCTGCATCCACCCACCTCAGACCCTGCCTTCGTCTGGATGGAGATGGACCCTCACAAGCCGTGAAGAGTATAAACAGTGAAGAGTATAAACAGGAAGCAGAGAGAAAGTATCACAAAAATGTCTCTTTTCTATTCAGAATTTCACTTTTACAAGTAGTGACTCTGCCTGGTCACACCCACTACAAAACAAGCTTTCTATCTTGTGGTTCTCCTAACCACTGCTTAACACAGTCAAGGTCTCCTAATTAATTTTCCAAATTCACTCAACACTTTTCTTCTCAAAACTCATCTAATCAGGCTGGTATCTCCACCTGCCTTAAAGGGACCCATCCATCCCACTCTGTCTCATGCTGCCTTCCACTCAACTCCAGCTATCAGGCTGCCCTGGACCCACTCTGCGCAGCCTCCCCACCTGCTGGCTGCAAGCCTACACCAGAACTAGATCAAGTAAGACATTGCACCAATTCATTTGACCTCACCATGTGTTCTGACCCCTTCACACACATTTTTATCCATCCTAACTTCCCATAGTGGGATATCAGCCTACTGGGCCAAGGATGCACAGCAAAAGACAAAACACTGTAAATTCTGATTCTCAAGTTTAATTCCAAGAACAAAGTATTAAAACTAAAAACATCCTTCAATCAAAGCACAAATCACAGCTATATCACTTAAGAAAAGCATTTTTTTATTTTTTGGTTCATCTTTTTTATTTACATATATTTTTATTTAAAAGATTTTTTTCCATATCCACCACTGCTCCCTATTTCCCCTTCTTTTCAGCCCTTCCTCAGCTTCCCCCACACCATCCCTCCACCCATTCCCCAGGGAGGGCAAGGAATCCCAAGATGAGTCAGCTCAGTCTGGCATATCCAGGTGAGGTTAAGTTTGAGTCCCTCCCCCAGTATCAAGGCTGAGTAAGGAATTCCCACTGTAGGGAATGGACTTTGAGATGTCAGTTCATGCACCAGGAATAAACTCTGGTCCTACTGCAAGAGGATCCACAAACAGCCCATGACTTTTGACTGCTGAGGGTTTCCATAAAGGTTTCAGTACAGAATTCCACAGCTTTTCAAAGAAGAACTAATACCAATACCATTCAAATTGTCTCACACAATAGAAACAGAAGAACATTGCCAAACTCTTTTTTATGAGGCTACAGTCACCCTGATACCGAAACCACACAAAGATAAAACAAAGAAAAAGAATGACAGAACAAGCTCCCTCATGAACATTGATGCAAAAATACTCAATAAATACTGGCAAGCTAAATTAAAAAACATATTGATAAAAAAAAATCATACACCATGATTAAAGAGGCTTCATCCCAGAGATGCAGGGATGGTTCAACATACAAAAAGCTGTCAATGTTATCCATTATATAGACAACCTGAAAGAAAAACCACATGATCATCTCATTAGATGCTGAAAAAGCCTTTGGTAAAATCCAACACTAGTTTATGATTTAAAAGTCCTGGAGATCAGGAACACAGTGAAAATACCTAAACACAATGAAAGCAATATACAGAAAGCTGACAGCCAACATTGAACTAAATGGAAAGGAAGTCAAAGCAATCCAACTAAAATCAGGAACAAGACAAGGTTGTACAATTTCATATGTATTCAATATGATTTTCAGTTGTAGCTAGAGCAATACGAGAACAAAAGGAAAACAAGGGGATACAAATTGGAAAGTCAGAAGTCAAACTATCTCTATTTGCAGATGATATAATTGTATACATAAATGACTCCCAAAATTCTACCAGAGAAGTGTTACAACTGCTAAACACCTTCAACAATGTAGAAAAATACAAGACTAACTCACAAAAATCAATAGTCCTCCTATATACTAAGGATACAAGGGCTGAAAAAGAAATCAGGGACACACCACCCTTTACATTAGCTGTAAATGGCATTAAATATTTTGGGGTAATGTTAACCAAAGAAATGAAGGACCTGTATAACAAACATTTTAAGTCACTGAAGAAAGAAGTTGAAGAAGATATAAGAAAATGGAAAGATCTCCCATGCTCTTGGATATGTAGGTTCAACAAAGTAAAAAGGAAATCTTACCATAATCAATCTACAGACTCAATGCAATCCCCATCAAAATCCCAACACAAATCATCATGGACCTCAAAAGAACAATGCTCAACTTTATACAGAATGATAAAATCCCAGGATTTCCAAAACAATCCTGATCAATAACAGAACTTCAGGAGGCATCACCATTCCTAATTTCAAGTGCTACTATAGAGCTACAGTAATAAAAATGGCTTAGCACTAGCATAGAAACAGACTTGTGGAACATAATCCACACACCTATGAACATCTGATTTTTGACAGAGACCAAAAATATACAATGGAAAAAAGTGGATGGTGGCATGTAGAAGAATACAAAAAGATCCATACCTATCATATCATCCTGCACAAAACTCAATTCCAAACAGATCAAAGACCTCAACATAAATTCAGTTACACTGAACCTGAAAGAAGAGAAAGTGGAAAATAGCCTTGAATGCATTGGCACGGGGGACCAGTTTCTAAATATAACACCAGTAGCACAAACACTGAATACAACAATAACTGGGAACTTCTGAAACTGAGAAGCTTCTGTAAGGCAAAGGACACAGTCAAGAGACAAAACAACAGCCTACAGAATGGGAAAAGATCTTCACCAACCCTACATCTGACAGAGGACTGAACTCTAATGTATATAGGGAACTCAAAAAACTAGAGGCCAAAAACCAAAGAACCAAATTGAAAAATAGAATACAGACCTAAATAAGGAATTCTCAACAGAACTCTAAAAGGCTGAAAGACACTTAAAGAATTGCTCAGCATCTTTAGCCATCAGAGAAATGCAGATCAAAACAACTCTGAGATACTATCTTACATCTGTCAGAATGGCTAAGAGCAAAAACACAGATGACAGCCCATGCTGGAGGGGATGTGGAGCAAGGGGAACACTCCTCCATTGTTGGTGTTGAGTGTAAACATGTACAGCCACTCTGGAATGCAGTATGGTGGTTCCTCAGAAAACTGGGAATCAATGTCCTCAAGGATCCAGCAATACCAGTATTGGGCATATACCCAAAGAATGCACATTTATACCCAAGGGCATTATCTCAACTATGTTCATAGTAGCATTATTCGTAATAGTCAGAATCTGAAAACAACCTAGATTTCCCTCAACTGGAGAATGGACTTTAAAAAATAGGGCACATTTACACAATGAGTACTAGTCAGCAGGGGAAAAAAAAAGACATCCTGAAATTTGTAGGCAAATAGATGGATCTGGAGAGTATCATCCTGAGATAGAGCCAGAAAAATAGACATAGTATGTACTCACTAATAAGTGAATTTTAGATGTAAAACAAAGGATTACCAGGCTACAATTCACCCCCCCCCCCAGGAGCTAAGTAACAGGAGGAAGTTAAGAGAGACATCCATATATCCCCCTAGGAAGGAGAAATAGAGATCTCCTGCATAAATTGTGATCAAGCATGGGGGAACAAGGCAAGTTAAGAAAAGAATATAAGAGAATGAGATGGTTGAGGGAGTGGGCAACAGAGAGGGAGAGCAAAGTAGATAATCTGATAGAATTGTGGAATTAAAGAAAAACCTGATGCTAGGAAACACCAAAGAACCTACAAGATGGGCCCACCTAGGACTCCAAGCAATAGTGGAGAGGGAGCCTAAACTGGCCTTTCCCTATTATCATAAGAATGACCACCCTAATTGCCATTATAGAACCTACATCCAGCACTGATGGAGGCAGATGTGGAGATCCATAGCTAAACTAGTAGATTGGTCCAGCTGAAGAGAGGGAGAAGAGATTGCATGAGTGGAGGAATTAGGATCATTATGGAGAGGCCTATGGAGTAGGCCATCCCTTGCTGTTGGGAGCTCACAGACTGAAATGACAGCTGAAGACCCTGGACCCTCTGAATGTGGATGACAGTCAAAGGCACGCGATTTGTGGAGCCTCTTGCACTGAGACCTGGTGGATGAACTAGCTTCTTGGAGCCCATGCCTGAGTTCAAAGCCTAACAACCAAACAGTAGTAGCTCACACTTTAATCCTAACTCTAGGATTATGATGCAGAGCTGAATCTAGAAATCAAACAACTCGGAGAAGAAGATATTTAAGGCACGTGTAGGCAGACATGGAGGTATTCTGTAGAAGTGACCAGCCAGCCAGGCAGAGGTGGAACATACCATTAGTTCCAGCACTTGGGAGGCAAAGGCAGAAGGATTTCTCTGAGTCTGAGGCCAGCCTGGTCTACAAAGCAATTTCCAGAACAGTCAGGGCTGTCACATAGGGGGGAAAAGTCTGGAGAGATGGCTCTGTCCTCTGATATTCCAGGCTGACTTCAATTATATCACCAGACATTTTGCTACATGTACAAATGCTCAAATTGTCTTTTCCCAGCACAACTTAGAGCTTCTTCTTTCAGCCAATGTCAGAGAAACTTGTTCACAATGTGCATAGCTATTTCAGAGACTCTTAACTACTCTATTACAGATAATAAGTACCCGCTGATTGCACCACATTCAGACCACAGGAAATACTACAGAATAGGAGGCAAAAGATTGTAAGAACTGGAGGATGGGAAAGTGACCAATGCCTGTGGGGGGGGGGGATTTGTTATTTTCAATATAATTTAGCAATTAGAATGACTTCATAATGTTATTAATGCTTGGTCAATAATTAAAATAAAACTGTCGAGAAAAAACATCTTGTGTATGAAAAAGAAACAAAGCACTTGGAAGGCAGAAGCAGGTGGATCTCTGAGTTTGCAGCCAGCCTAGACTACAGAGTGAGCTCTAGTATACAGGTTCTAAACCTACACAGAAAAACCCTGTCTCAAAACACAAGGAAAAAAAAAGGGCAGAAGAGAAACCTCTACAATGAAAAGTTTTATGTACACAAGTAGTGGACGGTGGGTCCACTGGAAGCTGAAAGGTCCTCCCACATTCATGAAATAATGACACATTACTAACACACAGATATTCAAACAGAAGGCAATGGAAAAGTTTGTGTTCTGTAAATATTTGAAGCTATTCCTATGAAAATCCTTCTTGTACCTTGTAAAGAAATAGAGAAAAATAATCTCAAAATAATATAAAATGTTAAAAAAAAAACACAAAACATTTACAAACCCTTGAGAAGCTCAAACCTAGATATGAGAATATACTAGAATAGTAACTATGGAAACCATTGAGTACTGTTATGAAGGGAACAGTAGGTATTAATTGGAAGACAAAAGTAGTTGGAGTTTAATACTTTATGAAGATACTAAGCAATTCTTGTCAAAATCTCACAGGTCTTATTTTAGGACATAGAAAATTGTTCATAAAAAATTAGAATCTGTAATAAAATCAAATGTTACAAAATTCTGACATTTTAAAAAAAGTTGAATGCATCAAAATGTCAAATTTTATACTATATTAAACTTACAGTAATGGCAACCAGTCAATATTGGTATGAAAACATAACTGGTGATATTAGAATAAAAACAGCATCATTCCTATGTAGTCAAAGGATACTCCTCCTACTCATTCTTACAGAGTGTTTTCTACAATAGTATAATTCTGAAATTGTTCTCAGTACAATTCCACAGAATCATTTCTAATGAAACAGAATGTAAGAAACTGATTTCATATCTGGATGTCACTGTCACTTGAACTTCTCACCACCCTTGCCTCAATGCCTCCAACATATCTGTATTCTTTGCTACTGTCTATTCTCTCTTCATCATGCTTTTTATTCTACTCCATGGAAAGCAGGCCTGGCTGATCAGTGTGAGAAAGGCATAAGGAAAAGACATTTTTCAGAATGCACCTGGATTACTAACATAGAACTGTGCTCAGTAGATAGAGATAAAACATAATTCTAGAAAAAAAATTTTTAACAGTCATATGGTGTGAAAAGAATGCTACTTAGGGAGCACTTTTACCTTAGATAACTTGAAGCCTACTTTTAATCAAAGCTCACTCAAAACTCAAGAGCATAAAGAAACTGACAGATTATCCTGAGAATAGTATACACTACTGAGTTTCTGAATCAATTATGGAACAAAGAAGAAGCCTTTTTAAAAAGAGCATATGAAGAGATAGCAAGCTTTATGACAATGTGCTTTGTCCTTTGAGAATATCACTATATTGTATGAGACACAAACACACACACACACACACACACCCCTCATACACGAGTCCCACGACTCCTAACCACAGCTCGATTGGGATGGCAGTATCTTATACTACTGAATTTCTTAAATTATCATGTAACAAAAGAGAAGTCATTTGCCTTCCTAAAGAACCAACATGATGAATAGAGAAAGTACCAATGTTTTTTTCTCTTTTTGAAGTTCTATCTTTACCCCCATGAGATTTGAGCTCCATTCACATGGAGCTCACAAGTTTGCAGAATTGTTTTCATTGGAAGCCTACGGAAGCAATATAGACTGTAAGAAAGAAAACTATTTCCCTCCCAGACTGCTGCAACTCTTCAACATCCAATCTCTATACAAAGCACATTGAGCAGGGCCTGGGCATTGCCATTATTCCTGAAAGGAGCACAAAACCATAAAACAGAATATCTACAAATCTTACGATAAAAAGAGAATATGCCAGATGTGTTGGTACAGTATTTAATCCTAGCATTAAAGAGGCAGAGGCAGGTAAATCCCATGTAATGCTAGGCTTTGATCTACATGGTGAGTTCTAAGACAGAGAAATAGACTAATATATTCACACAACAAAACAAAGCCTAAACCAAACCATCAACACAATTTAGCCACTCATCATGAGAAAAGTGCTTTGTTGGACCAAAGAGAAAACAAAAAATTAGAATCAAATTTTGTAAAGTTGAGTAACCAGAATTATTTAAAAGATGCTTTCCAATCTTGTTGTAATCTATACAGTACGTGCTCTAACCAAAAATATAGTGGGCCTTGATATTCTCACAGCGTTCATGCGTTTCCATACTGTAAGGTATCATGTTAAGAATTTAGTAAATGAAAATTTCTGAATGTAGTATTAACATCCTAGATAACATACACATTAGATGGAAAAATAATTGAAAAATAAAAATTTCCTTAGTAAATAGTAATATTGTAAAACATTATAGGACTTGGTAAATAATACCTTCATATTTAATAAAATCTGCACTGGTTCCTCATGAGCATAATCTCTAGTCAGTTCTCAGTGGGTGCCTAATCTTCAATAAGGTCATTTGCTCAAATAGGCAAGTGATATAACAAGGGAGGTAGAAAGCACTGGTGAGTTTAAATTGCAGAGCTTTGTAATTGCCGTCATAGCATGAAAACCATGTTTGCCAACAAAGCATAATGAAAAGCCCCTTCCAAATTATTCTTCTGTAAATATCCTGCCAAATATAATATAAATGAAAGAAATCGAAACCCAGTAAATCCCAGTTCATATGACCTACAGTTTACTGATATGATTACAGTAGGAGGGAGTGTGCTACTCAGCAGCAAGACCATGACTGCACTCCCGCTCCAATCCAACCTGCCCATCTGCCAGCCCAACAGCTCTGGGCTTTTCCTCCCAAGACACACCTGATTTATGGTTTGCCCAGGCTGTCCAACAGGGCATCCTGCAGCTGAAGGCAGGGTCCTATTCCTGTAAGATCATGCCCGGATCATATTTGGTATCTAAAATTGTAGCCCCATTACTGAGAAGTCCAATCAGGTTCCTACAATCTGGTTTTTATCAGGCATTTCCACAAATGCTTTTCATTTTCCAATCCCAAGAGTCGGTTTCATCTGCCATGGATCCTATAAGGTGACTATCCCTGTCACTGATATCAGCCCTTTACCCTCCCCATGCTCTCTCACTACCCTGGACCAGTTGTGTAGACTTGCTACATACCATTGACAAGAACAGTGCCTGTTAAATGGTCACCAACTGAAGAAAATATTTTGATGGCTAAAAAGTGTGATATCTTTCATTGCATACAATTTTACAAATTTGCCAAAACTCTGAAAAGTATGTGCTTGAATTAAAATAATGATCTTCAGATCTTCAAGCAGAGATGTCTCATCCATTAAACACATGAGTTGGAATCCCCAAAGTCTATCCATCTGATTGTAATCTTCACATTGTTAGGGGCCAGGCCAGAAATCTAATTTCTCACTATCTCTTGTCTCAAGTTCAACACTTCTGTGGCAGCAGTCACTGATAAAAATTACAGCTCTTTGAAACCAACAGCCTGAATTTATTCAAGATTGTACTAACCATGAGTTCACGTGTCAACAATCTCCAATACTGAGAACATCAAAATGTTCCCCAACCACATTTTCTTAGGCATTGAAGATAACTTTTTTTTCTATTAAAATCTGTGAAAATTTTATGCAATTGTATAGTTTTGTTGACTGTAACATACTGCCTTGTCTAAGGTCTAAATTTGAGTCTTCCTATTTTCAGTATCAATAAAATGCTTTGAAATTCGACTAGATATTTTTCAGCATTTTGTCAAAAAAATATCTGACAGTACTTCAAAAAAAAATCTTCCAGTACATTTTTGGGGGATTCCTAAAATACCTTAAGCATGGACATTGTGTCTAGTTCACAATTTGTCCCTCCCTCCCTCCCTCCCTCCGTCCGTCCGTCCGTCCGTCCGTCCGTGTGTGTGTGTGTGTGTGTGTGTGTGTGTGTGTGTGTGTGTGTATGTGCTGGGGGTTTGGTGGGGGAGGGGCAAGGTTTCTCTGTATGTAGCTTTGGAGCCTGTCGTGGAACTCACTTGTAGACCAGAATGGTCTCAAACTCATGGAGAACTACCTGCCTCTGCTTCCCAAATGCTGGGACTAAAGGCATGTACCACCACTGCTTCATTTTGATTTGTTCAGATAGACTGACCCAGGACATTAAGCTGAAATGAGCCCTTCGTAATGCTTTATGTTTCATGATGAATTTTCAAGGACATCTACAATATCAGCACTGTTTAAATGATTTAACAATAAGACCTGAAACTCAATGTATTCTTTGGAGCATATAAATGGAATTTTAATGTACATGAGATTACTACATGGGTAGCCTTGTTCAGATGATTATTGGAGTTTGGTTGAATCAGGTGGAATTCAGAGCCACAAAACCTAGTATGGATGTCTCATGGACCCACGCTTATCTACTTTAGTGACTCACATGACTTCTATGATATCTATTTTCTGTTATGTAGCAAATTTCAAAAAAACAATCACTTTAGCACATTTAATAAGACACTTCCTGGGGAGATGCAACATATATATGCATCTACTCACCCCAACAGGGAACTGAAAAGACAACCACACCAAACTAGTTGAACCAATGAGCTTTATTTTGGGGTTACTTAGAGAAATGTGGGGAAGTAGTTGTTTAGTGGAGCAAGGGACTCAAAGACAGTTATAATCATGAAGCCCCAAATCAGCATGGGATACACCATATGAATACAAGACATATGGAGCACACTGCACATCTGTACACATATCTTCAAATTGAAGAGTATACTACCTTGGTAGGTCATTTTGTCAAATCCTTTTCAAGCAATATGATCTGTCTTGAGTTTCTTCATTTCAGTTAAAGCATATTTAATCCTGTCAGTTTCAGGAAGTTCTTGAAGTTATTTTTAGGTATATATTTCCTGCCTTAATCAACTTTCATCCAAGATGGACCAATTCCGTCTCAAGGAAACTGCTCCAAAACAGCACACTCTTCAGGTTTCTGTTTTTTCTTCATTATGAAGTATTTAAGGTTGTATAAGTAAAAAAAAAGTTTTAATAAAACTTTTTCTACATTGTCACATTTTCAACATTTCCCTCAGTATAAACTCTTGATGTATTTGAAGATTTGAACATCACTTAAAAGATTTCTCAATTTTTCTGTATCACGAAGCCTAATGTGTTGCTAAAGCAGAGTATGAATAAAGAATATGCCACAATATTTTCTATGAAAACTTTCCCCCATATGAATTTTCAGATGTTTTAACAGACCTGAGAAACAGAAAAGACTTTTTCTTATCTATTATATTGTAAAGTTTTTCTCCTGTATGAAATCTTTGATGTGTTCTCAGGGTGATTCCATAGACAGATTTCTTACATTGACTATATTTGTGGAGTTTCTCTTTTGTATGAATACGCTAATATCTTCTAAGAGATGAAACACTGGCGAAGGATTTTTCACATTCAGTATATTTGTAGGGTTTCTCTCCTGTATGAATTCTCTGATGTTTTCTAAGATTTGAGCAACTGATAAAGGATTTGTAACACTCACTACATTTATAAGGTTTCTCTCCTGTATGAAGTCTCTGATGAGTTCTAAGATGGTCTTTTGTTGTAAAGCATTTGTCACATTCACTACATTTGTAAGGTTTCAGACCTGTATGAATTCTCTGATGAATTCTAAGATGGCCTCCCTGGGTAAAGCATGTATCACATTCAGTACATTTGTAAGGTTTCACACCTATATGAAGTCTCTGATGAGCACTAAGACTGCTTTTCTGGGTAAAAGACTTGTCACAGTCATTACATTTATACGGTTTTTCTCCTGTATGAATTCTGTGATGAATTCTAAGATGGTCTTTCTTGGTAAAAGATTTGTCACATTCGCTACATTTGTAAGGTTTCTCTCCTGTATGAACTCGCTGATGATTTGTAAGATGGCCTCTCTGGGTAAAGGATTTATTGCATTCACTACATTTGTAAGGTTTCTCTCCTATATGAATTCTCTGATGAGTTCTAAGACTGCTTCTCTGGGTAAAAGATTTGTCACATTCATTACATTTATATAGATCATCTCTATGGATTCTCTGATGAGCTCTAAGATGGTCATTCTTGGCAAAGGATTGATCACATTCAGTACCTTCGAAAGTTTTCTCTTCTGTATTTTTTTGACAAGTTCTAAGATTTACTTCCTGTGGAAAGAACTCATCACATTCACCATATCTATAAGTTTCCATTCCAGTGTGAATTTCCTGATGCATTCTATGACATAAGGTGCTGATAAAAGATTTGTCAGATTCACTATATTTGTGAGTATTCTCTCCAGAATGCACTCTGCAATATCTTTTAAATTCTGGTGTATAACAAAAGTATTTGGGACACCCTGTACATTTATTGGGTTTTTCTACACAATGAAACTTGCAATGCACTTTGAGTTGTGACAAACGTAGAAAGGATTTACTACATTTTATACATTTATAGGGTTTCTGTTTAGCATTTGCTTTCTGGTGTCTACTAAGGCTTGTATCTGTCTTGAAGCATTTTCCATACTTATGGCTTTGGTGTGGTTTCTTTCCACTACTGGTTCTTTTCAGTATGAGTTTATATTTAGAGTCAAAAGATTTTTCATGCTCTGTATTTTCATGTTCTTTCTTTCCTGCGTGGACTCTTTGATTCTGACTAATGATGAAACACAAATTTAAGCAGTTCACATAGCTGTTACCTTTGCAAGGTACTTCTTCAGGGCTTCCACTGTTATATATGTTTAAGTTTAATGATCCATCAGAAGAATCTCTGTGGTTACCAAATATGTAGTTGTTGCAGATTTCTGCACTATCCCTAATATTATGGGTATAATTGGAAGATTCATGAATTACTTTGCCTGGCTCATTACATTTATAAGGCTTCACTTGGGTATACACATGCTGAGAGACAATGTGCTCAGAGCTTTGATCCAAGAGTTCCTCATAATTATAATATATGCAATGGTTTCCTGAAAAATTAGCACAATGAGAGAAAACATAGATTAATGCATGAGCAAGAGAGTGAATAACTGGTTTGTCTTAAGTATTGTAAGAAATATAAACTAGCAATTCTCAGAGATAGAGCTCTCACCCCAGGTCTTTTCTGAATCACATTACTAAAGAGATTCTCAGAAGACCCTCCACTCTGATCTATATCAAAACACAAAGAACAGTAGCCTTCTCATTTTCAGCTATTACTTGCAGAAGAATGGACAAATAGGAGGTAAAGCAATAATTAAAGGGGCTCTCTGAAGGATCATATGAACAATATTCATCTATTTTCTTGTACATGTTTTTGAAATAGTGTCACCCTCGGTACCTTTGGTCAGCTAAGATGAAACCCAGGTTATAATGCAACTCAACATATCCTCATATCAGCATCACTACTGCTGGAATTAAAATCATGCATTCTCGGGGTTAAACATAGAGAATACATCTCAGAAAGTAAATAATAAAAAACAAAACTCATGCTTACTACCAGCAGCTTTTTTTTTTTTATTTAAAACATCCTAAACTTTAAAAATCACAAGTAGGTGAATAATCCAATAATAAATCAAAATATGTCAATTATTATATGTACTTCAATATAACTCAATTTTCTCTGAACTTTAAAAAAATCAGAGAGGAGGGTTGCAGAAATTACACAGAATATAGCATTGCTTATGCTTCTGGGGAAGATAGAAAAATGTAAAGGGGGCACTATGAAAAAGGTAGGTCGATAGCCAGAATTTCCCTTATTTCTGGGTGTTTTTAGACAGTTCTGAGAGATTACATATAAACAAAGTTGGTAAAAAGGATGAGTCAGGAATTCTAGAAAAGAGCATTCTTACCTACAAAGACTAGATTGTTGTAATTTTCCAACATTACATCCATGTATAATGCCCTCTGAGCACAATCTAGACTTTCCCATTCCTCCTGCGTGAGATCCACTGCCACATCCCTGAATGATAACAGACTCTGCAATGAGAAATTACTATATACAATGTGCTGCTGAACAAAATGAATACCAAGTTATAGAGGCTAAAGAAGTAGAGACACTTCTGTGACATAAATGAGGCATGCCAGTTTTTCAAAAACCAAGTTTTCTATCAGGGTTGCAAAAAACCAAGTTTTCTATCAGGGTTGCAGAAATGTTTTATATGTTAATCACTGCTGCTATTCCATAGCCAATGTATAAACTGACAATTCTTAAAGTCTCTCTCCTTCATAAATTTTCTGATATTTTTTAAAGATCTGAGCAGCAAGCACATAAAGAATTTGCCACAGTCACTACATTATAATAGTCTATGCTATTTAGATTCTGTAATGACTAGCATATTCCTTTAAAATGTAGTTTGGTCCCCAGCACCTTTGTGGTACTACACAACTGAGTTTAGCCCCAATTCCATAGGATCCCACGTTTGCTTCTGAACTCTACAGATAGGAGGCTTATATAGCACACACTCACACATTCATGCAAATATACCCACATACATAAAATAACTGAAATTTAATTAAAGTAATAGATAATTTCTAAAATAATCATTGTTTTGTATTTCTACCTCTGGGGAAAAAAGATGATATAATAGTTTCACAATCAGCAAATTTTTAAGAAATATAACACACTTGTATGGTCTACATGCAGGAATTTACCTTTATGTACTATGTGTTAATATCAAATAGAATCCCTAGGTCAATCTAAGATGGTCAAGTTATAATGAACAAAACTGAACTGTGCTTCCAAATTCTACAACTGTCAACCTTGCTCAACTACAAACACTGTATCAATTCTATCTGCTGATGGGCCACACCATACTATATATTCTAACACATTCAGTTGAGTTCCTGAGACCTAGATGGAATGCTGCACCCTTTCTAAAACAAAGGTATAGAATATGGAATGCAGAATTTACATATGAATTTAAATCAGGTTGTTTTTCTTTAAATAATAACTGTAAAATCAGTGTATTCTTCCAACATTCCAAGTAACATATAGACTCAAATATTTTGTCCAGCTATTGTATGAGACTATTTCCACAACCATTCATTAAATAGAAAACTCAGCAAGACAGAATTATCATGTAATTTTTCCTTAAAAGTTGACAAAACAGAATATATAATAATTTCATGAATTTCATATGATGTTTCACTATGAAATAGTTAAAAATATGTGTAAAAATGGCATGTGGAACAATGCATTCAGATGAAGTAGAAACATCTCTAATTTAAACAAATATACTAGGTTTTGTGAGAATCACACTAATTCTTCATTAATGTTCAACATATTACTACTCGTGAGATCGGCTCAATTAAAAACTCAAATCCGTTCATTTCAACTCTATTCCTTTCTTCTGTATTTGAGTTCAGTCATCTAACAAGATTTTAGATTACATAGTTAAGTGAATTCTTCCTTAATTTCTCAAAAAGTAAAAGACAAAAGGTTCTATACACTCTCACAAATATACAATAGGAATGTAAACTTTAAGGTTAGAGAAACGGCACTTGCTCTTCCTGCAGAGAAATCTACTTCAATTTTATCAACACACATGAAAATTCATTACAGTATCTGACTCCAGTGCCAAAGCTTTGGTGCGTAGGTCAAGGATGCAGGTATATTCATCATGCTATTAAGCATCATGCTATGTGCATAAAAATATGCGAACACTCATATACTCAAATAAGATGTTACTGTAAAAAGGGAAATAGAAACCTGTCCATCCCTATAACTCTTCAGAATCTCTCCTATTAGTGCATAGCCTTGGAGAGGGGGGAACAGGGTGGAGGCAGCCTCATACCTCCAAAAGCAAAGAACAGTAACGTGATTAAATGTCACAAAGAGAACCTAGTATACTATAATGCACAGGTGCTTACAGACATCAGTTTTATGGAGGAAGCCACTATTCCTTCCATCTACACTCTCTAGGGTGCTCACATATTTACTATTAGGAGTCAAGACAGCAACTCTCTTCCAATTCTATTTTTCCATAAATCACTCAATAATACCATTTTTAAAAGACTATGTATTTGCATGTCCACATTCATAAGCCAAGTTCTGGAAACCTAACCATCCCAGAAATGCAATCTACGTGGCACATGAGCCCTTCCTCATTAATATAAAAGAACAAAGTCCATCCTATGTAGATACTGGCCATCAATGTATTCTTTGAGTACTATTTGCAATATATTCTCTTTCAGAATGACAGGTCTTCAGTCTATGAAAATTTATGTCCTCAAAGCAAAACAATGAGTGAAAATATAATGAGAAAGGGCTGTGCTTTATATGTGAAAGATGTACAGACTTACTCTAGACAATCAGAGAAAACAAACTGAAGCATGCATGATCCTTATTAATTTTTATCAATAAAAAACCTGAAGTCAGATATCAAAGTAAATGCGGAAAGGAAAGAGAAGCAAAGGAGTAGCCTCTAAAAACTTCTTACTCTACAAATCCTCAGACAGAATGGGGAGGGGGTGACATCTTGTCTCAACCGGCCTTATCTTCCTGTCTCTGCTTCCACAGTGCTAGGAATAGAGCCTTGCACTTCCCAAGTACTCAATCAAAAGCAAGAGTTTCCCAAATGCTGGTATGAGATTCCCAGGTGCTAGGATTAAAGGCATGCACCACCAGTGCCCACTCTGTTTCTCTTTTGGACTGGCTCAATCCATGTGAACCAAGCAGTCTTGAACTTCTAATTGTCTTTCTTCATCTTCTCAAGTGCTCGGATTAAAGGCATGTGCCACTACTGCCTGGCCTCTAGGTTAACTTGTGACTAGCTCTGCCCTTTGATCTCCAGGCAAGCTTTATTTGTCAGAACACAAACAAAATCAAACACTTTAAACAACATTATCAGAGGTAGAAAATTAAATTCTTAAGTGGTTTCAGTAATTAAAATAAATTTCAAGAGAATGTAAACATGACACTGACCTCAGGGCCATTTACCAGAGAAGCGTTCATTCTTCTTGTTGCTCTCCTCTGAATTTTTCTCTGGACCAAAAACTGGAATTCTTGTTGAAATTTCACATCAAGGTGTCAAAAATACAAAGCTAAAATTAATACAACTCTGTTATGAAAAATGCCAAACCACATAAAAAAGACTCCAAAATTAAAATGATACCAGAAGTCTTTACAGCATTCTTACAGACAGGAGAGCACAAAGGAATATATTTAGAGTGGAGAAAGAAAATGACTATGAACCTAATCATTGTACCCAAAAACTTTAGCTCCTAAAATTAATGGAGAAAGAAGGGCACATGGAGAAATTTATGAAATAACAATGGCCATCCACTCAGACAACACTGCAGATCATATTAGAAGCAAAGTATACATAGAATAATCAGTGTAAAATTATCCATGATGACACAGCAAATAAAGCATTTTACATTAAAAAAAGAATTGACAAATACGGGAGAGCTGTGGAGTACTAGACTATGTCCAACACACAAGGCCAGCAAACTACCATTTCTACATAGAAGGAAGTAAATTGATACTAGTAATTTAACCAACAAGAATACTAGAAAGAAAGAGGGGAGAGAAGGGGAAGGAGGAAGGAAGGGGGAAGGAAGGAAGGAAGGAAAGAGGGAGGGAGGGAGGGAGGGAAGGAGGGGGAGGAAAGCAGGCAGGCAGGTTGGTTCACATTATACCAAATCCCTGTGATAAGAAAATCCCAGTAGAAATGAAAATGTCATGAGACAAACTTCAACAAATTTTGAAATAATTCCTAGAGGAAACAGGGAAAGTGAAGAAACAGAAGAACTGTTCAACACAGCAATGGGCAGGTATGCTGCATTGAGACCAAGAGTAAAGTACAGAGAAAGGGGGACTAACACTACCAGGGAAACTATGAGGAGAGGACAAAGCACACACTCTCCAGTCTTACTGAATCCAGAACAACAGTGTGCTGGAGAAATGCAAGTTACAGAATCAAATTAAGGAGAAATAGATAGGAAAGAAAGGCAGTAAGTCCTTTTCATGATGATGTGATCATATACAAAACTATCCATGATCATCATGGAAAAATCTTAGATTTGATTAAGTGCGTTATGTATTATTGAAATGTACAAAACTAACACAAAAATGACTACTTTTCCTATATATATATAGGAATATATATGTATTATATTAATATATTTAGAATTTAAAGCCATTCAGGTTGGTTCCAAATCATAGGAATAATGCTAAAGTAATGACCAATTCACTTATATGAAGACATTTTCAGGAACAACAGCAAAATAATAATAATGATAATAGTTCACAAAGAAACGAACCTCCATGCACACTGATGAACAAAATGGTGTGTGTGGTTATATTACTAACATCAATTGGCAGAATTCACACAATCCCATAAGGGAAATACTGCAATTTTCCTCAGAAGTAGATATGGAAATGGTCACATGATCACAGAAAAATCACAAGTATAAAAATTATCCCTAAGAATGAGTACTCTTGTTGGTATCACAGAACCTGACCCCATATCATGATACAGAGGCAGTATAATCCTATAGGTAAAGAAATATGAGCAGAAAAGAGATCCCAGAGTAGAAAGGTAATGAAAGCCAAATACATCAACAATGAATCCAAGAAAAGTCCATTGAACAGTCTATGCTGGGAAAATGATTATCTAGGTGAAGACAAGTAATATTAGATCCATCTCTCTCACTCTACCTAAAAATCAACACAAACTACAAGTACCTTTCTAAAAAACTTTAAATGTCAAAAGAGATGGAGAAAAATCTGATTAAATACTTAACGATTCAGAAATAAGCAAGTACAGTAAAAGATTCCGGGAGCACAAAAATAGAAAAAAATGACAAAGATATTTTATAGAGCACAAAGTACCACAGGTCTGAAAAATACATGAAGAATAAAATAATGGCTGGGAAAGTTAAAAAAAAAAAAAAAAAAAAACTTTACACAGGGGTTAATATATGTACACTGCACAAAGAGTTTAAATATATAAACCCCGAACTGTTCACACAGAGTACCTTGAGGTAGGATCAAGAGCTTTCAAAGGAGATGGTACAGAGGCCATTAAATAGGCATTGAAGGATTCGTAGTGAGTGTCTCAGAAAGCAAGTGACAATAGTTGCCCTCTGGAATGAGGAAGAGCACCAAAACCATGATGTATTCTTGAACAAGGAGATCACTACAAGTGAACAACTCATAATGGTCTTGTTCATACAGCATCTTTAAAACAAGAGGACAGTTTTTAATGACAGCAACACAAGCCTACAAATTTCTGGAAACTGAACAACTCTACTAATAATTACTGGGTCATAGGAAAAATATTGAAATTAAAGAATTCCTCGAATTCACTGAACATAAATATACAACATACCCAAACTTGTGTTATAGAACACAGTGAAAGTGGAGCTAAGAGGGGAGTTCATACCACTAAATGCCTGCATAAAGAAATTGGAGAGAGCTCATTCTAGCAACTTAGCATTACACCTGCAAACTCTAGAACAAAAAGAAGCAAATTCACTCAACAGGAATAGACTGCAGAAAACAAACTAAAGACTGAAATCAGTAAAATGAAAACAAAAAGAGCATTACAAAGAACCAATAAAACAAATTGGAAAATCAAAAAGACAAATTCCTAAACACACTCACTAGAAGATGGCGAAACAATGTTCAAATTAACAAAATCAGAAACAAAAATGAACATAACAAATTTCAAGGAAATCGAAAGACTTGTTGGGTCATACTTTAAATCCTGATGCCCAATAAACTAGAAACTAAAAGAAATGGGTGGTTTTTCTCAGCAGATACCACTTACAAAAGTTAAATCTGGACCAATAAACAACTTGAATAAACCTATAACCCCAAAGGAAATAGAATTATTAAAAAGTCTCCCAATCAAAAAGCCTAGGGCCAAATGGTTTTCACAACAAATTTTACCAGACTTTCAAAAACATGTTAACAGAAATATTCCTCTAATTGCTCTACAAAACATTACCAAATTTATTTTATGAGACCATAGTCACCGTGACAATAAAACCACACAGATTCAAAAAAGGAGAATTACAAATAAATTTCCCTCAGGAACATAGATGCAAAAATACTCAGTAAAATACTTGAAAACCTAATCCAAGAACACTCAAAAAGATCATCTACCATGAACATGCTGGCTTCATCCCAGAGATGAGTATAGTTCAAAATATGAAACTCTGTCAATTGTCCACCAGAAAAACAAGCTGAAGGAAAAAAAAAAAAAGCCCATGACAATCTCACTGGGTGCTAACAAATCCTTTGACAAAATCCAATGCCCCTTCATGTTAAAAATATTGGAGAGATATTAAGATACAAAAGACCTACATAAAGACAATGTACAGCAAACCTGTAGCTAACATCCAATTAGGTAGAGAGAGACGGAAAGCAATTACACTAAAATCAGGAACAAGACAAGGCTGTCATCCCTTCTGTACTGGCTCAATCGGTGCAGCAATAAAACTGAATGAGATCATGGAGACAGAACTTGAAAAGGAGTCCAAGTATCATTATTTGCATATTCTATTAGAGAACGGTGTAAATGTCATAGCAATCACTGCTACTTGACAAAGTTTCTGCATTTCACACTATGATCATAATTCTCCAGCACTTCCTTATTTTCATTTTTGATGATTCCCAACTATGTGTTTCCCAGTTTCCTTGTGCCTCTTCCTTTGTAAATCTTTGTGTGGCTTTGGAAAATGAAACAATGTATGCTATAGCAGTTTCTGTAAACAAAATAATTCTTTGAAAAAGTATCCACCACCATGGAACCATTATATATGATGACTCTGCACACGATTCTCATTATGCCCCCTGATTACACCAAGAACTGAAAAGATAAAAATTAACTAACTGGGCACACCTGTCTAAAGGATGGAATGCATACAATCTAGATCCAGAGCCTGAGAACATTGAGGGCAAGAAGTCAGTTAACATGTATAGAATATTCAGTTGACACCTTCAGCTTGTACTACATGATTCAGAAAACCCTATCTATTCCTGTCTCTCCAAACCACATCCACCAAGAGTCTCTAAACAAAGAAAGGGTGCCAAAAAGCCCAGTTCCAAAAAGGCCAGTTGCAAATTCTTGGTGGTTACTGCAGCTTCCTCCTCTGAGGTCGAAAGCCACCCAAGTCCCCACCTAAAGTGTCAGCTTTTGACCATACTTGGGCAAAAACCCAGGTTGTGGCAGACACATCATCACCTCTCACCTACAACAAAAGTCTCCCCTACTTTTGATTGTGGATATGGTTTCTCTGACCTCCATCTCTGGCTAGAGAATTGCCTAGAAGTTAGTTGCTTTGCTCAAATAAACCTGTTATCTTTTTTTTTCAGTTCAGCTTGACCCAGGTTACTGCATCAGCAGAAAGACCTATTATTGAATTGGGGGTGGGGGTTCAGAAACCTCTTATAGAGGAATCAAAGAGATATAAAATAATGGAAAAGGAGTAAGACATGAGGACCTTTCGTTTGGGGAACATATGAAGGGAGAAGGTCTATAAAGTAAGATTAAGATACAAAGGAAAGCAACTAGGCAATAGTTCAGTGCTGGTTATGCCCTGCTTCATGCCCCTGGAGAAATGAAAATTGTTCTTAAACTATAGTGGACTTTTTTTTACCAACTAACTCCTTTTGCCAAGTTCATGCATTTGAATAAGGGCTCCCACTCCCTCTGGGACTTAAGGAAAGTTCCCAGTTGCTAAAAGGGAATAATTTTCCTTATCTCTGGTAGGCTCTCAAAATCCCTGCTCACAGGGCCCATGCACAGATTATATCCACCTTTTCCCATAGAGACTAATTATTAATTATAAATGCTCAGCCAATAGCTTAGGCTTGTTACTAACTAGCTCTTACAAATTAAATTAACCCTTATTTTTATTAAATTATATGCTTTTTACTTCTTTCCCATTTTGTGTGTTTGACTCATTCTGGCTTTTCCATCCTTCTTCCCAACTTTATCTATGCTCCCCAAATCCTGACTCGCTAATGAACATTTAGCTCTTTATTAATACAACGAGAGCAACAAACCTTCAGAGTATACAAATATTCTGCATCAGAATACAACCAGAGTATTCTACAACAAGACCTGTTATATGTAAAGGAAAATGAACTAAAAATAAAGTCAGGCAAATAATACCCTTCACACTAGCCACAAATAATACAGAATATCTTCCAGCAATTCTAACCAAGCAAGTGAAAAATTTCTATGAAAATCGTCAAGACTTTAAAAAATTTAAGAAGGTTTCAGAGGATGGAAAGATCTCCCATGCTCACAGATCTGTAGGATTAAACAAAGTAAAAATGGCCAAATCTTGCCAAAGTGGTGTACAGATTCAATGCAATCTCCATCAAAATACGTACACAAGTCTTTATAGTACTTGAAAGGACAATCAATTTCATACATAAAAACAAAAACCCAGGATAAAGCAATCCTGTACAATAAAAGAACTTCCAGAAGTATCATCATCCTAGACTTCAAGCTGCACTAAAAAGCTACAGTAATAAAAGCCACATGGTATTAGCACTAAAACATACACATTTTTCAATAGAATTAAATTAATGACCTAGATATAAATACAGATCGATGAACACCTGATTTTTAATAAAACAGCGAGAAATACATACTGGAAAAAAGAAGCATCTTCAAAAAATGGTGCTGGTCTAACACCATTAGGTGTTAACACGTGGATGAATGTGAATAGATCCATATCTATCACCGTAGACAAAACTCAAGTCCAAGGGGATCAAAGACCTCAACATAAAACCAGATAAACTGAACCTGAAAGAAGAGAAAGTGGGGAATAGCCTTCAATGCATTGACATAGGAGAAAACTTCATGAACAGATACCAAGAGAGCAGATACTAATATGAACTATTAATAATTATGACTTTATGAAATTAAAAAGCTTCTGTAAGGCAAAGACATTATCAATAGGACAAAATGGCTGCCTAGACAATGAAAATATTTTCAAACAACTCCACACCCAAAAGCGTCCTAAGATTCAAAATATAAAAAGAACTTAGGAAACAAAACATCCACAAAGCAAAAAATTCAACCAAAAATTGGGTACAAGTCTAAACTCAATTCCTGATAGAGAATCTGAAATGGCTGTTTTTGAGAAATGTTCAACATCTTTAGTCATCAGGAAAATCAAGTCAAAACTACTTTGACATCCCATCTTAAACTTCTCAAGTGACAGTTCATGCTGGTGAGCCTGTGGAGCAAAGGGAACACTCCTCCATTGCTGGTGGGAGTATAAAGTTGTGCAGATATGATAAAAATCAATATTGTAGTTATTCATAAGATTGAAAAAAGTCAATCTACCTCAAGACCCATCTATACCACTCTTGGGTAGATACCCAAAGGATGTATCACTCTACTATAAGACTTACTTAACTAAGTTCCTAGCATCTTTATTCATAATAGCCACAAACTATTATGCCAAAGTATAAGTAAAATATGGAACATTTACACAATGTAATATACTCAGTTTGTAAAAACAATGTCACCATGAAATCTGCAGGCAAATAATTGGAATTAAAAAGAAAAGAAAAAAAAATCCTGAGTGAGGCAAGCTAGACCCAGAAAGCCAATCATGGTATGTACTCACTTATGAACAGACACTGACTGTTAAGTAAAAGATAATCATTCTATGATCCAGACCCAGAGAGGCCTCAGGTGGCTAGAGGAGGGAACACATGAATCTCCCTAGAAAAGAGAAATAGATTTTTCAGGTGGACTGTGGTTGTGTGGGAATGGGAACAAGAAGGATCAGGTGGGCACGGGGAAGAGAGTACTGAGAGATGGCTGGAATGGGAGGAGGAATTGGGGGACAATGGGAAAACCTAGTGCAGCAGAAATCCCCTCTAATCTACAAGAATGACCCTAGCAAAGTAATGGGGGGGGGGGCAGGGGACACATGACACTGTCAACCCCAATCTCTCCTGCCTTCAAGATGTGCTGGAGCAATGGTGGTGCCCAACCAATGACTGCTCCAATTTGAGGCAAATGCCATGAGAGGGAGCCCACCCGTATCTGACACTGCCTGAGTGACAGGGATCCAGATGCCAGATAGCCCAGAAATCTCCAATAGAACGAAATAGGACTGGCAAAAATAAATAATAAAAAATAAATAAATAAATAAGTCAACATAATTCCTAATGACATTCTGCTGTACTCACTGATTGGGGCCCAGCCTAATTGTCATCAACAGATGGCGTACAGCAACTTATGGAAACTGATAGAGACCACAGCCAAACATTAGGTGGGGCCAAGGACTTCGGCAAGAGGGCTCAAAGACACCATTAGAACAAAGCCCACAGAATCCACTAAGCAGTGCTCACACTGAAACAACAATCACTGACCCCGTATGGGTCTATGTAATGGTTCTTGGGGGACCCCTAGCAGTGGGAGTGAGGGGTGTCTCTGACTCCTTTGCCTTCTCTTGGAACACCTTTCCTCCATCTGGTCTGCACGATCCACACTTGATAAGGGGGTATGTGGCGAGGTTTATTTTAACTTGATAATGGTGTTTGGTTCCTATCTCTAGAGAACTGTGATTTCTTTTTTCTTTTAAAAGGAAATATAAGAGAAATAAATATGGGGGAAAGAGGAGGTGGTATGTGACTGGAAAAACTGGGAGGAAAAGGAAATTATGGTCAGGATGTAATGTATGAGAGAATAATAAAAAGTAAGTAAATGAAATAAAAGATTTCAAAAGCTGTTAAAATCAATGCAGTAAAACTGCTGAGCATTGCTTGAAGAATGACAAGAGATGACATCAAAAGGATAACTATAAAGACAAATTTAATACTCTAAATTTAATTTAGAAAACTCAAAACAATTTAAAACTCCAAGCTATTTGTATCAAAGTACTACAGGCATCATTTTAGGAAACGGGGAAAGTGACCATTAAAGAAAAAGAATCTAAAATAAATCTACCTAAAATACCAAAGGTAGGAGGAGATATGGATACAAACCTAGTGGTACAAATTTTTCTAATTTTATGACATGACAAAATTTAAGTGAAGAAAATCATTTATATTGCTATGAAAATACAAGAGATATCCACAGCATATGTCATTGTATGCACAGGCAAGCACAGTCAAATAAATTATACTTTGTTACAGTATTTATGTTTATATGGGAAGCCAGTAACATTTACAATTAGATACTCTAGTGAATATTTACAGCAGAATAATCTGGAACAGAGGTTCTCAAACTAAATTGAAAACCTTTGTAGGAGTGGGGATGGGGGGGGGGGACAGAGGAAGGGGGATGTGGAAAAAACCTTATACAGGAGTGACCCGAGACAATAAGAAAAAACATATTTCCAATGGCCTTAGGAACTGAAACATCACTCCTCTATCAATCTCTACATGATTCTGCCCACATGCAGATAAGCCACATGCAAGCAGCTGGAACCAAATTTAAGTGTTGCAGCATTAGGACGGTTGAGAACCACTGGTGTGAACTGTGGTAAGAAAAAGGCATCAGGTCTCTGGAAGTAAGTTATAGACAGTTGCCAGCTTCCACAATGATTCAGGAAAATGAGCCCATGTCCTTTTCTAGACAAGCACAGGCTAGTAACTGTTCACTCAACCTTAAAACACTCCAACGGCCCTCCACAGAATTTCCACTACTCTTGACTTTAACCTGTACCTACAAAATACCTAGTATATTTGGCACTGTCTCATTTCTCTCCACCTTCCAGGTATGTAGGTTCTGCATCAAAAGTGAGTGGTTCTGGCCAATCAACAAAACTGAATCTGAGAAAGATCTTTCAGAAAGCTCCTGAATTTAAGTCGCTGTATTGTGCTAGGTGGATAAAGAGAAAGCAACATAAAGAACTTTATAAACGATTCCCAGATCTTATGTAGCGTCAGAATACTGAAAACAGTAAGACCATTTTCACCTAGCATAACTTGAGTCCCACCACTTCTAACCACAGCTCCATCAAATCACAAGAGTGGAAATGGAGCTGAATGACTGGAATGGCAGGGTTATACTCCACTGTGTTTCTGAACTAATCATAGAACTATAATGAAATGCTAACACCTCCTAAAAGAGTAAACACGAAGAATATAGTATCATGCATAGCACTATTCATAAGGCTCCCAAGGTCTGCAAGTGGCCAGGCCCCGTTCCTGAGGACCTGCAACCACAAAACTCTACCCACAGAACACTCTAACTGCCCTAAAGTCTAGATACAGCACCTCCAGATACAGGCGGCCACGCTACTCCCAGAGTAAAAACCTCAAGTACTAGACTTGAAACCACCAATCCTCACCCTGGAAATATCCACATGTAAAGCTCCACCCCCAAGAAACAATATATAAACCCTGTCTTCTGCCCAGCTCTCTGCTGCTCCCCTCGAAACATCAAACACCCTCTTACATTTTTTCCTCCGAGGCTGTCACACTGCCATCTGGGAAGCCTTTCCCTCCCAACTGTAACACACTGATGGGATAGGTGTCTGCACTCCCCATAGGGGTCTAGGCTGCACTTGGGACCCTATCCCTCGTCTCAGACTCACATTCAGGCTAACAGATTGGTTGGCAACCCATCCAACAGAGGCAATCCAGTATGTGTAGCAGTCAGGGTACCTGCCTTTAACCCCAACCCAACTCCTGAAATTCTTCCCCAGGAGTAAGGGAAAGTATTTCCATAATAATCATACACATAGACAAATGTACTTCTTTCTATATGCTTTTTATTGATCTGCCATTACAAAATTCCAAGTATAAACATTTATTAGCAACTTTATGCAGTCTCAGAGACATAGAAATCCTTTGAAAGTACAATAAAAGTCACCCTTAACAAAACTTATCAGCCAATTGCAGCCAGCGTCAGCTGCAGCTGTGAGGAAGTCCTAGCCAACTCTTAAAGGGGCTACTACAGGTTACAAGGGGAGATTAAACCATTGAGAGATCTAAGGAAAAGCTAATATAAGCATACATTTACATTTCTTAAGTGTAGCTAACAGTGTAAGCTAATATTTTTTGTCTGTAGGACTCAAGGTAAAAGCAGGGAGCTGCTGCTTCCCTGTGAAGGCTTGGAAAAAAGCAGCTTTCTGTGAAACTGAGTACAGTAAGTAACCATGGCAACCTCTTATAAACAAAAGGAAGCAAGCAGGATAAAATCACCAAAAGTTGGCTGCATAAAAAAAGAGGGGCATTTCAGATCTAAGAATACATTTTCTGCCCTACAGGGTCTATGTTTTCTGGAGTATTTGTAAGTTTCCTTATAAAAATGGAAGCCAAGATGGAAACTGGGCAGGAAAACTGTTTTATTTATGATGGCGGCCACTCCATCTTTTATTCCAGACTGGTCTTCTTGAAGTGTGTGAAGGTTCTGTGCTTAATGGTTTTATTTTAATTTCTCTGCCACTGTTGGCAGCAAGACATCACCACTAATGCTGCTTGCTATGACTGTTCTGATGGCTTTCTAGTCACCGGATTCAGTTTACCAAAGATAGGATGTAAAACAATGCTTGTTTAATATGGCATTAAAGCTACACCTCCATACATATACAAAATGTACCTCTGGCTACAGTTGACCTTGTTTTACACAAATCAAAGAAGTTAACTTTTGATCACTTATTACTTTTTCTCCTCACTTCCTGTCCCACCCTCTCACATACATAAGTCTCCAAAACTACTTCCTTCCAGAGTTTTCTGTCTTCAGGTAGCATTGGTAGAACTTGCCATACTTTTCCTTTTAGCCATGCCATGTCTCAGTATTTCAAACTGACTCAGTTGCTGGCTTGACTCTTAGGGTGTGTACAGACGATTTGTTTCTGCTGGTTTCAACCATCCATCATATTTGGTTCCAAATGCTAGAGTCTGTCTCATCAGATGCCTACTCCCTCCACCTAATCTAATCAACTCTCTAATCGCCTACTCAGTAAGCATCCTCTCTAGTTCCTGGAGCCTGCTACACCTTCTTGAGCCCTAACACATGGACAACTCTCTAGTTATTAAGATACTTGCACCTCTCCCTCTACTGGAACCAACCTCCTTGCTTCCTTGCCTCCCCCACCAAGGAGAAGCCTGCTAAGCAGCAGCTTCCTTAAGCTTCAACGAACTGTCCTACCTGCCCCTTTACTCCATCCTGAAGTCTCCGAGCTTATCTATGCCAAAGATGAAGCTTTTCCCTCGCCTTTCACCTATAACTTGGAGCATGTAGAAACTCCTTTGGGTGGAGTTTGTTTTGCAATTCTCTCTCTCTTCCTCCAAGGGCTCAGATTTTATTAAGGCTTGTTCCATTACTTTGAACAGGTTGTCCTCAGTACAGTTCAATGACCAAAACAGACATGCTAGATTTTCAATGGTGATAACTTCTGCCAGATGATAAGAAAATCTTTTATGTCTAAACTTCCTCTCTCCTCTACTTCTGTCTGTCTACACCTACTGTTACTTATAGATCTTTATGGTACAAGGGACCCCCACCTCTAAACAACAGCCCATCCTAGTGGTGTTGGGAAATTGTACTGTATCAGGCTGACAAAGTCCAATTTGGTCCCTTACAACTCCTATACCCAACTCTCTCCTTCACCAAAGCTTAACCTCTAAGCAAGTTTATTCTATGAACAAAAGAAAGATTACTGTAAAAAGTGGACAGAAACTTAAAAAGGTTACTCATATTGATCCTGAAAATATGAGACAAATCTGGGCATTCATAATTGCATATCAGCTACTGAATAACACTCTTTTTGGCTGCTTCAGAGAGTGCTGGTTGTATTATGTCCCTTCAGGGTCAAAGTCATGACCACTATCTGTAGCCTCACCCACTGAAATACTAGACTGTCCCCTCCTCTAATTAACCACTCTTAGCCAATTACCAGTATAATACCCTGTCTCTCATATAGTACTCTCTTGAGTACTGCAGACTGCTTAATCTCCTCAGGAAAATACTTTACGCCTGAGGCACACTGGATGCCTCGGACTACAGTACTTTGACTTTGAGCACTGCAATCCAGCCCTCCTGTCTGAATGTTCATAATACCTCCATCCTCTGTGGAGCTAGCTTTACCACTGCCTTCCTGCTCAGTGGTCTAAGACTTCTACCCTCATGTTCTGTCTTCCAAAATTAGTTGTGGTATCTGGTGAAGAATCCTTGCTGATTCCCACTACATGGTTTATACCTAGACAGCATGACAGATGAGCAGTTCAGGTCCTACAAATTCTCACAGACCTGGGAATAACCAGGTCTGGCTTGCAAATGGACTGGCAAGACAGACTACATCCTTAGCTCTTTGCCATCAGTATTCATGTAAGCTGACCCAGGAACTCCACCCTCCAAGGTTACCATAGTGCTACAAGCCTGACTAGGGCTAGATTTACCAACAGCAAAGACAGGCCATCTATATCTTTCTCAGGGAGAAATGTTGCTTCTGTGTCAACCAGTCAGGTATAGTAAAAGAAAAGATCCTACAATTTTAGATGGGTCTCCTAAAATGTAATAAAGAACAGCTTAATGCCTCTGGCCAGCGAATCACTGGCAGCCCAATGGAATTTGATATCATACCTTTATCCTTCCTTTTCCTCCTTTTCTTAATCCTACTGATCAAATCTTGCCTGATGAACTTCTTCTCTATCCTAAAGATTTCTACACAGACTTTTAATATGTTGCTATTACAGGATTCCCAGCTCTTAAATATGGAGCCAAAGACTCATCCTGGTGGTGATGGTCAAGACTGTATGTACTAAGGACATTACTTCCATTAAGCAGGAAGAAGTCTAATGAAATGTCACATCCTTTCCTGTCAGCTAACTTTTTAGTAACAGTAAACAAAGGAGAGGAATGACAGCTCCTTGAGGCATGCTCTCGGTTAGGTCCTACCACACACAGAGCACTCTAACTGCCCTAATAGCCAGACACAGTCCCTCCCCAGACACAGGTAACCAAGCTCTGCCCTACAGAGTTAAAAACCCCAGGTCTGGACTTGAAAACACACCAATCCCCACCCTGGAAATCTGTGCCCCTGAAATGCTACATAAACACTCTCATCTGCTCAGTTCTCTGATGGTTCTTGCCAGAGCAGAGGCATAGACTTGGGTTTTTTCCCCCTCGATAAATCTCTTGTGTGCGATTTGTTGTGGTACTCCTTGGCTCCCAAATAAAAGAATACTTTCCCTTCAGAATTGTATCACTTGTGATAGGAAAATCTCTCTACGAGCCATAACACTTGATTGGGAAAACCTCTCCTTCAGAACTGTAACATTTCTCCTGGGGAAACCTCTCCAGTTGGAGTTGTAATAATTACACCTTTCTCCTCCAAGGATTTCGCTTTCCTCTGTGAGAAGGTGGACTCATTCACACAAAGCTCATGTACTTCCAGAGTAGTTTTCTCTGGAATCCTGAGGAGGAGGAGGAAGAAGAGGAATTGAAAAGGTAGAAAAACTATCTCACACACAAAAATTAGACTGCTGCCCTTCCGGCATATCAAATCTCAACCTGCCAAGGTATAAACCTAGAAAAGGCAGAGCTGAGACTGATTCAGAACAGAATTCTCCTTTCCTGTAGACAAACCGTATACCAATACCACAGGGAGAATAGTGCATAAAACACAATGAAAAGCAATGGTAGAAAGTCGTCATTAAAGCCAGATTCCCTCCAAACCCAAGGCCAGTGGAGCCAAACAAATATATTCAAAGAAAAAACACAGGCCACATTTCAGGATCAACACAGACAGAGACTGTCTCTAAATGACATGAAATGAAATGCGAGCTAATTAATGCCAAGAATGCAACACTGTTTCAACCCCTACAAATTGATCAGTGTGGATCCCCTGAGAGAAGAAATATGATTTATGTCAACATGACAGGCCTGTGGCAAAGTATTCCTGCTCATTATAAAAGACTCGAAGAATGTGTCAGAAAAGGAATATACCTCAGCATAAAACTAATGAGACACAATCCTAAACGTAACAATACAAAAGGACAGCTGGAATCATTTTGCCCTATTCAGGACAAAGAAGGGTGGCTTCCAAACTCAAAACATTGCATCAAAACAGTTCAAGATAATAAAGCACAATAATAATTCTTTAATTTAATTAATAATTTAATTTAAAATAGAAATACTCAAGAGAAAGACAACATCTGATAGATCCTCATGGTTTATAATGTACATAAAATATCACTGTTTTTTTAACATACCAACAAGAAGATACTAAGAAGTCAGCAGGCAACTCACAGTATCTACAAAACATCTTAGACTTCCGCGTGGCAGCATTTGTAGCGTCAAAAACAGCTAGAAAGGGGGCAGAGATATCAATGGCCATGACTAGATTTGGATCCTGTGTGCTATACCAATGTGCCAGGCAAGGAGTGTCCATTGGTGGCGTAATGGCAAGACTATTTTGTGGGTAACAGAGGCCTTCTTATTTCATCTGTAGCTGGCTCCACAGAAGGAACCTGGCCAAAAGCCAGTTACGGTGAAGGTCACAGGCCCTGCGAGGGAATCCACTACTGATATTCTGCTACATGTACAAATATTCAAATGCCTTGTAATACTTCTCTTCACACCAGAGCGTTGGGTTGTTTTCTACCTTGGTCTAAGAAACTTTGTATTCAATAGGCAACAGTTATTTCAGAAACGCAACTCATCAAATACTGGGAACAATTGACTACATGAAGAATCCCTTATTCCCACATCTAAATTGCAGAGAACATTACAGAAGAAGAGGTAAAAGATAGTAAAAGCTGGAGGATGGGGAGGTGGAATGGGAAAAACTCTCTTGCCATATAAGACACATTACGGCCTACCTACCTGGCCCAAACCTGCCCAAATCATACATGAAACAGGAGGACAACTGAGAAGAAAACATGTTTACCCAGAGATAGGACAGATGGTAACAATGGGTAATAGTGAGTGAATAAACCTATGAAATCATTAAATATCAAGAGTTATTAATTACAAAATTTATACAAACAGAATTTAAGAGAAGATAACAATGCCTGTTTGGAGACAGACCTTTTGTTTGATACTATTTGATTTTGCTTCTATTTGTTTAATTAAAACTAAACAGTAACAGTAAAATAACCATTTATAATTAGCCAGCAAGTGAGTCCTACCAGCAGGTCACTCCACCATTGCCACCACCACACATTGCACTCTGTAACCTACAAGACCCACTCTGCCACCCTAACCCACCAATTCCATCATCCTCCCCTTGGCCAACCATCCCCCACAGGATCAAGACCCTCTAGAGATACAAGCACCACCTACACCAGTTAGAAGAACAGACCTACTCTGCTACCCACAATCCCACTTACCCCAGCAACCTCCCAGTGAACAGCCCTCTCTAACCACATCAGCAGGACCTTGTTGGCACAAGCACCACCCACACCAGCTGGAAGAACAAGCACAAGCCAAACCTTCACCAATTGAAAGAACAGACTCCATAGGCACAAATAAAGCCCAAACCAGCCAGAAGAACTGAACAGTATGTTCGATCTAGGCACCCAAACAACCCACAAACTTTAGCTGAGACAACCCTATTCAACCTGACAACCAGCAAATCACTAGAACCCTTGGCCATTCAGGCCAAAAGACAATAAAAGAAATAGACAATAAAGGAACAAAAAAATGTATCCAACAAAGACACCACAAGAATCAACACCTGTTTCTATAATCATCCCAAATCCAGATGGGTAAATAGCAGTGTAAGAATACATTCAACATGATGAGCAATATGGCGCCACCAGAACCTAGTGATTCTACAAGAGCAAGACCTGAAATAGGATAATTCCCAGAGACAGATGGTTCAATGCAGAATCCTACCACAATTTCAAAGAAGAGCTAATACCAATACTCCTCAAATTGTTCCACACAATAGAAACAGAAGAAACATTGACAAACTCTTTTTATGAGGCTACAGTTATCCTGATACCCTAATGACTCAAAGCTGCAAGAAAGAGAATTACAGACCAATCTCCCTCATGAACACTGAATCAAAAATATTCAATAAATACTGGCAAACCGAATCAAAGAGCACATCACAAAAAGCAAACATCCACCATGATCAAGTAGGCTCCATCCCAGAGATCTAAGGATGTCTCAACATACAAAATCTGTCAATGTAACCCACCATAAAAACAAAAGAAAAAAGCAACAGGATCATGTCATTTGATACTGAAAAGGCCTTTGACAAAATCCAAAGCCCCTTCATGATAAAGGTGTTGGAGAGATAAGGGATACAAGAAACATACGTACACATAATAAAGACAGTATACAGCAAGCCAACAGCCAACATCAAAGTAAACTGAGAGAAAGTCACAGTGATTCCACTAAAATCAGGAACAAGACAAGGCTGTGTCCACTCTCCCTATCTATTCACTCCAGTACTTGAGTTTCTACCTAGCGCAGTAAGACAAGAGAAGATCAAAGGGATACTAACTGGAAAGAAAAAAGTAAAACTTTCACTATTTGCTGATATGATAGTATACATAATGACCCCAAAAACTCTACAGGGGACCCCTACAGATTATAAATACCTTCAGTAATATGACGGGATAAAAGATTAACTCAAAAAAATCAGTAGCCTTCCTATATACAACTGGTAAATGTGCTGAGAAAGGATTCAGAGAAACAGCATCCTTTACCATAGCCACAAATAATATAAAATATCTTAGGGTAACTCTAAACAAACAAGTGGAAAACCTCTATGACAAAAACTTTAAGGCTTTGAAAAAAGAAATTGAAAAGTTATCAAAAATTAGAAAGATCTCCCATGCTCTCGAATAGGTAGGGTCAACATAGTAAAAATGGCCATCTTACCAAAAGCCATCTACAGATTCAATGCAATCCCCATCAAAATCCCAACACAATTCTTCACAGACCTTGACAGAACAGTACTCAACTTCATATAGAAAAACCCAGGATTGCCAAAACATTCCTGTACAATAAGAGAACTTGGAGAGGTATCATCATCCCTGATGTCAAGCTCTATTACAGAGCTATGGTAACAAAAACCACGTGGTACTGACATAAAAACAGGTGGATCGATGGAACTGAACAAAAACCCTGACACAAACCCACACAACGATCAACACCTGATGTTTCCAGAGAAGCCAGAAACAAACAAAGGCAAAAAGAAAGCCTCTTCAACAAACGGTGCTGCCATATGGATGGTGGCATGTGGAGGAGTGCAAAGAGAGCACCCTGCACAAACCTCAAGTCCAAACATATCAAAGACCTCAACACAAACCCAGTTACCCTAAGCCTGATACAAGTGACAGCAGGAAACACCCTTGAATGCACTGGCACAGGAGACAACTTCCTGAATGTAACGCCAGCAGTACAGACTCTGAGATCAACAATTAATAAATGGAACCTCCGACTGAGCGCCAGACATTGCTGGAATATTTACTTGTAATATATCATACATAGGATTAATGTTTATTGAGGGGTATATAAACACAATATAATTTGAACTTTAAGATAATTCTTAAAAAGTAAGATCTAAAGCCAGATAATTAATATGCTCCCCAAAAATACAAAAACAAAAGCTCAATGTTCCCCAAGTCTCAATAGGTTCTAGCCACACCCCTTAAGGGTCCTAATTCTCAAGAGCTACTAAGACTTCCCTAAATAACTCCTAAATCCCACTACAACCTCCTGAATCTAAAAAGCTTCTGAAAGGCAAAGGACACAGTCAATAAGACAAAACAGCAGCCTACAGAACGGAAAAAAATCTTCACCAACCCCACATCTGACAGATGGTTGATCTCCAAAATATATAGAGAACTCAAGAATCTACACATCAAAATACCAAAACACAATTTTAAAATGAAATACAGATTTAAACAGAGAATTCTCAACAGAAGAATCTAAAATAGCTGAGATAACTTAAAAGAATTAACATCCTTTGCTATCAGGGAAATGAAAATCAAAACGACCCTTAGATACCATTTTACACCAGTCAGAATGGCTAAGATCAAAAACACTGACAGCCTATGTTGGAGAGGGTGTGCGGTAAGGGGAACACTCCTCCACTCCTGGTGTGTGTGCAGATTTTTACAGCCACTTTAGAAATCAGTATGGTGGTTTCTCAGAAAACTGAGAACCAATTTACCTCAAAACCCAGTGATACCACTCTTGGACATATACACCAAGGGTGCTCAGTCATACCACATGGACATTAGCTCAACTATGTTTGTAGTTGTACAGCATTATTTGTAATTGCCAGAACCTGGAAACAACTTAGATGTCCCTCAGTTGAAGAATGGATTTTGTTTAAATGTGGCATATGTACACAATGAAGGATTACTCAGTGGTCAAACACAATCACATCATGAAATTTTGCAGTCAAATGGATAGAACTGGAAAAAAAAAAATCTTGAGTGAAGTAACCCAACCCCGGATAGAAAAACACAGTATGTACTCACTAATAACTGGATATCAGATGTAAAACTAAGGATAACCAGGGAACAATCCGGAGCCCCAGAAAAGCTAGGACCCTAAAAGGGATACACGGATCACCTTGGGAAGGGGAAACAGATGAAATCTCCTGGGTTAACTTGGGGTGGTTTATATTATCTACGAATTAAAAAATTACAAAGATCCTAGGAATACAGAGCAAGCAGACACACAGAGCAAAGTTGAGTCTTCCCAGCTGTGATGTCAGATGACCCCGCAGAGCCACAGGAACAGCACCACCACGGCAATGGCAGAAGAGCAGACATCTAAAGTAGTAAACAGCAGCAGATCCAGAACCATCCAACCTGCTGTGACCACCTGAATTTCACCAAAATGCCAAAAACTTACGATACACAATAGAAAGCCTCGTCAACCAGTGTTGTAGGAAATAACAAATATCCATATACAAGTGAATGGAAATAGGTAAAAGCAATGAATTAGTGAAATTTGCCTGTGTGAAATTAAAAGACTTGCATAGAAATGGTAATAACTGAATTATAAAAAACAAAATGGTAAAAATGTATTAGCAAGTATTTCACAGCATACTATATAAATACCAAGATTTTAATAAGCCAAAAAAATCCAGAAAGCAAATATTATAATCAAGAAATAAACCCCAAAGAAGTTGACAATGCGCAAAAGCAACTGAAATAACCAAAACATACATAGTACATGCTCCACACATTAGTCATGAAAATGTTCGCCTACATTAGCCTGGGATCTCTTCTCTGCCCAGTCAGTGTCCACACTCAAGGTCCTAAACAATAGCAAACACTGAAGACAGTACAAGGTGAAGAACACAGAGACAGACTCAGTATTATTCCAACTCACTGCATCCACGAGACAAGATGCACAGTTTAGGGAAAAACCAAACAAGAAAAAGAAATAACCTAGAGAAGATACTACTGAAGTGTATGAAGAAATAAAATACACTGCAAACTATCAATGAGATGGACAGAAATTCAGAAAAAAAGAAACATAATAGAGAAAAAGTTTTGAATTATGTTAATATTTTCTTTCAGTGATTTCCTAAAATGTATGTTTAAAATGCCCCAAACCAAACAGAAAAATAGGATACAACTTCAAAAAAAAGAGAAAACACCCTAAAACCAAAATATATACTTTGTATAAAAATATTTACTTAAAATGTAAGGATACAAAGTGCTAAGAGTGAGGGAAGTTTTTTAAAAGATGTCCTATGAAGAAGGCTAATCATAATTATGGAAGCTTTTCCTGCCGAATCTATAAATATATAAAACAAAGAATATTACAAATGATCAAATGGTACATTTCCAATAAGCTATGTGGGCAACAGGAATGCATTTTATAAAACAGCTTCCAAATGCATAAAATAATCACTGACAGAATTGGAGGAAGCAAATAGATAGTGATGCAGAGAAGCTCCAATGTCCACCACTGAGAAAGATGACCATGAACAGCACAGAAAACCAGAGAATCATCCACACAACAGCAGAAGATGCCCAGTCTTCTCAAACTTAGTAAAGATCGATGTTTGAAAGTGTCTTTTCCAAGAACCTTGAATGCTGACATCATCAAGAGAACAATACAAAAGGATATGAAAAGACTGACTCAAAAGGATGTTTACATTCTAGAAAGATTCTTCTAAGTAATTTGTAACAAGATCTTACAGGCACTCTTTTATAAAGAGAACATCTTCTAAAATTTCAAAATTGTGAGAAACCACAACGACTTCAAAACTTATGAGAGAAAGATCAAACCCAGAGGCAGTTTCAAAATATATGAAAATTGGAGGGATATAAGCTGTCAAACTTTGAAGACAGGCAACAGGGGATATCAATGGTATGACAATGTAGACAGAGTTTAATACCTAACAGTGATATTAAGCAAATCTTATCAAAATCCTGCTGGCATCATTTTAGGAAATAGAGAAAATAACCATAAAAGACACAGAACCTGAAGGAACTACAGGATGCTCTAAAAACTGTGTGCAGGATAAACCAAGAGGCTTAAATAGTTCTATTTAAACACTATAGTAAAATTATAGTAATGAAACCACTTAATATTTGTATAAAAACATAACCAGCAATGTGAATGAAAGACACAGCATCACTTCCATGCAAAGTCAAATAAAATTATATTTGTCTCTGAATATTAATAATTACTTACAGTCTTCAAACACCTATAATGGGATAATCATGAGATTATTCTTAGTGGAATTCTCTAGAATCATTTCTAATGAAATAGAGTATGGCAAAATCAATTTCATATCTTGTTTATACTGTTCCTTGAGCCCTTCCCCATCCCTCCACCCCTTCCTCGGACCTCTAAACTACCTGGATCCTTTGCTACTGTCTCCACCTCTTCACCATCCAGGGCTCTTTGCTCTGCTTCAAAGGTGAGCAGGACTGACTGGGCAGTGAGAGACCTGCAAAGGAGAAAGAGATCCTTCAGAATCACCTACACTTTTTCATGGAACAAAAAAGAAAGATGCTAACACCTTCCAGGAGGATAAAGATGAAGAGAGAAAATGTCAAGAAAAATGTCTGTCTCTGAAGATTTCACTTTACTCTCTCAGATGTGAGACTCACTCACACAGCTCACATACATGCCGAGTAGTTTTCTCAGGAACCCAGAGGAGCATTGGAGACTACAAAAAAATTATCATCATCTTGTGAATCCAGAGTGCTGTACTTCTCCAACAGATCTCTGCAGAACGCCCTGTGAGCAGGGTCAAGGAATTCCCACTTCTCCCCCAAGACCACAGGCACAGCACTGAATGTCAACAAACCCTAAAATACAATACAACAGTTTGGCCACGTGTGCATGGGCCATAGGCAGAATGCTTTTCTTCAACCAAGGAGACATATTTTTGATAAAGGAGCGTGATGATAATTATTTAAATGATGCATTATAATTTTGCTATTTCTAAAGTCAATTTGCCAACTATAAAACAGTGTGGCCTGACAGACTGTCACACCCTGTGAGATCCTGTGACATAAGGACACAGCATATGAAGACACATTTCCTCCATTTTATTTATAACTTATTTAGAATTTAGTTAGATCCTAGAGAGCACGTATCTCAGTCTAATCGATTACTCAAACTAATCGGGAGTAAAAGGTTTGCTTAATGTTTACAACCATATGTGTGGGACTCCACAAAATTCATTTAATCATATCTGCCCTGGTTCCTCACGTAATTATTATGTACAAAGCTTTCTGAGGACACCTAGTTCCAGGGACAAAGGCAAGTGATAAAACAGGGGCGTTAGGAAGCATAGATGAATTTAAAAGCCCAGGAGCTTCGGAACCCTGCTTCTCAACAATACAATGCAAATACTCTACAAGGATATCTTAAGAATCATCTTATGACATAGAGTCTGGCAACCGTAAGTGAAAAATAATCAGGATAAGACCCACTTCCTGACGTCTGAGACTTTCCCACAATCAACAGAAATTGGAAAGCTGTGTCCGTAAAGATAAAGCGGGGCGGGGTGGGCCCCGAAGATGAACAAAAGAGCGGTAGGCCATCAGGGACTGAGGACCTGACAGAGGCCGCCAGCCCGACCCGGAGCAGGTAGGAGGGCTAGAGAGACAACCGTAACGAACCAGCACTTTCAGGGGGAGCGCGGGGCGCTTAGGGAGAGCCGGGCCGGTGCTGATGGACAGGGCCGCACCTGGCCCCGGGGGTGACGTCAGCGGACGGTGACACGAGCCGGGCCCTCGGAGCAGCCCCAGGAGCCCAGCCCCGCTCCCCTCCCTCTGACCTGGGAGGCTCCAGGGCCGCCGGGCTGCGGTTCCCGCCTCTGCGCTGCGGACGGCGGCGGCGGCTCCGGGGGTCTCGGGTCCCGAGGGCCAGGCCTTCCTCACCCGGGTGTGCACCGCGCGGCTCCCGGAGTCCAGGAGGGAATGGCGGAATTTCCTGTCATTTCAGACAGGTTCCTCGGAGTGGTTGCTCCTGGCCCCGCCCCATATACCTTTCTTCCGGTCACGTGTTCGTTTTAAATGGCCTGCTGCCCGCTGCTTCTCCCCCGCCTTCGCTCAGACTCCAGGGCTCGGGCAGGTGGCCCCGCCCCATCGGGGACCGTCCCGCCCCCTCCCTCTCGAGCTGTCAGGCTGTCCCGGACCCTCTGCTCAGCCTCCCCACTGTTCGGTCTAGACCAGACCTGGATCCAGGAGGACGCTGCACCCCAAGATCTGACCCCATAGTGAGTTCTGAACCTTCACATACAAGTTATCCTGCCTAACTTCTCATCTTGAGATACCAGCCTCCTGGGTTAAAAACGCGCAGCAGAAAACAACAAACAGCCTGAATTCTGATGCTCAAGTCCCATTCCCTACACAAATTAAAACCAAGATAAAAAGCATTTGGCTTAAATCACAAACCATGTCTATAACCTCCAAGGAGAGAAAAATAAACTATACTCAAAATACAGAACTCAAAAAGATGAGCCATGTTCAAGGGGGTAAAAGCATTTAAAGCATATGTATCAACAGGATACAGACAAAATCATCCATGGGCAAGAAAACTAGCAAATGCTTGTGGGAAATGAGGACACTGTAGGATGTGGAAAATGAATTCATTAAATAGTTAAAACAGTCACCAACAAAAAACCCAAACAGAAATGAAACATGAAGTGAAAAATGTAATGAGCCTAATAATAACTCAGAGAGATCAGGTCAGGTAGAAGACAGTGTCTGGCTTGAAGACAAGGTCGAGGAACTGGATGGCTCAGTCACAGAAAATAATAAACTGGTTAATGCAAGCAAAACCTAAAGTAAAGTTCCAGAAGCACATTCTACTCTTACATGAAATATTCTAAATTTCAACCACAGTAACTCACGCTGGAGAACTTTTCTGGGGAAATCTATAATCATTTCTGTTGCTGCGCAAATGAAGTGATACTAAAAATCTGTCTTTATTCTTCCCTCACAGGCCTCCACAACTGCAAGTCAGTTATCTGCAATTAGCAATCCTGATTCAGGAAAGACATTTCAGGAACTTGCAGTTTTGAAAGGAAATGGGAGTCAGGCGGTACTAGTGACTTAATCCCTTGTAAAACTCTGTTAATTCTTTCTGTAAAGTATTACAGTCCTTCCCTCAATAAAGACAGAACAGAGATGAGTACAGGGCAGAGAGACACATTCAGACACACAGGGAGACAACAGACAGACATGTACATATACATAAAACCCCCTTCAGACAGGCACAGATTCAAATCCATGCAATAAACAGAATGGAAGGGACAGAGATCATTAAGGGGAGAACTGAAATTTGGATTTGATCTCAATTAAATTATTCCAAGAGAAGATGATTTTATTTCTGTAGGCAGAAGTTTCTCTGCCTCTCTAACAGCTGTGGTCCAGCAGCTGCTTGGTCCCAAATAAACACACAAAGGCTTATATTAATTATAAACTGTTTGGTCTGTGGGTCAGGCTATTATTAGCTAGTTCTTACATCTTAAATTAACCCATTTCTATTCATCTATGTGGTGCCAGGTGGCCAGGGGCTTAGCAGTACTTTCACATCTTGCTTCTTGGGCAGCTGGATTTTGTCTCCCCTACTCAGTCCTTCTTCCCCTCCATTTGTTTGGATTGCACACCTGGCTGTAAGCTGTCTTACCATAGGCCAAAAAAGCTTTTTTAACCAATGGCAGTAACACATATTCATAGTGACATAAAGACATCCCACATCATAATTTTTTTCTTTGACTCAACATTAATGCATCATTGGTGACAAGGAGCTAATCACTAATGTGTGTAATCTAAACACATTGCAAAATGTATTAGCTGCTGACATCAATAATGTTTGCAGTTGCATGGAAGCAATAATATGTACCACAACGTGAAAAAGCATGCCTGTCATCTAAAAATGTCCATGGACACAGAACTCTGTGCTTTAATGACAAACTTCTAGGTCTGGGGTTTTATTTCTGTGTGCTCACTGTCCTGCAGAGCTGGACTGCCTTGTCACCAGTATGCCAGCACAGCTTTAGCCTTAGAATGTGGCAGTGGGGTTTCTCGGTCCTAGGCAGCCAGAGATCCAGACCCACAGACCTGCCGCCCGAGACCCCTTAGCCGCCCAGCCACCGCTCAGGCCCCCAGAAATGACTCAGATGCTTATATTAACTTTATGCTGTTTGGCCTATGGCTCAGGCACATTGCTAGCTAGCTGTTACATCTTAAATCAACCCATTTCTATTAATCTGTCTGCCATGTGGCCCGTGGCTCACCTGTGCTCTTACATGTTGCTCCTTTGGCAATACAGCTCCTTTATTTAAAGATTGCTATTCACAGCATACAGAAAGGCATTCCCACATCATTAGAACATACCAGAGAAACATAGCCCTCATTACAATCATGAAAAAATCTATTTCTTAGCTAGAATCTATAAAGAGATCTGGAGAATTCTTGAGTCTCTTTTCTTCAGCCTATACAGATGGGTATGGTTGCACATATAGAACTGTAGGGAACAATCAGGAGACTATCTTGGATAAATGGCTTTAAAAATGTAATATATAATCTGTTTTCTTGAGAAAAATCTAGCCTGTTTTCCAAGTTTGTACTCTCAAAAGCAGTGCATAATATTGGTCCTTTCCTTACATATATATCATAATTTGTTATTTATCATGGTGATGGACATCCTGACTTGAGAGGGAATCTTAAAGGAAATTTAGTCTGCAACTCCCTCATAGTTGTGTGTGCAGAAGACAAACTTATTTCTGTTAGTAAACCACAGCTTATCACCATCTAGCAAAGAAAGCAGAACAGTACAAGATTAATTCAGCACTGGGCTGTTAATGGGCTGACTTCCTGAGGTACCCATTTCCTTTCAAAATCCTGAGTTCCTGAAATGTCTTTCTTACTCCAAGTCAACACTGCTAATAATGCAATTCTGGATATTTGACTGGAAATAGTGGAGGTCTGGGGGAAAGGTTAAAGATGGCTTTTTAGTGTCACTTCATTTGCATAGTGGTGGAAATGTCTACCCAGCTTCCTTAGAAAGCTCTCCAGAGTGAGTTGCTATGGTTAAAATTTAGAATACTTCATATAAGAGTGGAACACGTTGGTGGAATTTCACGTACACCTTTAACCTCCTACTTGCATTGTGATATCCCGGCAACTCTCCTGAATAAACTCTAATGTGGCTCTGGTGGTGTGTGTCTTAACTGATGAGCCATTTCTCCAGCCCCAAGAAGTTTTATCAAAAACCTCATGGCATTAATTTAGGAAATGAACTCATTATCCCTAGATGATAAAGAACCTCAAGGAACTACAAAATACTCCAGTCCTTAGAGCAGGACAAACCAAGAGGCATCAATTATTCTAACTAAACATTATATTAAAATTTTAATAATAAAAACACTTGATATTGATAAGAAGACATGTTCAGTGATATGACTGGAAGAGAGACAGCATCACTCACATGAAAGACCAAAGTAAATTATACTTGCCTCTGAGTATTAATTCTTACATGGAGTTTTCTAATATGTACAATAGGGATATTCTGATATTATTCTCAATGCAATTCTCACTGGCAAAACCAATTTCATGTCCTGTTTCCACTGTCACTTGAGCCCTTCCCCGTCCCTCCACCCCTTCCTCAGACCCTCTAACATACCTGGATCCTTTGCTACTGTCTCCTCTCTCCACCTTTCAGGACTCTTTGTTCTGAGTCACAGGTGAGCAGATCTGGCTGAGCAGTGGGAGAGTTGCATATGAGAAAGGGATTCTTCAGAAAACACCTGGAACTTTTTGTGGAACAAAAACAAATGGTAAGTAACATCTGTCAAAAGGATAAAAATAAAGAAGAGAAAATAATCACATAAAAAGGTTTCCCTTTCTCTGAGGATTTCACTTTACTCTATGAGATGTGAGGCTCATTCACACATGCAGAGTAGTTTTCCTAGCGAGAAAATTATTCTCACCCTCAGAATATAGAGGGCTGCATTTCTAAGCTAAGAGCCCTGTGTGCAGGATCAAGGCATATTCCCACTTCATTCACAAGAAGTCTACAGTCAACACTGATGGCTAACAAACTCTGAACTAAAAAACAACAGTTTGACCACATATTCCTGGGTAGAGTGCTTTTCTTCAACCAAGGAGACATTTTTCTGATACAGGGTGTTGTTAACATACTGGAGAATGGATCACAAACAATACCAGTAATCCACGCTAGAGTTTATTAATCAGGACAGGTGGTAATTCTGGCCCAAGGGAAAACATGCAGGAGGAAAGAACATGCAGGGCGAGATGTGGCTTATAAAGGCATGTGCCTGCAGAGTTTACATAATCATGCTCATTCAGGAAACGGACATGCCCCCGCATGCATGCATGTCTGGCTGTCAGAGTAAATGTTGTATCAAGAATCCTAACATCTCACCCTTATGTTTATTATAAAAAGAAAAGGGGGGTTGTGGGAGGGGTAGGGCCATCGAATTCTCAAAACTGCTTCAGGCTGGCTTTGGTTGATCATTTTTCGGAGATAAGGGCTCTGAGGCAACTGATCCCAGGGTCCATCTTGCTGGTCTCTTTGGAGTTTAGGTGGTCTAAGGCACTGCTTCGTGAATCTAAATTGATGTCCTGAGCTGGGAAAATTTTTGCCTTAACAAGAGACAAATTTTAGGTATATTGGGAACGACAGAATGATAAAGGTATAGTGTTAGTCCTCTGCTTTTAGAAGCTTGCCAGTTGATGTTAAAGTTGTAGGCAGTCGCATATAGGGAAAGGGAAGAGAGAAAGAAACTCTGAAATGTAGCAGATGCATTCATTGTTAAGCTGAACATTTTATCTTTACCTGAAATGAACCTTAAAGCAGCTGTTTTTCAGGAGACACTGGTGGTTGTTGCTGAAGGCAATCACCAGTAATAAACTATTACTCAAAAGTTTGAGAGTCTCTGCTTGGTCTGGAAAGTAGAGACAGGATTGCAAAATATCTTGGAGCATTTTTTTGTTTTGGTTTGGCTTTTTTTTGTTTACCGGTTACTGGTTTAACTGGTTTGGTAGCGTGTGGTCTTGCCTCCAGCTCTGGGAAGAGGTCCTGTAAGTTAGCTGGAAAGTTACTGAAATGGAAAATGGATGAGGGAGATTTAGAGAGAGAGGCTTCATCTCTCTGAAACTGGAGGCATAACTGCTGTCCTGATACCTTCTGGAACTTGAGAGTGCAGGGCCCTGTTTGGGTTATTGTGTGTGAAGGGTGATTGTCCTGGGGTCAAAGGGTTTAAGGTGAGATAAGTGAATCCAGTAGGGAAAGCCCTCAAGTTTGGAGGTGTGGGGGTTATAAGAATTACCTTAAAGAGGCCTGTCTCTTTGGGAGAGAGGAGGGAAGGGCATTAACTGGGGTAGGGGGTTAGCACTTGATACCCAATATTGATTGGGAGGGGCACAAGATTTAGGCAAGAATAATCAGTAAAATTCCATAAGAGAGAGCAGAGGTGATATAATGGGGGGAGGAAGTAGGTATTCAGAAAGGGATGAGGGCTTGGAGTCCTGGGGACAGAATTGATCTTCCATATAGAAGTTCAAATGGCAAAATGGCAAGCAGTCTCTTGGAGAGAGCTCAGAGCCTGAAAAGAGCTAGATGTGGGAGTTTTACCCAGTCTAGGTGAAGTTCCTATGACATGTTAACAAGACTATTTTTTAAGGAATGGTTAGTCCACTCTGCCTTTCCTGAAGACTGAGGGTGATAGGGAATGTGAAAGTGCCCGGGGATATTGAGAGCTTTAGACAAGTTTTGAGAAATCTGTGAGGTAAACTAGGGATCGTTATCATACTGAAGAGAGGCTGGAATCCCAAACTGGGGAATAATCTCCCAGAGAAGATCAGAAACAGTCTGGGCTCTCTTGCTAGAGGCTGGATACACTTCTGTCCACCCAGAAAATGTACCTACAAAGACCAGAAGATATTGGCTCATCTGACCTGGGCATTTGGGTGAAATTGATCTGCTAGTCCATCCCTGGAAGGGATCCTCTGACCTGGTTGGTGGAGAAGGGATTGCTATGGTATTTAGAGTTAGGGTCTGACTTTTGTCAAATTGTACAGAGATGGTTTTCAAGAACTGTAAGTCCTCAGAGGTAGGTTGGAGGTGAAGTGAATGAAGTGAGACAGAGCCTGAATGTTAGGATGGAAAAGCTGTTACATATAAAACAGAATCTCCCTGTTATTAGGAGGTGACTGTGGAAGTGTGGGTTGTAGTGTGTGAATTGCCAGAGGTGAATGCAGTTAAGACAATGGCTGTGCCCAGGAAGGCCGCTGTTCTGGCTGCCTGGTCAGCTCTGTTGGAGACAGTGGAGCTATTTGTCTGATGAGACCAACAGTGAATATTTCCTATAGCTTTGGGGAGATTGGAAGCTTCTAGCATAGTTACAATACGGCTCAAATTTAAAATTGACCCCCCTTTTGTTGTAAGGAGTCTGTGCTCCTTCCACATAGCACCACGGGACAATGGATTATGAAAAGCATATTTAGAGTCTGTGTAAAATTTAGGGGCTGTGCTTCTGCTAACTGTTAGGTTCGGGTAAGGGCTGTTAGTTCAGCCTGCTGGTTAGTAGTGGTGGGGAGGGGAGTACCTGTGTTTCTACCATCTCAGTGTCTGACACTGGCCTAGCCTGCTTCACAGGCTCCCTCATGTAAAGAGGAGCTGCCATATGTATACCAGATATAAATAGCCTGGGGCAATGTGCTGTCATATATTGTGAGGGGTGGGGCAATAGTTCCTCTAAAAATTTCAATACAAGAATGAGGGCCTTCTCTCCAAGATCACCCTGCAATTGGCACTGGCCACGGGCAAACATCTCAGTGCATGTGGTTCCAGGCCAGCTCATGCTGGTCCCTGCTCCCTATGCAGCCTGCACAGCATCTGCAAGATCAGCAGCTTGCAGAACCACACATAAAGCAAGCTGCTGTATGTCGGACTGGTTGATTGCCGACTCATCAGCCAGGACTGGATCTACGTCAACTATTACAACATGAATGCAACCAACATGGGCTGGAACGGTTCCACCTGGCTCGAGTGCTGGCCTACTTACCTGCACCGCTGTTCTTGGAGCCTTGCTGCATGCAGTATTCTGGTTTTTGTCCACCGGTAGTGATACCCACCCTCCGTTCAGGAGAAATAAATGGTTTAGAAACAAACAAACAAGTAAATAAAAATAAATAGAATGTACCATATAATTTCTGGTGTGTTTATACTGCCTGAATCACCAACCAGAAACTCTAAACAAAACCTTGCAAATTTTATGAGGTTTGAGTACTTTCAAGAAAGGTTCTGAGGGAAATCGATGCAGTCTTACTAGATGGTTTAAGATACCCAGGGAATCAACCACAATTTCACATTAAAAAATAAGGTGTGAAAGGTTTAGCCTGGTAGATTAGAAATGTTTGTTCATTGAGTTTCTACGTATCAAGATTACACTCATTTGTTTTTATTAAAACAAATATCTCCTATACAGACTTTAAAATTCTTTTTTAACTAAAGGAGATGTCATTAGAAGAAATGCTGCATTTCTAAGGCACAGAAACCCAGAGGCCCCGGCTCATCATGTACAAACAAGGTGAAATGTAAGTAGCTGAGGTGAACACCATTCACCACAATTATAACTATGGCGGTATTAGTGTGAACTCGTCATCTCAGCGGTCCATGTTTCCTCTTCCCGTATACATTTTAGTGAAGACATCCAGTCATTTCTACCTTGTATAAATTCCTCACTAACTCCATTCCTCGGGCTTTTACAGAAATCTTCAACATCATCTACATTGAATAGTCAGGACTGTCCCTTTACTTTAGCACAGAGGGTTGGCAGTCAGAGAAGGGATTTCCTCCTTATACTTAAAGAGAAAGCTCATGTTCATTTGTGGTCTGGCAATGGGTTCAGTTTGGTCTACTAACCATTCCTGGCACAAGTGAAATTAAGGATGGTTTATTAAGAGAGTCTGGATTTATAACAGTGGCAGGAAGCAAAGTGCAATGACTTGCGCCTGTGAGCTGCTTTTGACAGTGGAAGCCATCCCTCAGACAAGAAATCATGTGGACTGAGGAACGGAGCATCTCAACCATCATATATCTGATGTGGGAATGTCTTTCTGTATGCTGTGAATAGCAATCTTTAAATAAAGGAGCTGTTTTGGCCCATGACAGGCACCATAGAAAAAGTAGGAGGAGAAATCAGAATAGGTAGGAGAAGCAGGGCTGAGTCAGACAGACTGAGCCAGCTGCCCAAGAAGAAGCATGTAAGGAACACAGGTGAACCACGGGCCACGTGGCAGGATAGATTAATGAAAATGGATTGAGTTAAGATGTAAGAGCTAGCTAGCCAGGTGCCTAAGCCATCGACCAGACAGCATAAACTTAATATAAGTGTCTGAGTCATTTCTGGGGCCTGAGCAGCGGCAGGCAGCTAAGGAGTCTGGAGCTGCAGGTCTGTGGGTCTGGACCTCCTGGCAGGCTCAGGACCAGGAAACCTTACTGCTACATATTTTAGAATTAAAAGGAAAAAGAAACTCCTGGACCTTGATGTGTTATAACAGAATGTATTGCTTACATAGTGAGGGCTATGCGTTTTTTATATGGTTAAAGAACAAAGTATACAATAGCAGATGTTACTTTGTGGTTTCTTGGTCCCAGGTAGCCAGAGGCCCAGACCTACAGACCTGCTGCACCAGACCCCTTAGCTGCCCACTGCTCAGACCCCAGTCATGCTGTTTGGCCTATGGCTCAGGCACATTGCTAGCTTGCTCTTATATCTTAAATCAACCCATGTCTATTAATCTTTCCTGCCACGTGGCCCGTTGTTTACCTGTGTTCCTTATATGTTGCTCCTTTGGGCTTCTGGCTCCTTCTGTCTTTGACTCCACCCTGCTCCTCCTACCTATTAGCAGATGTCTTAATTAGGTGACAAATCATTTATCAAAACTAACTTGGAGCCAGGCAAAGTGGCACATGCCCTTTAATACCAATACTGGGGAGGCAGAGGCAGGTAGATTTATGTGAGTTCAAGTCCAATCCAATCTATATATTGAGTTCTGGGAAAGTGAGAATTAATAGTGATAACCTGTCTCAAAAAATAAAGAAAAGGGTTTACTTCATCCTACAAGTTACAGTTCATCATTGAGGGAAACCAAAGCAGGAACCTGAAAGCAGCAGGAACCAGAGCAGATATCATGGAGGACTTACTTTACTGGGTTGCTTTCCAACGGCAGCCTGATTTCTTATACAGCCTTGGACTGCTTTCCCAAGGGTAACAATATCCACAGTGACATGGTTCCTCCATCAAACACTAATCCTGAAAACATCCTGTAGATATCCCCATAGGCCAACACAATGGAGACAATTCTTTCTTGGAGTTTCCTTTTTCCCTAACGACTATAATTTCTGTCATGCTGACAAACACCAAACCATGTTAGTGTCTATCAAAGAATAACCTTTCCTTTCTTGTTTGTCCCCAAGACAACATATTAATTTTATAATATAAAGTATAACTGTAAATGTCCCATAATCTTCTTTAAGTTCATAACTAAAAAGTCAGGTGTCTCTTTAAAAATCAAGTCTCTTAGCTCTGAATGGCACTAAAATTAAAACAACAACAAACGTGTCATAGCATTTCTACTGTTGTGAAGAGACATTGTAACCATGGCAACTCTTATAAAGCAAAAACATTTAATTGGGATGGCTTACATTTTCAAAGGTTTAGTCCATTATTGTCACGGTAAGACATAGCATACAAGCATACATGATCATCCACGAGTCCTACATCTTGGCATGCAGACAACAGGAAGCGGTCTGTCTCCGTGGGCATGGCTTGAGCACATATGAGACCTCAAAGCCCACCTCCACAGTGACACACTTCCTCCAACAAGGCAATACTTAGTTGAACAAGGCCACACCTCCTAATCATGCTACTCCCCTTGTGTACCATTTTCTTTCAAACCACATTCCACTCTCTAGTCCCCAAAGGCTTGTAGCCATATCATAATGCAAAAATGCATTCAGTCCAACTTCCAAAGTCCTCATAGGCTATAATACTCTCAAGAATATTTAAAAGCTTGAAATACAAAGTCTCTTCTGAGATTCATGAATCTCTTAACTGTAATTCACTGTAAAAATAACATAAAAAACAGATAACATACTTGCAACCAAAACTTGCATAGGATATGCATTACCATCCCAAAACTGAGGGAAGGGAGCATAGCAAAGAAATACCAGACCAAAGCAAGACCAAAAATCATCTGGGCATCACCATGTCTGATGTCAAAACTTTCTTGAGATCTCAGAATCTTTTCAGCCTTGTTGACTGCAATACACTTTTTTTTTTTTTTTTTTTTTTTTTTTTTTTAAAGCTTATTTCACTCGGTTAGCCGATCTCCTCGGATATATCCCACAGCTCTGGCATCTCCAACATCTTGTGGTCTCCAAGGCAATATTCAGGCTTCTCCTTCACAGCTTCAATCTCTAGACCTACATTCAGGGGCACCCTTGACAAAGGCCTGGCCTTAGTGGCTTTCTTTAGTCTTAGAGGAAGGTTCCATAATGCCTTTCTTCTATCCTTGATGCAAGGTCCATGTAGCTGAAGCTGCCAAGTTCTGCTGTTACTAGAGCTGGAACATGGCCCCTTCACTGAATTACATTTCACCAACTCTCTGGCTTCGATAGTTTCCTTCACTGCCTAAGCTTGGCTATTCTGAAACTTGCTCTGTAGACCAACCAGGCTGGCCTCAAACTCAAACAAGGCCACAACCCCTAACAGTCCCACTCCCTTTGGGGCCATTTTCTTTCAGACCACCACAATGTGTTTATACGTCTTTTTCTAAGATACAGGAACTGAACTATGGTACAGTTACAATTACCATACAATCAAATTTCAAACCAGTACTCAATAGTAGAAATATCTCTGTTTGATGTCTAGATCTCATGATCTCCTAGGACCAAGGCCATGAGTATTCTAACTATGCTGTGAACAGCACACACTTGTCTCAGAGGCTCAAGCCAGCTCAGTTTCATACCTGACATTGTCTTTGACAGTTATCCCATGATCATGGTAATTTCAATATATGATACTAGAATTTTCATTGCAACTAGGGCTGCATATTCATCAATACTCTCTCCTCAGAGAACCTCTGACCTTGCTACACAATGCCAAGCCTCAGCCGCTCTTCATGGACACTTCAAAACCAGTACCATGGAGACCCTGCAGCACACTGATCTAGAGCCATCTAAGAGGTGAGTGCACCCCAATCCCCAGGCCAAGCAGAGACCCTGGTCTCTGAAGCCTGGCTCAGAGACATAGCCTCTGGCACCCGACCCACACCCACCCAGCTCTGCTCTAAACCAAAAAAGCTGGGAGAGCCCCCCTCCAGCACAATCCCCAGCAAAACATAGCTGGAGGGTCACCCCATGGGCTAAAACCAGCTCTCAACTGCAAACTGAGTCATCACACACCAACAACTGGAGACCCCGAAGCGCCCTGGTCTACAGCAGACTAAGAGCCAACTAAGAGCGACCCCTGAAACAACTGGAAACACACAGCCCCTTGGCCTACAGCCAACTAAGAGCTGACTAACAGTGGCCCCTGAGACAGCTGGAGACACACAGCCCCTGGACCCACAATTGGCTAAGAGCCAACTAAGAGCTAAGAGGGAACCAAGGAAGCAATGGGCAGGTGCCAGTGCAAGAATACATATAAATATAAAAACCAGCAATGCCTGAGATTAGCAATGAAGAGGAAACAGAAGGAAGCAACCTTAAAAACAACTTTATGAAGATGATAGAAGTTTTAAAAGAGGATATAAAAAATTCCCTTAAAGAAATAGAAGGAAATACAAACAAAATATTGGAAGGGATGAACAAATCCCTGAAAGAAAATAAAGAAAACCAAGAAAAAGAAAACAAATAGGTGAAGAAATATTCTGAATTAAAAATGACAATAGAAACACTCTGAATTAAAAATTACAATAGAAACATTCTGAATTAAAAATTGATAGAAGCAATAAAGAAGGCATAAACTGAGGCAAAGCTGGAAATAGAAAACCTTAAGTTAAATGGCATGGGCAGTTAAGTAAAACATGAAGCCATGAGGGGTGGGATCAGACTGTGTTCCTGTGCATGAGCTGCACCTTGGAGCCCATTCCCTGCAGAGGAACACCTAACCCAGCCTTGACTTTGGGATGAGGAAATCAGACAACTGCAGTGAATGTGCCATACTGAGCTGAGGCACCTAGGGACTTCTTGCCCTTTTGGGTGAGGGGACCGTTGAATGGGGAGGGGTGAGGCTGAAGGCTGACTGAGAGCGACTGGGAAGAGGTAAGGGAGGGGGAGCAGGAGGATGCATGAATAAGACCTCTTTTTTTAAAAAAAATAAGTAAATTATTAAAAAAAAAAATGTACCATGTGCGAGACTCATTGTCTGACAAGCTTTGCCACAAAATGAATGTAAACTTGATCCCTTGCTAGAACAGAACTTAAAGAATGAACCAGTCTCTCTCCCTCTTTCGTGATCCAGCTATTCCCAAAAATGGCTGCCTATGTATAAAAGGCTAAGAACCCAGTAATTGTTTAGTGCCAGAGCTGGATGTCTCAGCTGGTCTTCAATATATGCCAGAATTCTGAAATCGCCTCTCATGCCAGTGTAGAAAGGGACTTGCTATTGAGGCAAGAGCAAGCAGACCACAAGCAACAGCTTCCTTTTCCTTTGTCGTGATATAGGCTTCCAAGGTCTAGGCCCAGATTAGAGGTGGGTCTTCCCACCTCAAACATCTGGATTATAAATGGACAATAGCACTTCAAACTGAGCAAAAATCTCACAGGTGTGTCCCTCCATTTTTTTTTTTTTTTTTTTTTGGTTAATTACAAATGTAGGCAAGCTGACAACCAAGAATAGCCATCCCAACTCAAACATCTGGATTATAAATGGACAATAGCACTTCAAACTGAGCAAAAATCTCACAGGTGTGTCCCTCCATTTTTTTTTTTTTTTGGTTAATTACAAATGTAGGCAAGCTGACAACCAAGAATAGCCATCCCAAGTATCAATATTCTACTACAGTGTGTTGGTAATAGACTAAATATTTGCCCAACTTTTTTCACTCTGCAAGATAATCTTCCAGCACACCCTTGAGGAATGCTAAGCTGTACATGAACATGTACATGTTGTTCACAGGTTATCTCTTTAAAGCTCTGTAGTTTTTTGATAATTATATGAGAATAGTCACATGCAGAATATAAGTCTTTATTAATAGTTTTCTTAAGTTTTAGTTCATGGTGACTTTTCTGGTATGTCTACAATTTAGCATTGTGTAAAGGACTTAGCAAAAAAAAAAAAAAAAAAAAAGAAATTCAATTCACTTCTTAGGACTCACTGAGTGAATTTCTAAGGCTCAATGCCATTTAGTATTTGCCCACAGGTAGCAGTGCATTGAGAGTCACTGATCTTTGACTGAATCATTAGTTCTAGGCACGATTCAGTCACTCATGGACACAGTTCAGTTTGAATAGTTGTCAACAACAGCTTTGTAACTGAATTTTCATTTGTGTCCTGTAGACCTCTCCCTCTCTTCTCCATGAACATAAGAGAGCAGCCTCCTCTCTGAGGGATCCTAAGCCTATGTATTCTGTGTTGAGTCCTTTTAACAGGACCAGGTACTAACACAGCAGTAAGCCTGGAGCAGTGAACACAATTTTTCCTGATTTAGTTGACCAAATGCTTTCTCTTTAATATTAATTTTCTGATATACAATATAGGAGAAACAATTAAGTGGTTCAGCACATGTTGTATGAGAGACTTTTCCTGGGGAGACATAACTTAAATATGCATTTACTCACCCAAAATGGGAACTGACAATTTAAGCAAGTATGGATGCCACTGAGGTCTATCTTGTTGAAAATGAGCTTTATTGGGGATACTCACAGAAATATGAGAAAGAGATGCTTACTGGTACAAAAGGGAATCAAAGACAGCTGCCATCAGTAAACCCAACCCACCATGAGATACAGCTTATGAACACTGAACACCTAAAGCACACTGTACACATGTAGGCATATCTACAACTTAATGGACATCCTATTTTGGTGGTTCAGTTTCAGGCTGCAGGAAACGGTTACACAATAGCATATTCTTTAGGCTTTTCTGCTTTATCTTCATTAAGAAGTATTTGAGATTGAAAAAGCAGAATATCTTGAAATCTTTCCTACGCTATCACATTTGGATAATTTTTTCTCAACATAAACTCTTGTTGTTTTCTAAGATTTGAGCATTACTTATGGAATTCTGGAAGTTTCTCCTGTTCATGGTTCTCTAGTATGGAATCTGCAATGATCCCTAAGAACAGAACTTGGATAAACAATGTGCCACATTACTTACTAATGAAAACTTCCCTTCCCTACCATGAATTTTCTGATGTTTTCTTAGACCTGAAAGGTGGGTAAAGACTTTGACGCATTCCCTGCATTTGTAAGGTTCCTCTCCTGTATGAACTCGCTGATGTATCCTCAGTTGGACTTTCTGAATAAAGCATTTGTCACATTCAGTGCATTTGTAAGGTTTCTCTCCAGTATGAATCTTCTGATGTCTTCTCAGATCTGAGCCACTGGTAAAAGATTTCTTACATTCACTACATTCGTAAGGTTCCTCTCCTGTATGAACTCGCTGATGTATCCTCAGTTGGACTTTCTGAATAAAGCATTTGTCACATTCACTACATTTGTAAGGTTTCTCTCCTGTATGAATTCGCTGATGTTTCCTGAGACCTGAACAACATGTAAAGGATTTCTCACATTCACTGCATTTGTAAGGCTTTTCTCCCGTATGAATTCTCTGATGTACTGTAAGCTGGGCTTTCTGGATGAAGCATTTGTCACATTCCCTGCATCTGTAAGGTTTTTCTCCTGTGTGAATTCGCTGATGGGTTCTTAGGTAAGTCAGTCGACTAAAGCTTTTACCACATTCATTACATTTGTAGTGTTTCTCCCCTGTGTGAATTGTCTGATGGCTTCTTAGGTGTGTCAGCTGACTAAAGCGTTTGTGACATTCACAGCATTTGTAAGGTCTCTCGCCAGTGTGGGTCTTGTAATGGTTTTTAACCTGATACAAATGATAAAAGCATTTGCCACAGGCTTTACATTTGTGGGGTTTTTCTCCAGAATAGTTTTTCTGGTGTATATCAAGGCTTGAATGGATTCTTTGATTTTGATCGATGGGAAACAAATGTAAAGAGTTTACGTGGTCTCTAAATTTGCAAGGTTCTTCTCCAGAGTTCCGACTTGTATGTCTTCTTAGGACTGGTGATTCAGTGGGAGCATCCTTGTGGTCACCACAACTGCACTTATTAGAGTTTTCTACGTTATCACTTGTGTCAGAAAGTATATGTCGGGAGGATTCATGAATCATTTTTCCAAGCTCATTGCATTTATAAGACTCCTCTTGCATATTCACATGTGGATGGACAATAAGCTTTGACCCTTGATCCAGGAATTTTTCATATTTTCCACATTTATAATGGTTCTCTATAAAGTTAGCACAATTATGGTTAATAGGAATTAAGGTATATTTAATAGATTCAGTTACTGATATTTTCTTAAGTTCCCTAGGACAAGTAAATAGCAATTCTTAAGAATAGAGATCTCAGCAGGGGCCATTTTTGTTTTACTGCCATTAATTGGATGCTCAGAAGAATCTCCACTCTCATCTCTATCAATAATAGCCTTCTCACTCTTAACTAATCTGCTTACCTTGGATAAACGAGTGATCAAGTAATAATGGACTTTGAGATGGGAGCTCTCTGAAGGAAGAATGTTGCTCTCTTTTCTTGTTGTTTTTGCTTTTGAAACAGAGTCCACTGTGTGGCCTTTGTTGGCTAGGAATTCACTATGTAAACCAGACTCTCCTGAAACTCACCAGGTCCTCTTACTTCGGTAATCACTAGTGCTAAGATTAAAACCATGCCATACCAGGAATATAGACCATATGCCAAATAAATAAATAAGCAAAAACAACATGCTTACCAACAACAGCTCTTTATTTTAAAACTTCTCAATTTTTTTAAATCAGAAATAGGCAAATAGTTTAATTCAATAGTAAAATCAAAATTGTCTAATTAATAAGTATACAGCAATTCATTTTTTTGCTCTAAATATTCAGCTTTCTTTGATCTTTGACATTTTCTTTAAAAACTACAAAGAGTGTGGTGATATATTGTATATTAAATAAAGTTTGCCTGAAAATCAGAGGACAGAGCCACAGATTTAGCTATGATGGTCAGGGAGTAGTGACCCACACCTTTAATCCCAGCACCAGGAAAGTTGAACCAGAAAGTGATAAGGCAGAAAGAGACAGGGTTCCTTCCTTTTCAGCTGAAGACTCAGAGACATTCAGTCTGAGGATTCGTGAGGAGTTTGCTTGGTAAGTAGTGTCCATGGCTTTTTCCTCTGTCTCTCTGACCTTTCATCTTTTCCCCAATACTTGACTATGGATTTTTATAACACCAAATAGAATTTGTGCAATAAAGAAGGGCTGGAGAGACTGTACAGAATATAGCATTGGTTACTCTTGCAGAAAGTACAGAAAAATGTAAAAGAAGCACCATGGAAAAGTTATGCTCACTATCAGAATTCCCTTATTTCTGGTTGTCTCTAGGCATTTCAGAGAGTTTACATACATGCAACATAAATACAAAGAGTGAGTCAGGAATTCTACAAGGTCATTCTTACCTACAAAGACAAGGTTGCTGTAATTCTCCAACATCACATCCATGTACAAAGTTCTCTGCACACAGTCTAGACATTCCCACTCCTCCTGAGACAGGTCCACGGTCACATCCCTGAATGTCAATGGATCCTGTAATGGAAAATTACACATTACCATGTGCTGCTGGAAAAAAAAAAAAGTTTTCCTAGGTCAAAGAGATCTAAAGAATTAGAGACACTTGTGATATAAATGGGGAATGACAATTATTCAGAGATAAACATTTTCTAGAGCTGCTACAGAGATGGTTCAGAAGTCCTCTTCCAGGACTCATGCCAGCTCTCAGTACCCACCTGGTGCCACACAACAGACCTAACTTGGGTTCCATCAGATCCAATGCTCTCTTTTGAACTCTGCAGGCATAGCACTCATGCATACACTAAAGCAAGTACATTCAAACACATAAAAATGGAAGTTAATTTTAATAAAGGACACTTTCTAGACTAGCCATGCTCTTTATTGTATTTTCTATCTCAGTGAAAAGAGGACATTATATACTCTCACAATCATCATATTCATCAGAAATATAAGATACACATCTGAGGTCTAGATGTCAGAATATAACTCTACAAAGGCCGTGCTGACATCAGACAGGGCCACAAAGTCTCCTCTCAGATGGTCAAGTTATGATGAGCAAAATTGTGCTTCCACATTCTGTCAGCCTTGCTCAAATATGGACACTGGGTCAATCCTGTCCGCAGCGGGGCCTCACATGACTCTAATCTAAAATACTCAGTTCAGCTACTGAGGCCTAGGTATAATGCTGCACCATTTCTAGAACAAAGAATACAGAATGTAGAATTTATGGGTGAATTAATAGTCAAATAGGTGTTTTGAACAGTAAGGAGTATAATAACATCAGTGCATAATCCAACATTCCAAACAACACACAGAATCAAATACTTTATGATGGTATTTTTTATGAGAATATTTTGACAACCATGAAATAAATAGAAAAACAGCAATAGACAATGTTAATAGTATCTAAATTTTTCTATAACTCCACACAACCAATACAGATGAATAACAATTTCAAAAATTCGATATGGGGTCTTACTTCAGAATAATTAAATTGTACTAATTCATCAATTCTGAATGTAACATTGCTCATGAAACTGGTTCAATTGAAAATCTTACTAGGCAGTGGTGACACGTGCCTTTAATCCCACAGGAGGAAGAGGCAAGTAGACTCTGTGAATTTGAGGCCAACCTGGTCTATAAACCATGTTCCAGGACAGGCTATGCAAAGAAATCTTGTATGAAAAGCCAACATTTTTTTAAAAAGTGGGGGCAGGGTGGAGGGAGGCAAAAGAAAATTTGAATCTTATAAGTTCACTACTATTCTTCAGTATTTAAACCCAATTATGTAACATGATTTTAGTTTGCACAGATCATTATGATTCCTCCTTTTTCAAAAAATAGAAAATGCCAAGTTATATACTGGCTCTGTCCCAAAGCAGAAATGTAACCTATAAATCTGGGAGCTGGAAAGATGGCTCTGAAGTAGAGGACACTTGCTGTCCCTACGGAGAAACCCAGTTTAATTCTCTCATCATACATGGTAGCTCTCTACAGTGATTGATTCTAGTGTCAAGAGTTTGATGTCCATCTCAGCAGTCCATGGGCATCACTCAAGCATGCAGTACACAAAAACCATGCAGGCAAGCACTACTATACTTAAATTAAAAAAAAAAAAAAAAAGTTTAAAGGAAGAAATAAAAATCTGTCCATCATAACCTTTCTTCTGAATCCCTACCTGCATCATACACAGCTTCAGAGAAAAGAAAAATATATGAAATACAGGGAGCCTTTCTCCTCCAAAAGAAAGAGAGTAAAGTCATTAAGAGGGGTATTTGTTTGTGCTTGAAAATGATGGCTTATGCACAGCATAGAGTCATTACTCTATAGAAAATCTCTACTAATATATTCCACATGATGAAATAGATTTGGGAACAGGACTGCTTATATCCTATCTGGGAAAAAAAAAAAAAAAAAAGGCAAAGAGAAAATACTAATCTCTCCATTGAGAACTTACTTCTGAACATTGGAATCAAGAGCATGATATGAGATACCCTCCTAAGACAAATAGAGTTCAGATATCAACACACTCACAGGTATATCATCACTGAATAAAATCAAATAGCAAAGAGAGAATCCACTATACTCCAATCTTCAGCTCCTCACAGAAACATCAGTTTTATGGTACGACAGATGCCTTCCATTATCTACACTCTGTTGGGTGTTGAAATATTTAGTGTTAGGGTTCAAAACCGGATGTCTGGCAAAGTTGTTGGTGTTTTCATGACCATTTTTATAAACTTGGTTCTGGAAACCTTACCATCTGTTAAATGTAACCTCTATGTGGTCTTCCTTCTCCAGTAATATATAAGGACACAAGACCATCTTCTTCAGGAACTGGACATCAATATATTTCTTTGGTAATCATTTACAATGGAATCTTTCAGATTTGCAGTCTTAAGTCTACAAAAATATTTCCCCACAGTAATAACTGAATGAAGATATAATTGGATAAGGCTGTGATATGTATGTAACAATATCTAAAGAGTTAATCTTGATTACCAGAGGTGGGAAAATATATACACACACACACACACATATATATACAAGCACTTTAGATGGCACTGCCAGAGACAGATAAATAAAAGAATAAATGGTTTCAATATAAAAACAGTTTTCAAACAAATCTAGACACAACACCGACCTGGGGCACATTTCCTGGAGAAGCAGCCATTCTCCCTGTTCTTCTGAGTTTCTGTCTCAGGAACAAAGACTGGAATGCTTCTTGACATTTCCCATCGAGGAGTCAAAAATATAAAACTAAAATTAATCCAACTCTACTACAGACAATGCCAAACTACAAATAAAGATCCCCAAATCAAAACTATATTGGAGGTCTTGTGAACGTTCCTATTGAGAGGGCAGCATGGGAGAATATATTTAAAGTACCACAAGAAAATAACTGTGAGACATATCGTTGCGCTCAGAGGCTCTGGCTCCTAAAATTCATAGAAAACTGTACTTGAAGAAAGTTGTGAAATAACACATCATCCATGCTGGCAGCACTGAAGATCCTAATTAGAGGCAAATTATACTTAGAAAAGTCAGGGAGAAATTATTACAAGAACACAGGAAATAAGACATTGTACATAAAGAATAGGTAAACAGAGGAATAATAGCAAACCATGCCTAACACACAAAACCAGCAGAACACTATTTCTTACTAGAAGAAAGAAAAATGTTAACAGTAACTTTACCAGCCACAGTATTTTAAAACATAACAAATAAAAGCTCTATGATATGATAATCTCAGTAGAAATGGAAATGTCAAAACAGTTCAACCAGATTTTGTAACTAATTTCTAAAGATACTAGTAGATATATATGTGTGTATTTAAATTATATATATAAATATAACCCAGTTCAACACATAAAGGGCACATACATCATACCTAGGTCAGTAGTACACTGCAGAGAAAACTAAATACCATTAGCAGGAAAACTGTAAAGAAAGGAAGATGCATGTCTCTTGCGTCTCACTTAATCCAGAGCCATAGGAGTGAGCCAGAGAAATCTGAGTAAGATAAGGGGGGGAAGGAGAAACAAGCAGGAGAGAAAGGCATTGGATTCCGAATTCAGTATTACACAATCACACACAAAAAGCCTTCACATACTCCAGGGACAAATCTCACACCTGATAAGTGTCTTAACTATTTTTGAAAACTACAAAACTAATGTACGAAATGACTAGCTTTCCTAAATGTTGTAAATTAGAAATTTAACCCATTTAGGTTGCAACAAAAAAATACCTAGCAATAAGCCTAAGTAATGAAGACTTTGCTTCTATAAAGAAATGCTTAAGGCACACAAGGAGATGGACCTACATACACTGACTAACAAAAGACACGGTGAGAATATTACACAGCAACCAGTGGAATCGATGTAATCTCCATTGGCTAAATACTGGTATTTTTCACAAAAGTAAATACAGAAAGTCATATGGACAAAGAAAAGCTACACATATCAAAATTAATCCTGAAAAAAAGAGTATTCCTGGGGGTATCACAGGATCTGACCACACATCACAACTCAGAGGCACAAGGCAGAGACAGCATGATTTTGTACATAAAGAATCACGTATAAAACTGAATAGAACAGGGAAAACAGAAATGAACATACACAAGAAAGGAAATAAATATAAACTAAATGTCAACAGCAAACCCAAGTAAAGAGAGAGCCCTCTGAGCGCTCTGTGCTAGAAAAATGATTGACTATCAATGTGCAGACGAGGGACAATAGATTCAGATCTCTCACCTATACACTAATCAATACAAACTAGATCAAAGACTTTCCTGGAAAAATGGAAACACTAAAGCACTATTGGAAAACATAATTAAGTGCTTACTAACTCAGAAATAAGCAAACACTCTCCGAAAGAGATTCCAGGAATACAGAAAAAAATAGAAATTATAAAAATAAAAAACAAGGAAAAATGACAGAAATTTTTATTACGTATAAGCTGTCAAAGTCAGAAGTACACAATGAATGTTAGCTATGGAAATTGAGAAAGTAAAATTGAAATAAATGCCTAGGAGGTTTTACATATATATAGATGTATGTGTGTGTGTGTGTGTAATTTTCTATAGATAGACTAGATACACACACATGTCTTATGTCCATCCATGCATCATAAGATAAGGAGTCATTCTGAATGTCTGAATACTAATACTAAACAATGTTTTCATAACCATGGCATCATTTTGTGTGTGTGTGTGTGTACCTAACAAATGCTCACATATTTTAGACTGACAATGGGAAAGGAAATAAAACTTAACCCAACTTCCTTTCACCTGACTTATCTGGTCATGGACAATGCTGTGAACAACACTGTGCTCATCCCTCGTGATTTGGGGAAACAGTTCTACTCTTTCCACACACACATTATCATATACAAATCAACGTAATGAGAACGTTGAGAAATAAATCAGGAGAACATCCCACTCTCCGTAGCTTCAAAGACCCAGAACTCCCTCAAAATACCACGTAGTGTGTTCATAATTCTCAAACATGAAGAAACTAAAGCAAGAAAACAGTGGACACTCCATCTCACCCTAGACAGAATACAATGGACATTCCATCTAGACAGAATACAACAAACATTCCATCTTGCCCTAGACAGAATGGCTACACAAAAACAAACTGGGGGTTCAAGAGATGTCTCAGCAATGAAGGGCACTTGCTGCTTTTCTACACTACCTGAGTTAAAGTCCCAGGGCCAACATGCAGACTCACAACAATCCATAACAACTCTCCTAGAGGACCCAATGCTCTCTTGTGACCTCCAGAGGCATCAGCCTGACACACGTGCTGCCAAAACAGGGGGAAATGGACATTTATAGGGAAATCCAGAGGCAACTGTAACTCTGTAATTTGTTGCTAGCCTTGTATATATACTGATTTTCACAACAATGACATTTAGTCTCGTCCCCACAAAAATAATAAGCAACAATATAATCAAATGTCCAAAACTCTATTTGAGGGAATGGTAAAGTTTATTGCTGGAAATGCAAACTATTGCAAACAGTAGACATCTCTTGGAAGGTTGCAGAAACCACCAAGGTCACCCTCCAATGCTGAGGGATAAAACATGTATAGATTTATCAATGTAGGAGAGTAAATATCTAGATTGTAACTGAAGAGAAATGATTATGTCAATATATTCCTCAAACACCGATGGGAAAACTTCATATCTGTCCGTTATCAAAAACTTGAAGAATCTTGGAATAAAAGAAACACACCTCAGCATTATAAACACTAGAAGGCACAAATCTAAGCCCAACACTTTATTAAATGAGGAAAAATGGAAGGATTCCAATCCCCTCAGGACAGGGACATAGGTGTCCACTATGTCCACACTAACTCAGCACAGTGGACCAGTTGTACCCAGAACAAGAAGAAAAAAATATTCAAATTAAAGGAGTTAATACAAGTTACATAGCAACATATATCCTATGAGAAAGCTAAGTTCTAATAATCTTTGAAATAAGCCATAAAACCCATGCTTTATATCGGCTGGTCAGTTGGTGTTTTACATATCATCAAGAGACCAGTACAATGTCTTAAAAGTATCTTAGATGCCCTGATGATAACATCCAAAATGTCAAAAGGTACTGTGTAAGCTAGTGAGCAAGAAAAGCCATCAATAACTTTCCCTAGAAGATATGGGCCACCTGTGCTACGCTATCACCTTCTATGTTAATCCACTGATGTAGCACAGCAGCTCAGATCTACCTAGCACTGTCTAGTCAGCACCTTTATGTTGTCCCACTGCGTCTTGTCTATAACCAATATCTCTCCTTGAACCTCAGAACTATAAATTACTTTTGATATATTTTATTCCTTAGGAAAATTTTCTGCATCTGAGACCATTCAGCAAATTCTATTAAGCTAACTTACGCAGCCAGTCAGAATCTGGCTTGGTGAAGTGCGGGGAAGGATCTTTAATTGGATGTGGGATTCAGACTTTACACATACACTGGCTGATCCTGTGCGTCAGCACTGCACAGTAGAGTTATCTGCTGTATCACAGTTCAATGTTTCTTTTTCCTTTGGTTTCCTAAAGCAGTGTCATAATTTGAAAAAGGTTTTCTGTATAATGAAACACTCTCTTTAAATTTTGGGCCAATTCCAGAGAAGGAAACAGGTGTGATATATTGGAAACATGGCCAAGAGCCTATGACTGGGGGAGTGACAGGTCATTGGAGGGAATCTACTCATGACATTTTGCTGCATGTAGAAATACTCACACAGCTTTTACCTAGTTCTGGCCACCCCACAGTGTGGTGAAGCTGTCAGTCTGTATCAGAGAACCTCGGTTGCAGTGGGTAAGTTATTTCAGAGACGCCTAACTGGTCACATACAGAGAATGAGTGAGTGCTGACCACAAAGCCATGAAGAGGAAATCCATAGGACCTGGAACAAATCCCAGGGAATGCAAGGGAAGAGGAAGACTAAGGAGATGAAGAAGTATCTACAAAATCAGAAGACTAATTGTACAGGGAAACACAAAAAAACTTGGAAGTAGAGAGTAAGTCATGTATGCAGAGCAAAGCTTGACTGTCCCACCTGTCATCCTGGATCATACTGCAGTTACATTACCAACAGACCACACAAGTGCCCCAAGAGTCGATACACACCTGTATGCGACAGAGCAGCAGGTCCAGAAACAGAACAATAGCAACGGTCATGTGAATGTCACCAAAATACGACAATAAGCATAATAAGCAACTTTACCAATGGTGATGGAAAAGTATCTGTTCAGATAGGAAATCTAATATTGGGTTGACTCTCTCCCCACTGTACAATAAATCACAGACCTTCATGTATGAGCTGAATCAGTAAAACTGACAAAAAGATGTATGCTATAAAGAGTATGCATAGAAATCCTAAAATTTAAGTATGAAGAGACAGCCTATTGAGCAATTAAATATATTAACTAGCTATCTGTAGTGTGACATCAGAATATCTCATTAAAAAAGAAAAAACCAAGCAAGTAAAAATCATTTCAATTAAGAAGCAAATAGCTTTAACAGATCATGCTAAGTGGCAGTTACAATGGCCAATTAGCGCACATTAAAAAATGTTCCACACTGTTAGTCATGAAAGAAATACTCACCTGATGTGCACCAAGATCCTCTCTCTGCCTAGTCAGTGACCACATTAAAGGTTTCAACAAAATGAATCCTGCAGAAAATACAACAGAACTATCTCAGAGACACGGTGCCAGTGAAGATACAGCTAACTGCAGTTTGTAGACTAGTGAGAAGCTTCTTCGACAGTCAGATAAGCAAACTAGTCACATAAGATTCAACTATATTATCCATGTGGTTTCATATAAAATGGTTAGTTGTCATTTCTTCTTGCAAAAATGAATTGCTAACTGACCAACGTGCATGTGAACAGAAGAAACAGTAGATGGGAAACAGAAGGACACAATTACGTGTGACATGTGACTCCTGGCACACGGCTCTCATGATCTCATTCAACTATGAGATCACAAATTGGCAAGGAGGTTTCTCTTATGTAAAGATTCTAGTCAATTCATTTCAACATGAATAACATATTTCTGCAAAGTAAATAAAGCAATGGTAAATGAATATAAAATTTTAAGAAAGTATAAAGATCAAAAAGCTTCAAAGGATCAAATCAAGATTTCAAAATCTATTAAAACTGTAGCAGAAAAACCATTGAGTATTAGCATGAAGAAAGACAAGGACTATCAATGGGTAGACAACTAGAGCAGGTTTAAAGCCCTGCAGAGATACTAAGCAATCCTTAGCACAATCCTGATGGCATCACTTTTGGAATTAGGAAATGTAACCATCAAAGGATAGAATAAAAAAACAAACAAACAAAAAAAAAACTACCAAAAAATCAAAGGCGAGGATCAGGAAACAAACCTAAGGCACAATTTTCCTAACTTTACAAGATGATAAATTATAGTAGAGAAAATCATTTAATATTGAAATGAGAGAAAAGATATAAATTGAATGGGGACTCATAACTGACATGCACAATCCTATGTTATGTTTTCTCATAGTATTCTTTCATATAAAGCCAGCACATGTAAAATACGATAATAATCTTGAGATTATTTACAGCAGAGTATTCAAAACAACATTTCTAGAGAAACATTGTGGCAAAACCAATCTCATGTCTCCTCATTTGTACTTTGTTTTCTAATTTTTTTCCTTAGAGTTTTTCTTTAAGCTGATGGGTATCAGTGTTCCACAACATGTATGTATGTGATGTGTGTTTGTGTCTGGCACCCATGAGCTCAGAAAAAGGTAAAAGACCTCTAGACCTGAAGTTACTGATGCTGTCAGCCAACATATGGGTGCTGAAAATGAACCCATGTCCTCTCCAGAGCAGCAAGGGGTACTGACGGCTGAGTCATCTAAGCACCCTGCCCTATTCCACTTTCAACATCACTTGAATAGATAACCACGTATAATTCAATCCCGTCAAAATACCTTATACACTGCCTCCTTTCTCTCCACCTTCTGGGCTTCTCTGTTCGGCTTTAAAAGTGAGCAGGTGCGGCTTATGAGTGTGACTCACACAAGAAAAAGATTCTTCAGAAAGCACCTGGATTTCCAGCTCAATACTGTGCTCAGTAGCTAAGGAGAAAATAAAATGATTCCACAAATGATTCTCCAGATCTCATGCAGGGTCAAGATACTTAGAACATTTCTCAGATGGCATAACTTGAGTCCCAACACTTCTAATCACTCAGCTCAGTCGGAATTGAATGATTGGAATGGCAGTATCATAAACCACTGAGTTTCTGAACTTGTCAGGGACAAAAATGAAAGAAGCCTTAAACCAGCCAAAAGGACGCTCATTCGCAGAAAGCTCACACACTTACAGAGTAGTTTCCCCAGGAATCCTAAGGAGGGGCAAAGGAGGCAGCAAGAAAACTGTTCTCACCCACAGAAACCACACTGCAGCAATTCTACCAGCTACTAGTCTGTGTGCAAAAGCAGCTGAGCAGGGGCCAGGCATTGCCCCTCCTCCTGGGAGAAGTCCACGGTCACTGTCAACAAATCCTGAAATTAAAAAATAAAGGAGTTTTGCGCTATCTATCTTTCAGCATTGCTTTAATCTCAGCATTCAGAAGGTAGAAATCAGGCAGATCCCATGTGAGACCAGGCATGTGTACAAAGATTGAACCAGACAGGCCAGGATTGAGAAACGTATTCAACAAAGCAAAGCCAAAAGCCATTACACCCAGGTCAACGTGGCCATGTGTCCAAGAGTGCTTTTCTTGGAACAGGAATTTTTTTTTCCATATAGTTGAGTGATCAGAATTATTTAAAAGATGCTTTCTAATGTTGTCTAATCTACAGTGTGTTTTATAACTATAAAAAAGTAGTGTGGCCTGGTATCATCCCACAGCATGCATACATACTGTGTTTTTGAAGAATCTGGTGTTAATATTAAAAATTCAACATATGGAAAACACATTACCGAATGCTGTCTTTACATCCTAGCATGCATACATCTCACGTGGAAAGTAAATGGAGGCTAAAACATTTGTTTAGTAAATGTTAATGTTTACAACCATAACTTTAAAGCTTGCTAGAACATACTTTCTGATTGCTTAAAACCTGCAGTGGCTCCTTAAGTGATTAATGTATAAAGGGCTCTGTGGCGATTTGTGGACTCAGAAGGCATGGGTGAATTTAAGTTCCGGGGCACTAGCCGTACCACGATGGGAAAGAGAACCATATTTGCGAAGAAAAATACAAGGCAAGTCCTCTACCAGGAGTGAAAAGAAAATCAATATAAGGCCCTAGTTCACGTGATGCAGAATTTCAGAACCTGTTCTCTTATGAACAGCAGAAACTGCACGCACCCCTGGCCTCTTCCTTCCTAGGTCCCAACCCTGCAGCTCCTCTGACCTGGGGAGTTTTCCGCCTCTGCGCTGCAGCCTTGCACAGCACCTGTGGGACCCCAGCCCGTGTCTCCGCGCACTCCGGGGCTCGGAACCGAGGTCCCAGGGGGAAGTGCGAGTGTTGGATATTTCCCACTTCCTTCCGGTCCTCCTCGTGCCTTCTCTGGCCCCACCCACCACATACCTGTTCCAGTCACGTGCCCTCCGACTCCCTCCCACCTACTTCCTCTGACCCTCCTGGGTCTTAAAATGGAAAGTGTCTATTGCCGGTTCCCTAGCGACCCTGAAACCTGCTTTTTCTCATCACTCTGCGCTAGTAATGGCTTGTGGGAAATTCTGACGACTTCTGCTCTGCTGGCAGATTAGCTGGCTCCGTTGAGCAAGCTTAACGTAGACAATCAAAATATATGTCTGACTTGTGTATGGACAGGAAAGTATCATGACATGCACAAAAAGCTGTAACTAAACTCGGGCTCAGCTTTGGATTGGGGTCAAATGAGCGGCATGTGGCAGGTTAGTGTGGAGTTCTTGAAAAAGGGCGTAAGACCTGTCAGAATCTGGTACTCTGCCTCTCCCTACGACGAGTTGTACCTTGTATGAACTTGCCATTTGCCAAGAGCCTCCTGAGATGTATTTCAGAGGAAGGAGCTGCAGCCCAAGATAGAGAAATGAAACCAGTTTAATTCTCAACACTTCCCTCTTGTGCAAGATGTCCCCTCCATAAGATGTGCCATTAAAAAAAAATGTCAAATAGTTTATTAGTAAGATTATACCATGCCACATCCAGACATTCTATGAAACGCAGTAGCCTTCATTCAGTGTGGGCTGGCCCTCAAGGTGACATTAAAAGCCCTTAATATACAACAATAACAAGAGAAAAAAATCATGTATTCTAAAAACAAGAAATTGTAAAGGCATTAAAACAGTCAAACAGAAAAAACACAGAAATAATAAACAAATATTTAAGAATATGAATGTATAAAAAGCTGGTGTCTCTCTGTATCATCCCTTTCCCTTCATGCCGTAAGTGCATCACAGTCATACCTTGTGCCACAGAAAGTAAGACGGCATGAGGGTCCCTGACACTTGGGACCATCTATTTATCACTGGAAATCTGCTCTTAATGGAAGCGCATTATGTCTGAATTATGCAACAGGTTCCCGGTTGCCAGCCGTCACTTCTTACCTGAGACTTGGGGAAATCCAGTGCTCGCTTCTAACATTACCACATGGTCAATGTCTTTCCCTTATGTGATTATAACAGGCGACTGTAAGAACATGGTCATTATGTGTTAATTACACCACATTTCTAATATGGTGAATGGCAGATTTAAGTTACTGGGCCTCTAAATTTGCTAAAGTGTCTCAAATACATGAAAAAAATGTAAATTTATCAACATTCCTACAGACAAGAAAGCAGGGAAGGATGTGTTTACGCAGTGAAGGAAAATAACTGTAAACCATATTGTATGCAGAAACCCCGGCTGTTAAAAGTCAGGGAGAAGCAAGTTCACTTGAAAACGTTATGAAACGTCATCATCCACTCAAGCAGCAAAGTACACACAGAAAAGCCAGAGAGAAACAATGAGGACAGAAAAAAAATAAGATATTTTATATAAGGGATAATATATGAATAGAAAAGAGCCGAGGAGGAACAGACCATGTCCAACTCGCAAAGCCAAAACACCATTTCTAACTAGAGGTCCACCAGAACAGAACTGGGAATGCCAAAATACAAAGTTCAACAAGATTTTGTGATGAACTCCTAAAGGAACCAGGAAGAAACGAAACCTGTCTCCACACAGTAAAGGGCACGAGTGTCACACAAGGGCTAACAGTACAGTGCAGAGGGAAACAGGAAGAGCAGTAACAGGAAAACCGTGAGAACAGGAATATTCCTGTGTCCTCCAGTCTTCGTAAATCAAGAGACTTAAGAGCGAGCTATAGAAATCTGAGTAAGACAGAGGACAAAAAAGGAGAATCAGGTGGAAGAGCAAGATTTCGAAGTTCACTTTAATAATGATAAAGTCATACATGAAATGCCACACAGACACCATGGGGAAATCTGAGGCTTCGTAAGTACTTTAAGAACTACAGAAAGATGCAAAAACGAATACAAACACACACAATCACTATTTCCCTATATAGTAATGATAACAGTTAGAGAAGTAAATTGGAAATTTAACCCCATCAGGTTGCTTCTTTTTAAAAAAAAAAAAAAAAGTAAGAATAGTGTTAAGTATTAAATACTTCACTTCTGCAATGAGATTTTTAAGGCACTCAGGAAAAAAATGAAGAGTATAAAAAGAAAATGGAATTTCACACACTCCATCTGACAAGGACATGGTGAAAATGGCTATATTAATAACAGCAAAGGGCAGAATCAAGCTAATTCATAGCAGCAAAATGCTGACATTTCTCAGAAAAGGAGATATGGAAACGGTCACATAGACACTGAAAGATCACATATCTGAATTAACCCTAAGAAAGAGTAGGGTTAATTTTGGTCGTATCACAGTAGTATACTCTTGGTATCACAGGACCTGACACCTCATAGCACGGAAGCACAAGGACAATGAGAGTAGAGTCCTGCACATGAAGAAACATGGTAAAACCAAACACAGGCCCCGGAAAGAAACACAGAGCAGAGAAGTCGTGTATGCTGAGTATGTCAAAGATGAACTCAGGAAAGAGACTTTTGAATGTTCTGTGCTGAAAAATTGTTCATAGATGTGTCAGAGAGTAAAACAGACTCACATCTCTCACCCTACATAGAAAATATTACAAACTAGATCAAGGAACTTCCTAGAAAACTTGAAATGCTAAAAGTGCTAGAGTAAAGTATGATTACATGGTTAATAATTCAAAAAATAAGAAAACATGGTCTGAAAGAGATTCCAGAAGTACAAAAAAATAACGGGAAAAATGACAAAGGGAATCCATGGAATACAACTTGCAGAAGTCAGAGAAGTTCACCAAGAATAAATTGGTAGCAAAGAAAGTGAAATAACCAGCCAGACATGGTGGTGCGTGCCTTTAATCCCAGCACTTGGGAGGCAGAGGCAAGTGGATCTCTGTGAGTTCAAGGCCAGCCTGGTCTATCAATCAAGTTCCAGGACAGCCAAGGCTATTACACTGAGGAAGCCTGTCTCAAAAAACTAAAAAGTGAAATACTTTCTTAGATTTTTCTTCACATGAGGGGTTAATATGTATACCACACAAATTGCTGCTCATTAGTTTCGCACGTGAGATCAGACACACACTACCAGATGCCACACGAGAGTTTATTCAGGAGAGTGTCTGAGCAGGTATGGGGGAGAGAAGCAGAAGAGAAAAAGAGAAACAGACTTTCACGTGGCAGCTCTTTTTAAGAGAGTGGGTGGGCACAAATTTACAGATTTATGTAGCCGCACCTAGGAGCATGCCCTCTGTACGCGCTGTGTTCTGCTAGTGCCAGGGTGGGTTTATCACCTGGCTGCTGTGTGCCAGGAGTCCTTACATGTCACCCTTTTGTTTATTATAAAAAGAAAGCCGGGTTTATGTAAGGGGGACAGGAGAAATAGATTAGACCAGAACAGGGTCAACAGATCTCTTAAGGCTGCTTCACGTTGTCTTAAAGGCCAACTTTGTCTTTCCAGAAGATGAGAGCTGTATCTTCTGGCAGTCGGTCTGCTGGGTTTTGCGGCTCATTTCTGCAGTCTGGGTGAGTTTAAGGCATGGGATGATGAATTCTGATTTTCTGGAGCTCAGAAAAAAAAACTGGGTTAGTGAGACAATCTTGGGAAGTGACAGAATTCCGATGATGTAGTGAGGGTCCTCTGTTATTACAGGGTCTGGGGATCAGATTAAGAGAAGAGGAAAAGAGAGAGAGAAAGAAGGTTTGAAATTGGGACATGTGTAACCTTAAGTTAGGCTCTGTCTGTACTTTAAATAAACCTTGAGGTAGCTGCTTTGTGCTTCTTCCTTCCAGGGAGCTCCAGCTGCACAATAAAGTTTGTGGATCTCTGCTAAGTCTGGGGATAGGAAGAGATTAAGATGTTTTGTGTTTTTTGTTTACTCACTGCTGAGGTTAAAATGGCTCCTGGTTCCTTGTCTCTAGTTCTCAGGGGTGATGGCCAGCTGTTTTCCCACGGTAAGATGGCTTCTGGGTTTTTCCATTCTCCAGGAGGAGGTGGCTGGAGAGGTAGTCAGTGGGAGAGGGGAAGGGCGATGCATAATACCTCGGAGCTTTTTGTTTCTGGTAACTGTTTCAGCTTCGGCTCTGAGAAGCAGGCTGGAACAGAAAACTCAGAGACAGGAAAATTTTGGGGAAATGTGTCTAGCGACACAATGATTCTAGGTGTTCCACACTTGGGGGGTCTACCTGGGAGGCTGGATGAGGAAATGGTGGTAGGTGCTGACAGGCTGAGCAGACAGCAAAAGAAGCAACCGCCCATGTCCAGGCCTAGAAGATCAGTCAGGGAGTGGTCTGTGTGTGATGTCACCCTGCCACGTGGGGCTTGGGAACAGTCACTTAGACCAGTGTTTCCCTTGATTGTACCCAGGACAAGGCCTGAACAGCCTCTGTGAGGCTAGGCAAAAACAAGGCCAGTGGCTGAGCTGGCTATACTTAAAGCATTCACTGGGTGGTCTAGGTCTGCTCTGCCATGTGAGGAGGTGAAGGAGCTGGTCAGATAGCTTTGGCCAGCAGGAGGTATCTTCCTTGGTGTGTTTTCCCATCTTTCCTGTGACACACCTTAAAAGCCAGCACCAAGACTTCTGCCTGTGGAGTCAGTGGTCCCCTCTCAAGAGATGGAAGTTTAACTCTGATGTCGGGGTAGCTCTGGGTAAAGATTAGTCATGATAAGTTGCTTTTCCTTAGCCCTCTCGGGATCTAAGTACTGTAAGAACTCATTTGTGAGGCATTTAAAAACTGGGACGGAGTCTCCTGTTTATCTTGTACTAGCTCTTGCGTTTTTTCAAAATTGACAGGCTTCAGAGCAGCTCTATGCAGATTTGCCAGTAAGCAGGTCACAAAATTGTCTCTGGCTAAGACCCACCTTGGTGTATTGTATTTTAATGGGGGTCTACATATGGGACAGCCTCAGCTCCTGGGGGTGGGGGAATGTGTGCTACATTTGTCTGGTGAACGTCATCTGCATGAGTTCTGGCCTGCCCCCAAACTCTCCTTCACTCTAGAGCCCAATGTAAACACACACAGTCCAAACAATCTAAAGTAAACCTGATATAACCAAAAATAAGACACAACATAGCACTCACAAGAGGACACTCTCCCCCTCTTTCTCTCTCTGTTTCATATGCTCGACACCCTGGTCAGAATTGCTAATATTAAGAAAAGCCTTGAAGGAACCAGGTTCCTCCTTTTCAAAGGTAGAGAGGCAGACACATTGGTGTCTCCATTCTTACCTGATCTACATAGTGAGTTCCAGGCCGAGAAGAACTTAACAGAGTGGTCCTGTCTTAAAACCAAGGGCTAAAACTGGCAGCGATGGGTGGGACACGTCTCTAATCCTAGGACTTGAGAGGCAGAGGCAGGCCTCTGTGAGTTCAAGGACAGCCTGGGCTACACAGAGAAACCCTTTCTCAAGAAAAGCAAGCAAGCAAGAAAGAAAACATATTCACAAGTATAGAAAGTGGAGAGCATTCCTGTGTAATATTATCTGCCACAAAGAGATAAAAATCCTGACCATGATATTAACATCAGCAGAGTGAAAATCATATTAAGTGCTTGTCTAACGAGAAGGAAGTATCGTCAATGTTTTCATCCATGTACAGATGCCATATTTCATTTTTGCCATCTTGTTTGTAGCTATACTTCAAGACTCCACATGAAGAACCACAGAATGGGAAGAGTTCCCAATAGAGTTAGAAATAGAAGAAAAAAAGAAAAAAAAAAACCATGACTGGAGACATGGCTCACTGATTAAGAGCACTAGCTCATCTTCCAGAGGTCCTGAGTTCAATTCCTGGCAACCACATGGTGGCTCACAACCACCAATAAGGAGATCTGATGCCCACTTCTGCGTTACAGGCATGTGTGCAGGCAAAACACTAAAATGAATCTTTTTAAAAAATAAAGAAAATAATGTGTACTGGAAGACTTGAATCATGAAAGGCAGGTGACAACAGTGGCCTTATCCGAGGAGGTATTGGAATCCATGATGTGGCCTTGAGACAGGAGAACATCACAAATGAACAACTCAGCGTAGTGTTCTTCATACGGTACCTGTAAAGCAAGTGTACAGTTTTTAATGACAATCATCATAGGCTCAGAAAAAGGACTGATTCCATCATACCGATACAGGGCGGGGAAGATTGTGTGTTCTCAGGATAAATATAGAAAACCATCTCCACCATGAACACACAGTCAGAATCTCCAATCAGTCACTTCTCTAGAAAAGGTCTGAAGGGCTTTAGCATTTCCCATCACTGCACATTGCCATCAGCATTTGTAGGTGGCAGGACACACCTTCATTTCATCCTACCTGGCAGATACAGTACATATACTCACCATGTGGGCTGTCTCAGAGAGCAGACACATCAGGCAATGGCTCAGTCTATCTGGCAAACATCATGGGTTTTTTTTTTCCCTCAATATGATAAACTCATCATCAGATCTAGTTACAGTCATTTACACTGTTGTTTTAAAAGGCTTCACATTGTTCACTGAGGGAAAGTGTACTTGTAGAACTCATTCTTCTCTGGATCTCAAACTCACAGAGACCTAGCTACCTCCCAAGTACAGGTATAAAAGACATTCGACATCACTGCTCGGTCTGGTATTACCTCATGACGTATTGTGGAAAATCATATGCAAAAATATCAGAATTGAAGAATAAAAGGATGAGTTCCTAGAAACAAGTGATTAATTAATCCTCTAAGTCATAAAACTAGAACACTTATTAAGTAGTGCTGAAAATGAATCCGGAAGAGTTTCCTCTAACAGTGTTTGAGGACTGAACAGATTCAGCAAAGGATTATAAATTCCTATAGAAAAATTTATACTAATTCTGCACATAAAATACTGTGATAAGCAAACAGAAAAAGAATACTAGACAATCATACACAAACCAGGCTTTACCTTCATACACAAAGCAGATAGGGACAAACCAATCCATGCTAAGGTAAAATCACCTGCCAGGGGACAAACAGATTCTCTGTAATGAATGTGAAAATGGAATTTAAGCTGATTTCAGACTAAGGATTAAAAAAACTACTCAAGACCCCCAAAAATCAATAAATTCAAGGCATATAATATGTAGACTCAGTGAGAAAAGATGCATGGCCATGTCGATATGTCCATGAAAGGCCTGTGCCAAAATATCACATTTGATCAGTATGAAAGCTCTAAACAATGAGGAGAGAAGTCACAGGCTCAGCATGATGAATTACAAAAGGCAAAAATCTAAAAGTTACACAAAAAAGGAGGACTGGATACCAACATTCCTCTGATAAGAACAGGACCAAGGCTGTCCACTCCCTCCACATTAACCCATTACTGTATCAAAGTTTACCCAGAGCAAGGACAGATAAAACTTTCAATGCTTCAAATGAGGAAATTCAGCAGTCAAGTTTTCCCAGGTTAGAAGAGTGATAACTGCAATTCAAAACTTATAAATGTTCCAAGAAAAAGCTCTGCTCTGATAACCTTCTTAATGGCTATATAAAAATCATATGAAGATCATGTGGCTTTCGATATTCTAAAAATGTCTTAGAGATCATGTGTGGTTTGCTGACTTCTCCCAAAAGCCCAAAGGTTCTCACCAATCTGCTGAGTGAGAAGAACCATCAAGGACTGTCCCCAGATGCCAACCCTGCATGCTATGATACCAACCTGCCAGGCAATTACAGTCAATGTAATAGTTATTACAATGTAATTATATTACAATGTCAGTGTAATAGTGCCAAGACTATGTTGTGAGTAACAAAAGGCTTTCTGGTTCAGTCTGAGGCTGTTAGCTGTCTCCACAGAAGGAAATACACATGGCTCTGAAAGGTGGTCAAAAAACCAAATAAACAAGCAAACAAACAAACAAACACAAAAACTGGAAAGGTCATAGGCCCTAGGAGGAAATCTACTCCTGACATACTGCTACATGTAGAAACACAAGACATGTCTTTAAACTGTTCTGTTCACGCCAAAGCCTGATGCTACTTTCAGCCTGGGTCAGAGAAATTTTGTTTACATGTTCCTTCTTGGGTGGCTGGTTCAGGCTGTCTCTGACTCTGCCCCCCTTCTCCTAACCTGATTCCTCGCCTACTTCTTCTATGTTGTCTGCCATGGCCAAAACAGTCCTTTATTTAAAGATTGATATGCACAGTATACAGAAAGACATTCCCACATCATGTAAGTCCCATTTCATAGGATCTGAAGCCCTATTCTGACCTCTGTAGGTACTAGGCAAAAACATGGTATACATAACCAAATGCAGGTAAACCACACCTACCCATAAAATAATGAAATTGATCAATTTTTTAAAAGGACAAAGAAAATTTAAAATAAGAAGACAAGAATTTTGAGGGTGAGATAGGGCTGCATCTAGATTGAGTTGAGGGTGAACATTTTCAGAATATTTTGCATTATATTCTAAAAGAATTAACAAAAATCTTTAAATGTCATATAGCTTAGGGCTATCGTGATGCTTTAAAAATAGAATACAGCTGGATATAGTGCAATATCTCTATAATCTAAGGATTCCTAAGCAGAGAAAGCTGAATCACTGTCAGTTCTCGGGCATTCTGGCCTATGTAGTGGGTTCCAAGCTAGCTGGTGCCATGAGTAAGACCCTGTTTAAAATAAATAAATATTTACTGAGAAAATTTCAATAATTAATATATCAGTAGTTTCAGAATTCTGCTCATGTAACCTATGCAATCCAATATCTCTACATTAAAACTCTACATTGTCATATGCAACATTCATACTCAAATGCTACTGCTTCTTCTCATAAGTCCAATGTGGGACAGGACCTTGTTATATCTGGCTTTTTCAAAATACAGGGCACACAGTGTTTTCATTTTTATCTCAGCCATGTTAATTTTAATATAATTCTACATTTCATGATATCCCAAAATTTCAACATTCATGCTGTCTTAGCTTAAAGTGAGAAACACAACCTCGTTTTAAAGATTGAACACAGCACTGTGTCATTTTAATATATAGCCTTTGGACCTTGTTACATTAACCGGTTTACATTCCTTCCATGTCAATGTGTACATCATGCATACTGTATACCTTTGCCCTGGAGTGCTTGCCTAGAAGTTGCCAATCTGAAGGTTCCATCAGTAATGGGATAAAATATGATGCTGCCATGGTACGTGGTAGAGCATGCTTTTAAGCCCAGCAATCAGGAGGCAGAGGCAGGCATCTTCTAAATTTGAGGGAAGCCTGGTCTACACAGTGAGTATCAAGACAACCAGGAATAGAGACCCTATGTCAAAAGAACCAAATCAAAAAAAATTATGAATTTACAATATTTACGAATACTATATTTAAGGTTGCATGAACAGATTTACGCTCAGTATCATGGCATTTAAAAATTGGTCCCAGGCAGGCCAGAATTTTTAAGAGAAAAATCAGGATATTTTCACTTGGCACATCACTTCATGACCCTTTCCCCAATGACTCCACTCAGGCTGAGTACTACTGTCATCACTGTGAGTAGCAACAAGGTCATTTCCCTGAAAATCGCTGTATTTCAATGTCACCAAAATTAAATGTGTGTATTCTGTTGTTACTACTCCAGTTGACAGCCTGGCACAAAAGCACATTTGGGAACAACGTATATTATGGAGGAACAGAAGTCACAAGACAAAGGTCACACAGAGATCCACCAAGGCCATCAGTGCCCAGTCACTTCCCCCCTGATTCACACAACACAGAACACAAGACTAAAGGTAGTTTTGCTTCAAGATGTTATAGGTAAATCTGTCATAAATAAATCTAGTTTTTTTGATGCACAAGAATCCTATAAGTAAGCAAATTTTAAACATAATGAATAATATTATAACAACGAAAGCATTGTGTGTAATAATCTTAATAATTGGCCACCAAGAATGAAGATCCGCTCCTTCTGATGCTTTATCTATTGCCTCATCCACACCCTCATAAGGAATACTCGGTAAGCAATGTGGAAATGTATCCAAAACATCTTCTTGTAATGTTTAAGATACAAACTTAAATTCCTTAGCCAATATTGTAAGTGGTATTTAGTCTGTTCCCATGTGTAATTTTGTTGTTTTAATTTTGTGGGGTTAATTCAAAAGAAAATAAAATTCCTACCGCATCTCCGACATTCGTTTCGGCATATTTATTATGTGACCTTCCAGACCTTAGCCATCTGCTAATACCAAAATGCTGTCTCTGATTCTATCTATTTAATGTGAGTCTGTCTTACACTAATTTATGAGAATCCTGTTGCCATTTTTTGTACAAAATGTTGCCATGGCAATTATTCCTACGATGGCAACAACAAGCCATTCAATAAAGCATTTTATCTTTCTTAGTAAACTATCAAGTCTTTGAATCATACACAATACCCGCAATAGGCCCTTCTTCCCATGGCCTGGTCAGATTTACAGGTGACTCTGATCCCATCAATCAACACTATTCAGGGTAAGGTTAGTGTTATGGCTACTCAGAGTGAAAACGTGGCAACTTTCCACAGGAAGTTACATAAAAGGTGTTATTAAGGTAAAAGAATGGGACAGGTGCATCTAAAATTACTCAGCCATGTCTGTATAAAATGTAATGCTGCTGGAATCCAAAATATTCCCTTGTTCAGGTTACAGTTTATTATCAAACCAAATTCTGGGCCTCTGGAGAGCTCAGTCCCCATCATACCAAGCTATTAACCCTGTGGTTTTAGAGTAGAAATGGTCTCATTATGAACCAGTTGGTTATAATTACACCATTGACTATTATCCAGGAAAGAGTTAAGAGACAAATATTCTATGAGGACCCCAATCAGTTAACATACACTCACCATGTTGAACAAACTTTCTTTTTTCACTTTGGCATCTGCACCAAAGAGCAGGGATATATTTATAATTTTCATTTAATCCAATAGGATCTAAACTAAGTTTATACTTGCCTTCTAAAAGAAATGTTATTATGTCCTATCCAAATAGGAAGTGATCTAAATCCTAAGAAAAAATTAAATACAGCCCCTGTCTTAGAGCTTCGATTGCTGTGAAGAAATGCCCTGACCAATGCAACTCTTAGAAAGGAAAACATCAAATGGAGGTAGCGGCTTACAGTTCAGAGGTTTCATCCATTATCCTCAAGGCAGGAAGCGTGGCAGCACGAAGGCTGCATGTTGATCCACAGCCAACAAGAAGAAGACGGTCACACTGAACGGAGCTTCAACAAGAGACCTCAAAGCCAATCCCCACAGGGACACACAGGTCTGTATATGCACTAGATGTAGCTCATAATGATCTGTAGAGAAATGCTTTGGAGCTCTTGAACATATATCATATTGAGGCAAATTTTAAAAATTAAGAGTAAATGAGGAAAGTGTAAGAATAGCCCTAGGAGCTTTCCCCTCTTTTTAATTTATTTGCTCATCCCTTGCTGTAACAACTCATACATAATATCTGTGTATGAAGAATGAGAATATATTTATCTGTTTTTTTCCTCAGGTAATTTTATGCTGACTTGTAAGCTTTTTAAATTTTATATGTTTTATATAATTATATAATTTTATACACCAGGATAGTTCAGATATGTATTTCTTTTTAAAATGCATATGAGTATTCTGTCTGTATGTACATTTGCAAGAAGAAGGCACCGGATCCCATGAGGCTATAGTTATGGATGATTGTGATCCACCGTGTGGGTACTGGGAACTGAACTCACAACCTCTGGAGGGTAACCAGTGCTGTTAACCACCAAGCCATCCCTTCAGCCCCCAAAGTTTTCTTTTTAATTAAATTTTTAGGGTTTTAGTTAGTTTGTTTGTTTTCCCCCCAAAGACAGGGGTTTTTTTTGTGTAGCCTTGGCTGTTCTGGAATTGGTTTTATAGACCTGGCTGGCTGCAAACTCACAGAGATTCACCTGCCACTCCCTCCCAAGAGCTGGTATTAAAGGCATTTACCACTGCCACCTCTTTAAATTTTTTAGTAATTGTTGTCTTAATATTCTATGTGCTCTTTTAATTATGCCATAGTCTTGAAGATGGAAAGGAATACCTGTAATATGATTAGTATTGTACTTTTAAAGGTTTATTGTTTTTTTACATTGTTCTGGCTGCATGTATATTCGCATGCCAGAAGAGGGCACTAGACCTCATTATAGATGATTTTGAACCATCATGTGGTTGCTGGGAATCAAACCCAGGACCTCTGGAAGAGCAGCTGGTGCTCTTAATCTCTGAACCATCTTTCAAGCCCCCTAATATTCCATTCTTTACAGAAGTTTTAAACTATGTTACTACTATAGGCTGGTCCTTTGTCAGCTTTTATAGAAGTAGGCACTTCTACAACAGGAAAATGTTATGTAAGAGAAGAGCACACTACAGAAACATTTCCTGAAGACAGAGGTATAGCCTAAAGAAATTCAGAGTAAGACACAAATAGGACATTGTAGTAATGTCGGGTTATTTTCAAGTATAATAAAACCTGCCTGAGATGTCAGAGGAATCTACCCACAGTCAGTCTAGGAGGATCAGACAGTGGTAACTCACACCTTTAATCTCAGCACAGGGAATATCCAGGAATGGTGATTTATGCCCTTCATCCAATCTGAGTTTGAGGCCAGTTTAGTTTACAGAGGGAGTTCCAGGCTCCCAGGCAGGCAGTGGTGGCTCACACTGTTAGTCACAGCACTTGGGGAGCAGAGCCAAGAGAATTTCTGAGTTCAAAGCCAACCTGGAAATCAAAGCAAGTTCCAGGACAGCCAGGACTGTTACACTCTGTCTCAAAACAAAAACAGACTGGAAGAGATGGTCCTGTCCTCTGATATTCCAGACTGGTTCTTATCAAATTTGAAACATATCCCCACATAGTAATGTGAACATGAAATTAAAGCATTTTCTACTGCTGGAAATAATCCTACAACATAAGCAGAATCTGAAACAACTTAAGGGTTTACGAACTAACTGTAGATTCATCAAAGAAGATAGTCCCAAGCTACTTTGAAATATAGTTTCCACTTGGAAAAATAATTATTAATAGACTGATGAATATCTGGATCCTGAATCCGTCTATTCCATTAGATAAGCCGTTAATGAGCTTCTACCTGTGGAAGTGGAGAAGCAGTGTTTTGGCTTTGAGGTTTTGTTTGGTTGTGTTTTTTGAGACAGGGGTTTTTTTGTGTAGCCTTGGTTGTCCTGGGAATTACTCTGTAGACTAGGTGGGCTCAGTCAGCCCCTGCCTCTCTAGTGCTGAGATCATAGGTGTGTGCCACCACACCCAGAAAGGATGAGCACAGTGGAGCACAATTATAGTTAGCCATATTAAAAATAGTCTGCTCTTCTCTCTCTCTCTCTCTCTCTCTCTCTCTCTCTCTCTCTCTCTCTCTCTCTCTCTCTCTCTTGTCTAGATTTCTTCTTACATATTTTTAATTGAAAACAGCCAATACTACTATGTGTAGTTAGTAGTCACTAACTCCATGATTTCCCAGGCTTCTCCAGAAATTGGCGATATAATCTATGTCAAACATGCAAACTCTCTTCCCTTTAGCACAGAGGAATGTCGGCCACACCTAAATCACAGTGAAAGGCATTCCTCCTTGTACTGGAAAGGAAAGGTCATCTGCATTTGTGCTATAGCAATGAATTGTGTTTAAACCATGGCTTACTTAGCATTTTTATGGTTTTAATGAAAACACCATGACCAAAATCCAAGCTGTGGAGGAAAGGGGTTATTTGGTTTACACTTCCTCATTGCTGTTCATTACTAAAGGAAGTCAGAACAGGAACTCAAACAGGAAGGAACATGGAGCAGGTATTGGACAAATTCCACTTGGTATATAATAAAAACCAGGAGCCAGATATTGGGAAAAAGCTAGAATAACAGAGAGACAAATCATGGCCATGTCTCATCTGCCAACTCCTCAGGCCTGTCAAGAAATCCTCTGACCCCAACTTTTCTCTCCTCAACCTACCAAGGCAGTATCTGGTGAAAAGGAAAAATCTCCCTTTTCTTAGCCCAGCCATCTTAACTTCCTCTTTCTACACTCCTAAAGGTAGGATTAAAGGTGTGGGTTACCACTCCTTGACCTTGGCTCGGTCTATGGTTGACTCTCCTGATATTTTAGACTAACTTTAATATATATCACCACAGGCAGGAGCTAATTCAGAGGCCATGCAAAGTGCTACTTATTGGCTTGCTCCTCATGGTATGCTCGGTCTGCTTTCTTATAGAACCCAGTACCAGGAGCCCAAGAAGTACCATCCACAATGAGTTGGACAGTCCCCAATTGATCACTAATTGAGAACATGCCTTACAGCTGGATTTCATGGAGGCATTTCCTCAACAGATGCTCCTTCCTCTGTGATCACACTAGCTTGTGTCAAGTTTACACAAAACAGCCCGTAAAACTGATGCTTGACACACAAACACATCACTGTTAACCCGCAATCCTTTTTTATTCGTTCATAAGATCTCACGTTGAAGTAAATACAAGTTCCCAGTTGTCTATCGTGTGTATGTGTGTGTGTGTGTGTGTTTGGCTGTTTGCCTGCCTGTTTTGTGAACCATGTGAGTTGGTGCCTACAGAGGCCATGAGGAGAACGTCCGACATGAGTGAACAGAGAAGTAAATAAAAAGTTCCAGGTTGTTTGGTGTGTGTGTTTGCCTGCCTGTTTTGGGAACCATATGAGCATGTTTGGTGCCTATAGAGGCCATGAGGAGAATGTTTGATTTCCTGGGACTGGAAGAACAGCCACGTCTCTTAACCTCTGAGCCACTCTTTAATTATAAGTTTTCTGTTCATGTCATGATTTCAGTTTGGAACTCACTGTCCAGTGAAGATGTGTTATGACACACACCCTTCTCATAGTTTCAACTCAGGGTGGGTAAGCCCCACCTGTCTGATTGCCAGCTAATTGAAAAAAACCGTATATTCAGACTCTTGTCTTTGGAAATGGTAACGGAGTGACAAACACACAGAAAGAGGGCTCCCCTCACCCAGACACCTCAACAACATCAAGGCCAGATAAGAACATGCTATAGGACTACATAGGGCAAATTAGTTTTTCACACTGACCAGTCATCTAACAGGGTTTCTCTCTCTCTCCCCTCTTTTCCTTTCCCTCCCTTCATCCATCATGTGGCTATGAGAACTACTCTTCCAGAAAGAGTGTTATCAGGAAGAAAATAATTATCGAATAATAGATGCCCAAGTAACATCTCAGAGTATTATCTCTGAGGACAAGTAAAGAAACAATTTGGCCTAGTTATTTCCAGCCTAGTTATATCATGTGATATAAGGCAAAGTTGTTGTTATTATAAAGGGCAGCCATTTGAAGGTTGTTTAGTTGGGTTTACAGGGATTTCCCTTTGTAAATTAGTTCCTCTATGTGAGGAATTATGTGACTGATGAATTTAAGGCTTACCTAGGAGCTTAGCTAGGAGAATTCAGGACTGACATCCTGAGAACTGTTATGCTGGAAAGTACCTAATATTGATGATGGCTTCCCATAACCATACAGCTGGAGCCCCCTTTTCCTAACGTGAATAGCCCATATTGCTGTGATGCAGCTGGTCTGGGTTAAGGTCATGAGATGGGGAAGGGGTATCATTTGGAAGAAATGAAGTGTTCGACTACCAGGCATGTTTCACACAGTGGCCAGCCCCAAATAGCTCTGGCTGTCTTTATTTATACATAAAAACAAATATGTTTTCCTGTGGGAGATTATGTTGTTCTATTGTAAATAATTGTCTCACCCACTGGTTTAATAAGAAGCGCTGATTGGCCAAAGGCAGACAGGAAGTGTGGGCGGGGCTAACAGACTAGAAGACTCTAAGAACAGGCAGAACAGAATGCCAGAGAGAAGCCAGAAGAAACAGAGGACAATTATTCTGCTCTGAGAAAAGGTACCAAGCTGCATGGCTGAACAGGATAAGAGTCATGGGTTAGATTAAGGGTAAAGAGTTAGCAAGTTATATGCCTGGGCCTTATGCCAATCAGCCTAAAACTATTGTAAGCATCTGTGTGTCTCAGTAAGCCTGTGGGTCCAAACCTTGAGGCTAGGCCTCAAAGTCCAGGCCAGAAAACTCATACTACATTTTCCATATTAACAAACAACTTTTCTCCTTCCTCCAACACTAACCTCCAGAAAGAACCAAGTATGTCAAATATGGTTTTCCCCCAACTTTTATATCAAAAAATCCTTAAGCCCAAAACATCACATCATTTTGTTAGCTTGGTCAAATGCTGAGCCTGGTACATCCTTGTAGGGGGATTGTGTTACTCCATTGTAAATAATTGTCCCCGTCTATGAGTTTAATAAAAAGCGCTGATTGGTCAAAGGCAGACAGGAAGTGTGGGCAGGGCTAACAGACTAAGAAGACTCTAGGAACAGGCAGAACAGAGCAGAATGCCAGAGAAAAGCCAGAAGAAACAGAGGACAACTATGCTGCTCTGAGGAAAGGTACCGAGCCACATGGCTGAACAGGATAAGAGTCATGGGTTAGATTAAGGGTAAAGAGTTAGCAAGTTATATGCCTGGGCCTTATGCCGATCAGCCTAAAACTATTGTAAGCATCTGTGTGCCTCTGTGGGTCTGTGGGTCTGCGGGTCTAAACCTTGAGGCTAGGCCCGGAAGTCTGGGCCAGAAACCTCTTATTATACATCCTATCTTTATAAAACTAAAGGTAATAAACATAGGCACACATCTTTTAGAAGAACACTGTTCAAAACATATTTACAAAAGTAGGGGTGATCTGCCTCTGATCCATCCTATCAGCACTGAATTAGAACAGTTCCTGAGTCTGAAGTGACAGGTGGCATCTCCAGATAAGAAACCTGAGAATCTTACACATTACCAAGTTAGGCTGACAACACATGGTACAACCATGACTGCCTCTGGACAGTTTCTGTTCTCTGAGAAAGCACTTCCCAGCTTTCTCTTCTTAACCACCACTAACTTCTCAGCTCCAGTTTACCAGCAGCAATTGTTGAGCAACAGAAAGGTTTCACTTCAGTGTTGTGTGTCTCTTATTGTGGCTGATTATTTTAGATCCAGATGACCAGAATGACAGAATCTTAATTCAAAATACCAAATGACCCTGATAGTCTTTAAGTTTCTCTCTGACACTTTACAGTCCAGGCCTCCATCTTCTGCACACTCCCTCAACAGTCTCATCTTCAAAGATCCTATAAACCATTCCACTGTGGTCCACACTCAGTGGATAATTTTTCTAGCCCAGAATCTGTCCACAATCTTTCCAAAAAACATAGTCAAGTCTGTCACTGCAATAACTCACTCCTGATACTTACTTGTTGTAGGGTTTTATTGCTTCAATGAAAACACCAAAACACAAGCCACAGAGTAAGAGTATCCAACTTACACTCTCACACTGCTGCTCATCACCAAAGGAAGTTAAGACAGGAACACAAACAAGGCAGGAACCAGGAGGCAGGAGCTGATGCAGAGGCCATGGAGGGGTGCTGCCCACCTTCTTATAGAACTCAGGATCATAAGCCCAGGAACCACCGGCACCCCCAACAATAGGCCGGGCCCTTCCCAATCTATCACTAATTGAGAAAATGCCTTACAGCTGAATCTCACGAAGGCATTTCCTAAACAGTGGCTCCTGCCTCTCTGAAGACTCTAGCTGTGTCAAGCTGACATAGAGCAGCCAGTACAGGCCAGTAGCCACTGACTACATGCACAAGGGACATGAATAACACCTTTTCACGGACAGTGGATTTATAGCAGCAGAGTCAGTGAATTACAATGGTCACATCTCTAGGTATCTAGAATTGGGAATTTGGTCCTCAGAGATAAAACAGCCATGAACAAGGTTAAAGCGTAGACTATGTGGACTGGAGTTCTGAGGATCTTCTAAACCTGGATTCTAAGGAAATAAACTGTTTATATGACAAGAAATGTTTATTTCATTACAAATAATAGAGTATATCCTACTTCACAAACAATAGTGAATGTCCAAGTTACTTTCCTGTTGCTGACATCAAACTCAATATCGGGAAGAAATTGGTTTATATCATATCACAAATTACAGTCCAGCACTGAGGGAAACCAAGGCAAGACCCGAAGCAGACACCATGAAGAGATGCTGCTCACTGGAATATTCCAGAAAAACCACAAGAATGTGTGTAGGCAGAAGTTTCTGTCCTAACTGTCCATTACCAAATAACCACAGGAGAGTTTTTATTATTAGACATAAATGTTTGGCTGATAGCTCAGGCCTATTACTAACTAGCTCTTACAACTTAAACCATTTTTACTAATCCATATGCTGCCCTAAGGCTTGTGGTATTTACCTACCTGGCAAGTCTTACTCTTCATCTGGCTAGGGCCTCTCTTCCAACTTCTTCCCAGCTGTTGTCTGGCTGTCCCTTCTATACATCTCCTGGCTACCAGCCAATCATCTTTTTATTAGGCAATGAGAGTAACACATATTCAGAGTGTACAAAAATATTGTTCCACAGCATATCTATAACATGAGCTCTAAGGGACCTGATGTTTTATGGCAACAGAGGGTACCAGGCACACATGTAATGCATGGTGTGCACATGAATGCAGAAAAAAACTCTTCATCCTTACTGAAATGTGAAAATTAGCACACAACTAGCAAGTTCACACTGGAGAAGACAATATAAAAGGTGCTTTGTTCTCTATAAAGATTCCAATCAATCCTGATGAAGACTAGTTCTCAAATAAAATTGTGAAAAAGCACAATGACTTATTGAAAATCCTTGATAAGATCCAAGATGGAGGGCATATGATAACATATTTTAAAACTTATATATGGTGGTGCACACCTTTGATCCCAGTACCTGGATGATGAAGATAAGAAGATCTCTATCATTCAAAAGAAACATGGTCTAGCCTGGTCTACAAAATAATTTCTAGAGAATATATACACATTTAAAAATTTTAATTAGCTTGGTGGTAATGGTACACTGTAGGGGTATTGTGTTGTCTCATGGTAAATAATTGTCCCACCCACTGGTTTAATAAAAAGAGCTGATTGGCCAAAGGCAGGCAGGAAGTGTAGGCGGGCTACCAGACTAAGAAAATCTCTGAGAGCAGAATGCCAGACAGAGCACCAGGGAGAAGCCAGAGGAAGCCGAGGACAACTATGCTGCTCTAAAGAAAGGTACCGAGCCACATGGCTGAACACGAGACATGGGTTAGATGAAGGGTAGAGAGCTAGCAAGTGATATGCCTGGGCCTGAGGCTGATCAGCCAAAAACTGATGAAAGCGGCTGTGTTTCTCTGTGGGTCTGCGGGTCTGTGGGCCTAGACCTTGAGGTTAGGCCCAAAAGTCCGGGCCAGAAACCTCGTACTACAGTACACACCTTTAATCTTAGCATTTCTGAGTTATGGGGCCAGCCTGATCTACAAAGTAAGTTCCCAGGGGGCCAAAGATGTACACAGAAACCCTGTCTCAAAAAACAAAACAAAAAACCAAACACACAAAATTAAATTATTCCAATGCAAACAACTGAGTATTGTCTGAAGAAAACAATAAAATTTTCCAGATGCAAGCAGACAACAAGTGTTTACAGACTAAATCTCATGACTTTAAAAACTAAAAATACAAATAAACTTACTCACAGGAGGATCAATCTTAGCATCAGGCCAACCCACGTATATCTGTCATCTTCATTGCTCACTAGAGTTAAATCTTTTGCAATTGGCTCAAAGATAGAGTAAGTCTCTAATTCTTTTCAATATATTTCTCAAATTTTAGCAAAAAGGTCCAGGTGCTTACATATGCACTTTCATGAGCCTAGTTTTGGAATATTGACTGACAGGCTTCTGGTGGAGGCTACATAACAATGAGGCCATACTAAGTTCCATGACAGCCAAGGCTACAAAAAGAAACACTGTCTTAAAAAGCCAAGATATATATGGGGGTCCAACATGGTGACCAATGAGCAAAACTGAGGTCATGTACAAGAATCTGGGTAAGGAGTTGCTTACTTGAACACAACAAACTCAAAGAAAGCTGACATTATGAAAATTCACTTTTTAATTAGATCCATCTCATGAAGTTAGAAATGTGAGGCATGCTGCAAGCCTGCAGGAGTATCTACAAGTTGGACAGTATCTTCTTTGGGTGGCTCAGTTGGCTAGAGCTTCTTTTAGGAAACATGAGGCATCTGAGCTTCTTCAAATGAGAATATCTACTGAATCTGTTCAATTTCAGGGATTTCCTAAAAAAATTTCCTCTCATAATCAGTTTCTCTTGAGAATGGAATATTACAGTTTCCAGGAAAATGCTAACGCCACATTCTCCAGGCTTCTCCATTTTATCTTCATCATGAAGGCTTTAAAGTTGAACAGGTAAAATAACTTCATGACAGCTTTCCCCCCAGTTTCAAATTTTCAGGATTTTCCTCAGAATAATCTCCAGATGCTTTCTAGGATTCAAACATTCCATAGACTGTCACAAGATTCTCACCTACATAATGATTCTCTTCTCTTAAACCTACTATGGTTTTAAGGACAAAGCTCTGCCTAAAGCACATACTACATCATTTATAATGGAAAGTTTTCTCCCTCATGAATGTTCTGATGTCTCATGAATCCTCACAGGTGGGTAAATACTTTGCATTATTCACTACAGTTTTAAGGTCTCTCTTCCATATGAATTTTCTGGTGTTTTCTAAGAGTGCAATTCTTGGCAAAGGATTTCTCACATTCACTACACTTGTAAGGTTTCTCTCCTGTGTGCATTCTCTGATGAGTTATAAGATGGCCTTTCTGGATAAATGATCTGCCACATTCATCACATTTGTAAGGTTTCTCTCCCGTATGAATTCTTTGGTGGATTGTAAGGTGGTATTTCTGGACAAAGGATTTGTCACATTCACTACATTTATAAAGTTTCTCTCCTGCATATCTTCTCTGATGAATTATAAGATGGTCTTTCTGGATAAAAGTTTTACCACAGTCACCACATTTGTAAGGTCTCTCTCCTGTATGAATTCTCTGGTGGGTTTTAAGGTTGTATTTCTTGACAAAGGATTTGTCACATTCACTACATTTGTAAGGTTTTCTTTCTGTATGAACTTTCTGGTGGGCTCTTAGATGTTTTTGCTGGCTAAAGCCTTTGCCACAATCATTACATGTGTGAGTTCTTTTTACATTATGGGTTCTATAATGGTTTTTAAGCTGGATCAACCCATAAAAATACTTTCCACATTCTTTACATTCATAACCTTTCTCTTCAGCATGAAAGCTCTGACATCTTTCAAGACTTGTGGAGGTGGAGGTAGAAAGGGATTTCTCACCTTCGCTACACTTGTACGTTTTGTCTCCACTATGGGTTCTATAATGGTTTTCAAGGTGTGACAAAGTACAGAATGAACTGTTACATTGCTTACATTTATAAAGTCCCTCTTCAAAAATTTCCTGATGTTTTCTAAGGTATGCGTAACAAAAGAAGGCTTTCTCACATTTGTTACATTGGTAGAGTTTCTCTGCAGAGTGGATTCTGTAATGATGCCTTTTGAAAGCCATTGAATTACAAAAGCACTTACTACATTCGGTACATTTGAAGGTTTCCTCCTCAGTAAAATTTATCTGATGTCTACGGAGGCCTGAGAGGGTCCTGAAGCATTTCTTACACTTCCTGCATTGGTGGAGTTTCTTTTCATTACGGTTCTGCCATAGCCTGGGTTTAGGGTTAGAGTCCAAAGGTTTATCATCCTCTGAAGTTTCGTGTTCTTTCTTCCCGGTATGGATTCTTTCATCTTGACTAATGTTGGAAAAAGAGTTGTCACAGTTGTCACGTTTGCAGACCTTTTCTCCAGGGCTCATGCTCATATGACTGTGTGGGAGCGATGACTCAATAGAGGCATCCCGGTGGTGACGAGCTTTGTTTTTGCCATTTTCTGCCCTATCACTTGTGTCACAAGGTGTACATAAGGAAGATTCAGGGAGACTTTTGCCAAGCTCATTCGAGTTATAAGACTTCTCTTGGATAGTCACATGATGAACAATATACTTGGAGCCTTGATCCAGAACCTTCTCATTCTTACACCTGTGATGGTTCTCTGGCAAATTAACACAATTAGGCATAATAAGGATTGATGCATGAGTAATAAATTCAGTAACAGATATTTCTATCATAAGTTCTTTACCACAAGAAACCTTGTAGAGGCTTTTGTATTTAGTGATCATTGTATGGATGCTCAGAAGAACCTCCAATCAGATCTTCCATCACATCATGAAGACCGACAATAACCACCTCATTCTTACTTCAATTGAATTTTACAGGAGGTGTCACAAGTTGGTGATGAAGGAAAAAAAATGCCCTTTCAGAAAGGAGCTCCCTGAAGGATGATACGCAGACTGCAGACTGTTTCTCAGGCTGGCAGATCTGTGAGTTTGAGGCCAGCCTGGTCTGCAGAGCAAGCTCCAGAACAGGCAAGGCTACATAGGGAAACCCTGTCTCAAAAATAAAAAAACAAAAAACAAAAAAAGATCTTGCTGGCTATGGATTCACTATGTAAACCATACTGACTTGGAAATAACCGATCATCTTGCTTTAACTTCCTCAGTACTGGGATTAAAACCATGACATGTCAAGCCTAAAATCTAAGAAAAAGGCTCGTTCACTAACAACAGCACCCTATTCTAAAAGTATCCATTTCTTATCAAAATTTTTAACTAGCTTAATCCAATGTAAAATCAAAATACTTTAATCACTAGGTGCCCTGCAATGGATTTCCTTGCTTGGAATACTCAATTTTCTTTTAACTCTGAAGTTTTCATTACGAATTAAGTAAGAGAGCTGATGAGATCATGCAGAATATAGCCTGGGGTACTCTTAAAGAGAACCCAGACCAAAGTAAAGGAAATACTGTAAAGTAATTATAAATCTGAGCTTACATATATAAAATTAGGTAAATACAAAGGATGAATCAGGAATGAAACAGCCTTCTTACCTACATAGACCATGTTGTTATAATTCTCCAACATCACATCTGTGTACAAAGCCCTCTGAGCAGAGTCCAGACATTCCCACTCCTCCTGGGAGAATTCCACAGTCACGTCCCTGAATGTTAGCAGACCCTGAAACAGAAGATTACAGTTACCATGTGCTGCTGGCAGAGTGCCTTCTTAGATGAAAGAGACCTAAGAAAGTTACACACACTGTTGTGAGGATGAAGCACAGTACTCACTGAAAGTTTCCTAGAGGTGCTGTAGACATAATTCGGCAGTTAAGAGCACTGACTGTTGTTTTAGAGGTCGCATGTTAGGTGCCAAACAGAATTTAATTCCACTTGAGATCAATCTCTCCTCATTCATGCAGATGTCCAGACAAATATATCCATGGTGGTTTATATGCAAATGGCCCCCATAGGCTAATGGATTTGAATATTTGGTCACCAAGGAATAGCAATAGTTACTAACTTTAGTAGCTACAAGAATTAGGAGGCATAGCTTTATTTAATGAAGTATATCACTGGAGGTGGGCTTTGAGGTTTCAAGAGCCCCTTCCAAGCTCAGAGTATCTCATTTTTCCTACAGGTCTGGACGTAGAATTCTCATGTTTGCCTGCCTGCCAGCATGCTTCCATCCATTGGTGCTCCTGCCTACATCTGGGTGCCCTGGTCAATAAACAATAACCTAGCCTGCCCAGCACTCCCACCCACCCTTCACCCCTTCTCTTGTTCCCTCTCTTTCCTGCCAGAGGGCAAGCATCCTGAACCCCCCTCTTTCCTTCCCCTTTCCCCTCATTCTAATAGTCCTTTTACATTAATGTAGCCTGTGGGAGATTGTGTTATTTCATAAATAATTATCCCACCCACTGGTTTAATAAAAAGCGCTGATTGGCCAAAGGCAGGCAGGAGGTGTGGGCGGAGCTACCAGATTAAGAAAATTCTGAGCAGAATGCTAGATAGAAGCCGGAAGAAGCAGAGGACAACTATGCTGCTCTAAGAAAAGGTACCGAGCCGCATGGCTGAACAAGATAAGAGTCATGGGTTAGTTGAAGGGTAAAGAGCTAGCAAGTTGTATGCCTGGGCCTTAGGTTGATCGCCTAAAACTATCCCATGCATCTGTGTGTCTCTGCAGGTCTGTGGGTCTGTGGGTCTGAGGGCCTAAACCTTGAGGCAAGGCCCAAAAGTCCGGGCCAGAAACCTACTACAGTAGCCTATAAGAGTGTCTCTTTCCTTGGCTCACATTCACATTGACTACTGCATTGCTCATCTGCATGGAGCCCCATGTCATAACCTAACATTGGTGCTGTGACTTATCAGGGCTTCTCCTGGTGCTTTGCCCTGCCAGCCTGCTGGCAGTCAATCCTGGGGCCCCCTGGGAACCTTCATTCAGTAAGATCCCCTTCCAGAAGGCTTTCCACAAATGCAGATTCACAGTCTCTCTTGACCGTGGATTCTTGCCTACTGACAACCATGCTTCTTTAGGGCTCCTGAGCATCAGGCCCCCATTCCTACACGATGGCATATATAATGGCTTGTGCCTACCCAACTCACCCATGGCCTCTTTTATATTATGATGCATAAATCAGTCTGGCTGTCACAGGTCCTTGCTGAACTGGAATGCCAGAATTCAGTCAATAGGATCTTCCTTTACCACACTTGTGGAAAATGCACTTAGCTAAGAGTTTCCATTCACGCTTGGCATCTGCAGCCATGGTACCCACTCACCTACCCTTGGCTCTCGTTCTGCCACTGCTGCTGCTGCGCTCTGGCAGCAGCTCTCCTCCCAGACTGAGAGACCCGGGGCTAGAGCTCTTGCTAAATGCCCCCCCCCCTTACTATAAATTCTTGTTTCTGGATTCAGTCTCTATTTCTGACTGATTTTAAATGTTTCTGATTATATATTCATTTGTCTCACAAACAAACAAAAACCGAGAGAACACATGGTCTCTCGGTGCCATCTTTACACAGGGCAAAAGAGAGGTCATTCAGCTTCATTGCCATCTTCAATGTGGCCAGACACACCAGAATCTCATTCACCTGCTGCAGCTTTGTTCCCTCCCACCTGTACTAGGTCTGCTTTCTGATTGGCTCTCCTCCTGTATAACAAATTGGCTTTCTTGCTCACCAACAACCCCAGTTTGCTACTAAGTGTGAGTCAGAGATGGCAGCTTTGTCCACTCAGCACACACTGGTTCTTCCTTTTATTTATTCAACCCTTGTTAAATAACCCTATTGTGTGAATACTCACTAGCTAATTCTGTCTGTACACATATACAACTCTGTTTATACATGGTCTAGATATTAAAGCTACACCTGAATGCCTTTATACACCTTGCTCTGGCAGCTAAACTTGGTAATTTGAGTCACTCAGATAATAGTGGTTTGATTGTGGTCATGATTATTGATATTGCAAAAAGACATCTGAGTGATTTTAAATCTTTTTTAAGATTCTTAAATTTATAAAGCTATATTCTTGGGCATGTGCTTGTCACACTGTTAACAATAGTCCATTGTTAGACTATTGGTCAATCTATATCAAGATTAGAAGATCCTACTCCACTCTTAGAGATGTTTTCCTTATTTCTGCCAAATATATCACCAGATTGACGCAAGTCTATGAGCCTAAAGGTTCCAAATAAGTGTATAAATTCTAATTCTGTTCCTAGTTTGAACTTGTTTCAGCAGGGTGTTCACTCAGCTGGCAGACACAGCCAAGTTTCAGTGGCTTCTGCTACCTGCTCCAAATGGCCTAAACTCTGGACAACTGAGGTCAGAAAACCACACGCATCTGGTAAGTACCCAATGCCTGAATCCCCTTTTGGCCTTTACTGGCCTTTCAGCCTTTTTAAAAGCCCTGATGACAATGACCCATTTCAGCTTGAAGCAGCTATAGGAAAAACAAGTAAGCAAACAAACAAATACATCACCCCTGTTCCTGAGACGGTTAAAAGGCTAAGTAAAGGAAACTCCCTGGGCCCAAAGCTGCTAAATGGTAGATTTATTAACTGAAATGGTTCTACAATAATAAGACACTTGACCTTCTTTGTATAGGACCAAAGAGGTACTATATGGCCTTAAGTAATTATCATTTCTATGTAAGTCCTTCAGGACAATCTGGCTGTATCCAAAGATCAGATCAGAACTACAGGGCCTTAAACATGACAGTAGATGCAAAAATTGATGCCATGCTTAAAAAAAAAAATCTCTCCTTACTCAAGGTTTAGTCAGGCTTACAAACATGTTTAACCTCATCTTTGCTAACTTTGGTAAGCTATATATAACACACTCTATATGATAACAAAAATTTAAAAAGATCTATTAAGAACAAAAGCCAACTTAGAGATTTACACCTGTTTCTGCTAAAAGTTCAACACCAGGCTTCTAAAAAATTTAAGTATGAAAGCTCCTAACATATTAAAGATTGTTAGGGAACACGGGTTTGATACTCAGTCATTCATATCTAATAGACAGTTCTCAAATGCTCAGTGATCTGCAGAATACGGCACTAAAATGTTTAAATAAAAAGGCTTTTTGTGATAGGCAGACACGCTGGTTCCTAGCAGCATCCTGCATCTTCTCCTTCAAGAAGAAAAATGAATGAGCACAGAAGAACGTCCACCTGAAACTTGTTCCAGAATGGTAACACCAGCCACCATACAAAAACTGCCTTTTGTATATACTGCTGCCAAAGCTTTCTTGAGGGAATGCACAACAGGACTCTGGGAATCCACTGCCTCATTCTTTCCTAAACAAGGTGGCTGGTTCTCCCCATGGGTTCCTACCCCACAACTGTCAGATCTTCTGAGGCCTGGCAGCCAAAGACTGAAGCTGCCCTGAGATCTTTGCTCTCAACAACCCTGGAGGGGTGGGTGCCAAGGTGGCCAGCAAGTGAATCTCTGTCACTTTCAATTGCTAACTTAGGTATAATGTATCCTTCTCAGATCTCTAATGCCATTTGAGTCTAGGCCTTACCAATTCAACAGCAACAACCCAGGCTCTCGTTCACTTAGAGCTAATACTAAGGATAGACACAGTTCACTTTGCTGTCAGAATTTAATATTAGAGAATGTATTTTAAAAAAAGCCTCCTCCTTCACTCACTCAACCACTTCCATTCAGTAAATGTCTGCTTTCATTGGGCTGAAACCAAGCCCTAGAAAAATGTGTGCTATGACACACCAAGATGTAAATCTGTTCTGGCTGTTTTACAGACATTTACAGGTTCCTGCACAGGCCCAAACCTCCTGCCAGACAACCAGGGAACAGCAGCTGTGATGGATGCTGTACTCCTAGAACACACCATCCCTCAATCTAATGCGCTACCTTGACAAGTTCCTGAGACTTCACCTTGGGCACCCACCCAGCCACTAGAACCTGGTTTTCCAAGATATCCCAGTGAGGGGCATATCTGCCTGTATGTCTCTCTCATTCACCCCTGCCTCTTCTATACCATCAGGGCACTTTTCCATTCCATTCTTTCTGGCAGTTATCACTCTTCCTGTAACTAACCCTATTCACAGAGCCAGCGTTAATCTATTTTTTTCTCCTAGAGACCTGTCTTCTCAGCTCCCAAGAAATAGATGCTTGAGGTCTTCAGAATGACATCTGACTTTACCCCTAATGTGCATGAGCCTGGAAAATTCTGCACCCTCATCATCCCCACTTGCTATCGATAACTCATCTTTTTATAAAATCAAAAATAGAGGAATGTCATGTTGTGACCCACTTCCCGAAGCCCTGGACAATAAGCAATAACCTGGCCTGCCCAGAGGCATGATCTCAAGCAGCCTTTAAAAGACTCCTACCCTTACATCCTTCTCGTATCCCCTCCTCCCCATTCCCCACCCAAGGGTGCAAGGTCCCTGTCCCCTCTTTCTTTCTCTCCCCCACTCTCCCCTTCCCCTCATTATAATAAAGTCCTTTCATCTCAGTGCAGCCTAAAGGAGTGTCTATTCCTCAGTTCACACCCCACTGACCACTGTACCAACACCTGACTGGGGCTCCATATCCATCAGCTACAGGTACTCTCAATATCATTTAAAACAAAACAAAACCAAAAAGCACCTGCCATGATGATGAATGACATCTCTGTAAGCCAGCCCCAATTAGATTTTTTTTTTAATAAGAGCCGACATGATCAAGGTGTCTCTTCACAGCAATAGAAGACAAGGACTGCATCCTCATACTTTCTAGAACAGACATCCTTTTATGTTGTATTTACTATCTGTGTGAAAACAAGATGACATAATGGTCTCACAATCAGCAAAGTTGGAGGGAATAAGATACACGTGTGCAGTCTAGATACAGAAGTGGACCATTATGAAGAGTATGTTAACATCCAACAGGATAGTGTCACATTTAAGATGAAAAAGTTAAGGTTATGATAAGCAAAATTATGCTTCCAAATTCTATAACTGTCAGCCTTACTCGAATACAGGCACCAACTTAGTGATATGCACAGCTAGATTTCACCGCATTCTACTCTAACATGGAGTTCAGATGCTGAGGCCCAAGTAATTGCTGCACCCTTGGGAGAGAGAACAAAGAGGTACATTGTAGACGGCAGAACTGAAGGATAGATTAAAGGTCAGAGTTCTGTTTTGCTTTTTAAACTCTAAGGAGAATAACATAGCAAAGACACTGGCTGCCAGGTTCTCCCATCATCCCTCAGTCTCTATCTGTTACAGGATATGCTGGCGTACTTTTCTTTATATAATCCAGACATTTTGGCCATGCTGGTCTCATGACTCTCCTCCCCTCCTTACCTCCTGACATCCCTGACTCAGAGTCATTCATGTCCACTCTGGACTCTCCATGATGTCTCTGCCTCTGTTTATTGCTCTCTCTTTCCTTTACAATAAGCCTCCTCTACCATACCTAGTAGCAGTTTTTTATTTCTTTTTTAAAATTCATTTTTGTTTTTATTTCATTCAGTCATTTTATGAGAATATTCTTTGACCACCGTGAAATAAAGGAAAAATCAACATGAGACAGCATTAATATGTTACATAAATTTTTCTAAAACTAATGGTGATAAATGATTTGAGAAATTGCATATACTGATTCTTAAAATAGTAAAGATAAATAAATAAGTGACCTATGTGACAATGTAATCAGATGAAGTAGATTTCTTTGTGTGATTGAAATGAATGCATTAAGTTAGACGAGAATTATACTGATTCCTCATTAATTTTGAATATATTTTTGCTCATGAGGTTGGCTCTAATGAAAATTTGAAACTTATAACTTCATTATTTGAGCTCAATCATCTAGCATAATTTTAGGTTACATAAATAGGCATCACTTATGATTCTTCCTTTCATTTTTCAGAAAACAGAACAAGACAGGTTACACAGAAGCTCCATCATGAATGTGTACCAAAAATGTAAACCTGGCTAATTTCTCTTCAGAACTCTGTATTTGAAATATATTATCATGGGGGGGCAGGGCGGGGGGGGGGGGGGGGCGGGGCAGGTGGGACAGGAACCATAAGTGGAGGGCGCCTTCCTTCCCCTAAAGAGAACAAAGTCAAGAGGAACCTTGGTTTCTGCGTGAGAAGTGTTTCCTTATGCACAGCAGGCAGTTAACCTGCAGAAGGCTGATTAATATATCTCACTTGGTGATACAGAGGTGGAGCCAGAAGTGCCTGCCTACACCCTGTCTGAAACATAAAACAAAAGCCGAAGGAAAAATACTCATCTGCCTATTGAGAACTCACCACTGAGCACTGGAATCAGAAGCATGATAAAAGCAGAAATTCCCGTAGTGGACACACAAGGACATTATCACTACGTAATACCAATTGTCAAAGAGAGAAACCAGTACACTGTAATCTGCATCTCTATACACACACACACACACACACACACACACACACACACACACAAAATCAGTTGTATGCCAAGGAGCAAGCTACACACTTCTTCCAGTAACCTAACAATGAAACCACTTTCCAACTTGCAGGACTTAAGTCTATGAAACATATAATTAGGTGGAGGCCCCACCTCTCTCTCTCTCAGTCCCTGCCCCTCAGAAAACTCAGCCAAACATGGCTACTCCCCCAGAGATGCTCAAGACCACTCACACAGAGTATTTAAACTGCACCCCAGAAAACAGATAAGTGGTTTTTCAGTTTCTTGAGGCTGAAGAACCACCCGTGAGCGCTTTACTCATTAAACTGGGCCTTTCTCTAATTTAGTTTGATCTGGTCTGATATGGATTTCTGCTTCAGCAGAGAGACCTTTTTTAGGTTCTTTTCATCATGTCCTCACAGTAATAACTGATGAAAGATTCTCTGGAGACAGGGCTGTGCTATGTAAGGGGCAAGATTTAAAGACAATTACCAAAGAAAAATAAGGTATCATAAGAAATAGACGCTTTATATAACATTATGAGAGGCAGAGAAATAAAGGCTCACATGGTTTCAATAACAAAAACAATTTTCACAGATATGTAGATATGGCCCTGACCTGGGGTGCATTTACAAAAGAAGGATCCATTCTTCCTCTGTTCCTCTTCTCCGAGACAGAACTCTTGATATGCACTCCAAGGTGTCAGAATCAAAACCTAAAATAAATGCAATTGTTATGGACAATATCAAAACACATAAAGACACCAGGGGTGTCTTCCTAGAGACAGAAGAGCAAGAAAGAATGATAAATGGCTTTGCTCCTTGGGGAAATGTTTCTGCATATAAAATAATTCAGCAAACTGTATTCAACAAACTTACAGAATCTGTGTCTCTTTGGACTGGCAGGATGTTGGAAGGTTTGGGGGAGCTGAGGAAGACATTCTGTTTAACTGGCATATATTGACTGATCCTGTGTGTGTCAACACTGCACAATATTGTTGCTTTCTGGATCACAGTTTGGTGGTTACTTCCCTTGGTTTTTTTTAAGCAGTGCAATAATGTGAAGACAGTTTTCTGTGTAACAAAACTGTTGACTGAATCTTTGGCCAGTGCCAGAGAAGGAAAAGCACTGGAAACCGGGCAAAGCATCTATGATTGGGAGGGAGACAGACCACAGCAGGGAATATACTCAGACCGCCTTTAACTGGCTCTTTCCACCCATAGCTTGGTCTATTGTCAGCCTCAGAGAACCTTGGCTTGCAATGGGAAAGTTTATTTCAGGGACTGGAAGCTAGTCACACGCACAGAATGAGTGACTGCTGGCCACACAGGCATGAGGAGGAAACCCATATGACCCAGGGTACATGACAAAGTCTCGTAAGCACAAGAATATAGAGGTTAGCTATGAAACACACAATAGACTGAGTACAGATAAATTATTATCAAAACTTAAAAACTTGAAAGTTACACTGACCTATGCAAATATGTTAATGAAAATAGTCAGTGGCTATTTGGAGGCAAAGTTTTTGTCATCCATGGAAACTGGGTAGAAAAACTTTATAATATCTTATTCTTACTGGTATTTCTATAAACAGAATTTAATGGTGGACAAATAGTACAAAGTTGGATGTGGTGGCATATGCCTTTCATCTCTGCTTGGGAGGCCAAGAAAGGCAGATCTCTAAGTTTTAGGCCAGCATAATCTATGCCATCCTGTCTCAAAGCAAAAGGAACAAATAATAAATGAAAATAGAGGGTCTGGATGAAGTGATCAAGAAGACAAAAGTCCTCTATACTGAAGACTTAATTCCCTGAGAGAATGGAAATCACTAGGAATAGTAAAATCATTCCATGAACGGGGATTAGAATATATTAGTTGGATATAATATTTAAGTGTCAATGAGAGATTTTGTGATCAATTCAAACTTCATGACAATTTAATTTCCCAGAATTCAGTTCACAAAAAAAATCGTCAAAAATTTTTAAATGTACATGGAAGCAAAAAGAACCTGAGCACTCAGAACAAGCCTTGATACATAAAGTAGGGCTTGCGTTATCAGAGATGGGACACCAGATGACACTGCAGTTCACTCAAGTAATAGAACATGTTTGTGGCAGAGGAGCAGACACACAGCTCATCGTAATAGAGCAGCAAATAGAGAACCACACCAATAGCAATGACCATGTGAAGGTTACCAAAATAATGCACACATGTTACATAATAGGAACTGTATCTCCAGAAGTGAAGTGAGGCATGGCTGTCAGCCACCATCATAGAATCCGTGTCCTATTCATGACAAACAAGTGTTATTAACTGTTGAATCACTTCCACTACCACACGAACCCCTCACCAAACAGGGCAAGAGTGAGATACTAATTCAACAAAACACAGCAAAAACTGAAAATCACCACCAACTGATTCAGTCATGTGTCCACGGGAAGAGTGATTGTCTTGCACTAAAGACAATTAGAGAAACTGTCTCTAATAATCATTTATTTACTTAATTATTCTATATTGATGTCTTGCCTGCATGTGTCTGTGTGAGGGTGTCAGGCTTCAGAGTTACAGACAGATGTGAGCTGCCCTGTGAGTGCTGGGAACTGATCCTGGGACCTCCAGAGAGCAGTCAGTGCTCTTACTGCTGAGCTATCTCTCCAGCCCCAAAATGTCTTTTTGGTTATACATTTTATTTATTTATCTAAATATTGACTTTTAATTTATTTTTTATGTATACAGTGTTCTGTCTCCACGCCAGAAGAGGGCACAAGCTGTCGCTGATGGTTTTGAGCTGCCATGTGGTTGCTGAGAATTGAACTCAGGACAACTGGAAGAGCACTCAGTGCCCTTTACCTCTGAGCTATCTCTCCAACCCTCAGAACTATCAGGTGGTTTCTAATTTTATCCTCATCTACAGGGCATTTTTAAACTATAAAAACAGTGTGGTGTGACAGACACCCTCTCACAGCACGCATGCATACATACTGTGTTTTTCCAGGCTCTAAGGTGAAACATAAAGAAGTCAGTAGTGATGCAAGCCTTTAATCCCAGAACTCAGGAGGCAGAGGCAGAGCCTTGTCAGTAAAAGCACGGCCAGAATCATCTACAAATCCAGGACAGTCAGACCTGTAACACGGAGAAACTCTGTCTCAAATAAATAAATAGATAGATAGACAGGCTGGTAGGTAGGTAGATAGATAAAAATAATACAGAAAAGAATTCCGAATATGAAGGCACATTTCTGAATGCTGAATTTACATTCTAGTCTGCATACATTCAGTTGTAAAATTAATGCCAAGTAAAATGTTAACCTTAGTTAATGAATGTTGGTAATAGTTTTCCTTAGTAAATGTTAATGATTACAACGTAACTTCAAAGCTTGCTACCATCTCATTTTTTCTGCAAAAATCCTGGCAAAGAGAAGATGAACGGAAAAATATATAGTGAGGATGAGCACCAGTTCACATGGTCTAAAGCGCTCCTCTGGCCTGAGAGGGCCCAGGGACTCTGAGCTGCTGCTGCTCCACCCCTGCTGCACACTGATCACTTTCCCAGGATGTCCCTCAGGACACTCACCGAGAAGACAGCCCAGGTTGGCTCTCCCAGGTCACAGCAGGCAGGCAACCGGGGTGGGTGGATTTCCCCTCTCAAGTCATGCCGGGAATGGCATGACTTCCGGTCCCTCCCTCTCCCTCTGGGTTCTCAATGTCACCTCTGACCTCATCCATCATGCCATGTGACCCCCACCACCACTCCTTTCCTCTACCCTATTAAGTTTCCCATCCTCCTTGCTGCATGCAGATGGGTCTGAAAACAGCAAATGTCCTTCGACCACTCGCCAATGCCCCTGAAGGCTGATGACGTTCCTGGTTCCTCTCCTGCCTCTGCAATGGCCTGGGCAAAATATCTTCTCTGCGGGTAGGTTAGTTGGCTCTGTTCGACAATCAACATACATGTCATTCTGCTGCCCTGCCGTGTACAGGACAGGGAAACAACAGGGGTGTGAACTCGGGCAGCGACGCTTTGGACTGAGGTCCGAGGAGTGGCCTGCAGCAGGTGTATGGAGTCCTTGAGCCACTTGGTCTAGAGAAAAGTAAAGCCCCTCAGACCCTAGGGCTCTGCCCCTCCCTGCAATGGGTTCCTATTTATGTAAACCACCATTTCTCAAGAGGATCCTGAGATCTATCGCGAGGGATGGTAGCCAAAGCCCGAGATGGAGTAATATAATCGAACTGAACCTCCAACCTTTCCTCTTTGACATGAATGCCCCCTCCATAAAACATGTCATGAAAAATGCTAAAATGGGATACTCATAGATTATACCATGCCTACTCCAGACATTCTGTGAAACACGGTGGCCATGGAGTCGCCATTAAAGACCCTCAATCTCAGGAAGCAGAGGCAGAGAGTTTGAGGCCAGCCTGGTCTACAGAGTGAGTTCCTGGACAGCAACATAAAAGAGATTATTAGCAACCAGAAATTATAATAATGAGGGGTCTCAAAGTGCAACCTGTTAAGAAGAAAAACCTCAAAAAAAAAGTCAAATATTAAAGAAGAAAAAAATGTTGTGAATAAATAAACCAGTCACATGAAAGTGCACATTTAAACACCTGGAACTCCTTACTAGAATCTCTGAAATTTTAATGGAAAAAAAATTAGAAGAGACTTATAATATCTTTGAGCCCAATAGTAAAGATTTAAATGATCTACTGAGTATAGAAGGCTGATATATGTGGCTTGATCTTGCTTTAAAGCCATTTCTCTTCTAAGTAGATGGGAATTTGTTTTCTTGGTTTTTAATGTTATAACAGAGTATGTGTCTATTGACACTTGTTATCTATCCATCTCAGGAGAATTGATGGTGGGTTAAAACTTGGCTATAATACTCAGGGGCAACTTTTCCCAAACCTCCTGCCCCCGCCCCCTTGTCTATTTGTGTTCTGAGACAGGGTTTCTCTGTGTAAGAGCCTTAGTTGTCTTGGAACTTCCTTTGTAAACCAGGATGGCCTCAAACTCACAAAGATACTGCTGCCTCTGCTTCCCGAGTGCTGGGATTAAAGGCGTGTGCCCCCATGTCTGAAATATTTACTTAAAAATAATTATTTCGTGTATATGAGTGTTTTACCTGCATATATGCCCTTATGCCAGATGAAGGCATCAGATCCCAGTGTGAACAGTTGTGAGCTACCATGTGGTTGCTGGGAATTGAACTCAGGACCTCTGGAAGAGCTACCAGTGCTCTTAACTGCTGAGCCATCTTTCTAGCCCTGGGATACATTAAACAGTTAAATTTGGCCATCAGAAAATGGAGGGGGAGGAGAAGAAGAGAAACAGAAATTGTTGCACAAATCCTAATTGGTGTTAATAAAAACCCAGAGTTGGATTTGGGAGTAAATGCTTAAAGATCAGAGAAGCAGAGGAACAAGCCACTAGAAAAACTTCTCACCACTGCTGAATTCTCAGGCCACAAAGGAAGATTTTTGTCTCCACGAATCTTCAGACTGAATGCCTCTGAGTCCTGAATGCTTCTAAGTCCTCAGCCAGGAAAGGCAGAAGAGAGAGTTGAATGAACTTCTGTCTCCTTCTGCCTTATATGTCTTTCTCTCCCCACCCTGGGATTAAAGGTGTGGGCCACCACTGCCTGGCTCTGTTTCTCTTTTAGATTGGATTAATGTCCTATAGACCAGTGTGGCCTTGAATTCACAGAGATCCATCTGCTTCTACCTCCTTAGCGATAGGATTAAAGGTGTGTGTCACCATTGCCTGGCCTCTATGGCAAACTCTGTGGCTGGCCTGTTCTCTGATCTCTGATCTTTATTTAAGTTTAGAATTGATGGTCATTTATAACTTGGTTAGAATACTCAGTGGCAACTTTTCCCAAACCAGAAAGATCATCAATCATTCTCTCTCTCTCTCTCTCTCTCTCTCTCTCTCTCTCTCTCTCTCTGTCTCTGTGTGTGGTGTGTGTGTGTGTGTGTGTGTGTGTGTGTGTGTGTGTGTGTGTGTTTTGTGTTTTGAGACAGGGTTTCTCTGTGTAAGAGCCTTAGTTGTCCTGGAACTTCCTTTGTAGACCAGGGTGGCCTGAAACTCACAAGGATACTGCTGCCTCTGCCTCCCGAGTGCTGGGATTAAAGGCGTGTGCCCCCATGTCTCATCTATATATTAATAGATGAATCCATTTGAATTACAGGAAGTCACCTTTATTACAGGAATTACAGTTTTTTAGTGTTGAGCTTGAATAATGCTTTCTTTATTGGTGGCTGCGTCTAAGCCAACAATGGTTAAGATGCTTATGGCTTAGTCACTATTGAAGGGTTTTTCTAAAGAGCTTTTCCTCTTTGAGCTATAATTAGTTATGGTAACCTTATGGTAATCTTAAAGTTGAATTAAAATGTTAGATAGTTGGGTAGCCAGCTATCTCCAAGCTCATTAGGGTTTTTCACCTGTACCTCAAAGTCTTCCCACTATTTTGCCACATAGATGGTTGTATTCTTGAAATTACTCTTAGGTAGCTTGTTTGGTTTTGGGGTCTCTTGCTAAAGTTCTCTTAGGAGTTTTCTAGTTAACTCATTATGCAAAAGGTACAAAGTTTAATCTTTCCTTATTTTTACTTTTAATCTGTCTTTCATCTTTCCCTTACGGCACTCTCTCTATAGCTCCTAGTAAAAGCTTCTTTCTACAATGCTCCTTGGTTTAACTGTCTTAATTTATAGTGTTTAAGTAGTTAGCTTTATAGTTGTTAGGGCTAGAATTGATACAATGCATCTATTGGTTGTGTATTCTTCTGGTTGTAGGCCAGATGCTTTATTGGGGTTAAGCTACACTATTATTCCAAGCACACTTTCCAGTATGCTTACCTTGTTACAACTTATCTCCTTTCATAAACTTATTGGTTATTATATATATATATATATACATATATATATATATATATATATATATATATGTTCCAATACTTTAGTTTGAGGAGGGTGACAGGTTGTGTGTACTTCATTGTGCTATTCAATCAATCTCTCTATTCCTAATTTACTACTAAATCCTCCTTCCCTCCTCAGTTTCATAAGGGGTGACATACAATGTTCGTGTTAAGAAAATGTAGCTCATTGCTTCCCATTTCATAAGCTACACCTAATGTTTTTCTGGGTATTTTCTTGCTTACTTTTATTCCTTTTTAAGGTTTGCTGAAGATGGCATTATATAGGCTGAATTAGCAAGGGATGCTGAGGTATAATGGGAGATTATAGAACAGGTTTCTTTAGATGAATATAAAGTACAACTAAATCCTTTGAGTTTTAAGCTGTGGTCAATACTTCTAAGGCAAATAATTTTGTTAGATCATTATTAAAGCTTAAGGCTAAGCATAATGGGGTATCTAATCCAAGCTTAGGTCTTAGATGTGTATTAAGCATATTAGAATTACTTTCATTATTGGTTTTAAGTCCAACAATTAATTTTTACATATTAATTGGGTTTTAATTCTATTTTTCCTTCTTCTGGGGACATGCTTTAAACCAAGAATGATTAGTTTAGGTCAGTTGTATGAGGATAAGAAAGTTAGCTGCTAGGATTCAGTATATTATTTAACAGAGTGTTAAAACATGTTGTTTAGCATTATTGAGTAATGGGAATGTGGCCAAGATGAAAATGGAAAGGATTAGGGCTAAGACACCTCCTAGTTTATTGGGATTCGATTGTGGGACAGCATAGGAAAATTAGAAATATCACTCTGGTTTAACGTGTTGTTAAGTGTTAAGTGGATTTGTAGGAGTGTAATTATCTGGGTCTCTGAAAACATCTGGGAAAAATAATGCTAAAATTATGAGAGCAATCCAGAGAAGGAGATTGCCTAATAGGTCTTTAATTGTGTGGTAAGGGTGGAAGGGAATTTTATCTGCATGAGAATGTAGAGCCTGCTTCATGAAGAGATGAAAGATGAACTAGTAGTACAAAGGTGATGATAATAAACAGGAGATGAAAGAAAATGCAAACAAGCATGTTAGGGTGGCCTAATCTACTGAGAACCGCCCCTCATATCCATTCTGCTAGGGTTGTGATGATATATGGAGTTGTTGATAAGAGATTTGTAATTATAGTAGCCCCTCAGAATGATATCTATTTTCACAGGAGTATATATCCTACAAATGGTGTTGCTATAATGGCGAGTAGAATAATACCAATATTTCATGTTTCTGAAAGTATACAAAAGCTGTAATAAATCCCTCATCCTCCATGAAACATGTGGAAGCTCCATTAGCATGTAAGTAACAGATTAGTCAACTGTAATTTACATCTGAGTGACTGATGGGAATGCTCTTGCTGTGTCTGATGTATAGTGAATGGCTAGGAATAGGCCTATAAGAATTTGGACCATTCGGAAGATTCCAAGAAGTTGCATCATGATGAGATATTTGATGGGGTTGGAAGGACAATGAATGAGTGATTAAAAACCTTAAATAACGGGTGTTTGTTTTGTATGATGGTCATTACGAGTCTCTATAGTTGAATTACAATGATGATTTTTTTATATCATTGGTCATAGTTAAAGTCTATGTAGAAATTATGACAGATTATATTTATATTTTAAGTTCATTTATTGCGATAGTTGCTTAGGCACATCATTAAATCTTCATCTATATATGGGGGAGTATGTGTAATTAGTAGTGAGTGTGCATGCAGGTTATTGTCATATGTTGGGGAAGAGATGAAATATCAGAGACAGGGAACGAGCCACAGCCAAGTCTCACCAAGCAAATTCCTCAGGTGGAACAGAGTAGGTCCTGTTTCCAAGAGTCTTTTGACTGGCTGAGTGTATAAGCAAAAGGGAAAAACTTCTGCCTTCTCCTGCCTTATATTTCTTTTCTTGCCCAGGTACTTTACTTTCTGGTCCAACATATCTAGAGCTAGGTCTAAAGGTGTGAGCCATGACTGCATGGCTCTGTTGGCCTTGATCTCACAGAGATCCAGAGGATCTCGGCCTCCCGAGTGATGGGATTAAAGGCATAGGCCACCACTCCCTGACCTTCATGACTTGGCTCTGTGGATGACTCTGGTCTCTGATATTTTAGGCTATTTCTACTAATTATACAATATATCAACACAATAGAAGAAAGGATATCTTGATAAAATAAATTTTAAAACCTAAAAATCTCCTGGCACAAAGCATTCAGGAAGTCTGGGAAACTATGAAAAGGCTAAATCTAAGGATAACAGGAAAGAAGAAAGAGAAGAAACACAATAACGTTATAGAAAAAGTTCTATACCCTAAAGGAGGCCATGCCTATCCAGGTACAAGAAGCAATCAGAACAGCAAATAGACTGGAGCGGAAAAGAAAGTCACACAGGACGTGGTGGCGCACACCTTTAGTCCCAGCACTAGAGAGGCAGAGGCAGGTGGATCTCTGTGAGTTTGAGGCCAGCCTGGTCTCAAACAGAGAGTTCCAGGATTCCCAGGGCTCTGTTATATAGAGAAACGTGGTCTCAAAGCAACAACAAAAACACAAAAGTTACCTTAGTCACAGAACTTATGGAATGCATACATAAATATAAAGGATATTTATTGGAATGATTGACAAGCTGTGGCCCAACAATGACTGACTGTGAACGATATGTCCAAGAATGTGTAGTTGTTCAGTTCCATAAGGTTGGGTGTCTCAGCTGGTCATCTGTGTATGCTGGAATCCAGAAAAAGCATGCAGCCATGTTAAGAAGCAGATACAGAGCAAGAACTTCCTTCTTTTACGTCCTCACATAGGCTACCGGTGTGTCCCGCATTAAGGTGCGTCATCCTACATCAAAGGTCTAAACAGATGGTGGTGGTGGCAGATCTCTGTAAGTTTGAGGCCAGCTTGTTCTACAAAGTGAGTTCCAGGATAGCTAAGAAAAAAATCTAACTCAAAAAACCCAAAAAATGAAAGAAAAAAGGAGAAGAAAAGAAAAGAAGAAAGAAAAAGAGAAAAAAACAAAAAAAAAAGACACATCAGGAGAAGTAAATACTTTAAAGGCAGGGTTTCAATATGTAGTATTTCCAGAAGAAATGTAGATGAGTCTGATCTGGGAGCCAAACCTGGAGAAGTAGAAACTTCTATTGTTAGAACCTAGTTAGAGGCAAAAACTCTATTTTGTCCCAGTATGCCATTCCAGTTGCCACCCATAATTCCCTGGGGCTTGGATTTCAATAGGCGGTAATAGCTAATATATCTAAAACTTTGATCTCCTTTGAAAAACTACAATTCATGTAAACTTCAGGGAATCAAAGTCATAAGGCTTGGATCCATCTGTCACAGGTCAAACGAAAACATTCCAAATTTAATATTTGTCTTTAAGTTGCTGAATTTTAACCTCTGTCCCTCGTCTATGTTTTCAGCGGATTTGCACTTGGCTGACGGGCACATCATCCAGGGAGCACCTGCAGACTACAATCTGCTAAGCTCTGGACTTGCTGAAAGCTGATGTGAACCAGTCCAGCTGGTATGATGGACGGTAACTCCTTCATCTGGGTCAGCTAATCAGATGCTTCCGATAAATGTGCCATTGTCTGGCCTCTGATGAGCCTTTCAGCCTTCCTGGGCCCCGACAGCCTTCCACGTCGGCCAGAAGTGGCTACAGAAAAGAGTACATCATCCCTGCTCTCATAACATTCTGAAAAAGCTAAGTCAAATGACAGGGGGCAAAATGGCTACCTATAATGCTAATTGATAACAGGAATGGTGGGGCCTTTGGTTGCAATTCTTTTAATCCTGTTATGTGCACCCTGCCAAATGAACTCTACTGCTTCATTCAAAAGCACCTAATCTTGCCAGCCTAATATGGTCTCATACAGGACCTGGACCTTCATCAATAATTTGATGACCCTCTAGAAAAGGGTGCGGAGGAAGAGGGAATGTTAGATCCTAGTTTGCAGCAGAAATTCCAGTTTGTTTCGATCGTTTGGCCCAGAGCTCATCTGCACCACCAAACCACAGAAGTCCCTGACAGGTTGAAAGTGTGTTACCATGCAAAGTCCCCAATTTCTTCTTATGACTGGATGGGAGCTGTCTCTTTGGGTTCCCCCCTTAAAACTGGCTGGTACCCCTGACTTCTGACTTGGGGACACAGTAGTCTGGAGCCAAAACCCTACTGCCTGCCTGCTATCAGTATTTCTAAATAAACTGTTGGCTTGCCTGAACCCAGTCTTATGTGGTGGATTATTTTCATATTCTCAGACCCTAACACTATCTGTTGCTCTTCTCTGAGATTCTGTCTTAGGAAAAAACGTCCAGACTTCCTGCCAGTTCATATCAATGTACCTAAAAAGCAAAGAAAAAATAAAGTATGTGAAGGAATATCAAACCACACAACATAGGGACACAGTGTCAGTGGGAATCCAACTTACTGCAGCCACAATATAATTATGCATGCAGTTTCTAGAAAAATCTGAGGGAGGGGGGTGGTGGAAAAAGAAACGCACAGGATGCATGATGAGGCAGGCTTATTTCTTTAGTTTAGGCCAGACTGCTCTGCAGAATTGTTGCGGGGCTAGCCATTATTGAAATTGTATCAAAGTAACAAAAGCACTTTTGCTGGTGTGTGTGTGTGTGTGTGTGTATGTGTGTGTGTGTGTGTGTGTGTGTGTGTGTGTGTGTGTGTGTGTGTGTGTGTATGTGTAAATTTGTTTCAATTAGAGTTTAAGATATGGGATGGGCCAGGCATATGGACCTTTAATCTCAGCCCTCAGGAGGCAGAGGCAAGCAGATCAGTGAGTTCCAAACCAGCCTGGTCTACATAGTGGGAAAAAAAAAAAAATTAAAGAATGGTAACTGTCCCCTTGTTATATGCCCCTCCCTGACCTTGCTGGATTTAAGTTTTGGCGTATGGTAGTAATTCACTCTGGTGGACTACTATTTGTTCTTATGTGTATAAGCTACAAGCAAACACCCGGGACTTGCATAATGAGACTCTGAAAATTGAGAAGTGGTCCTTCTTCTGCTCAACTTGGAGTAAAAATAATGGGTGATTCCAGCTTTAGTCAGGTGTTCAGCACTGAACTAAAGCCACAGCCTGAAATGCGACACTTTTCTGAATGTGTTCCACAGATGGAAGTTAAAATGATTTTTCTTTAATATCTGTGAGGCTTCCTTTGCTAATTCATCACACAATTTTGATGTTTGGGATTGAAATTTCAGTTATGCGTTGAGGAAGTTTGGTAAATCCCAGTGCTCATGCTGTAATTCAAATGGAATCCCTGGTGCTGAGATCTTAGATATTAGTAGATTTGAAAGTCCTTAGGTGGCTCTTTTTTCTTTGTTCTTTTGTTTTGTTTTGAGACAGTGTTTTTCTCTGTGTAGCTCTGGCTGTCCTGGAACTCACTTTGTAGACCAGACTGGCCTTGAACGCACAGAGATCTGCATGCATCTGCCCCGAGTGCTGGGATTTAAAGGCCGGCACCACCACGCCTCCCTAAAATATGTCTCATTTTTTATATATAGTCATTTCTGTATGTGGTAGGGTACTGGGGATTGAACCTAGGCCCTCACACATGTTAGGCAAGCACCTTACCACTGGGTTACATGCCTAGCACCTCTAGGTCATTCTTACAAAAAAAGTAGACTGAGACTTTTCTCTGGGGTGATAGTAAACTTTGTTAAATGAAACATATAATATATAAAAACCTGACAGGCTGGGGGGTGGGTGGGCACATGCCTTTATCCAAGCAGTCAGGCCAGAAGCAGGTACCTATGTGGTGTTCAAGGCCAACCTAGAGTACATAGAGACTACAAGACAGCCAGAACAGCATAATAAAATGACTTTGTCTCAAAAGCAAACAAAAATTAAACATTTGACTGTGGTGATATTTTATGTATTTAATAAACTTTGCCTGAAAACCAGAAGATAAAGCCAAACCACAAATTTAGCCATTAAGGTCAGGGAGTGGTGACCCACACCTTTAATCCCAGCACTTGGGATACCATACTTACGTTCCCAGTACTTGGGAAACACACATGCCTTTAATCCTAGCACTAGAGAAGCTGAGCCAGGAAGAGAAAGAAAGATCAGGCAGGAATTGAGCCTTGGTCTGCAACCCCTTTCTTTCCTAAAGACTCAGAGACATACAGTGTTTCTCTGTCTGATCTTTCAGCTTTTCCCGAGTATATGGCTCTGGATTTTTATTTTAAGATCAAGTTTCAAAAATTCACGCAACAATTGGCCAAGGAGAATTTTTACTGTATATTGAAAGAATGTTTTAAAATGTTTACCTTAGTGAGATCTCTATAGAATAATGTGTCCACTATTAATTAATTAGGATTAATCCTTAAGTGTAAAATCATGAAACGATTCTCAAATGTCAATGAGCTGCATGGACTTTAAAGCATGAATTAGTTCTTGCGTGTATAAAATGCAAGCAAACACTATAGGTTTTGCATAATGAGATTCTGAAAATTGAGAAATGGCCTTTCCCTTTTTGCTCAACTTGGAGTAAAAATAAGGGTGATCTTAATATTTATCATGTGTTCAGCACTGAACTAAAGCCACAGCCTGAAATGTGACACTTTCCTGAATTCATTCCATGAATGGAAGTTAATGACTCTTTAATATTCAGGTTATCTTTGCTAATAAATCACATAATTTGGGTGTATGCGATTGAAATTTCTCTCTGAAGTTCATGTGTTGAGTCCCTGCCCATGGGCAGCAGTGTTCTGAGAGTCGCCGGACTGTGACTGAATTGTGAGTCTGTGAGTTCAGAGCCAAACATGGAGTCAGCTTGGTTTGGATGTTGTCTGTTGCTAACAGTTTTGTGGTTATATTTCCTGTTGTCCTGTCTTTCTCTCTCCTCCCTGAATTTCCTTAACTAGTACATTCTACCTATCTGTCTTAATTACTTTTTTATTGCTGTGACAAAACACTTTGACCAAAGCAACATTCAGAAGATAGCATTTAATTAGGAGCTTGCTCATAGTTGCAGTGTGTTAGAGTCCCATGATCATGTTCGGGAACATTGCAGCAGGCATGCATGGGTCTGGAACAGTAGCAACTAACACTTACCTCCTCATCCACAGGCACAGACAGACAGAAAGACAATTGGTAGGAGCTTTTGAAACTTTAAAGCCTAACCCCCAGGTGCCACACCTCATCCAACTAATCTTTCCAAGACAGCTCTTTGAACAGGGCACCAAGCATTCAAATACATAAGCCTATTGGGCCATTCACATTCAAACCATCATAGTCCAGGAGCCCTACCAATGGCAGTGGGGAGGCCTATGGCAGTAAGTCTGGAGCAGTGAGCACCACCTTCCCCTTTCTAGCTAACCCTTGCACAACCAAAGAAAACTCATCAGTACAGCTGTGAAGTCTCCTTTGCTGCTGCTCCCTTCAGGTCTGGAAAGATTCACAAATGCACATGTTCACTGCTGCCATCTCACACCTAAAACACACCCAGAGTGTAATGTCTTTACACACTTTCTCAGATACCCAAAAGTCAAAACCAAACCTGTGTGCTTTGGTGGCCTTGAGGAAATTGCTGACTGAAGGTTTATAAGTGCAACTTCAAGCTGCCCCAAGTTAGGAATCCAATTTAATTATCAGGTAATTTTATTCAGCATTGTGTCTACAACAGGAAACTTTGATAAACTGTGCCAATTGTGAGATTTATGTAATGTGCAAAAACATTCTGAAAGAAACCATTCCAGTATTTTATCTAATTCTGTTAAGATTAGCCTTTCAGAACAGACATAGTGGCCCACAACCTTAATCTCAGGCAGAGATAGGCAGATCTCTACAGAGTTTGAAGCCAGTCAGTCTGGTCTGCATAGTGAGTTCAAGGACAACTGGACTACATGGTGAGTCCCTAGATGCAATTATCCTTTCTTGAGAGGTTCCGACCTGAGGCTAGATCACATGTACTTAATCAAATTTCCATGCAAAATCATTAAAAGCAACTGTTTTCTTTATTAAGAAATCCACTTACAGAGTTTGAAAAACACACCCGATGTGATTTTGTAACAAAGATTCAGTTTACAGGAATTGGAAAGATGTTACTAAGACATGGAAAACGGAGTAATCATTCAGCATTTACAAAGAACGGACAAAAGTACAAGTTTTGTTGGTAGACACTGTATAACATGTTTTCTAAGGACAATTTTGACTTTTGATATTTGTATTTAATTTTTCAATATAGATCTTACCAAGACATCCCAGCCATTATTACATATATAAAGACAGTAACCGTTAATTCCACAGCTCTGCCAAGAATTTTCAACAATTAGGAAAATGCTTTCTTGTTTGATGTTATTTTGAACCAGGTCTCACTACATAGCCCTGGCTGGCCTCATACTTAGAGCTCTGCCTTCTTTTACCTAGTGGTGGAATTAAAGGTGGGTCAGTATCCACACCCAGATCCTAAAATGTTCTCTCAAAAATATTCAGAACATGCAGGGCCAGAGGCAGTGACTCACACCATTAATTCCAGCATTTGGGAGACAGAGGCAGGCAGATCTCTGAGTTTGAGGCGAGCCTGGTCTACAGAAAGAGTTCCAGGACAGCCAAGATGACACAGAAAAATTCTGTCTCAAAAACAAAACAAAAAACCAGAAACAAAACCAAAAAAGCAAATATTGAGGAAAGTAGTTTCCTTTGGGGGGTGGAAGCATACCAGACCCACCTCACTCATGTGCAGTCCTACTGCTCATCTGCGTTTGTGGTGCACTAATTTTTTTTCTTAGGACATTCTTAGCAAGAGGGGTTAAGAGTTAAGGGAATCTCTCTGATGTGAGTACTCCAACAGCACTGAGTGGAAGAGAGATTCATTCACCAGTGGTCTGAAGCCAGAATAGTTCCTCAAAGTCTTAAATTTGTACTTGGAGCCCTACGGCTAGCAAGCAAACAAGTAAGTGTGACTTTAAAGGCAGTTAACTGGGGCTTTTGTTTTCAAATGAACAGGCTCCAGTTGACTAGAGTAAGCCTTTGTGGTGTGGATACTAAGGACAAAAACCTATTTTCAGGCATTTTTCCCTTCTCAATTACTTTCTGTTGCAGGTAGTAAGGTGAAACTGTATTGTAAAGACAGACTTTTCCTTCCCTAACCTGAGATTTGACATCTTAGAATCCTCCACCCCTGACCTATAATTAACCCATGTGCTGCTTACCAAAGCAGTAACATTCTGAAGCTTGCGCAATGAGCCCATGTGACCACTGCTCCAAGAAATGAATGTCTTCAGGTGGTCTCCTGCTTGTCCAAGACTTGCTATTATTTCACAGGAAATATGCCTGCCTGTCACATTTCTAAACTCAGTCCTAAACTGACCTTTGGCCCTGCCCTGTTGTAATTTCCCTATCTCATGAACCCAGATGTACCCCCTCCCCTACCCAGAGTGCTGTATAAAACTTCTGCCTTAAAAATATTTGGGGCTCTTGTCTTCCACAGTGCCCTGAGCCTGCACGCGTGTGTAATCACAAACCTTTTCCTTTTTAAAAGACAGCTCAACTATTGGGGTCTCCTTTTGCACCCACTGTTACAGTATTTGGTAATAAGCAGGACATAAAATGTTTTAAGTAAACCACTAAATAGATCAATAAATCAGTACCTAATAATAGGTCTTTTTTACTTTATTCAATTTTAGTTCTTTTTTTGAGGCAGGGTATCTCTGTGTAGCTTGGTTGTCCTGAAACTAACTCTCTGAAATCTGGGATTAACTCACAGTGTGCTGGAGTTAAAGGCCTGCACCACTACCACCTGCCAGAGAAACTACTTTTAAGTGATTTGGAATGAAAAGAGGCTCAAAAAGTTGTTTCTACATGCACAAAATGTCCAAATTCTTGCCACTGAACTCTGTAATAAAATAGTCAAACAAAATGCAATATCTGTGTGCACAAGAGCTCTGACCCATGGAACATATGAAATTGGCATAAGAAGTCTGTCCAGATGTTCGGTGTCCCCTGATAATTAGTGGCTGTTCCCTACCAAGACTGTCGTCTTGGATTCATCATCTCAGATACAACAATTGATTTAAAAAATTATATAATCATTATTTAAATGCAAATGATGATTTTCAGTGAAAATACTTAGAATACAAAAGTGTTTCCAAAAAACATTTTTTGCTTTTTCAAATAAAAAAATCATATTTCATTAAAATACATGACAATGTTGTGTATGTTTAGTATTCTTCTTTGTAATACACTGACTTGTATCTTAGTATTTGTATATGAATCTTCTATTATCGCTATGCTCTGAATTTTCACTAAAGTTTTCTCCAACTTTCTAGAGTACTGTAAATAATTTTCCTGCACACTTAGGGATTTTCCAGCTGTACATGAGCATACATGTTGTGACAGCCATAAGATCATCTCTATAAAGTTCCTACCATCTTGTCATTTCACAATTTTGAATGTGGGGGGGAAAGGGAGTCTTTCTTAAACCATTTTCTTGGGTTTTCCTTCAGGAGAATTTTCAAATGTCTATGTGGGGTCCATGAGCAGATACCATCCAGGGAGGAGCCAGCACCTAAGGGGAAATTCCTGACATTCCAAATATTCCCTTCCTGGGAAGGGGACAGATAGTCTCCAGGTACACCTGCTGATGTAGGGAAACCACTACTAAATGTTGAAACACCCCTAGAATCAAAGCAGCCAATAAATTCATAACAGGTACCCCTAGCCCAAGCTTGAACCAATCCCAGGACTGTAACCTGGAAGCTCTGAAGCCCCTAGAGCCCTCCCCCCAATAAAAAACCCTTGCCTCATGCTGCTCAGGGTGTCTCCTACTCCACCACTGCATAGGACGGAGAGTGATCCAACTTGGCTTGTCAATAAAGAGACTATTTGCTGTTGCATTGGACGAGTCTCACTGTTTTAGCACTAAGTAAAGACATTGACAAATTCATTGCATTTCTTCAGGTTCCCTAGAGTGGAATTTTTGATGTGCAATGAGGCATAACTATAACACAATAGTAAACCTTTATATGATTTCTCTCTAATATGAATTTTCTATTGTATGGTATTTCAGGGAATATTTAAAGGCTTGGTGAAATTCTCTAGATTAACACATATTGTCTTCATTATGAATTTTTTGAGGTTGAAAAGTAAAATGTTTTAATGAAAGGCTTCCCATATTAGAAGATATTCAGAATTTTTCCTCACTATAAACTCTTGGTGTTTTCTAAAACTTAAAATTTCCTTAAAGGCTTTCACAAGTATCTCATGTCCATAATGATATCTGGTGTGGAGACTTCAGTAGTCTCTAGGGACAGAGCTCTGGAAAAAAAAAAAAAAACAAAAAACATATGCCACATTATTTACTATGGAAAGCTTTCTCCCCAGTATGAATTTTCTGATGTCTTCTAAGGTTTGCCAGTGTGGTAAAGGATTTGTCACATTCACCACATTTGTAAGGTTTCTCTCCGGTATGAATTCTGTAATGGATGTTAAGGTGTGATAAATGATAGAAGGCCTTACCACATTCTTTACAACCATGAGGTTTCTCTCCTGCATGGATTTTCTGATGTGTTCTGAGAGATGAACATTTGGTAAAGGATTTGTCACATTCTCCACATTGGTAAGGTTTCTCTCCAGTATGGATTCTGTAATGGACATTAAGGTGTGATAGCTGATAGAAAGCCTTGCCACATTCTTTACAGCCATGAGGTTTCTCTCCTGGATGGGTTTTCTGATGGGTTCTGAGGGCTGAATGCTTGGCAAAGGACTTGTCACATTTCTCACATTTATAAAGTTTTGCAGCATGAGTGCTCTGATGCCTCCTACAAGTTGAGCAGTGAGCAAAGGATCTGTCACACTCACTACATTTGTAAGGTTTCTCTCCAGTGTGGGTTTTGTAATGGCTTTTAAGATAGGACAACTGAGAAAAGCCCTTACCACATTCTTTACATTGGTAAGGCTTCTCTCCAGTATGGGTTCTGTAATGGACTTTAAGGTATGACAACTTATAAAAGCATTTACCACATTCTTTACATTTGTAGGGTTTCTCTCCAGCATGAATTTTCTGATGTATCCTAAGAGTTGAACACTGGGTAAAGGATTTGTCACATTCCTGACATTTGTAAGGTTTCTCTCCAGTGTGGGTTCTTTCATGTTTTCGAAGTTGAGACACTATGTAAAAGGACTTACCACATTCCTTACATTTGTAAGGTTTTTCTCCAGTATGTATTTTCTCATGTGTTCTAAGAGATGAGCACCGGGTAAAATATTTGCCACACTCCTGGCATTTATAAAGTTTTCCAGCATGCATGTTCTGATGTTCTCTAAGAGATGAGCAATAGGTAAAGGATTTGTCACATTCCAGACATCTGTAAGGTTTCTCTCCAGTGTGGGTTCTTTCATGCTTTCTAAGTTGGGACAGCATATAAAAGGACTTACTACATTCCTTACATATGAAAGGTTTTTCTCCAGTGTGAATTTTCTCATGTGCTCTAAGAGATGAGCACCGGGTAAAGGATTTGTCACATTCCTGACATCTGTAAAGTTTTCCCTCGTGGATGTTTTGATGTTCTCTAAGAGATGAACAGTAGGTAAAAGACTTGTCACATTCCTTACATTTGAAAGGTTTCTCTCCAGGGTGGATTCTGCAATGAGTTTTAAGGTCAGACAACCACTTAAAGGACTTGTCACATTCTGTGCAATTCCATAGTTTCTCTCCAGTATAAGTTCTCCAATGTGCACTGAGGCTTGAGCACGTCCTGAAGGGTTTCCCACATTTTCCGAGCTGGTGTGGTTTTTCCCCATTATGAATTTTTAGCTGTATAAGTTTGGGGATAAAGCCAAAAGATTTATCATATTCGTTATATTTATACTCTTTCTTTCCTATGTACATTCCATGACTCTGACTTACATTTGAAAATAAATGTAAAGATGTGTCAGTGTCTGCATATTTGCAAGATTCTTCTCCAGTGTGCAAACTTTCATGTCTACTGAAGTTTATTGATTCAATACAGTCACCCCTGTAATTTTGTGTCCATTTGTATTTGTAGCACTTTGCTGTAGTATCATTTGTTTTACACAGTGTCCATTTGGAAGATTCATGAAGTATTTTGCCAAGTTCATTATAGTTACTTGTCTTCTGTTGAACAGCCACATGCTCATAGACAATACACTTTGAGTCTTGATCCATAAGCTCCTCAGATTTATCACACAGCTGTTGGTTCTCTAGAAAATGAGTACAATTAAGAGTAACAGGGTTTGATGCGTGATGAAACAGATTCAAAAGAGATTGAATCTCTGAGTTTAGCGAATGCGACTTTCTAGAAAGGAGCTGTTAGAGAATAATCATCTTTGCACACTATGAACATGTGCCATTGTCTGTCAAAACACCTTCTGATTGGTTTAATAAAAGAGTTGACTGGCCAGTAGCTAGGCAGAAGGTATTGAGGGGACAGCAAGACATTGAGGTAATTGGGAGAAGCACAGCAGAGTCTGAGGAGTCTAGATTGAAATGCAGAAGAAACAGGAAATAAACAAACATGCTGAGCTAGCCAGGTGGTAGCACTTGGGAGGCAAGTAGATCTCTGAGTTCAACCTGGTTTACAAAGGGAGTTCCAGGACAGCCAGGGTGGTTACATGGAGAAACCCTATCTTGAAAAGCCAAAAAACACAAGAAACAAAACAACAGCAACAATAGCCCCCAAAACAAACAAAACATGCTGTGCTGAAAGAAGGTACGGCCATATGGCAGAGAGTAGATAAGAAATATGGGTTAATTTAAAATGTAAGAGTAAGCCTGGGCTACTGGCTGAGCATTTATAATTAATCACAAGTATCTATGCAGTTATTTGGGAATGACTACTGAGACACAGAAAAGCTCTGCCTACATAGAATTCTCAGCAAAGACTTTCCTCTCAGTCTCATTTCATGGAAGCCACTGCATGGATGGTCAGAAGAAACAGGAATGGACTCCTGCTTTCATCACAGATAACATCCCTCTTATCCTTATCTAAACTTCACTTGTAAAAAAGCAGGACAAGTAGTTGAAGAAACAGGGAGTAAACTTTGGGAGCAGAGCTCTCTGATGAATTATGTCTGAAATGTTACTCTGCCTATTCTCCCCTCCCCAGAAATACTGTAGAACTGTTTAACATTAAATTCAAAATATCCCCACTTCATAAGGGAGTGCTATTCACATGCTTGCTGAAAATATTTCAATTTAAGTAAATTTTTTTTCTTATAAACTTGATAGAGCTAGGCGGGATGGAGAAGGACTTTAATTCCAGAATTCACCAGACAGATGCAGGCAGATCTCTGTGAATTCCATGCCAGCCTGGTCTACATAGCAAGTCCCAGATTAGCAAGAGCTACATAGAGAGATCTTGTCTCAAAGAACAAACAAACAAAAAACCAAAAAAGCATCTTGATAGAGATTTTTTAAAGACATTAAAATCATTAATTAAAAGCAATGGAGCAGAGATGGCATGGGTAGCTGTTATGCACTCTTTATTTCAAACCCTATGCTGTCTGATATCTACAAACTCAGGCTCATGTTCCATGTCTTTTCTACAATAGAAATTCTCAAGGTCACTCACTACTTTCACTGATTTCTAAGGTTATTCTCTGGAAAGATTGTTGTGAGTCCTCCCATGGAGAAAGGCAATAGATGTAATATGAAGACATGGCTGCAAGAAAGGAAATGACACAGATATCCTACTCTATGGACTCATGCTAGATTATAACCTACAGTACTCCAGACAGGAGGACGTTAGAAAGGTGGCTGTATAGAAAATTCTCATGCTAGCATATGGCACATAACAAAACCACCATTCATTGAGATCACTAAAATAATTAGGAGCTTGACACTACGTAGTAGAATAAGACATTCAGTTTAAGAAACAAGGGTGATCACAGATATCTAGACCTTTTTAATTTGCCAATTAGGATATTAAAATTAGAGGAAGAGCAAGGTAAAAAACCCAGTGTTGAAAGAACTATATTTGTGCACAATAGATGAGAAGAGAGAAATGAAACAGAGAAGATGTGTCAGCAGCAGAAACAGGGCTCAGAAAACTGAACACAGGACCATGAGAGATTCAGAGAAAGCTACATCTTCGCCATTGTCTGAAGGACCTATACAGGACTAACTCCAAAAGTATAAAACAGTAACAGTGAGATTCCAGTTCTTCTTAATCAGAGTATCAGTGTCACAGATACTGGAGACCAGAATGTATGTAGGATGTAGTTTTTTTTTTTTTTTTTTTTTTTTAAATGAAATCACTTTACAACCAGTTGACTTATTTTCAAGTGCTGTCTTTGGCAAGCCCTGTAGTATGCAAAAATAAAATAATTATGAAGGATCATGACTGAAATTTATAGTGAAATGAAAAGAGTATAAATTAATATGAAAAGTAAATAAGTTACTAAGAGTTAGAGAAATACAGAAAAAATTGTAAAAAGTATTAGTAACCTCTTTACTTTCAATGATAGCCTTAAAATAGTATCAAAGTAGAAGATGCAAAAGTGCTTCAAAAATGGAGGCAGAGTGGCTGGGGAGATGGCTCAGTAGGTAAGAGTATAGAGTGCTCTTCCAAAGGACCCAGGCTGAATATGCAATACATGGCAGCTCCAACCCTCTGTTACTCCAGCTCCAGAGCATCCAAGAGCACTAGGTACACATGTGGTGTACAGATATACATGCAGGCAAAGCCCACATACATAAAAATTACATAGATACATATAAATTGAAAAAGACAAATATGCGCCATAAATACACTTCAAATCTAAGAACATAATATGAAGAAATTTTAAAAAGATGGGCTGGAGAGACGGTTCAGAGGTTAAGGGCACTGGCTGCTCTTCCAGAGGTGCTGAGTTCAATTCCCAGCAACCACATGGTGGTTCAGGACCATCTGTAGTGAGATCTGGTGCCATCTTCTGGCATTCAGGTATACCTGCAGACCGAACACTGTATGCTTGATAAATAAATCAAAAAAAAAAAAAAAAAAAAAAAAAAAGATATCTGTGGTGTTTTGAATGAGAATTCCCTTCACAAATAACAAGCAATTCAACACCATCAAAATTAAAATAGAGAATATTAACCAAGAATAAATTCCTATAAGGAATTTTGTCAATATGATGCACTTCATAGCATATTTTCCTAATACGGAAAAAAAACAAACAAACCAAAACCACTAACAGAAATGAAAAAAATATGTGATGATTATAGAACATTTCAATATCCAACATGTAACAAGTAATAATCATATCAGACAGAATGTGAGGTCTGGAAAGAAGCACGTGAACAGTATGAGACAGATTATTGCCAGCCGTCCTACGGAGACTCAGCCCATAGAAGGATTCCTCATCTACTCAAACTTAAAGGAATATGAAGTAGAATGAATCTTGTTCTTGTAACAGAACAATCATAGAAAGATGATCTATGTGCCAGGTGTTGTGGCTCATGTCTTTAATCTCAGCACTTGAGTGGCAGAAGCAGGTGCATTTTCAAGAGTTCAAGGCCAGCCTGAGACAGTCATGGCTACTCAGAGAAATACTGTCTCAAAAATCAAATAAAGAAAAATTATAGCCATGGAAATCACCCACTATTGGCCTGAAAACAGATAATTGAAGACATGAATGTTTACTGAGACAGGATTCCTCTCATTCATAGTCAAATAAAATTGCATTTGCATACTACTAGCACTTCCAGGATAATACCCGTGTAATAAAAACAATGTCTTCTAACATTCACTAGCTTCATCTTGAGGACATTGCACTAAGTAATCAGAATTACTGCTAAGCTAATGAAACAGAATATGTCAAAACTGGTTTCTGTTTTTAACTTCCTCTTCCACTGGAGTCCCACACTTCTATCCTGTTCACTCACTCATATCATCTCCTCTCTCTTCACATTCCAGGGCACTTGGATTTGCTCCAGATAGGGGACCAAGTCTGCCTTACACACAATAGTACCTGTGTATTAGGAAGTGGCACATGATTTTGCTGTATTTTATAAAACATACTGGATATCTAAAGAGACGACATAATAGAAGACTCTAGTTGTTATTTCATGTAAGAATCTTAAAAATATTTACCAAAGTCCTAAATAGATGGCTTAGTGGTCAAAAGGACCCCATTTAGTTTCCAGAACCTGTCGAAGCTCACACCTCTCTGTAACTTCAGGTTCAGGACATTTTCTGCCTTCTGCTGGCTTAGTTGGGAACCCTTAACACTCATATATGTGCAGGCTAACACTAATGCATAAAATAAAATAAATAAAGCTTAGGATACACTTAGGGAGCATTCCAGTTTGCAGATTGAATTCTGCTTCCCTGTTAAGACTGAGTCAAATGCAGCAATGGAAATGGAACTTTGGGATGTGGATAGAAATACAATTAGCATCTGGATGAATTATATGTAATGACGGAAATTATACTTTAGGATGTGGGTGGTGACAGCTGCTACTGGACCTAAAAAAAGGTCATATTGCCTCCCCAAAGAAAAGCATGATGAAAACATCAAATACCAGGAAGACATATTAATTAACGTTAGGTGCCTAATTTCTTCTCATTTCTGAGACCCAGAGAGTCTCCAGTTCTGCAAATTAGGTTTAGACCAAAAATCACTTATGAATTCTTCAAGCAAATGTCCTCACCCACAGAGAGCAGGTTGCTGTAATTCTCCAACATCACATCCGTGTACAAAGCTCTCTGAGCAGAGTCCAGACATTCCCACTCCTCCTGGGAGAATTCCACAGTCACGTCCCCGAATGTCAGCAGACCCTGAAACAACAATAAGTTTACCATGTATGGAGCACTTTCCTGGATACAAAGAGTACAAGAGAAGCTGGACCATGTGTCTGCTGTAAACAAGGGAGCCCAGCCATTCAGTAAGATTCGGGAGTAATCACAATTAAAAGTGCATTCCTTAACTGTGGGAAAACAGGATGGCATCATATTCCCAGAAACAATATTTTTAGGGCATATAAGATATAAATTCAAGAAATATACCTTTTTTTAAAAAAAAAATCAAGGCTGCGTTGCGTTCATTTCACACAGAATCACAGTGTAGGCATCTCAGACAGGAAATTTATAATAAGCAAAACTGAGCTTCTATTGTCAAAGTAGTAGGCCTTGCTAAAATGATGACATTAGATCAATCTTTTCTATGGTTAGAACTTATCAGACTGTTTTCTAATATAGAAAGAGGCAGCACTTGGGAGCTGGAATCTATGGAGAAATTTAATATCAAAGGGTTTTAAATACCAGGAACACATCTTAAATCCCAGGAGATAGAGGTAGGCAGATCACTTTGCATTCTAGGCTTACATAGTAAGTTCCACACCATGGCTGCAAAGTGAAATACTGTCTCGTCTCAAACAAACAAACAAACAAACAAATAAAATAACTAAGTAAGTCTGTCAGAGAAAGTTCTGGTTTTGTGTGTGTGTGTGTGTGTGTGTGTGTGTGTGTGTGTGTGTGTGTGTAATGAGAATATTTTGGCAACCTTGAAGTACATATAATCAGGGCCAGGCAATGATGGTGCTCACATTTGATCTGAGTTTGAGGCCAGCCTTGACTACAGCGTGAGTCCCAAAACAGTCAGGGTTGAGCAGAAACCTATCTGGAAGAACTAAATAAAAAAAAAAAGAAAGAAAGGAAGGAAGGAAGGAAGGAAGGAAGGAAGGAAGGAAGGAAGGAAGGAAGGAACAAAGAAACTACAATCTGAATGTGTGGAATCTTCATGACTTTAGGCCAGTCTATCGCAACCTCCTTTACTCTGTGACCCCCTTAATACAGTTCCAGGTTTGTCAAAGCGGTCGTGATGTGACCCACAGGCTGAGAACTGCTCTTTAGACCAAGATGGCACAGCAGTGCTGTGTTCTGCATTAGAGCTTCAATCCTCTGCACAAGGATGGATCCAAGACAGTTTGGTCTAGCCTAAGACTACTTTTTCATACACAGTTTAGCGATGCTATTGTGGCACTCTGGGAGTCTGAATGTGCACTTCCATCAAACTCTATAAAAAAAAATCTGATAGATCCCGCAAACAAAGCCACTGTTGAACATGGCCTTCCTCACTGTTGTATAAGGGCACACATCCATCCTCTCTAGCAATTGGCTATCAACACATTTCTCTGATCATCAGTGACAGAGGAAAATATTTTCAGAATTACAGGTGTTCAATTTGTTTACTCTTACAAATACAAGCTGAGATGGAGGGAAGGCTGTACTAAGGCAATGTACATTTAACTGATTAATCTTTATCAGGAAAAAGGAAAAGAACACTTTAGATAACATAAGCATGTGGAGATATTTTAAATAAATAAATAAATATATATATCAGAGGACAGATCCACCTCCTCCAGCCTTTGTTTGTTTGTTTTTGTTTCTGTTTTTTTTTTTTTTTTTTTTTTCAGACAGAGTCTTCTGTGTAACAGTCCTGGCTGTCCTGGAACTTGCTTTGAAGACCAGGCTGGCTTTGAACTCGCAGAGATTCTCTTGCCTCTGCTTCAAGTACTGGGACTAACAGTGAGCCATGGCTTCTTCTGCCTGCTCTATCTATGTCTGCCTTAAATACTTTCTTTGCTCAATTAAGGCGTGGCACCACCACTGCCTGCCTGGGAGCCTGGAACTCCTTCTGTAAACTAAGATGACCTCAAACTCAGATTGGATTAAGGGCGTAGGTCACCACTTCTGGATATTCCCTGTGCTGGGATTAAAGGTGTGAGTTACCACTGTCTGATCCTCCTAGACTGACTGTTGGTAGATCCCCTCTGATATCTCCACTGTTTTTATTACATTTGAAAATATTCCTACATAAACACATAATTAAAGGCCTGCAGTTTCTTTAATATTTCACAATTCTGTAGATAAGAAGTGGGCATGACACTGACCTGGAATGTATTTCCTGGAGAACCAGACATTTTCCTCTTCTTCTGCTTTTGTACCAAGGTGTTAAAAAGATAAGCCTAAAATTTATATTAAAAGCTATTAGGAACAAAGCCATACACAGATAAAAAGACCAAAACACTAACATAATACCATCTGTTTTGTAAATATTCCTACAGCCAGTAGACCATGAAACGAAGTATTTAAAGCCATGATAGAAAAAAAACATTAGCCATATTATTACACTCAGACAACCCGTCTCTAAAGGTTGGCAGAGAGGTGAGTGCATTTGAAGATAGTTATAAGTCAACAGGCCATTTCGTTTGAACAAAGTGAAGACAATAAGTAGAGAAGACTATGCACACGGGAATGAGAAGGGAGGACAGTGGCGTTGCAGCTCAGCATTTGAGAGCACTAGCTGCTCTTCCAAAGAATCCAGGTTCAAATCACCTGACAGAATACAATGGTTGGTAACTCCAGGGGATATGACACCCTCGGGTCTCTGCAGGCACCAGGCTTGCACAAGGTGCAAGGGCATACAGGCAAGCAAAACATCCCTACACATAAACTAAAGTAAAAGAACAAAACAAACAAAAAGCTAAGACGTAGGGAGGATTTCTCCAAGAGGACACAGGGAATAAGAGGAAGTGAATGTGAGAGCTGGGAATTAATGAATCAAGTACAACACAGCAAACCAGCAAAGCACTGTAACAGAAGGAAACCAAAAATAGTACAGTAATGGAACCTCCTACAACACCAACCAAGTTAGAGGGAAGAAAAACTCCTAAGAACAAAGTCTTGGTAGAAACAGAAAGTTCAGTTCAACAAAAACTCACGATGGAATAATTCCTAAAAGAGCTAAGAAAAAATGGAACATGGTTCAATTCAATAAAGGACACGTGTGTCAAACCTAGAGCAACAGTACAGATTTTTAAAAATGAGCATTATTAGCAAGAGCATTGTAATGAGATGAAGCTGCACACTTCCTTTGACTTTATTTAATGTGGAGCTATGGCACCTAGCAAGAGTAACTGGAAAATGTCAAAGAAGAAGAGATACAGACAGGGCATAAAGACACCTAACTGCTCTTTTCAATAAGAATGTGATCAAAGAGATAAAACTCCCCACTGAGAGCCAGCTCTTGAGAGGCAGAGACAGGTGGATCTCTGTGAGTTTGAGGCCAGTCTGGTCTACAGAGCAAGTTCCAGGACAGGCTCCAAAGCTACACAGAGAAATCCTGTCAAAAACAACAACAAAAACCAAAAAAAGAAAATAGAAAAAAGAAACCCTGTCTTGGAAAACCTCTAAAAAACAAAACAAAAGCCCATAAAAACCTCCCTACTGACAAACATGAGGAACCTTAGATTTGATAAATGCTTGAAGTATTATTGAAAAATGTGAAATTAACATATAAAAATCATTATTTTCCCATATGTCAATAATGATACTATGATATGTTAAAGAAAATTATAAAACTAACCCAAAAATATTATCTTAAAATACACCCAGGAGACAGGCATGGGGGCACAAACCAATAATTCCAGTGCTCAGGAGATACAAGCAGGTAAATCTGAGTTCAAGGCCAGATGATTTATCTACAAAGTGAGTTCCAGAACAGCCAACCATCCTTTCTCAGTAGAGGTAGGTAGGTAGATGGATGGATAGACAGATAGACAGATAGATAGATAAATGCCCACCCTGGAACACTCATAATGATTAAGGTGCTAATTAATTAATTAACTAACTTTCACTTCTATGGTGAAAAATTTAAGGCACTCAAAAAATGAAAAAGATAATAAACACAGAAATGCACATCGACAGGGGAAAATGACACAGGGCACAGTGTAAATGGCTACATACCAACAGCAGAGATTGATCTACTAAAGCTGTGATCTCAGGTCATAATACAGAGCCACAAGACCAACAGTACCAAGGTAATGGCAGAAGAGCAGACACAGCCCAGAACAAGGGAGGAACAGATCCAGAACTAGCCCAAGCATTTCAGACCATCTGTAATTTTGCCAAAATGTAAAGTTTGCAAGAAATTCCCATAAAAATATTTCTGGCATTTTTGTGGAAATAGAAAAAGTAATTCTAAATTGGTATTAAGTTGTGGGAAATGACAAAATTAAAAAATCTACAAAGAAAGATCAAAGGCAGAGGTGATTTGAAACTTTTAGAATTATAGCAATAAAACCATTCAGTGCTGACCTGAAGACTTACTGACAGGAGGCATCAGTAGGACAATGTACAGGAAGCTTAATACTCTAGAAAGATACTAAGCAACTCTCATCAGAATCCTGCTGGCATTTTTTTTTTTAGAAAGTGGAGAAATTAATCCTAAAAGATATAGAATTTAAAGGAACTACAAAAAGCTGCAAAATGCTGAGAGCAGAGAAAAACCGAGAGGCGTCAATTTCCCCAATTTTATAATACGTTAAAATAATAGTAATGAAAACTATTTAATATTGATTTGATATACAACCCATGATATGCATTCAAGAGAGACACCATCAATCACATTCATAGCCAAATAAAATTACATCTTCTTTTTACTATTAATTCTTATATAGAAAGTCTAACACAACAGGATAATCCTGAGATAACTCTGAGTGGGAAGTCTCCAGAATCATTTATAATGAAACAGAATGTGGCAAAAACCTATTTCATGCCCGGTTTCTGTCTGTCACTTGAGGCCCTTTCCAACCCCTGCCTCAATCGACCCACCATACCTGGATCCTTTGCTACTGTCTTCTCTCTCAACACCAGCCAGGGCTCTTTGTTCCACTGCACAGGTGAGCTGGTCTGGATGGTCAGTGAGTCCTGCACACGAGAAAGAGGTTGTTCAGAAAGCACCTGGATTTCTACACAATACTGTGCATCGTAAATAAAGACAAAATGAAATAGAGGGTTTTACAAATGTCTCCCCAACTGTCATGTAGTGCCAGAACACTGAAAATACTTAAGGATCATTTTTATTTTGCATAACTTGAGTCCCAGTTCCTATCACAGATTAGCTAAAACTGAAGGGTGGGGCTGAAAAGTTGGCTAAGTGATTAAGAGTATTTATTGGCTGCTGCCCCTCTTGGAGGACCAAGAATTGAGTCCCAGCATCCATATGGTGGCTCACAACCATCTGCAATCCCAACTTGAGGGGATCTGATCCCTTTTCCTGGCCTCTATAGGCAGACAGTGGTACAGACACACATGCAGGCAAACACACATGAACAAATAAGACAAAACAGAACCTCATGAGTAAAAATGAACTTTGTGATCGAGATGACAGTATTATACACCATTGAGTCTCACGGTACACAAATGAAAGAAACCTAACACTTCCCAAATAAAAGACATGAAGAACAGAGAAAACTTCACATTCTTTCCTTTGAGAATTTTTCACTGTAATATGAGTTGTAAGGTTCATCCCCACAAAGCTCACACACATGCAGCACAGTCTGAGAAGGAACCCAAGAACAAGAAAGAATATAAGAAAACTACTTTCACCCACAGTAACCAAACTGCTGTAATTCTGTTGTGGAAATCTCTCTGGAATAAACAATATTAAACTACTGGATGTAAAAAAGATGAGATGTCATGTGTGGACTGAAACTGGGACAGCTCAGGATGGCTTCAGTTTCCAACTTGGTTTGTATTTGCATTTTATAATCAACGCAACAAGGTGGGACCAGGAGAAAAGAGATCAGGCCTTTCCAGAAGCATAAAAGGAGGTTAACTTGGGGGCTTTTCAAATGCATGTTAAAGCCTGTGGTAAGCTTGCTAAGAGCAATGATACATTGTTTCAGCAATTTCTCCAGGTGGTTCCTTCCCAAGAAGCAAGATAAAGACCAGCATGGCAATCAGCTGTAAAAGCAGTGCTTCAAGAATTAAATAAGTTAGCAATTTGATATCTAATAAATAATGTCTTCTACCTTATTCTGCTTCAATTCTCCAACTCCAGTCTCTGTGCCAAGCCCTTTGTGCAGGGTCTAGGTATTCCTCCTCCTGGGAGGCCATACCACTAAACATCAACAAACCCTGAAATAAAAAGCAAAAATTGAAACAGGGTGGTGGTGATAAAGGACTTTAATCCCAGTGATCAGGAGGCAGAGGCAATGAATCTCTGAGTTTGAGGCCAGCCTGGTCTTAAAGTTCCTGGACACACAGGACTGTTACACAGAGAAACCCTGTTTTGACAAGCCCCTCCCAAAGCAAGAGTTCGGCCATATGTCCATGTGCTATTCTTAAACCAGAGAGACAAAAGAAAATTAGATTTTTTTTTTTTTTCCTGATGTAGGTTAGTGGTCACAATTATTCAAAAGTTCTTTCTACTTGAGGTGCTGTTCTATACAGTGCTTTATAATGGTGGACATAACGTGGTCTTGTGAAAATAGAAAAGTCCTGTAACTCTCTCCCCCTTGACCCCTTCCTGAGTTCCCTGAAACTAGCCAAAGTTGACAGAGAGTTTTGGTTCCATTGTTAAATGGCAGCTTGCTCAGAACAGAGTTTCGGCTTCGTTGTATCACTAAATTAGATGGCTGCTTGGGACATACCCGGCAGCCTGAGCCCAACCACCTGAGATACTTCCTGAATTCCTGAGACCCACCTGGTGAGCAGCTTGACCTTCTGGACTTCACTTAGCCGAACCACCCAAGATAAGGCCCAGGGACCACATTCCTGATCTAGCAACCTGAGTGGGGTCACCCAGGAAAGCCCTACCATGAGAACTGTTAACCATGTGCTGTTTTATCAAGGCCGGAACTTTCTGAAGCTTGCACAATGTGCCCTGCTCCAGGAAATGAATGTCCTCAGGTGGTCCTATTGTTTCACAGGAAATAGTTTGCCTGCCTGCCTGCCTGCATTCCTAAACTCTGTCCAAAACTGACCTTTGGCCCCGCCCTGCTATCGCACCAAGCCTGCCCACACCCTCTCCCCTACCCAGAGTGCTATATAAGAATTCTACCCCGAGTATTCAGGGCTCTAGGCTTCTATACAGTGCCTGCAGCCCACACACATGTGTGTACCAGTATTCATATTCACTAAACTCTCTTTTTCTTTGAAGTTAACAGTGGTCATTAGCCGTGGTCTTGGGGTGTCTTGGGGGTGCTCTAGGGGCGCCTGCCTATTACAGTCTGACAGCTTCACTCTCAGCATGTATAAGGTGTTTTTCTTTCTGGACTATAAGGTGCAACATTAAGACCTTCACATAAGAATACAAAATTTTGAGCACTGTATTTACACCACAGAGCGTATACATCTCAGACGGAAAATTAATGGTAAAATACATAGTAAATGGTAATGTTTACAATCGTAACTGATGTTTGTTAAAAATATATTTGTGAATCAAACGAGTCTACAGTTGATCCTTATGTGATTAATTTCTAACAAGCTTTTGAGGTTGACAATTCACAAGCTCTAAATGCCACGCTCTTGAACTGGAACGTGGTAGAGCACATTAATTGAACAGCATGGTCCGAAGTCACCAAAAACAACAAAAGACTGTTAGAAACATCAATATATCAACTCAATATATTGATATATAAATATCTGCGACATTATTTTTAAGAGCATATCTTGAAAAAGGATTAGTCCAGTTCATACGATCTAAAATTTACCATTTCAAGAGCTGGGTCCTTATGTGCATCACAGAAGCTGCTCACATCCCCGTTCCCCTCCCTCCCCGGTCTCGGCCCCGCACCTACGCTGACCGGGGAGGCTCCAGGGCCACCGGGCTGTGGTTCCCACCTCTGTGCTGCTGATGGTGACTTTCCCAGGGCTCCTCTCCGGGCCACTGCGACTTTGGGTTGTTTTCTATTCCAGGGATGCCCACCGTGCCCTGCCCACCAGATTGTGCACTCGCTAGATGTTTTCCTAAATTTCTTTGGAATGGCCTTTGGAGCTCGGAGCTTACTCTGGTCCCGCCCACTATGCATTTTATGGTCACCCAACCCCACCTACCTACTTCCTCTTTCCCTTCGGTTTCCCAAGCTGGCCCAGTCACGCAGGTGTCCATCATCCCCTGGGCAGCGTTCTTGAAGTGGGAGACATTCCCAGAAACCCGGTTCCTCCCTTCACTCTGCACTAGCAATGGTTTGTGGGAAATCCTGCCGCTTTTGGAAAGATTTCTGCTCTGGGTTTAGGTTAGCTGGCTCTGTTCAACAAGCTCAAGGTAGACCATAAAATATAGGGGTCACTCTTGCCAATAGTGATGGTGCATGCCTTTAATCCCAGCACACGGATGCCGAGTTCCAGGCCAGCCTGGTCTACAGAGGGAGTTCCAGGACAGCCAGGGGTACACAGAGAAACCCTGTATCAAAAAAGCCCCAACCCAAACCAAAACTATCTATGTAACTACATGTGTGTACACATGTGTATACATGTATTTATCCATTTTCCTTTCATATATGAGAGACATATATGTGTATATATACATATGTATGTGTGTGTGTGACAAGGAAAAAAATATATATGACAAAAAACTACAGAAGTATAAAAAGCTGTTTAATTACACTTGGGCTCAGCTTTGGACTAGGTCAAATAAGTGTGTGTGTTGCTCTTGAACTGAGCCACCGTGGCCCTCAAAGGGCTATAAAGTTCTTTCTAATTCTGGAATACCCAGCTCCTCTCTGTGAATTTAGGATGGGTTTAGGCTTACATAAGCCTGCCAAATTCCAAGAAGCACCTGAAAAACATCTGTGAGAAAGTAGCTGAGATTTGGTACAAAAGAATAAAAGCAACCCAACTTTCTGAAACCTTCCCTCCCATGTATCAGTGGAAACAGATGGCTAACAGGATAAATTTACCACCTTAAAATATATGATGAAACACTTTAAAAGAGGATAGTCATGATATGGGAATTCCAGAGAGACTCCATTCAGTGGAACAGTGGCCTTCATTTGGGATGAGCTGAGCCTCAAGGAGCATTAAAAGCCCTTAATATACAACAACATAAAAGGACTTAAATATTATATTATTAACAACCAGAAATCAAGTCTGACTTGTGATGTAGACATGGTTCTAAGAACTCAAGATCCAAGCCATGAAATAGAAAAACCTCAGAATATAAAATCAGTCCCCCTCCCCCACCAAAAAAATTCTAGGAAGAAATAAAAATGATAAATGGGCCTGGTGGTACATGTTCAATCCCAGTGCTCAGATGGAAGAGGCAAGTGGATCTCTAATGAGTTCCAGGAACCCTGTTTTACAGAGAGAGTTACAGGCCAGCCAAGGCTACATAGTAAGGTTCTGTCTCAAAACAACAGAATTAAGGGGATATTTAAAAAGGAATTGTCTCATCTTAAAATAAAAAAATATAACTCATAATTGGTGATGATAAAGTTCCTTTTTTCATCTGAAACAGAAAATACAGGGTTAAGATGGAGGTTTTGGCTGTTTGCTTCCATGTCTTACCTGTAGGGATGTTTCCCTTTCAAAGTCCCGAACATCTCCAGGAGTGCTGAAATGAAAGCTTTCTTTCTCAGACCACAGCATAAAATGGGGGGAGGGAGGTCACAAGAACCTTTTAGATAAGGATGAGTCCATATATTAAAATAGGTTTTGTCCTAACAGTTTAAAAACAGAAAGATGAGAATGACACCATAAGATCTTAGCACAGCGTCATAAAATGTCTAAATACATTAGATAATTTCTGAAGGATAGCACCTAAGGGTAATATATGCTAAATTATTGAAATTTATTAAAATCCCTAGGTTATAATGACCTATTCATGGCAACTAAACCTACTTTAGAAATTATATGTCTAATCAAGATAATCAGTTAAGTTTCTGCTAACTTTGTTGAAACTAACAATTTGTGGAAAGTGAGTTATTTTTAACCTTAGTCTAAACGATAAGAGAGTTAAGGGGGAAAATGGAATATTTTGATGTTTCCCCTTGGAGATCAGCCAAGATTCCTCTGATAAGTTCATCACAATGGCAATGGGGTTTCTGTAGAGAAGCATTTGACCAATATTGTTAGGTTCCAAGTAATTCCTATTCCCAAAGTCTGGCTTTTAGACAAAAGTTATCATTCCCTCAGGGACTTAAACAGATAGTTGCTACTTGCTAAAAATGACTCATTCCCTGTAACCTTGCAGAGGGGACATACGACTCTTCCATTAACCTATGGCCATGGTGCCTATTAGCGTATTATGGTCTAAGCTAGCCTCTAGGCTTCCTTTGTCTCTACTCACAAGTATCTTTTATAGAGCCATCTTGGGTGGCATACCCAGCCCCCTATGGTGAACCTCTCCAGCCCCCACCTTCTCTTCCTGTCTTCCAGTTTCAGATCCCTATATAACTCAGCTATTTTGGCTATGCCCTCTCTTGGTTCTTCTGCTCTTGGTTCCCCCTTCTCTTCCATCTCTCGCTCACCCCACCTCCTCTTGGTCCAGTTCAGTTTTGACCATCCCAGATACCTCCAGATGAGCTCTCCTTTTTGTCTATGTGATGGTTTGAATAGGATTGACGCTTATACACTCATGTATTTGAGCCACCAGGGAGTGGTTTTCCAGGGACTGCAGTTTTTGGAAGGAAATAGGTATCTCAAGAAGTCAGTAGTATGAACACTGATGATTTCATCCAGTGCTGTACAGCTTTCAATTAGAAGATAGTGTTGCCATTTTGCTTACTCTCAAATAGGTGTGTCTCCTCTAACAGCTCCAACAACTGGAAACCAAGTATTCAAACTTGAGCCTGAGGGCCATTCCTACTGAAAACACAATACTGTTACACACACACACACACACACACACACACACACACACACACACACACACACACACTGATATTGCTCTAATTGTGGTAGTTAATATATCTCTATGTTAATCTTTTATTCTTTCTTATTATGAACATATCCAATTTCACTTTTTCTAATCACTTAATTACATGGAAGATTATAAATATTAATTATATTTACCATGTGACAAAGAACATAACTTAGTCATGCCATCACCATATTCTCTCCAACCACTGGGAGCCAGCATTTACTTTTCCTATTTGCCATCTATCTTGTTTTATGCTTTATGATTGCGATCATTCAAGGCTTGCATTTAATCTTCCTTCACATAATGTAGCATCCATGTTCTTCTACACCTTTGCCATTTCTACCGACAGGCCCAGGACTGCAAGACCCAAGCAGTTAATGGGATGGGCAGAAGAGATAGGTCCCTGTCACTTGTGGTTGACTCTTACCTACTTGACCACGATCTAGCTATACTAACTAAAACGTAAGCTAGATGTGCTATGTGTTCAACCCATGGGCTTCTGTTTCTAAGATAGCAAAGAACAGGCGTGGCTGGTCTGTTTTCCTCTTCTCCCACACGGCACTGTGACTGCACACCTGAACCAACAGCACCCGTGACTGCACGGCGAATTTGATGCAGCTCAAATCCCAGCCGGGCTAGAGAGAGAGCGGCTCCTCACTCTGATAGCTGGAGACAAACCCTACATATAGCAAGAACATGACAAATGTTAAAGATAAAACCTGCGGATGTGACAGATGGACACACACAGCTAGGAAATCCCAAAGAGTGTGAAGAAAAGTCATTTTTTAGTACTCAGGAAAGATGGAGAAGTATTTAGTCTAACTGAAAAACACAGTAGCTCATACAACAGACAAACAAGTGTGTTAAAAAGAGGAAAGGCTAGTAAGTGAATCTGTCTTGAATTTGTGTGGAGAAGGAATTAGTTTTCTTTGGAGATATGGCCCCTAAGAGGCTGTTCATAGTCTAGCAGGTTAGTTTTACATCAATGTACAGACAGTTGGCACTAAGTAGACTCAAACACTTCAAAAGAAAAAAAGGAGCACATGAAGATGTGAGGAATGGTGTTCTGGCGGGAGAAATGGGAGGAAGGCTTACATCAAAATACCATGATGCACAAACATGGAATTCTAAAACAATAGACTCAACTCTTAATATATGTAGACATTTATTTAGCTACAAAGGAAAAGCCTAATCACTGTGTTCGCTAGGGTTAGATACAAAGAAAAGTACTTCCTAGAGTTTGTAAGTAAAATTCCCAGAATTGTGAATTAAGATTCTAGTTTCATTGCCAAGTAATTTGCTATATTTATCATAACACCTCAAGCACAAAATATAAACCTTGACAAGGTTATGCAAAATCATATAAGGCTTACGTACTGTGGAAAGATTTTGAATAAGAGCTCTCCAGTGCTTTTATTAAGCCTTGCAAATTATCTTGTAATCCACATTCATTAAGCCAAGGTGTGACAAGTTCAGGTTCAATCACATTTATCATTAATGTAAATACCTTAAACAACAGATGTTTTAATTAATAAAAATCCACCTTACATAGAGTTGTAGAACATTTAAAAAATACATGTGATTTTACAAAAAAAAATGTAGATAGCAATAGGAGAAATGTTATTATATTAAATATGGAATGTTACTTTACTAAGTATGGAAATGTATAGTTATTACTCACCATCCTCAAAGAAGGCCAACATAATGTTCTGCCCAGAGAATGAACGACCCCCAGAGAGATCACCCGAGTCCAAGGTTTATTGAGTGTGCAATACAAGCCAGGCAGGGAATTCATCCACACCCTTGGTACAACGAGGGCAGGAGGAGTTCCCAAATTGAGAATACAGGTATCTTTTAGAGGCAAAAACTTTGAACTGGGGTAAAATTGAGGAAACAATAGTTAACTTGGCCTCTCCTCACAGTGAGTCAGGATTGGGTTTTTATTGACTGGCCCAAGAGAGTCATGCACTACAACCACCATGTAAGGAAGAACAACTCTGGAAACCAAAGGGATTCCAAGGCAGGATTCTGCTCAGGGGGCAAAGGCTATTTTAAATAGTGAACCATTAACAATCAGGGGTATTTAAGAAAAAAATGGGAGTGGTCTTCACAGGCACACAATGACAGAATTCTCCCTGGCACAGGAGCACTGTCATGAACTAGTGTAGTTACTAAAAATCGTTAAGCAGAAGGGCCTTGGTCTGTGCAGTATCAGTATGAAGACTGACCCAGGGACCCTCTGAACTTGCCCTCAGGAGTCTGTCCATGTGATGTGTGTCCATAGGTTCCTGAAGCCTGTTGAAGGTTCATCAGCCCTGCTGTAGCAACCATTGATACACATTATCATTAAATCATCTGTAAGCAAGAGAGTATGGATATATCCAAGTTTAAACAAACCACCGTGTTTGTATCTCAGCAATGTAATACTAGTATTACCAAAACGTGAGAAAGAGTAATATTATATTTACTCAAATAGAAATATCTTCCTCCACTCAAATACAGGACAAACTCACTTACTCATGCTTATTTGTCTGTCTATTGTGTCTTACTTAGTGTTTCTATATAAATCACTGGGCTTTTCCATTAAAGTAAATGCATCTTCAACTTTCTCGAGTACTGAGAAATGAGTTTCCTGCACACTCTTTGGGATTCTTAGCTGTGCATGTGTCACATCCACAGGTTATGTCTTTTTCTCATGCTCTTGCTATTTGTTGGGTTTGTTGGGTTTGACTCCAGAATAACTATTTTAAGGCGAATAAAAGATTAGTCTTTATTAGAGAAGAGTTTTAGGTTTTCCCTTGAGGATGAATTTTCAGATGTATCTATAATTTTAACACTAGGTAAAAACTTTAAAAAATTCAGTGCAGTTCTTGGGCTTTCTAGCATGGAATTGGAAGACAAACATGGAATTCCTACTACATAAGACATAAGAATTTCACAACAGTGAACATCCAAGTAGTTTATTTTTGGTATGAATTTCATGATTACAATTTGCCCTCATGAATTTTTTGAGGTTGAACAAGTAAAATGTTTTACGAATGATTTTTCTACATTGTTACAGCTGAAGGATTTTTCTTTAATATAAACTCTTGGTGTTTCTATGATTTAATCACTCATTAAAGCTCTCACAAGTTTCTTATATTAATGTTTTTCTCCAGTATGGATCCTGTTATGCTTTGTAAGAAGAGAGCGCTGGATAAATGACTTTTCACATTCACCACATTTGTAAGGTTTCTCACCAGTGTGGATTCGAGAATGGGTTTTAAGGCTTGACAACCAATAAAAGGACTTTCCACACTCTTCACATTTGTAGGGTTTCACTCCAGCATGAATTTTCTGATGAGCTTTAAGACTTGAGCAGTGGGTAAAGGACTTGTTACATTCTCCACATTTGTAAGGTTTCTCTCCAGTGTGGACTCTGTAATGTTCCTTAAGCCTTGACAGCAAATAAAAGGCTTTACCACAGTCTTTGCATGAGTAAGGTTTCTCCCCAGTATGAATTTTCTGATGTGTACTAAGAGCTGTGCAGTGGGTAAAGGATTTGTCACATTCCTTACATTTGTAAGGTTTTTCTCCAGTGTGGGTTCTGTAATGGCTTTTAAGTTTTGACAGTTGAGAAAAACACTTAGCACATTCTTCACATTTGTAAGGTTTCTCTCCAGTGTGGGTTCTGTAATGGCTTTTAAGTTTTGACAGTTGAGAAAAACACTTAGCACATTCCTCACATTTGTAAGGTTTCTCTCCAGTGTGGGTTCTGCAATGAATTTTAAGTTTTGACAACACAGAAAAATGTTTACCACACTCTTCACATTTGTAGGGGTTTTTATCAGCATGAATTTTCTGATGTCTTTTAAGAGCTGTGCAGCAGGTGAAGCATCTGTCACATTCTACACATTTGTAAGATTTCTCCCCAGTATGGCTTCTGTAATGGATTTTAAGTCTTGATAGCTGAGAAAATGATTTGTCACATTCTCCACATTTGTAAGGTGTCTCTCCAGTGTGGATTCTGTAGTGGCTTTTAAGGCCTGACAACCAATGAAAGGTCTTACCACATTCTTTGCACCTGTACGGTTTCTCTCCAGTGTGGACTCTGTAATGTTCCTTAAGTGTTGACAACATACCAAAGGCTTTACCACAGTCTTTACATGAGTAAGGTTTCTCCCCAGTATGAATTTTCTGATGTGCTCTAAGACCTGTGCATTGGGTAAAGGCTTTGCCACATTCCTTACATTTGTAAGGTTTCTCTCCAGTATGGATTCTGTGATGGCTTTTAAGTCTAGATAATCGAGAAAAGCACTTACCACATCTCTCACATTGGTAAGGTTTCTCTCCTGTGTGGGTTCTACAATGCCGTTTAAGTCTAGATAATCGAGAAAAGCATTTACCACATTCCTCACATTTGTAAGGTTTCTCCCCAGTATGGATTCTGCAATGGGTTTTAAGGTGAGATAACCACTTAAAGGTCTTACCACATTCTTTACATTTCCATGGTTTCTCTCCAGTGTGAAGTCTCTGCTGTGTACTGAGGCTTGAACAGCTCCTGAATCGTTTCCCACAATTGCGTGGTTTCTCTCCACTATGAATTCTTTGCCACACAAGTCTGTGTGCAGAGCCCAAAACTTTATTGGCTTCTGTATACTTGTGCTCAGTCTTTATAGAGCGGATACTCTGAATTAGACTATTATTGGAACATAAACATTTGTCACAGTCTTCATATTCGAAAAGGCCATCTCCAGTGTGCACACGTCTGTGTCTGTTTAGGTCTGATGACTCAGTAGAGGCATCCCTGTGGTTAGCATGAGTGTATTTGCTGCAGGTTTTTGCAGAATCACTTGTGTTATAAAGCGTACACTGTGAGGATTCGTGAGTCATTTCGACAAGCTGATTATATTTGTAAGACTTCTCTTGGATAGTCATATGCTGATGGGCAATGTAGTTTGAGTCTTGATCCAAAACCTTCTTGTATTTACCACACGTGAAATGGCTCTCTGGGAAATGAGCACAGTTGGGATAATGGAGATTGATTCGTGAGTAACAGATTCAATAGCTGATGTCATCTTCCATTCTCTAAGACAAGTGGTAATTATTTAGAAGAGGGCTCTTGGTGGAGGGCTTTACTTTCACGATCATTAACACGTAAAGAACCTCCATTTTGATTTCCATCACTGTGGGGATTAATAACCAATTCTCACTCTTCCCTAAACTGCATTACTTGTAGAAGGTGGAGACAGATAATGAAAAAATAAAGAACTCTGGAAAAAGAGCTCTCTGAAAGACTGTATTTAAAATATTTTTCTCCTTTGAACGCCCTCTCCCAGAAATAGCCAAAGAATAGCTCAATGAAATACTAAAATGAAAATATTCAACTTACTAAGTGTATTGCAATGCATATCTCTGCTCCACATATTTAACTTTTTTAAACTTAAATGTTTCATTAAAAACTTGGTAAGAGAGCTGGAGAGATTGGTCAGCAGCTAAGAAGTTGTTTTTTCAGATGACTTAAAAATAAAAAGAAAATTCTATGTTTTTGTTTTGTTTTGTTTTGTTTTTTTTTTTAACCAGAATTTCCTGCAGCTTCTAGACAGATTCAGAGAATTTACACACCTATAAACCAGGTAAATGCAAAAAGGTGAAATTCTGCTAGAGAACTGTCCTCACCCACAGAGAGCAGGTTGCTGTAATTCTCCAGCATCACATCGGTGTACAAAGCCCTCTGAGCAGAGTCCAGACATTCCCACTCCTCCTGTGAGAATTCCACAGTCACGTCCCTGAATGTCAGCAGACCCTGAAACAGAAATGTAAGAGTTCTAGCACGTGATACTGGGCAGAATGCTTTCCTAGAGAAAAGAAATTTTAAGGACATAGGGATATTTTTGTGATGTAGATAAGGGAGGAAAAGTTTCCTCCTCCGCCCTCCTCCTCTTCTTTTAGAGATATATTATTATGTATACAGTGTTTGCCTGCATATATACCTACATGCCAGCAGGGGGCACCAGATCTCATCATAGATGGTGGTTGCCAGGAATTGAGTTTAAAACCTCTGAAAAGCATCCAGTGCTCTTAACCTCTGAGCCACCTTTCCAGCCCCTGGGAAATTAATCTTTAAAATGTTTTTTTTTTTTTTTTTTTTTTTTTTTTTTTTTTTTTTTTAAGAGGATGTAGGCATAGTTTAGCAGTCAAAAATATCGTGTGTTCTTCCAGATGTTCTGGGCTTGGCTCCAGGACCTAGATGTCACTCATAATCACCTGTACCTCCAGTTCCACATGATCCATTGCCCTCTTCTTGCCTCTAAGGACAACAGGCATGCAAGCAGTACACAGACACACAAGTGGGCTAAGACACTCATACATATAAAGCAAAAATAAAATTTCATTGTATATCCTAACTTGGTGATGAGAGTTTGAAACATTCTGCCCTGCAGTAAAACTCACTAAAACAGGAAGTAAACAACTCACAACTGTCACTGAAATTGATCAGACTCCTTAGGTCCCTCCCTCCCCAAGAGAATATAAACAGTAAAGACCCCTGAAAGCCATTCTCTGAAAGCCAAGCTGCAAAGAAGACTCTTAGACGAGCTCAGGCACTACCACCCCCCCCCACACACACACAGGTGCGCAGTGCATCCCTCCCCCACACACGAAGCAGAGATCAGCCCAGCAGCCCCATCTGAGGTGCCTAGAAGAGGCTCAGATCAAACGAGCCCCCAGAAAGGATATCCTCCAACCTGTTCCACTGCTGGCAGGCAATACCGTGTGCTCCAGGTTTCCAGGATTTGTGAGATGTCAGTCATACTGTGGGATAGGGTTTGGTGATGCAGCTATCTGAGCCATTTCCACTCTTGTAAGTAACCCCAGTAAAATTCACTGGGGTTCACCATGTTGGTGGTAACCATGTATCATGGGCTCCCTTTCTGGTGTGTAAACATGTATATGTGCATGTGCTTCTCCACAGTCTGTCACACAACACTGAAAACAGGGTGACATAATAGTCTCACAAATGACATAGTTTTAGGGAATAGAAGATAGCAATTTAAGGTTTAGAAATATAAATCTAGCATTTATGAAGTAGGGGTTCATGCCTCACAGGATCACAGTGTCACATCTCCGATGGAAAGGTTGTTATGAGAACTGTGTCTCTACTGGCTACAGCTGCTGATCTTGCTATAATATTAACACTAAATCAATCTTGTCTGCAGCTGGGCCTCATCTCATTCTGTTCTAACACACTTGGGATGCTACGGTTCAGGTTCGGTGCTGTGCCCTTTGTGTAACAGAGAGGAAGAACAAGGGAGGCAGAAATCATAAGTAAATTTGAAATTAGTTTTTTTTTTTAACACAGTGAAGAATAACAATATTCAATATTGCAAATGTTAATGCATGAAATCATACAGTCTGTGAGAATATTTTGCCTAAGTATATTGCAATCATGAAGTAAACAGAAAAATTAGCATTAGCCACAGCTGATACCATATAAATATTTTCTAAATGTATGCACAACCCAGTAAGACAAATAATAATTTCAGAGGTTTAAGGATTTTCTGTGAATTAAAAAAAGAATTAAAACAAGTGAAAATATACTAACTCTTCATTGCTTTTCGATTATGTTATTGCTCAAAAAAACCTGCAGATGATAACTTCAAATGTTTGGTATATTTGAGCAGTACTGTCAGTTACACAGCAAAGAATCTTTATGTCCTTCCTTTATTTTTCATAAAATATAAGATACAATGTTATATATTGGCTCTGCCATGAATGTACAATACAAATTTAAACCTTGGGGCGAGAGAGATGGCTTACTGGTTAAGAACACTGCTGTTCTTGCAGAGGAAACTGGTTCAGTTCCCAGCACACAGATGGCTGTTCACTACAGCCTGACTCTTGTTTCAAGTGTTCTGGAGTTCTCTGTGGACACCAGGCACACATATAGGCTGGCAAACACTTGTGTACATATATTAAAATAAATAAAATTTAAAACATTGAAACTTAAATAACTAAAACATTTTCAAAGAAAAAGTATGAATCTGGGCTGGACAGTGGTGGTGGCACAAGCCATCAATCCCAACGTTCTGGAGGCAGAGGCAGGTGTACCTCTGTAAGTTCGAGGCCAGGCTGAGTAAATTCCAGGCCATCCAGAGCTGCACAGTGAAAACCTGTCCCAACCTCACCCCAAAAGAAGTAAATGTGTCCATGACGGTCTTTTTTCATAATCACCCATGAAAAATAGTAGCCTCAGGAAAGAGAAAAAGACGACAGTAGGAGAGCCTTCCTCCTTCACAGGAAAAGACCAGAGCAAAGCGATTAAGTGGACTCCACATTTCCTCATGAAATGTGAAGGCTTCTGTACATTACTCAGCACTCTCAAAAAAATTCTTACTGACATATCCCACATGATGTTACATAAAGACTCTCAATCAGGAGGGGCTACACGCACCAGGTCTCTGTCTAAAAAAGCAAACAAAAGATAAAGAGAAAAGACTCATTTCTCTAGTTTAGTATGTTTCTCCTGAGAATCGGAATCCAGAGAGAATGACGTGAGCAGGAGCAAACTCTCTGAGACAAATAGATGTGGTGTCAGCAAACACAGGCGCGCCATCACTTACCAATTAAATCGATTAGCGCTAAGAGAGAAACAGTAGTACATCTCGCTACATTGCGAAACATCAACTTCATGGCATAATCACACACGTGCTATCTTCCATACTCTCTGGAGAGTTTAAGTATTTAGCATTCAGATCAAATATAGATCCAAATAGCACATCCTTGAATTCTTTTTCCCACCCAAATTATTAGAGATCCTAGCAAGAAGCTCTAGATGCCCGAATATGTGTTTTCATAGGCCTAGTTCAAGAAAACTGATACATTCCTCAAATGGAACCAACATGGCCCACAGGGCCTTAATAACTAATATTAGTACACAAATCCATCCCCTGTAGCAACTGAACAACAACATATTTGTTTCAACACCTGCAACAGTGGAAACGCAAATCTTATTTCATGTCAATATTTGCTCTCATACAGGGTCTGGAGAGGACCGACTGTAGAGAGGGCTGTGGTACGCACGACATGTATGTGAAGACTTCATCTTGACCAATGGAAGAAAAAGGATTCGTGGAAAACAAACACGTCAGATAACAGGATCAGAGCAGAGAATAAAAGCCTTGCAAGGTGTCTTTATAAAGGAAAACGTTTCATTGGGGCTGGCTTACAGTTTCAGAGGTTCAGACATTTTTGTAATGGCGGGAAATGTGGCAGCGTGCAGGCAGACACGGTACTGGACAAGGAGCTCAGAGCTCTACATCTTGATCCAAACGCCACAGAAGTAAAAGTGACACCAGGTCTGGCTTGAGCATCTGAGACCTCAAAGCCCACACCACAGTGATGCACTTCCTCCAACAAGGCCACGCCTCCTAATAGTGACACGACATTCCCAATGGGCCAAGCACTCAAACACATGAGTCTGTGGGGATTATTTCTACTCAACCACCACACAAAATTTTAATATATAACAATTCTCGGGGGGGGGGGGGGGGGGTAACTTGACACTGACCTGGGATGTACGTAATGGAGAAGCGGCCATTTCTTCTTGTTGCTCTGCTCTGCTCTGAGTTTCTGTTTCAGGAGCAATGATTGGACCCCTTCTTGCCCTTTTATATCAGGTGTCAAAAATGCAAAACAAAAATTAATATTAAACTCTGTTATGGAACAATGTCAAAGCACATGAAAAGACCCCAATACCAGAATATGTCATTCCATTCAAGCAGCCCTGCAGATAGTAATTGGAGGCAAAATATATAGAGACTTGTCATAAAGATTATCCATGAGAACACTGGCAATCAGACATTTCATGTGAGGAATAGATGTATGGAGGACAGCTGGGGAGTAGCTGACTGTAAATCTATCTAACACACCAAACTGCAAAACTATCAATTTTAATAAGGAAGGAACAAAAATACCTACCTACAACCTAACCAGCCACATCAAAAATATCAAAGGGAATACAAGCCACATGGTAAAAATCTAAGTAGAACATGGAAATGTCCTCTGACAAAGTTCAACAAAACTCCATAATAAAACTTCTAAACAAACTAGGGATGGGCAGTAATGGCACACACCTTAAATCCCAACTCTGGGAGGCAGAGACAGGCAACTCTCTGCGAGTTTGAGGCCACCCTGTACTACAGAGTGAGTTCTAGAACAACTGCAGCTACACAGAAAAATCCTGTCTTGGAAAAAAAACCAAAAACAAACAACAACAAAAAACAAAACAAAACAAAAAAGTAGTAATAAGTGCAACCCGGCTTAACACGATGAGAGGTTCATGTGTCCATCCTAGGGCAAGATTATAGCAGGTGAAAACAAAAATAGCTACTTCAAACACTAACAAGAAGATGCATGTACTCTGCAGGCTCACATGATGAGGAACTGTAAGAGCAAGCTGAGAGATTTGAGGAAACAATTAAGAATGAAAATAGGCGACATCCAGATAGAGAGGGCGATATGGTTCTATCCACAAAACCTCTTACAGACACCATGGGAAACTCTTAGACTTGATAAACGCTTCTAGTAATATTGAAGAATATACAATTAAAATAGAAACGTCACTTCCTTTTCTGTGTGCCCATAATGGGATGCTAAGAAACTAAGTAGCAAAGTAATCCATTCACAGTAGCTTTAAAAAGACCTAGGAAGAGCCAAGTGTGCCACACGCCTTTAATCCCAACACTCTGGAGGCAGAGGCAGGTGGATCTCTGTGAGTTCCAGGACATCCAGAACACAGAGAAACCCTGTCTAAAAAAAACAAACCAACCAACCAATGACCTAGGAATAAAGAAGCCTAAGTAACAACTCAATTAAATCCTACGATGAAAATTTAGAGAGCTCATTCAGTGTAAAAAATAACACGGTGTATATGGTCATATTACTAACAACAGCAGTCTACAGAATCAGTACAATTCCCATGTGCAAAATACTGACATTCTTCACAAATGTAGGAACACTTTGCAGAAGTTCTATGCAACAGTTAATTTACAGCAAAGAAGTGAAAAGGGAGATGCCCCCGAACGCACAATCACGAGTGTCTCTCACCCTACATAGAAATCAACTCAAATGGGAACAAGGACCTGCCTGGAAAACTTGAACTGTCAAAAGTCCTAGGGGAAGAAACATGATTTAATGCTTAATAATTCAGAAATAAGCGAGCAGTAAAAGAGCTTCCAGAAGCACAGGATGAAGCTGAGGAACAAAGCAAAATAAAACTGGCACAGGATTCTGTGGAATCAAAAGCTCCAGCGCAGCAAGGGAAACATCCAAAGGATGTAACTGAGATACCGGGTTGAAGGCTTAGCACACCGATTCTTAACATGTGGGTAGTGACCCCTTTGGGAGTTGAACGATGGTTTAGCAACTTTCCTTTAGATGTGAGATAACATATAAAATATAATAATATATAAAATACTACATCAATGGAAACACTTGGATCCCACGCCATCAATATAAAAATAATTTTACCAAAAATATTAAAGACATGGCTCAGTAGTTAAACAGCATTGGCTGGTCTCCCAGAGGATCTGGATGCAATTCCCAACACCCACAGGACAGCTCCTAGAAATCAGTTACTCCAACTGAAGGGGATCCAACAACCTCTTCTGGCCTGCGTGGGTACCGGGCATGTGAGAGGTGTATGGACATGCATGCAGGCAAAATACGCATACACATAAAATAAACTAATAATTTCTTTTAAGAAATGAAAACAAAAGCTAAAGAGGGGCTGGAGAGATGCTTCAATGGCTAAGAGCACTGTCTTCTATTTCAGAGGATCTGGGTTCAGTTCCCAGTTCTCACATGGGATACTATCAGGGGAACTGCAGTTCCAGGGAGTCTGATGCCTCTCTTTGGACCATGTTAGCTACTACTCACATGTAATGCACACACACACACACACACACACACACACACACACACACACACACACACACACACACACACGCACACGCACGCACGCACGCACGCACGCATGCACACACGCTGTTCTACACATGTGTAAAATAAAGTGAAGAAATGTTTAAAAAATTAGCCAGGCAGTGGCAGTGCACACCTTTAATCTCAGTTCTCAGGAGGCAGAGGCAGGCAGATCTCTGTGAGTTTGAGGCCAGCCTGGTCTACAGAGTGAATACTAGGACAGCCAGGGCTAAACAGAGAAAGAAGGAGGAGGAGGAGGAGGAGGAGGCAACAAATACAGTTAAGGAAATGAAAAAGTAGAATCCTTACTTACTCTTCAAGGGACTATGAACCAGTAAAACAGTAGAACTCATTTTGGAATTTTCAAAACCCCAAATCTGAATCGCAATATCACCCACCAAGAATGAGCATTATACAGAGCTCTCAATTCCTACCAACGAGAGACATGCATGTTTATTGCTATACTATTCCAAGGAGATAAGAAATGAATCTATCCTAGATGCTCAGCATCAGGAAAGGAAATGGAATAAATTTATATAAAGGAATTTTATTTTGCTACAAAAAATTACAATCATGATTTTTGCATTAAAATGAAGAGAAGGGTAAATTATATGAATTGAAGTCGTCCTTAAAAGGAAAGAAAAAGCTCATTTTTATACATATCAGTGAGTCTAGGGCAAGACTCTAGACCAGTGGTTTTCAACCTGTGGGTTGCATCCCCTTTGTGCAATCGCATATCAGATATTTACATTACAATTCTTAACAGTAGCAAAATATGAAATAGCAACAAAATAATTGGATGATTCAAGGGTCACAGCACTAGGGAGGCAGAGGACCACTGCTCTGGACAGAGCATCACGAGAGCATCATGAGAGCTCTGGATGGATGTGATCAACTTGGTAATGGAGTGGCAGTGGACGAGTTGGAGAAGGAAGCCGATTCATAGTTATCCTTCGTGAGTGAGGTTTACAGGAAGAGCCTGAAAACCATGATGTGGCCTTGAGGTGGAAGAGCATCACTAATGAACAACTCAGCACTGTGTTCTTCATATGGCCTCTCTAAGACAAGAGAGCAATTCTTAATGACAGCATCAAAAGATTACAGCTCCGGAAAAAGACTGCTTTCATACCGATAGAGGTCAGGGTAATGCTATGTGTTCTTATATACAGAAACAATCGTCAATGTGAACACAGTTACAATTTCCAGTCAGTTACTTCCTGAGGAAAGGTTTGAGTGGCTCTACAGTTTCCCATCATGCACACTGTTGTCAGTTTTTCTAGATGGTAGAAAATACATGGAATACAATATCTCCTTCTTTGATCACATTATTCACCATATGTGCCATGCTATCTTGGAGAACAGATGCCGCAAGCAATGGCTCAGTCTATCTGGCAAACATGTTTCTTCACAATAAGGTGTTGTATTATGTTTCTGGACTGTCTGGCCTGTGGTCCAGACCTACAGACCCACAGTAATACACAGATGCTTGTATTAATTTTATGCTGATCAGCCTATAACTCTGGCAATATTGCTAGCTAACTCTTGCTCTTAAACTAACCCATGATTCTTATCCTGTTCAGTCATGTGGCTTGGTACCTTTTCTCAAAGTAGCATAGTTGTCCTCTGCATCTGCTGGCTTCTCTGGAGTTTCTGCGGCATCTCCATTCTGTTCTTTCTGTTCCCAGAGTTTTCTTAGTCTGGTAGCCCCGCCGACAATTCCTGTCTGCTTTTGGTCAATCAGCAATTTTATTCTGCTTTTGGTCAATCAGCAATTTTATTAAACCAGTAGGCGGGACAATTATTTACAATGTAACAACATAATCTCACTACAATAAGGCCTACCTGTCATCAGATCTACTTACAGCCAATCTCATCACTATCTAAGCAGACCGTATACTGGTCACTGAAATAAAATGTACCTTGCCAATCCACTCTTCTTCTCAAGATCGACTTGTTATCTGTACTGCTTGTATTCACACCTTTGAGTGAGAATATTTGTCACCTGCAACCTTTCTGAAATTATGTAAAAGGCCAATGTGTGGTTTAAGTAGGTTGTCTGTGTGCTAAATTGTTTTAGGCAATGTCAAGGCAGATACATAAAGTGGAGGGCACTGCAGAGCCCACCTGATGGATGCCAGGTAAAGAGAATGAAGATGAATGATTAGGGGTGTCTTTCTAGGAAATGCTCTTGAAAGAATAGACTCCCTAAGATCAATAAGGGAACAAAGGCATTCTTTGTTTATCCCCTGTGATTTGGAAGAATCCGGTCTGCTACTTTCCTTAATATTGAATAACAGACACGTGCAAAGTTCTTAATAGAAGTCTAGAAAGTGTTTGAAATAAAGTTCTAGGAATCAACCGTGGATATGAAGAATTCAAACTCACCAAGCTGAGGCAGAACAACAACTCTGTGAAGTTCAGAAATTAATACTATCAACAACAAAATCAAGACGAAATCAGACTATAGTTCTGACATGTACAATACGGGGTGACAGGAGAGTAACTCTCAAATCTAAAGAAGGAAATAGATCGTTCAAGACCTCTATTAATCCCTTCTAGCAAAAACTGGAGGAGATGCAAATGAAGAATTCATTGTTTTAAAATTAACAAATAGGGAAGAATTTGATGGGCAGAAGAAACAGAAATGAATGTGAAGGCTATTCTTTGGTGTCAACTTGGTTGCATCTATAATTAACTAAAACCTAAGTGGCTGGGTTTTTCTAGGAGGAATTTTTTTTCTTACTTAGATCATTTGAAGTGGGAAGATCCACTTATCTTTCAAAGTGGAAAGAACTTGGCAGCCTGTATAAGGGATATAGAAAAGGAAGCTTGATCTCTTTGCCTGCTTACCTTCTCTCATTGCTAAGTCCATTCCTTCACTGGCATAGAACCCACTTCTCCAAGATTCCAGTGTATACTGAAGACTAGCAGAGATTCTCAGTCTTATGAACTGAGCAACTGCTGGATTTTTGGACTTCTCATTGGTTGGGCAAGCTGGACCACAGCCTGTAAGCCACTCTAATAAAATCTCCTTCTATATCCATATATCTTCTATCAGTTCTGTTCTTCTAGCAACTCTATTACAGGGGATGTGACCTCTCTACAAGTGGTTCCATGAGGTCAGTGAAATTCACAGCAGCAACATGGAATTTGACAGCAGTGTAGAGATGAAGGTGCAATGCAGCAAGGTCGAAAGCTCCAGTGAAGAGCACCACATGCAGCCAACTCTCCTCAGAGAGCAACATGCATGACCTTCAGGACCTTAGAAGCTCAAATGCAAATCACAGCACAGGAGTATGACAGAGAGAATGTCACTCAATGTGTTTGATTTCTCGATGCATTTCACATATGAACAGCATGGAAGAATATATTGGGTGTGACTTAGGACACAATGAACATGCAGTCCTTAATCCAACTTATTTTAGTGATGTAGATGTCAAGTCTGATTTAGTAATCATAGACTCTTAGGAGTGGGAACATGTCCTATCCACATCACATGTACTATCATGAGGAGGTTTGGAGAACTGCTGCCTACGGTTACAAGAAACCGTGATGTCTGATACAATCTGCTTTCCTTCCACAGAGAACTTCTTTGATTAGCAGATGCTGGGTGATGGCATTTTCCTCTATTATTTATTCTTTCTCAATTAGGGTGGATCCTCTCAAAAGTTACTGCTGTGTTCCTAATTATATCATCAATACGATAAATCTTCCGTTGCCACATTACAATGAGCACAGGATGCTCTCCAGCTCTGGGCTCCATGAATACAAACAATTTTATTTCTCATCTGCAAGGATCACTCCTAACTCTTACAATGTTGACAAGAGGTGTCAGCAATCCTGTGACATATCCAGGCTCCACATTTAATCTCACACTAGCAGTGACAGCTCCATGCTCTTTCTCGCACTGTTATCTCATCCTTACTGGGCACTGAACCATGATTTCCCCAGGAGAGAAACAAGGGCTCTTCCGTGCTGAGCCACTTCCCCAGCACTTGGTTTATTGCTCCTTAATTAGCTATGGTGGAGACTTAATCAATGAGCAGTGAGACGGAATTCACAGAGTACTGAGGACATATTCTTAGAGTATTAGGGTGAGTACAAGTTCATGAAAGACAATGACACAGAAGTGGGGTGACAAAGACACACTGAGAGGTTTTGGCAGCAATAGGTGCTGGTTGTCAAAGGCATTTGCCCATAATTATGTGTCCAAGGGCTTATAAGCATAAGAATAAGTCAATCTGAAAGAGTATATAGAAATATATTAAAAAGGCTGTGTAGAAATTAATGGTGATAAGCGACTCAATGAACAACGACCCAAGAGACAATGCACCAGGATTGTTTCTGTGATGAAATAAAATGGCTGACAAAGCATTCTTTACTTAATCCAAACTAAGAGAATAAATCCCTAAGTAATGCAACTAGAGCTCCGGGGTGGGGGTGGGGGAGCAATGGATACCCATCATGTCTGTTATTTTATAGACTACCATGGAAAGTCATCTCAAATAAAAGAAGTCTAGAAAGATGAGTTCCTAGAAATGACCTTTTCTGTTATAAAACTAGAATAGATCTGATGCAGATACTGGAATTTAATCACTAATGATTTCTTCTAAAATATTTCAGAACTATTCAGGTGGTGGCACATTTAATCCCAGCATACAGGAGACAGATGCAGGTGGATCTCTGTGGGTTCTAGGTGAGTATGGTCTACAAGAGTGAGCTCTAGGACAGCCAGGGCGATACAGTAAAACCTTGTCTTAAAAAATAAGCAAAAAATTCCAGGACTAAATTCTCTAAAGGAACAGCATATCATATGAAGTTGATTTAGGCTGTGATACCTAAAGTATCAAGGACAAGTGAATACATGCAAAGGAGAATCACAGACCAGTTGTCTGCCTAGAAATAGACACTGAGACTCTCTCTGAACTATACAGAAATAGAGTTCAGCTTGGTTTCACATCAGGGATGCAAGTATTTCAGAAACACATAGAAAACAATCAATGTAAAACAGCAAATATCTTACACTCAATAAGAGAAGAAACATGATCATATCAATAGATAGAGCCATAAAAGGCCCATTCAAAATATATTTGCTCAGTATAAAAGCTCTAAAGGCACATACCTCATCATCACAAATGGTAGAAGCCACAAACCTATGTCCACCATTATACTCAACAAGAAAAACTGGAATCATTTTACTCTAATTGTGACAGAGACAAAGGTGTCCACTCCTTCCACACCAACTCAACAGAAGGAGAGAGAAAAGCTTACAGGGGTTTATATAGAAAAGTCAAGGGGCTAGAGAGATGGCTCAGTGGTTAAGAGCACTGACTGCTCTTCCAGAGGACCAGGGTTCAATTCCTAGCACTCACATGGCAATTTGCAACTATCTGAGATTGTAGTTTTAGGGGATCTGACACACTCACACATGCAGTCAATGATTAAATATCAAAATTAATCGCTACAAAATCTGTAAAAATGTTAAGAGGAAATACTAATGCCTGTTTGGAGGCAAAATTTTAATCTTCTACACAACCATCCAATAAGAAAGGCTTTGTGGGACTCGTGGAGACTGAATCACCAACCAGAGAGCTTGCATGGGACTGACCTAGGCCAACGACACACATGTTATAGTTGTGTAGCTTAGTCTTCATGAGGGACTCCAGACAGTGAGGTCAGGAGCTGTTTCTGACTCTTGCCTGCTTTGGGGACCCATTCCTTCTAGTGGGTTGCCTCATCTAGCCTTAACAGAAGATGGGTGCCTAGTTGTACTGCAATGGGATATACTATGACTGACTGATATATATTGGGGGCCTGCCATTTTTTTGAAGAGAAAGGAGAAGTGGGGGATGGGGAGAGGGGAAAAGTGGGAAAGGACTGGGAGGAGGAGAGGGAAGGAGAACAAACTGTGATTGAGATAAAAATCATTCAATAAAAAATAAAGAAAAAACTTCGTACTGTTATTACTGCCATTTACGTAATGAAAACTAAAGAGAAAATTTTTTTAAAAAAGTGTCTTTTTGTTCAAGACAGGATTTCTCTGTGTAACAGTCCTGGCTATCCTGGAATCCTTTGTAGATCAGGCTGGCCTCAAACTCACAGAGATCCACCTACTTCTGCCTCTTGAGTGCCGGGGTTATGGGCATTCACCACCACGCCTGGCTCAAAAATTCATTTTTCTAACGGCAAATAACCCCCAAAACTAAACAAACGAAACACCTAAACAAGTGTAAGAAAGACCTCTAAAATGAACTCCTTAATTTGTTGAAGGAACTGAATAAAACATTAAAAGATGAAATGAATTTCCACACACACAGATGGGACATAGTACAGTGAAAATTACAATACCAATTAAAGAGATTGGTACGATTACCTCAAATTCTGTGACATTCAAATTCCCCATGATATACCTCACAGACACAGTACAAAGAATTCTACACTATTCCATGAAAGCAGAGACCCTTAGAGTACAGAGCCGTCCCCTGGGAAAAGCTTTTGGTGTCCCAGCTTTGATTCTAGATGACATTACAGAGCCATGATGATCACCATGGGAGTGGATGGTGCGGCAGAAGAAGAGCCAAACAGCCCAATGCAATACAGCAACAGATGGAGAACCAGACCAACAGTAATGGCCATGCCAGTGTCACCAAAATACTACACACATGTTGCACAACAGGCAGCCTTTTTAACCAATGGTGTTGGGATAACTATCTATTCACACAGAAAAAGATGAACGTGGTTTCCATTCTCTGCCATTGCACAATGAATCACAGACTGTCAAGGATGATTTGGATCACTGAAACCTGCAGGGTAACAGGAAGTAGAAATACACCCATATGTGAATGTAGAGAACTCGCCTATGAACAGAACTACACATCACCAGGACACAAAAGTACAAACTGACAAACAAGACTGTATGTAATCTCATTTCACAGAGAGTTTCCAAATACAGGAAGGAATCAATGTGAATTGCAGGGAGAAAACAGACAGTGGTGCAGGGAAGCTTCAACATCCATGACCCAGTGATGCATAAGGACAGCAGACAGAACACAAATAAAGCCTAGCAGGTATCCAGAAAATCAACCACACAACAGGAGGAGATTCCCAGGCAGAGTTCTCTAACTTCAAGAAATATTCTCTAATGTGTTCATGTCCTAGAAATACAAAAGTTAAAATATTAGGAAATGTCAGTGTTTTAAAAGCTCTCGTCTCGAAGAATCTGGAACACAGACACCAATAGCAGGTAGAAAACAAAAAAGACAAATCAACAGTGACTCATTGCTCGCATGTATTCATTCAAATATGGAGAGATAATGTAGAGGAGGTTTGTATACTACAAAGATTCTAAGCAATCTGTACCCAGATCTTACAGGTATTTTTGTAGAAACAAAGAAAACGATCCTAAAATGTAGATACTTCTGGAAACCACAGACTTCAAAAATTGTAAGACAAGGTTCAAACCTAGAGGTGATTTCAAAATATACTAAAATTCTAGCAGTGCAAGGTGCTGAACACCATCAGGAAGGCTAAGAGCAGGAGACAGCAATGGGAAGACAATGTAGATGGCACTTGATACTCTAGAGAGATACTAAGCACTTCCTGTGAAATGTCCACTGGCATTACATTAAAAACGCAGTAATAAACCCTAAAGAACACAGAACCAAAGAAATGCAAAAAGCTCCAACTTAGAAGCAGGAGAAATATAAAGGCATCGAGTATCCCAATTAAGCACTACATTAAAATTATAGAAACAAAAATGATTTAGTATTCTCATGAAAACACAATCCGCAATGTGAATTAGGAGGAACAGCATCACTCAGATGCAAAGTCAAATAGAATTATAATTATTCCTTGTACTAATTCTTACATACAGAATCTTCTAAAACCTTCAATAGGAATGTCCCGAGATCTTTCTCAGTAGACATCTACAGAATCTTTTCTAGTGAAACAGAATGTGGCAAAACCGATTACATGTCCAACTTCCACGATCATTTGAACCGGTGGCCAATCCCTCCACCATACCTGGATCCGTTGCTACTGCTTCCTCTCTCGACTTTCCTGGGCTCTTTGCTTTCCTCCACAGGTGAGCAGGTCAGGCTGAACAGTGTGAGACCTACAAAGGAGAAAGACATTCTCCAGTAAGCTCCAGGTCTCTAGCACAGTACTGTGCTCAACGGAAACAGAGAAAATGAAATAGAGAATTCTACAAAGTGGAGTATGAGGTTTCTGGTCTGTCTGGCCAGAGGTCTAGAGTTTGGATTCTCTCTTAGCTCTAAATAATTACACAAAGGTTTATATTAATTTTGTTTGGCCGATGGCTCAGGCATATTGTTAGCTAGCTTTTGTATTTAGGCCAATCAAAATATAATTAGTATAAGTGTCTAAGTCATTAAAACAAACAAACAAACAAAACTGACTACAGGCAAATCCAGACTACAAAACTAGGCCAAGCCAAAAACCTTCTACAATAAAGGACCTCTAAATAACTAAATTAATAAATTATTTTCCATTACCTGAATCTCACTTCTAGCTCAATCAAAACTCAAGATGGAGTGAGAGATGGAGCTGTATTGTTGGGGTGATATTATACGCTACTGAGCATCCGATTGTGTCATGGAACAAACTGAAAGAAGCCTTATACCTCTCAAAGGGACAAACATGAAAAGCAGATGAAATTTCCTGAAACTCTGTCTTTTCCTCTGAGGATTTCACTTTACTCTGTGGGGTATGAGACTCAGACACATGCAGAGTAATTTTCCTAGGAACCCTGAAGAGGAGCAGGGGATACTGAAGGGAAACTCTTCTCACCCACAGAAACCAGACTGCTGCAATTCTGCAGCATCCGGTACAAAGGCCTCTGAGCAGGGTTCAGGCATTGTCCCTTCTTCCTAGAGAAGACAAGTCTTGTCACTGAATATCATCAATCCTGAAATTAAAAGCAACAGTTTGGCCATTTATTTATATCAGAATGCTTTTCTTGTACCAGAAAAAAAAAGTTTTCTAAATTTGTTCTAATATATATTCTGTTTTCTAACGGTGAAAACAGTGTTGCCTGATCTCCTCACACTCAGCATGCATACCATACATTTCTGGACTCTGAGGTGTGTCTTAAAACCTCAGCATAGGAGCACACATTTGTTATACTTACATCAGAGGGTATCCATTTCAAATGGAAAATTAATGGTGAGTAAAAAGTTTAGTTAATAAACGCTATGGTGGACAGCCATAACTGTGCAGCTTGGTTTTATATGTGCATGTGTGTGAGAATATATATATATATATATATATATATATATATATATATGTATGTATGTATACATATATACACACATATATATTCAATTTGAATAAAAATCTGCAGTTATTTCATATGGAGCTGATAGCTAGCAAGCTCTCTAAGATCACCAAGTCTCGAAGTCAAATGCTACTCTTTTGAAAAGGAAAGGAGTAGGTCAGGGAAGTTAGAAACTGTTTGAATAAACGCCAACAGCTTTTTCAGAACAACAAAAACCCAAACCAAACTAAACCAAACTAAACCAAACCAAACCAAAACAAAACACGTTTGCAAACATTCAATTAGTTCATGCGATACATTCTATGAGAAAATTCTGGAAACCGTAAGTAAATGATGGAATAAGCATTTCCCCATTTCATACGATCTCAAATATATCTTCAAGAGTAATAACCGCGCAACAGAATTGCAGTTGTGGAAACTAAAGGTCTGGAGCTATTTTGGGAGCTGAGAAGTTTCTAGTCCCCCGTCCCGAGAAGTTTCTAAACCTCCAAGGCCAAGCACTCAAGGCCAAGCGGCCAAGGTCCTGGGTAATCAGAAGACATTCCGACCCAGCTACAAAGTTTCTTCCCCACTCCTCTAAACTCAGCAGATGCCCTCCTGGTAGTAAAGAAACTTCCTCTGGGCTCCTCACCTCACAGCCTGATAAAGGCATTTCTATGGTCTTTGATCTTTTGTTTTAAAAACCCTGCCTCAGAGGAGGGGGGTCACTCACTGTTTCCTGGCGCCACTTAGTGTGGGACAAGTCAGGAGCTGAGTTCAGTTGCTTTGCATTTGCATTCGGAGAATCAGTGTGATTCTGGAGGTCGCTGAGTCTGGGCTGCAGGAAAGCTGATCACACCGACCTGACTCCTCGCAGCTCCTCTGACCTGGGAGGCTCCAGGGCCTCGGGGCTGCGGTTCCCGCCTCTGCGCTGCTGATGGTGACTCTCCCAGGCCGCCCCGCTCCGTGCTGTTTTCGGGTCCCCCAGGTCCCCCGAGACTCCGGCCGGTGTTGCCACTGAGAACGGAGGGATTCGGACCCCTCTCGCCTGAGGTTCTAGGAGCGGTCTCTGAACCCGCCCATCAGACACAGGTTCCGGTTACGTCAGTCCTCCGGCACTGCCCAACCCCTTCACGTTCTGGGTCAAACTTACTTTTCCAAGCCTTCCCAGCCAGTTTTCTTTCCCCCATCATTTCCTTTGGTCTAGACCAGTGTTTCTCCTTCTTGGAGATTCCTCCCTCCCACTCCGTCACACCCTGCCTTCCACAAATCTCCAGCTGTCAGGTCGTCCCGGATCCTCTGCGCAGCCTCCCCACGTGCTGGCTGCCGGTCTAGACCAGACCTGGATCCAGGAGGACGCTGCACCCGGGATCTCACCCCATAGTGGGTTCTGAGCCCTTTAGATAAAAGACAGGCAGCCTGACCTCGACTTGACTACCAGCCCCCTGGGCTACAAGTTACAGCAAACGATAACACGCAAAATACAGATGCCAGCTTACCCATCATCAGTCGTCAAACACGACAAGCCAAAACCAAATACTGCAATTTTCACTTGGGGAGAGACATCTCAGGAGCTTGAATTTTGAAAAGAAATAGGTGTCTCCAGAAGTCAGTTGGCAGCCGATTACTAACAGCCCAAGACAGAATCCAGTGCTGTACTGCTCTCGCCAATAGGTGGTGGTCTTGTTACTTTACTCAGAAACAAGTTTGTCTTCTGTATCTCAGAAGACTTTAGATGATCTGAGATAAAACATATAGTAATTATTTGGAAAAAAAATTGCAATGGCGAATGCAGAGACTCTTGCTGTTCCAGATGCAAAAAAAAAAAAAAAAAAAAAAAAAAAAAAAAAAAAAAAAAAAAAAAAAAAAAAAAAAAAAAAAAAAAGCAAGCTATGTGATTCCAGGTCTAAAAAATGTCAGTTACACCACGTCTATGGTTCTGGGAACATTGAGGAAGAGGAGGAGGAGAGGAAATAAAAAGAGAAAGAGGAGGAAGGGCTAAGACGTGCCATGCTCCAGATTCCACACGGCTGGTAACTAGTAACCAACAGCAGCTGCACTTACCTGCACTGACCTCACACTAGACCATAATCATTTAGGAAAGTCTCACAGGTCACATCCTCTACCTCCCAAATGTTGGCTGTGGATGGATTGTAGGAGAAGAATCTCGGCCTTTAGCTCTAGTTCTCTGCTGAGCACAGCAGTTTCTAACACAGCTCCAAACCTACAGTTTCCCAGACGTCCCTGGTTAATCTCAAGGGATCCAAAGCAAAATAAATGGAACTTTTATTGAATTTTTAAATGTGTAAATAAATTGGGCTAGTTTAAGAGTTAGCAAGTTATATGACTGAGCCATAGGCTGATCAGCATGAGATTAATGTAAGATTCTGTGTGATTATTTGGAGCTAAGCAGCAGCGGGGCTATGAGTGAGTCTAAACCTTAGGATTAGGCCAAAAAGTCCTGGCCAGAACCTTCTTATGAAGATTCCTTTACCTTCCATGTCGCCTCATTTAGAATGGCTAACATCAGGAATAGAAATAACTAACGTTGGCATAGATGTGGGGAAAGGACGTCATACAATGCTGTGGGAGAAGAGTGAACCTTGAAAATCAGTCTAGATGTTCTCAATAATAATAATAATAAATGAAAGAAAACTGTGTGATCCCAATTACAGAGCAGATGTGTGACATTATTTCTATACAAACAATGACACATATCTACTTATCACAGATAAGGAACCAATGAAAACCAAAACTGGGAAGCCACCAATGTCTAACTTGATGAACCAATGAGGCTTCTTTATAGAAATTTTTCCTGCATGCATGTCTGTGCACCAGACGGTCCCACAAAGGAGTGCAGTGGATGCCCTGGATTTAAGGTTACAGATTGAGGGCCCATGTGAGGGTCCTGAGAATTCAAAATGAGTCTTCTGAAAGAGCAGATAGGGCTCTTAAACACTGAGTCATCCCTAAGGCCAGCACACCTGTGAGTTTTATCAGGGTGACTTACAGGAAAGAGTGTGGATGATGGGCTATTTATAGAAGCATAGACTACTCAGTGACAGCTTCATCACCATGTGAGGGTGATGGCTAACAAAGTTGGAAACCTGGGGATCACTGCCCAGCTTGCATGCAGCTCAAGAGAGGTTGGAAGTGTCTTTCAAACCACTCACTACCTCCTCCGGGCAGCTTGTCTTGTCTGGTTCAGGCAGCTTGTATGGCATCTGCTTCATGGCTGGTCTGAGCATCTTCTGTGCAACTCAGCTTGTCTGGCAGTGTCAGCAACCCTTACTGATTATATATGCTCGAGGCAGGAGGGCACTAGTGAGTCTTGACAGTTTCTGTGACTTCCTGAAATGGTTGTCTATTTCTGAGCTTCAGGACCTTCTCTGCAGGATGAAATATTTCACTCCTGATTAGAGCACCCCAAACCTTTACCATTCCTTTAAGATTTATTTACCATATATATATGGGTGTTCTGTCTGCATTACATCTGTATCTATAATATCCTGTGATATAAGGAGTTTCCTCTGAAAAGGAAGGGTTTAATCTCAAAAGAAGTGGATACATTATTAACCATTTCTTTTTGTGTTTAAACTACATGTAGAAGCCAGGAAGCAGGAAGAGAGATAGTGGAATATACGTGACATGAAATTAGTGAGTGGGAAACCTGTGGGAAGAATCATTCAAATAAGTAGTGGAGTCATGGAGAAGGGAGTAGGCTGCTGAAAGGTCAGCTCAGATGACATGATCATGAAGAAACTACATGGGAACCTATTTTGTAACCCAAGTAAAAAATATACATGGGAAAAGATAGTAGACATGTGCTATAAAACAATGAGGCTAAATGTTTAACTGGGGATGAGGCTAGAATGGGGGAAGAGTGGGTAGGTCAACCAAAAATAAACATGAAGAAGCCTTATGAAATCCCATTATCATAAAGTTAATAATAAACATAACTTAAATATTTGGAGGTGTCTCACAAGATTAAAAATGCTCCCAGACACCAGGGATATTAAATGGATCTCTGTACCAGGTACCGGGCATCTGCCCAGAACTTACTGGACAGGGAGGCCCCACTGTCAGCTGAAACAAAACAGGTCACTTTAAGTTCTCTTGGTTAAACAGCCTAAGTACATGATGTTGGAGAAGGGGGGAGAGGGAGGGAGGGAGAGAGTGCAATCTTGAACTTACCAGACAATTGTCCCTGCTGGCTAGCTTTCTCAGAACTGCTAAGAAAAGATGTCAATGGTCTTATCTACCCGTCCCCTACATCCTACAGCCTGTTCAACAAGATGTGTGCACTGGACAACACTACCATGACTGCTGATGGGCACAACCAGCCTCTCTCATAATTGGATTTGAGGTCTGCTTCAGAGAGAGGAATGTATGCCTAGCACTGTAAACTTGGCCAAAAACTGTGGCTTGGGAATTAAAGGTCCAAAGGCAGAACTTCTGGATGTTCTGTTAATGATCTTGTTGTTAATCTGTCATCTAAATATTCATGTTTATAATTATGAAATGGTACTATTCTCAACCTTGGTAAAGAAAACATCCTCTTGTGCTTAGTAGGAATGCAGTACTGACAATAAGCAACCACGTAAGATTGGGTGTAGACATTTCATCATGGCTGAGGGAAGGTCCAAAAAGAATCTCCTTTACCTCCATGAGGGTCTCCTGGCAGTTAATGAAAGCTGTACTATTTTATTTTAGAGTTTGGAGTAAATACTTCCACTCTTTTTTTTTTTTTTCAGTATTTCAAAATGAGCCCAGACACACTCTCAAGGATTCTTTTCCTGGATTTTGGTTTGGGTTTTAAAGATTTTGGAAATTGTGTATCCCTGGCTGTCTTGGAATTTGCTCTGTAGACCAGGCTGGCCTTGAACTCACGGGGACCCACCTGCCTCTGCTTCCAGAACACAGGAATTGAAGGCATGCATCACCATAGCGGGTATTATTATGAATTTTTGGATGTTGACCAAGATGAATATTTTTATTACAGCTTTTCCCAGGGGCTGAAGAGATGGCTTAGTGGTTAGTACTGGTTTCTGTTTAGACAACTGGGATACACTTCTCAACACACACATAGCACATGGTTGCCTGTAACTACAGCGATCTGATGCTGTCTTCTGACCTCCACAACTACCAGGCAAACACGTAGTGGACAGTGATGCAAGCAGGCAAAGCAACACATGAAAAAAAGAAAGAGGAAAAGCTTTCACACAATTACACTTGCAGAATTTTATTCTGAAATAAATTTTGTGGTATTTTTTAAGATTTAATCTTCCTTAAATGCTTTTGTGAGTTTCTTAATGTTTCTTTCTTACTTTTTCTTTTCTTTTTTTTTTTTTTCTTGGTTTTTTGAGAAAGGGTTTCTTGAACTTGCTTGCTCTGTAGACTAGGCTGGCTTCAAACTCAGAACTCCGAGATCTTCCTGAGTGCTAGGATTAAAGGCGTGCTCCACCACTCTCAGTGACTTATGTTTCCATTATGCATACTGTTGTAACTTGTAAACACAGAACACTGGAAAACTCTATGTCACATTATTTGGGACAGTCTTTTTCACTCTAGTATGAATTTTCTGATGTGCTCTAAGAGTTGAGCACTTACTAAAAGATCTGTCACATTCCCTGCATCTGTAAGGTTTCTCTCCAGTATGAATTCTCTGATGTCGCCTAAAACTGGAACAGTGGGCAAAGGATCTGTCACATTCCTTGCATTTGTAAGGTTTCTCTCCTGTATGCATTTTCTCATGGCTTTTAAGTGCTGACAACTGAGGAAATGACTTTCCACATTCTTTGCATTTGTAAGGTTTCTCCCCAGTATGAAGCCTTTGATGTGTTTTAAGACTTGACCGCTGGGTGAAGGATTTTTCACAAACATTGCACTTGTAGGGTTTAATTCCAGTATGAATTCTCTCATGTTCAGTTAGGTACCAGGAAGTCTTGAAGCATTTCCCACATTTCGCACACTGGTGTGGTTTCTTTCCAGTGTAGATTGGTTGTTGCAAAAGACTGTAAGCAGAACTGAAATTCTCATCACATTGTCCCGGCCTGTGCTCTTTCTTTGCAGTGTAGACTCTCTGCTCTTGAGTAACCGCAGAACACAAATTTAAAGATTTCTCACAGTCTTCAGATTTGCAAGGTTCTGCTCCAGTGTGCAGGTTTTCATGTCTACCTGGGTTTGATGAGTCAACTGAGGCATCTCTGTGATTACTGCAGCTGTGGTTATTAGAGTTCTCTGTAGTTTCACTTGTTCTATGAAGGGCCCATGTAGAGGAGGGGTCATGAAGCACTGTGCCAAGCTCATCACACTGACAAGACTCCTTTTCAGTCTTCACATGTTGATGGACAGGCTCACCTTCGCAATAGTTCTCTAAAAATGAGTACATTTCAGATTAAAAGAACTTGTTCCAATAATAAACGTGTGATAAATGACTGTCTCCCTAAATTCTCTCTTAAGTCAAATAGCAACTATTTAGAAAATAGCTTACACTAGCTCACAATTGTCATTCACTGTAATTATATGGATTCTCACAAAACTAGAATGAAATCCTTCAAGGTAGATGAAACAATTAGTTAAGGAATTAGTAATTAGCTTTGAGTCAGCAATGAAGAGTACAGTTCAAATACATTTTAAGCTTAAAGTTTTCCTTAAAAGAATCAAAGGGTTTATTTTTTTCCCAGATACCATATAAAAGTTCTTTCCTACTACCAAATGTTCCTTAGTCTCCTGATGATGCCAAGACAGCTTAAAAGAGCCTCTATAACCTCTGAAGTAGGTACATACAAAGGATAAGTTAGAAATCCTACAAGCAAATGTTCTCACCCACATAGACCAGGTTGCTGTAATTCTCCAATATCACATCAGTGTACAAAGCCCTCTGAGCAGAGTCCAGACATTCCCATTCCTCCTGGGAGAATTCCACAGTCACGTCCCCAAATGTCAGTAGACCCTGAAATGACAAAGTATAGTTTAGCTGGGTGTCACACATTCAAAAAGCAGAGAAAGGTATATCTCTGTGAGTTCTAGGCCAGCCTGGTCTACAAAGTGAATTTCAGGAAAGCTAGGGCTGTTATACAGAGAAACCCTGTCCCCCCCAAACAAATAAAAGTATAATTGACAACATGGTACCAGGCAGAGTGCTCTCCTGGATATAAGAAGACTTAAGGAAATTAGAGATGTAGGTGAGCAAAAACAATTTCTCCAAAAGATGATTTTTTAAAAAACATAGTCACATTCTATAATGGATTTCTCAACTGTGAAAACAAGATGACACAGTAGCTTCACAAGCAATAAACATGAAACAAGACCCATTTAAGGTCTGGTTATCTGTTATGGATGCTGTATTTGTATCACATAGGATCGCAGCAGACATGTCTCAGAAGGAAAATTCATGGTGAGAATGTGAATTTACATGTACTTTAAATGCTGTACCTGTAGATCATGCTAAAACACTGACACCAATCAATCGAGTGCATACTTGGGCCCTATATGACTCTCTTCTAACAGGCTTAGTTGAGATGTTTAAACTCTAGGCCCAGTGCCAGATCGTTAAATAGCAAAGCAGTAGGTATGGAAGTTAGACATCATTACTGACATTATAGTCAAAGAGTTTTGGATTTTTTTCCCCTCAGTAACAAGGAGTATAACAACACTGCATACTGCCAATTTTAATAATAATAGATATTATACACAATATTATATTGGGATATTATATATTCCAATTATGGAATATTACAAATTCCATAAACAGATAGTTTATAGAATTAATTTTAAGAATATTTGGGCAACTACCAAGTAGGTAGAAGAATTTACACCAGCCATATCAAATACCTTCTAAAATTTCCTAAAATATGTAAAGCCAACTTAGGCAAATAATATTTTTAGAAGTTTTGAATAACACTCACTCCCCAAGAATTGTAAAAATTGAGAGACGTCCAAAAAACACATCAAATACGTTTAAGTTGCAAATAAGCATGTACACATAGATGTAGTAACTATGGATGCACTCAGAAGTGACATAGATCTCCTGTGAATAATGAATATATTAAACTGTGTGAGAATTATAGCCACCTTTCAGTGTTTCGCAAACATAAAGCACAGAAGGATGCCTCAAGAGAAAATCCAAGCTATTGATTGTGTCTGAGTTTGGTAGTCATCAACGTGTTCTTTTTAGTACATATGCTGTATCATCTAACAGATTTTAGATTAGGAGTCTTTATGATTCTTCCTTTATTTCTCTGGAAATGTAAAGTGTGGTGACATATTCTGTCTGAGCCACCGGTCAGAGATAGAAATGCAAACCTGCAGGTCAGAGCCCACTCCCCAAATCTCCACTTTAAAACATTGCGGCTTCAGGGTGGGGGAGTAGAGCCATGGCTCTCACAGGCACTGACTAGAGCAAAGCAATCGAGGAAGGTTCTTTCTGCATCAAATGTGACAGCTTCTTCACATCAACCAGTCAATGCCCTCAAAACATTATTCCTGATGCACTCCACAAAATGCTACACAATGATTCCCCATGAGAAAGGGCTGCTCAGTGGGATTCTGTTTGGGGGGGGGGGGGGAAGAGAAATAAAAAATATTGATGTCTCTAGTTTGGGAAGTTACCACTAAGGATCCTAACCAAGTGAGAGATGTGAGCAGCAATTCTCCTGAAAGAATCAGATTATCAGGTGTCAGCAAACAAAGGACACATCATCACTGTTGTGATATTAAACACCAAGGAGAAATACAGATAGACTATAATCTCAATCTACACTGAAGAACATCAGTTTCATGGCAAGATCAAGCAATACATGCCAGCCATGTCCTGCACTCTGTAGTGTGCTTAACCAAGTATTATTTAGTATTAAGAACCAAGATATAAGTCTCTCCTAATTCCACATGTTTTGGAGATGGTGTGGTATCCAGTCCATGTGTTTCAATATGTATTTTTATAACCATGATCAAGGAAATGGGACAGATCCCACAAACAGAGCCTACATATTATATGAGGCCTCACTCAACAATATAAGGATACATACAGTTCATCCTCCATATCAATTGGGCTCCAATTTTATTTTTCTTCTGAGACAAGATGTTTCTGTGGATGTCCTGAAACTCACTCTGATGAAGAGGCTATCCTGGAATTCATAGAGAACCACCTGCTTCTGCCTACAGAGTGCTGGGATTAAAGGCATATGGCATGACCTCCAGGCCCAACATTTATTTTTTGTTGTTCTTGCTCATGTGTCATAGAGCAAATATTTTCTAGATTACAGGTCATAATATGGGACATGTACCTTTAAAACAAAACACAACAAATAGTGGCGGGGGGGGGGGGGTGTTAGGGGGCAGGATTTAGAAAAGTGCCATAGGAGATGGAGGATCATGGAACTATATTGTAAGGCTATCGTCATAAAGACAGTCTGGTAAGAGCATAAAAATAGTCAGGAGGGGAACAGAATAGGATAGAGAACCAGAAAGAACCAGAAAGGTATGTTTAGTTAATATTTAAAACAGGAGACAAAAAGATAGATTACTAAAATATGTCCCCTTCAACAAATGGTGCTGGCCAAATTGGATCCAGTAGGGGAATGAAATTAGATTCTTACCTCTCATTTTGTATAAAAATCCATGAAAAATGGATCAAAAACTTTTTTAAAATGAGAAACACAGAAACCTGGAAAACTCAGGGAATACCAATGAGGAGACTGGTATCGGAGAGGATTTATTGATGAGAAAGATCATGAGGACCAGCACAGAACTGACCTAAGTGTCAACAGATGGGATCACATTAATATAAAAATTCTCTGTTTATCCAAGAAAACAGTGAGTAGAATACATACCCACCCCACAGAATGGGAGAGAATCTGTACCAGTGAAACTGTGGACAAGCTCATAGAACTTACCAAGAATTACAGCAATTAGTTACCAGGAAAATAAAACTTCCACTCAACAAATGGGCAAATGAAGTAAATAAACACTTTTGAAACACAGAAACACAAATGGCCAATAAATATTTCCAGTCTTCAGCATCCCTAAAATGTCACCATGGAAATGCGAACTGAAACTATTCTGAAATACTGCCTCACCCCAGGGAGGGAATGATTGTCATCAAGTAACCTGACAACAAATATTAGGATGAGAAGAAAAACAGAACCCTCACCAACTGTTGATGTGTGTGTGTGTGTGTGTGTGTGTGTGTGTGTGTGTGTGTGTGTGTGTGTAGGAGGAGTGTAAATTAGTACAGCCATTGTGGGAATAAGATTGGAGATTATTTTTTAAAAGGGAGATAGAACTAACATATGACCCAGGAACATTACTTCTGGGAGCACAGCCGGAGAACTCCACATCAAATACTTACACCCCATGTTCACTGCTGCAGTATTCACCACAGCAAAGAGTTGGAATCAACCTATGTCTTTAAGAGGTGAATGGATAATGAAACTGGTATACATATAACATGGATGGGCTCAAAACGTGTAATATGAAGTACAGTCAGACAGTGTCAGAAAGAAGAAGAAATGTTTTCCCTCATAGGAAGAACCTAGTCATTACTATATGTATATGAGAAACAATGTACATGTGTGCACAGCAGAACATGGAGAAAAGTGAAGAAGAAAGGTTGAATATCGGGGTGAGGTAGGACTGAACGCAGGTAATGATCCCAGTTATGAAAAAAGGTAGAAAACGAAGTGCTTTTCCAGTTCTAATTCTGCCAGAGTTTTGTTGGGTTTTGGTGGTGGATAAGTACATCAATATATATTCAATTGTAAAAATTAACATCCAATGGGAAGCTCCAGAGCTTCTGTTCCCAATGAAACCCTAAGAGCATAAAACTTCAACAAGTTGCCAAGCATGGTGGCACACACCTTTAATGCTAGCACTTGGGAGGCAGAGGCAGGTGGATCTCTGTGAGTTCTATGCTAACCTAGTATACAGTCCCAGGACAGCCAGAGACACACAGAGAATCCCTGTGGGCAAAATAAAAACAAAAAAATTCATTGAGTTGTTTAATCCGTATGTGAATTTTTTGTTGTGTTTGTAACGTTTTTTTATAGTAAAGTTTAAAAATTTATCATAAACAAAAAAATTAAAGGCTTTCAATGTCTCAAAATATAACATTTTTAGAACAATGACGGACATGACCACTGACCTGGGACATGTTTACTGGAGAATCAGCCATTTCCTTCTCTTTCTCTTCTTTGAGTTTTTCTTCCAGGAACAATAAACAGATGGCTTGCTGCCCTTCCATATAAGGAGTCAAAAAGAAAAAGAAAAATTACTATTGAAAGCTGCTGAAGAACAGTGAAGAGCACCAAGAACCTGAAGACGACCCGGTGTCCAGTCAACAACCCCAAGCCCAGGAAAGCATGGAATGACACTGGATGTTTGGAGAGAAAAACACGGTAAGACATACTGTTGCCTCTAGAAAAATAGTCGCTTGAAATTGATGGAGACATAAGTCCCACGTGAACACGATTGATTTCACTAAAGCGGCAGGGCAGGTAATACATTACAGGCAGAAAACACACAGGAGAGTAAGAGCAATCATCCATGAGAATGTAGGAAGTGACACATTTCACGTGAAGAACAGATAAATGCAGGAGAACGGGGAAGTAAAGTAATCACCCATGGGCAAGACAGCAAATCCCTAACTCTCACAAAGAAGGGGAAAATACTACCATTAATGTAACCAGCAACAACAAAAATAAAAACACAAGGGATAAAAACCCTTTCAACAAAATTGCTCTCCAATACTTGGGCACAGTCATACATGCTTTTAATCTTAGCACTTGGGAGGAAGAGCCAAGCAGATCTCTGTAAATTTAAGGCCAGTCTGGACCACACAGCTAGTTTCAGGACAGCTAGGGCTAGGCAGAAAAACTCTGTCTAGAAAAACCAAACAAACAAACCAATATCTACCACGAGAATCCTCAATTGAAGAAACAAATCCTCACCTTAAACAAGTCAAGCACCTGACCCAGCCACTCCATTCCTTGGTACCCACTCATACAACTGGGCATGCTACTTCACAGACACTTCTCATCCGTGTTCATTGCTGCTGTTCTGCTCAAAAGCTACAAAATGGAAACAACGTAAATGTCCTTCAACTGACAAATGGGTAGTGAAAATGTGGGACACAGACACTATGGAATACCATTCAGTTGTGAAGATGATTGAAATCATGAGTTTGCAGTTAAATGGATTCCTAGAAAGGATCATATCTGAGCTAACCCAGAACCAGAGAGACCTACAATGCATGTTCTCTCTCATAGGAAGTTCCTAGGTCCAAATCTTCAGATGTGAGTCCCCAAACTGAGACCACTGTGCAATGTAGGGGAATAATAAAGTGGAATAAGAGAGAACAATGATCCAAAGGGGATATAATTATAAAAAAGGAACAGATATAAACACAGAAGGAGGAGGGTAAAATAATAGTAAGGATGTTTAAAATGCCGTAAAGAATGATACTATTGTCATTTACCAAAAATGCCTACAATACTTACAAATCTGTGTATTTACAGTGTATATGAAGAATTCCTATCTGGGCTGATGATGGTCCTCACAAAAGCTACAGATTTTCTAACAAATCAACCAAAACCACATGTAAGAAGCCTGCTTTGAAGTTGTTGGTCCCGACTGTCCAAGAAACTCCTAGAACCTTGTAGCCTATTGCTGTTGCCCATGGTGGCTTCCCAGAGGTCGAAGGTAAATCCCTAGTGTTAAAGAAGCCATGCATTTCAGACAGAAATCTTAAATTGAGCTAAAGCCTCCTCCCTGGAGACTAGCTTTCCTGGTACCAGAAGGCAACATGCAAGCTTCCAAAAGGTAAGCTTTGGATGGGATCCAACCAATATTCCTACCCAGCTATGACTCTAATGAATCACAGAAATGATCTGTAATGAATGATAGCCCTAAGGGTTCAAGAGTGGCATACATACCTGGTGGTACCACAATGTCTAATTGGACTTACAACCCTCTTAACAAAAGGAAAATCATATCTGATACTGGAAACCTAGCCAGTATCAGTTTCCCTAGGGCTAGTGAAGGCATGGGCCTTGGGGGAGAACATACAACCGCTACTTTACTAAATCAGCATAATCCCTAACTGCATTCTAAATATTTATCCTTATTCCTACAGGTAAATGTAGTTCTTGCCCCTCAAAAGCAAAGTTCTTTTAGCAACACAGGGAGATTATTACAGAGAACCACAATAGTCAAAATGTAGAGGTGTGATGCTCCCTCCCCGATGACACATAAACAACACAACTCCCTCACCAAAGGCTTGGGGATCACAGGGAACATGGTAGGAAGAGGGTAAGAGTCAGAAGAACAGGAAGTTTCCTGTGACACTGTGTCTTCTAGAAAAGTCAGAGAAGCTACATGCATGAAATCACACAATATGGCTGTTACACAGGAGCTGAACAAGGACAGCACCAGGAGACTTCCTACCATGGAGGGAGAGAGCTCAGTAGACCTCAACCCTAGTCAAACACTGGGATTCTGAGAGCTGGAGAGATGGTCTTTCCCAGAGAAGAGTGGCCATCTGGATATCCGTGACCAAATGTTCATCCCTGAAGACACAAGGACTGAGTAGGTTGTATTTTTATGTTTAGGACCACACACAAACACACACATACACACACACACACACACACACACACACACACACACACACACACATACAACAGCCGTTAAAGAAAAATGAATGCCTCTGTAAAGTCAAGATTTTGAATAAATCTTGTTTATTTTAACATAAAAATAAACGATAGCAATATAACACTTTCTATTATTGCTACACACATAACTAAAATAAACAGGAGCTAGAGAGATGGTTCAAGGGTTACCAATACCTGTGGCTCTTTGGAAGCCCAAACTCCACCTTTAGGATGCACATGTTATATAGCCATTCCTGAAACCAAAACAACCATAGCTATAACATATATGTTAAACCTAAATGTAAAAAACTGAATAGTAAATAAAAATAGGAAGTACAAAATAAAATTTCCTTGAATAAACTAACCACAGAGATAAAAGTCCTCTACAATGAAAGCTTTGATTCATTGAGGGAACAGAGGACAATTCTAACAAGAACATGGAGAGATTATTTATACAGATGGAAGAAAACATAATATTGTAAAGTGTAGTATTTCTGAAAGTGGTTTATATAGTTAGTTTAAACTGCATGACATTTGAACTTTCCAAAACATACTTCACATAAATAAATAGTAAAGAGAAACCTAGAATTTATATTGACACGAATTCCCTGGGTACAGAGCAATCCCAGAAAAGCGTTACAATGCTCAAGGTATCCAAGTTGATTCCAGATGACACCGAAGACCCATATAACCAACACCATCATGGTAATGGGTAAGACAAAGAGCCCAATGTACTACAGAAGCAGATCCAGAACCTGCTCAGTAGCAATGACATGAATGTCACCCACCACAGACACAGGTTACAGAAGCATTGGAAAAACCATCCGCATAGAAAAGCATGACTCTTTGACCATACAACGAATCACAGACCCTCGTGTATGATCTGAAACAGTGAATCCTGCAGAGTAAGACAAAGGGGAAACACTTGATTCCGACCAAGAACAAAGAAATAGTACTGTGTAAAATAAAAAACATCCAGGACAATGGTAATAATTAAAAGTATGAAGAGACACCTACACAGCAGACATGTTATTCACTACCTATTTATATTACAGTGGATGAAAACCCAGAATCTACTGAAGAAAATTTACAAAGAGAGCAAATAATATAATCAATAAGTAAGCAAATAGATTGAACAGACTGTGCCCAACAGAAGTTTTAAGGGACAATATGGACATAAAAAAACTCTACAGTATAAGTCATATGATAACATAAATTTAACGTGCAGACATTCCGACTCTGCCTAGTCAGGGCCCCTACTCAATTTCCGGACAGTAACAAATGCAGTTTCAGCAGTTTCTTGCAATTTAAACCAATCATGTTCCATAAGCAAAAGATGCAAACACACTACAGCATTTTAAAAAAAAGAAAAAGAAAATGACATCTGAGATCAAGGCATATTTTCTACCATAAATTCATTTTATATCTAAACACACAAGATACTAAGAAAGATTTTTTTAAAAGTAATGCCTTGACTATGGGTAGCAGTAAAAAATACTGATGAGCATAATTATAATAGTGACAGAAAAAATCAAGACAAAAGTCTCAAAATACAGAATAAAGAATAATAGCAAATGATAAGATGGCCCATCAGATAAAAAGTTTTTTGATTAGCAGGAGCGCATGTCACAAAAGCCGGAACACAGACATCCACAGCGGACAGAAAAACGTGAGAACTGGCACATGGCCTCACATTCTTCTCAAACTCAAGAAGACAACCTAGAAGGAGGTCTGTCTTCTCTAAGACTCCAAGCAATTCCTAGCACAACCCTATTGCATATTTTACAGAAACATCCTGAAAGAACCAAGGAACAGCAAAGAGCCAGAAAATACTAAGAAGATCAAACCTAGAGGTGTCTCCCAGTACATTACAATGACTGCAATGGAAGGCACTTGGGGTTGTCATGACTGTTAATGCATTTCCTGGTTTCTTGTAAAACTATATTGGCATGATTTTCAGAAACAGAGACATGAACACTAAAAGACAGACAATGTGCTAGAGTACCAGAAGCTCCAAGATTATGATAACAATAATTAAACTTAGAGGTATTAATTTTCATCAGTATATAAGATTTAAAAATCATAAAAAATTAATATTGGTGTAAAGACGTGATTGGTGATGTGAATGGAGAATAGACAGCGTCACTTACATGCATATTCAAATACAATTTGATAAGCCTCTTCCTATCAATTCTGTGGAGCCTGTTCTCATACCTACAATGTGATAATCCTAAATAGATTGTTCTCAGTACAAGTCTCCAGAAATATTTCTAGTGGCAAAACCGAGTTCATGTCCCACTTCTACATTTACTTGAACCATTTTAAATCAATCTTCATTAATTCCTCTACCATACCTGGATCCTTAGCTACTGTCTCCTCCCTCTTCATCTTCCAGGCCTCTGTTGTGCACCACAGTGAGCAGGTCTGGGAGATCACTGAGCCCTGTACATGAGAAAGAGATAATTCAGAAAGTATCTAGACTTCTAATACACTTACTGTGCTCAGGAGATAAAGATACAGGATTCTGCAAACGATTCCCCAATTGCCATGCAGTGTCAGAATACTGAAAATATTTAGGAAACATTTTCAGTTAGCATAACTGAATCCCACACCCAGTCACAGCTCAATCAAATCTCAGGGGCAGAAATGGAACTGCATGATTGGGGTGAGAATATTATACACCATTGAGGTTCTCAATTTATCAGAGACCAAAAAATAATGATGAAAGCCTTATCCCTCTGAAAAAGACTCACAAGAGAGAACATTTCCTAAATTTTTTTCTTTGTTTCTCTGGGGATTTCATTTTATTCTGTGAGATAGGAGACTCATTCGCACACAGGTCACACACAGGCAGACTAGTTTTCTCAGGAACCTTGGGAACTATTGTCACCCACAGAAACCACACTGCTGATATTCTGCAACATCCAGTCTCTGTACAAAGCCCCCAGGGCAGGGTCCAGGCATTTCCCCTCCTGGGACATATCCACAGCCACACCACTGGCTGTCAACAAAACACAAAATAATAATAATAATAATAATAATAATAATAATAATAATAATAATAATAATGATAATAATAAACAGTTTGAAGGGCCCTGTTGGTGCACACCTTTAATCCTAGCACTTGGGAGAAACAGGTGGGTGGAACTCTGTGTTTTCCAGTCCAGCCTGGACTACAAGGTAAATTTTGATCCAGACAGAGCAGCACAGTGGATGCTGGTCACAATACAGGAAACACAAAACCAAAAATAAGTTTGGTCATGTGTCCATGGACTAAATTTCTTGGACCAAGGAGACAAAAGACTATTGTAGACATTTTTCTGATGTAGACTGTAGGGGGATTAGGTTGTTCCATTGTAAATAATTGTCCCCGCCTGAGTTTAATAAAAAGCACTGATTGGCCAAAGGCAGACAGGAAGTGAGGGTGGGGCTACCAGACTAGGAGAGCTCTAGGAACAGGCAGAACAGAGCAGAATGACAGAGAGAAGCCAGAAGAAGCAGAGGACAACTATGCTGCTCTGAGAAAAGGTACAGAGCTGCATGGCTGAACAGGATAAGAGTCATGGGTTAGATTAACGGTAAAGAGTTAGCAAGTTATATGCCTGGGCCTTAGGCTGATCAGCCTAAAACTATTGTAAGCATCTGTGTGTCTCTGCGGGACTGCGGGTCTGTGGGTCTAAACCTTGAGGCTAGGCCCGAAAGTCTAGGACAGAAACCTCTTATTACAGTAGATGACTTAGCATAACTATTCATAAGATGATTTCTTCTTAAAAAAATTTTCTTATTTTGTGTGTACTGGTGTTTTTACCTGCATGCATGTCTATGTGAGGCTGTCAGATCCTGGAGTTACAGGCAGTTGTGAGCTGCCATTGTGGGCGCTGGGAATTGAACCAGTGTCCTCTGGAAGACCAGTCAGTACTCTTAAGCATTGAGCCATCTCTCCAGCCCTCTCAAAAGATGCTTTCTAATAACATCCTATACTATAATGCTGTTTCTTTTTTTGTTTTTGTCCTGTTTCATGTGGTTTTGACACGGTCTCAGTGTACCCCTGGCTGTCCTGAAACTCAAGCTGTAGACTAGGCTGGCATTAAACTTAGATCCACCTGCATCTGACTCCTAGTCCTGGGAATGCAGACGTGTCCACCACCACCTGGCTTATACTTTTTCCAACTGTGAAAATACTGTTACTTGATACAATTAAACAGCATACTGTGCTTTTCCAGACTCCAACAAAAATATTAAAAACTCAGTGCAAGAAGACACATTTCCTTTTTGTCTCCCCCCTTCTCTGTTTTGTTTTATAGAGTTTTATCATGTAGCTCCAAGTGTAGTGGAACTCACCATGTAGGCTAGGCTGGCCTTGAATTTACTGCGATCAACCTGCCTCTGTCTCCTGAGTGCAGGGGTTCAAGGCCTGTACCACCAGGCCTGTCAAAGACATTTTGCAGAATGTTGTATTTACATCACACAATGCATATGTCCAGACAGAAAATTAACGATGGACTAAAAACTTTACTTTTAAATGTTAATGTTTATCACCATACAAGTGGAACTGGCAATATAGACTTTCCTTTACGGTAACAGGCCAGTGGAAAAATCACTGTCCCTGGCCTGCCCAGAAACTCAGGACTCTTGGAAATCCCTATCCCCAGTCCCTGTTAATGGCCAATGGCCTTCATCCCAAGCAATACTTCCATCTGCACTGTATTTTTCCACTATATGACAACATAAGCTACAAAGATGCTCCTAAAGCCCGACCTTCCACTCTGCCCTATGATGTCTCTCTTCCCTTACAGTGACAAGCACTGTTCTGTGTCTCCAACAAATCTGTACCAGTGTTGCTGATTGGCACATCGTTGTTTTCCCAAGATGCCCTTGCTCTGGAAAAACACCTATGCTTCCTTTCACAACTAATCTCTACAAGTTCTCCACAGGGATGCTAAGTCCTCAGGTACCACCTATAACACAGAAGTGTGAATAATGTGAATTTCAAGCTTTGTCCTTTTCATTATAGCAAAGAGAACCAACCATGTTTGCAAATATCATTAAATAAATTGAAATAGTCTATTAGGATACTCCTATTAAGATATTAGAAGTGGCCTTGCGGTTGCGGTTGGCTGCATAAGAGGATGTGAGAAAGGTTCAGGGAAGTAGAGGCTGAAAAACAAGTAACCAAAAGCTGAAGGTTAAGATAGGTTGGCAGAGCAGTGAGGTAGACAAGCCCTTGCAAAACTTCAATAAAGTGGCATTCTTTGTTCAAGAGTGACTCAAGTCTCTTCTGTCTTTCTTAATCTCCAGACCCTTGCCTGACTTGCTGTGTGTTCAGGTGGTGCAGGTGCCACAATTATGATAATCATAGGATCGAATTAAAAAATCAAGATTAATCCAGCTCACATTAAGTAAAATTTAAGAACATTCACAGGAGAGTGTTGGAGTCCACTTCCTTAGGAGCAGCCTCAGGAGCCCAGCCCCGCTCCCCTCCCTCTGACCTGGGAGGCTCCAGGGCCGCCGGGCTGCGGTTCCCGCCTCTGCGCTGCGGACGGCGGCGGCGGCTCCGGGGGTCTCGGGTCCGCACCGTGCACGGGATTCCTCACCGCGCAGGTCCCGGGGAGACGGCAGAGAACGGACCCTCAGCACCTCCGAGTTCCCGCCCCGGGTAACTTCCCCGCATCCGCACAGGTTTCCAGCTCCCTCCCTCCCTCCCTCCCGGCCCCGCCCACGCTCCCCCTTCCGTCTCCACCCACCTAACGTTCCACATCCTGCCGATCTCGGTTTCCGGGTTAGTGGCCCCGCCCCCTGAGCCTCCCCGCCCACTGTGTCCAGCTGCCGGGGACCCTCTGCTCAGCCTCCCCACGTGCTGGCTGCCGGTCTAGACCAGACCTGGATGCAGGAGGACGCTGCACCCCGAAATCTCACCCCATAGTGGGTTCCTAACCCTACAGATAGAAGACAGGCAGCCTGACCTCCGCTGCTACCAGCCCCCTGGGATACACACGTACATCAAACGATAGCACGGTAAATTCAGATGCCAGCGTCCTATCGCCGACACAAACATGACAAGGAAAACCAAATGCTGCACTTGTGACTTGGGGAGAGGTGTTTCATGAACTTGAGTTTTAAAAAGAAATAGGAGTGTCCAGAAGTCAGTGGTCCCCCCACTGTTAACAGCCAGGGCGAGTTCATCCCGCGCTCTAGGGCTCTCACCACTAAATAGTGGTCTTGACATTTACTAACTCAGAAACGAGTTAGTCTTCAGTGACTCACGCTAAAGGTTCTTTGGGAGAAAACTGAAATTTTCTTTCGTGGAAAAAAATGCAATAGTGAAGGCAGAGACGCTTAGCTGTTCTTGATGAAGAAAATAAGGTATGTGGTTTCAGGCCTAAAAAAAAATCAGTTACACCATCATGTATATGGTTCTTGGAACATTGAGGAAGAGGAAGAAAATGAATAAGAGAAGAAAAGGAGGAAGGGCTGAGACTTGCCACGCTCCAGACCACACGGCTGTTGTAATCAGTGACCAACAGCAGCTGTACTTACCTGCACTGACCTCACACTAGACCATAATCATTTAGGAAAGTCTCACAGGTCACATCCTCTACCTCCCAAATGTTGTCTATGGATGGATTGTAGAAGAATCGCTGCCTTTAGCTGTAGTTCTCTGCTGTGCCCACCAGGCTCCAACACAGCTCCAAATCCACAGTCTCACCGATGGCCATGGTTAATCTCAGGAGATCCCCAAGGAAAATAAATGGAGAGGAACACAGTAGAGATGTTTGGAATTGTGGACCAGGATAGTAGAGAGGTCGGAGGTGAGGGAGAGAGAGAGAGAGAGAGAGAGAGAGAGAGAGAGAGAGAGAGAGAGAGAGAGAGAGAGAGAGAGAGAGAGAGAGAGAGAGAGAGAGTGTGTGTGTGTGTGTGTGTGTGTGTGTGTAATAGCTAATACTAATTTGGGATTTGGGATTTTTGTTGCTGTTGTTTTATTTTTTGTTTTTTATTTTTGTGACAGGGTTTCTCTGTGTAAGCCTGGCAGTTCTGGAACTAGCTTTTTAAAATTGTTTTAACATGCCCACCATTTCCCCTCCTTCCCTCTTCTCCCAATCCTGCCCCTCCTCCAGTATCAAGGCTGACTAAGGTGTTCCTCAGAGAGAATGGGCTGCAAGACACCAGTTCACGCACCAGGAACACATTCTGGTTCCCACTTCCAGAGGCCCCACAAAGTGCCCACTCCATTCAACTGTCATCCACATCCTGAAGGCTTAGTTCAGTCCCATGGAGGTTCCCCAGCTTTCAGTCCAGAGTCCGTGAGCTCCCAGTAGCTGGGGCCAGCTCTGTGGGTTTCCTCATCAGGATCTTGACCCCTTTGCTCATATAATCTCTCCCTTTTCTCTTTGGTTACACTGGAAGCTCGACTCAGTGCTTAGCTATGGATCTCTGCATCTACTGCCATCAGTTGCTGGATGAGGGTTCTATAATGACAATTAGGGTGGTCATCCATTTGATTTTAGGGAGAGGCCAATTTAGGCACCTTCTCCACTGTTCCTTGGAGTCTTAGTCTGGGTCATCTTTGTTCTGTTAACTAGATTTTTAAGAATAAAACAGGCTGGCCTTGAAGTTCCAGAGATCAGTCAGCCTCTTCCTCAGGAGTGCTGGCATTAAAGGCGTTTGCCATCCTCCTCCTGGGTTCTGGAATTTTTTAAATGAGTATGTCAGTCTGTAGCTTCTTTTTTGGTTGTATCATTATCTTGTGGTTTTGCTTATCTATTAATTGTTTTTTTCCAAGACAGGATTTTTCTGTATAACAGCTCTGGCTTGTCTGAAACTCACTTTGAAGACCAGGCTGGCCTCGAACTCGCTGAGATCCACCTGCCCCTAGAATGTGGTATAAGCTACTGTGCTCAGTTCATTATCTGGTATTATATCAGGTAATTGTGAATCAAGAAGTTTTCCTCTTGTGTTAAGAAGCATTTTAAGTAGTAGCTTTGCTGTAAGTTTTTCTCTGGAGTTCTAGAAGCCTGTCAGTCTTGTCAAGGGGTTGTTGTAAGGGTGGCATTTTATACCTGCTTTAGTTTCATAACTACTTGTAGTTCTGTTTACCTTATTTATGTTTTTTTAAAAAAAATTGATATGTTATAGTCATCCATTTCAATTAGTTTCCAATTTAGTGTAACAGAAGCCTTTAATGTCAGTTAACAAAAGATCCAGTTGATCACTCATTGCTATGCTTATTATGTAGGCTGTGCAGCTACCTCCTGTAACTGTCAAGACATAACAGGAGAGATGGTGGTGGAGCACACCTTCAATCCCAGCACTCAGGAGGCAGAGGTAGGTAAATCTCTGAGTTCAAGACCAGCCTGGTCTACAGAGTGAGCTCAGCAAGGGGCACCCAGCAAATAATAACAAAACTTAACAAAAATAACAAAACCTTATGAATTGTTGGGCAAAGTTAGGCAATTTGTTTAACCCAGCACTCAGGAGGCATGGGATAGGGGAACTCTGAGTTCAATGCCAGTCAGCTCTACATAGTGAGTCTTGGACATCTGCAGGTACACAGAGTCATTGTCTGTAAATTTCTCCCTGAGGAATAGCTTTCATGGTATTAGAAGCTCTGTGTAAGCTTCCATAGGAGGGAGCTAATAGACAGTCCTAGCTATAATGTCTATGAACCACATCACTGTCATCCTGGCACAACAGCCCTAATATTGTAGGAGTGGCAAGGATACCTTGATGATAACCAACATCTTTTTCATTGGACTTCAGACCCTTTTTACAAAAGAGAAACCATGACTGGTACCGGAAGTCTAGCCTCCCTACAAGTGCTGGTGAAGACATGAATCTTGGAGAACAAAGAACCAACTAAACTGGCATGATCACTAACAAATAACTATTTTCCTTTGTAACCAAAGTACGTTTAGTCTTCCTCATTTTTCAGCAGAGACTAATAAAAAAAAATCCACAATAAAGCAAAAATGCAGTATTGTGGAGCCCAGGCCTACTGGATACATCTGTAAAGCACCCTTGCATCTAAGGCTCAAGCATCATTTTTGAAGAAGGGGTTGAAGATTAAAAGGGGAAAATGAGGAAGTTTGTTGTGAGATTGTGTGTCTCTTACTGCATTAGGGTTCTCTAGAGTAACAGAACTGATAGAATGAGGGACTTATCAGAATGACTCACAGGCTACCATCCAGCTAACCCAACAATGGCTATCTCTAACAGTCCAAAAATCCAGGAGTTGTTTAGTCCACAAAGCTGGAGGACGTCATTGCTCATCTTCAGTATATGCTGGGGTCCCAAAGAAAAGTAGGTCACATTGCCAGTGAAGTAAAGGATGTACTAGAAGGGAAATGAGCCAGTAAACAGGCAATGAGCAAAATGATTCTTATTTCCATCTTCTCATACAGGCTTCCAGTAAGTGTGGCCCAGATTAAAGGTGTATCTTCCAACCTTTCTATGCTTAGCCAAGGTGTGTGTCTTTTGGCCTCAAGACGTGGATTAGTGACATCTGTCCTCCTATCTCAAAGTTCCAGTCTAGAAGTGGATTTAGTCACTTCAAAATAAGCAAAAGTTATCTCACAAGTGTGCCCTCCACCTCTGGGTTGTAGTTCATTCTCGATGTATTCAGTTGACAACCAAGACTAGAGGTCACACTCGCTAATGACAGAAGCTATGTCTGTAAATCTCACCAACACAACCTCCCAAATATGACTTGGACAAAGATAAGAACAATGGCATGCCAAAGAGGATGGGGGAAAAAAAAAATCACACATTGCCTCAACCCTACAAACTGGATGATGTGGGAACCAGAGAAATAGTCTCCTCCAGGGATGAGCAGACCAACTGTTGTGGAATACCAAACAGCCAGCACTGAAAGCATGCATACAGATGACATAGATATCGAGTGTTATTTGCAAATACATAGGTTTACATACAGACATCTAAGCATGTGCAGGACCAATAAAAAGATGACATGAACTTGAAAGTTACCAGGGAGAGTATGTCTGAAGGGACGATCTGTCTGAAGGGAGAGGAGACATGTTCTAGTAATATCATAAATTCAAGATTCAATAAGTAAAAAAAAAAGCAAAATAGAAAACTACGGAACATGCAAAAGAAGAAACCTAAACTAAGACTGTATACAGGAAATGTTACATACCTACCAGGAAAATGCAGACCATATGCAGGAAATGTTACATACCTACCAGGAAAATGCAGACCATATGCAGGAAATGTTACATACCTACCAGGAAAATGCAGACCATATGCAGGAAATGTTACATACCTACCAGGAAAATGCAGACCACATGCAGGAAATGTTACATACCTACCAGGAAAATGCAGACCTTATACAGGAAATGTTACATACCTACCAGGAAAATGCAGACCTTATACAGGAAATGTTACATACATACCAGGAAAATGCAGATCATATGCAGGAAATGTTACATACCTACCAGGAAAATGCAGACCATATGCAGGAAATGTTACATACCTACCAGGAAAATGCAGACCATATGCAGGAAATGTTACATACCTACCAGGAAAATGCAGACCATATGCAGGAAATGTTACATACCTAACCAGGAAAATGCAGACCTTATACAGGAAATGTTACATACCTACCAGGAAAATGCAGACCATATGCAGGAAATGTTACATACCTAACCAGGAAAATGCAGACCTTATACAGGAAATGTTACATACCTACCAGGAAAATGCAGACCATATGCAGGAAATGTTACATACCTACCAGGAAAATGCAGACCATATGCAGGAAATGTTACATACCTACCAGGAAAATGCAGACCATATGCAGGAAATGTTACATACCTAACCAGGAAAATGCAGACCTTATACAGGAAATGTTACATACCTACCAGGAAAATGCAGACCATATGCAGGAAATGTTACATACCTACCAGGAAAATGCAGACCATATGCAGGAAATGTTACATACCTACCAGGAAAATGCAGACCATATGCAGGAAATGTTACATACCTAACCAGGAAAATGCAGACCTTATACAGGAAATGTTACATACCTACCAGGAAAATGCAGACCTTATACAGGAAATGTTACATACCTACCAGGAAAATGCAGACCATATGCAGGAAATGTTACATACCTACCAGGAAAATGCAGACCACATGCAGGAAATGTTACATACCTACCAGGAAAATGCAGACCTTATACAGGAAATGTTACATACCTACCAGGAAAATGCAGATCATATGCAGGAAATGTTACATACCTACCAGGAAAATGCAGACCATATGCAGGAAATGTTACATACCTACCAGGAAAATGCAGACCATATGCAGGAAATGTTACATACCTAACCAGAAAAATGCAGACCTTATACAAGAAATGTTACATACCTACCAGGAAAATGCAGACCATATGCAGGAAATGTTACATACCTACCAGGAAAATGCAGACCATATGCAGGAAATGTTACATACCTACCAGGAAAATGCAGACCTTTAAGGCTGCACAAAGCCCTAGCTGCAATGTCAATCATCGGGAACAGAAATAACTAATGCTGGCACAAATGTGTGAAAAGAATGAAAACACTCCTTGGGGAGTGAGAATTAAAGAATGAACTTTTGAAATTAATCTAGGTTTCCCCCTGGACATGAATTCGTAAAGGAAAACTGAAGTGTGACACAAATCCTGTGAAAGCAATGGTAACAGCTATGCATCACAGGTAAGGAACCAATGGCAAAGCGAAGCTGAGAACCGATGAAGTCTAACTGTGAACCAATGGGGTTTATGGTTGTTTTTCTTCTTTTAGGTGGACTCTGCATGTATGTATGTGTGCCACGTATGTTCCTAGTTCTAGAAAACATAAAGAAGGCATTGCATGTCCTGAAGTGGGGTTACAGATTGAGTGCTCATGAGAGGGTGCTGTGAATTCAAAGTGAGTCTTCTGAGAGAGCAGATAGTGCTCCTAACCACTGAATCATCTTTAAAGCCCAGTGAACCAGTGAGTTTTATTAGGGTGACTTAAGAGTGTGGGTGAGGGGTTACCATAGAAGCTCAGAGAACTTAACAGCTGCATTACCATGTGAGGGTGATGGCTAACGAAGCTGGAAACTTGGGGATCACTGCACAGCTTGCAGGCAGCTCACAGGAGGTTAGAGTGTCTTTCAAGCCACTCACTTTCAAGCCACCTCCAGGCAACTTGTCCTGTCTTGTCTGGTCTAGGCAGCTTGACTGGTGTCTGCTTCATGGCTGGTCTGAGCATCTTCTGTGCAGTTCAGCTTGTCTGGCAGTGTCAGCAACCCTTACTGATCATTAATGCTTAAGGAAGGGCAGCTCTAGCGAATCTTACCAGTTTCTGCAACTTCCTGAAGCTATTGTCTATTTCTGAGCTTTAGGACATTCTCTGTAGGACTGAACCTATCACCTCCCATAGAGCATCTCATTCCTTTACCTCTTTTAATATGCTGCATTTTAAGAAGTTTTCTCCATTTGGAGGGGTTTAATCTCAGTGGGAGCTGATACACAATAGTCTTCTCTGGGCATGAACACCAAGGACTTGCCATCTTACCAATGAGCACTTGCCCATCATGTTCATTGCTGCTTTAGTTACAGTATCTAGGATATGGAACCACCCCAGATATCTATCAACTGATCATGAGGAAATGAAAATGTGATGGACATGTACGAAGGTATATTACTTAGCTATAAATACAAATGAGAGTGTGAAATCTGGATGTAAATGTAGTTAACTAGAAAATGAGTGCTGCCACCTAGTTCCCAAAGGCCAAACTGACATGTTCCCTCCTGTGTGTTGTGGCGTCAACCTTTTTGTTTTGTGTCCAAATAAGACTACATGCAGAAGCTAGAGATGGAATACTAGCAGGGAGATGCAGGAAGAGATGGTGGATAGTAGCATATAGGTGATGTGAAATTAGAGAGTGGGCATTATGAGGGCTGACTGCTTCAAATATGTAGGGCAGTGGTGGGAAGAGAGGGGGCTGGTGGAAAGTCAACTCAAATGAGATGTCCAGGACACGTGATATAAATGAATGGGACACTGGATACTGTGTTAAATGTTTAACTGGGGATGGGGCAGGAAGGAAGGAGGAGCAGTAGGTGGGTCAAACAAAAGGATGAATGTATGAAGCCACATGAAATCCCATTGTCTTGCCGCTTAATAGTAAATATAATTTTAAAACTTGGAAGAGAGGTTTCCTTCATGGGTGAATGATTAATGCTCCTCCCAGACATCAAGACTACTAAGTGAAATTCTTTGTACCAGGTACTGGTTATCTGCCTAAGAATTACTGTTCAGGGAGGCCCCAGAGGTTCCCCAAACAAAACAGGGCAGAGCCAGTGCTCTTGCTTGGCCACCATAGGTAATTGGTGTTGCTGATGAAACACTTTGTTTGCAAGATACAGAACAGTCTTGAACTTACAAGGAATTTGTCTGGACCGGCTACTTTTCATAGGACTGTAAAGTCATGTGAGGGCTGCTGGCAAAGAAACTGTTAATAGTCTCACTTACCCATGGACCATGCATCTTACAATACCAACTCACTGGAAAAATGTGTACACTGCTGCAACACCAGTACAACTGCTTATTGGCATAACCAACCTCTCTCTTGATTGGGTGTGAGTCCTTCTCCATAGAGGAATTCATGTCTGGTCATAAACTAGGGTTTTAGAGTTATAGGTCCAAGAACAGAACCTATTGATGTTTTATTAATGATGATGTTGTTAATCTGCCATCTAACTATTCATGTTTATAATGATCAACTTTTATGACTCTCAACCTTGATGAAAGAACTGTCTCTTGGAGTATGTGGTGGGTAATGCATAGACTCCAAATTGTTCAGAAAGAAGTAGGGACAAGTAACTGTAAGACTGGGGAAATTACCACTTCATTAGGTCCCACGAGCCTCCTTTACCTCCCTGACAGTCTCCTGGCAGTTAATGAAAGATGTATCATTTATTATTTGGTGGGGGGCAAATACTTCCTTCCCCATTATCTTCAGTATTTCAAAATGAGGTTGTGCATGCCTTGAGGGATTTCTTTTTGTTGTTCTTTTGGTTTTTGTGATGGGGTTCTCTGTATAGTCCTACTGTCTAGGGTTTGCACTGTGGAACAACCTGAACAGTCTGGCCAGAAACCTAATACAACAAATGGGGTCTATGTATTTGCTGGTTGCTCTTCCAGAGGACTGGGGATCAATTCCTAACACACACACATAGGAGCTTACAACTGTAACTTCTTATCCACTCTGCTGGCATTCAGAGGCACCTGGCAAAGAACTCTTTACATGGTGAGCAAAACACCCATACACATTAAAAAAAAAAAAATCAGTTACTATTGCAGGATTGTTTATAACTCTGTGATGTTTTCTAAGATTTAAAACTTCATTATAGGCCTTTACAATTTTCTGTCTCTTTCTTTCATTTTTCAAGATGAGATTTCTCTGTATAACAGCTCTGGCTGTCCAAGAATCTGCATTGTAGACCAGGACGGCCTCAGACTCACAGAGATCCTCCTGCCTCTGCCCCCTGAGTGCTGGGATTAAAGGTGTGTACCATCACTGCCTGGCAAGTTTATTATCTTTATGTTTCTATTATTGTAGTTTGCCTTTCTTGTTGGACTTTCCTTGAACCAACAGCTCTAAAATAATGACAGATTTATTATTATTAAAATCTGTCATTATCTCTTAGGATTGTTCCTAACTAGCTCTTATAACTAAAGTAACATGTTTTTATTAACCTATGTTTTGTCAAGTGACTCTTTACCTCCCCTCCATTCTGTATGTCTGTCTCTTCCCATGTCTTGCTGGCATCTCTTATCAAGCCAGGTTCATAGCAAGTTCATCTCTCTCCTGAGAAGCTCCACCTATTCTCTCCTGCCTAGCGATGGGCCATTCAGCTCTTTATTAACCCAACTAGAAGGCACTTTGGCAAAGACACATCTTCATAGTATATAAAATTTATCCCATACTACATTATGCATACAGTTTAGATTTATAAGCAGAATATTGAAAAAAATGCTATGTTACATTATAAGAATGGTATTTTTCTCTCCAGCATGAACTCTCTGATGCCTTCTAAGGCTAGAAAGGTGGATATAGGACATGTCACAGTCTTGACATTTGTGAAGTTTCTCTCCAGTATGAATTTTCTGATGCTTTTTAAGATTTGAAATTCGATTAAAGGACATGTCACAGTCTTTACATTTGTAAGGTTTATCTCCAGTATGAAGTTTCTGATGCTTCTTAAGATTTGAAATCCGACTAAAGGACCTGTCACAGTCTTTGCATTTGTAAGGTTTCTCTCCAGTATGAATTTTCTGATGTATTCTAAGAGTAGAGATCCAGAGAAAGGACATGTCACAGTCTTCACATTTGTAGGGTTTCTCTCCAGTATGACTTATTTGATGTGCTGCAAGATATGAGTACCTAGTAAAAGACTTGTCACATTTCTTACAACTGTAAGGTCTCTCTCCAGTGTGGACTCTCTGATGTGTTCTAAGATTTGCATTATGGGTGAAGGATTTGTCACATTCTCCACATTTGTAGAGTTTCTCTCCAGTATGACTTATTTGATGTGCTGCAAGATATGAGTACCTAGTAAAAGATTTGTCACATTCCTTACAACTGTAAGGTCTCTCTCTAGTGTGAACTTTCTGATGTTGTCTAAGAGTTGAGCGCTCAGTAAAAGATCTGTCACATTCCTTACAGCTGTAAGGTCTCTCTCCAGTGTGGACTCTCTGATGTCTTCTAAGATGTGAACGCTGGTTAAAGGATTTGCCACATTCTCCACATTTATAAGGTTTCTCTCCAGTATGAATTCTCTGATGCACAGTGAGGCTTGAGGCAGCACTGAAGCATTTCCCACATTTCCCACATTGATGTGGTTTCTCTCCAATGAAGAATTTTTGTTGCAAAAGACTGTATGTAGAGTCAAAATAGTCATCATATTCTCCCTGTCTGTGCTCATTGTCTGCATTGTAGAGTCTCTGATCTTGAGTAGTGCTGGAACACAAATTTAAAGATTTCCCATGGCCTTTAGATTTGCAAGGTTCTTCTTCAGTGGGCATGTTTTTATGTCTATCTGGGTTTGATGAGTCAATAAATGCATCCCTCTGATTACTGCATCTGTAGTTAGTTTCCCTTGTTCTATAAAGTACACGTGTGGAGGGGTCATGAAGCACTGTGCCAAGCTCATCACACTGACAAGACTCCTTTTCAGTCTTCACATGATGATGGACAGGGTCACATTTGAAACGGTTTTCTGGAAAATGAGTACAGCTCAGATTAACAGGGCTTGTTCCATGATTAAACATTTGATCAATGATTGTCTTCCTAAATTCTCACTTAAGATAAGCCAACCAGAAAACTCCTTAAACATTTTTCTTTTATGGTATTTCAATGAATTCTCACAAAAAATGGAGGCTGACAGTTTTCAAAGGTCTGGGATTAATAATAAATATCTCATCCTTATCAAAAATGTCTAATGGTATAAGACAGATCAGGAAATTGTGGAATAAGTATTTACCTTTGGATTGGAGCTCAGAGAATGATTATTTAGAATACATGTCTGTATTTTAAAATATTTTTTTCTCAGAGATTAATGAAAAGTTTAATCCCAGGTGCACAGCATTTATACTTACTAACTGATAGACAGTGAGGATTACTGCTTAGAAGACCCAATTCCTTTAAACATTAAAGTCTTTCTTAAAAGCAAAGGAATTATTTTTCTCTCTACAAAAACACATTAGATTCTTCAAAAGTATTAGATGCAAAGATAGTATTCTCTCAGACACCAAAGGCTCTAGATTTTTTGAGGCAGGGCTGTCATGGGCTATTGCTATTTCTATCCTCTACTGTCTGAGCTCCACACACAGCTGTTTCTTAACTTTCCTCATAGGGTTATTCTCAAGTCCATTCTGTACACTGACTCTTGAGATTATTTCCCAGAAGGGTTTCTCTGTAATCACCACTGGGAAGAAAATGAAGGATATAATATGAAGACATGCAGGCAAAGAAGAAAATTAAAGAATAATTGTACTTCGTGGATTCATATTAGACTTATAATTTTGTATACTTACTTCAATCTGATTTCAGCATAGTCAAATAAATTGCATTTTGTACTAGTATTAAATCACCGTAATTCAGGTGCAACAAGACATAACATCTTTTAACAGTTATTACAACAGACAGGATGCATTCTGGGACCAGGACACTACCCTAACTTAAATGATCAGGAATCCTTTCAAGTGGAATTAAGTGCCACAGACACATCCTCAGCTCTTGCTTTCTCTTTGACTGGAAGCCATCACTGTTCTGCTCATTCACCTGCCGTGGTTGTGGCTACTCTCTCTCCTCTTCACGTTTCAGGGCAATCTCATTTTCTCCAGACAGGTGACCAGGCCTACCCTGCATACAATAATCTTCCAGTTCTGTGAGGTAGCCCATGACTCATGCTAGTATTTTTAGAAAGAACACAGAGATCTAAGACAGTACTAGGCTTAGTACATTAAGAGAACATAAAGTGGAGGCATCCAGGAATGATCTCCAATTGCTATTTCCTTCAGGATCTTCAGTATATTTAGGGAGAATTTTCAGTTTGTGTATCTTGAGTTGTTTCTCACAAAACCATGTAAAGTACAATGATAGACTTGGAAATTTATGATATGTAAAAATTGTTATATGCTACTGAATTTCTGAATACATCTTAGAACCAAAATGAAGGGTGTATGACACCGCTATCGTGGAAAATGGGGGTGAAAGTCAAATTGCATGAAAAAGTTCTGTTTGACTACCAAACTCTCCCTATTCTCCAGTTGTTTTCAAGGCAGCTTAACAGAGTTTAGGACCCATGAAGCAGGTACATGGAAAGGATGAGGTAGGAATTCTACAAGCAAATGTCCTTACCCACAGAGACCAGGTTGCTGTAATTCTCCAACATCACATCAATGTACAAAGTCCTCTGGGCAGAATCCAGACATTCCCACTCCTCCTGGGAGAATTCCACAGTCACGTCCCTGAATGTCAACAGACCCTGAAATGAAAGGGACGGTTTGATCATGTGATCCTAGGAAGAGTGTTTTCCTAGAGATAAGGACATTTGAGGAAATTAGAGATGTAGATGTGATGATTAGTCAAAGCTGTGATTTCCAATATAGTCACACAATATAATGAATGTTCTTAGTTCCTGAAATCAAGATGATATAATAGTTTCACAAGCATATCCATGAAAAGAGACATATGTTGAAGGTCTGGACACTGCCGTCTGTTATAGACACTGTGTTATGCTATACAGGAACACAGCAGACATGTCTCAGAAGGAAAATTCGTAATAAGAAAGTATGCTTTAAATGTTACCCTATCGTGCTAAAACACTGACACCAATCGATCCTGTATGTAGTTGGCCTTATCTGACTTATATGACTTTCTAACAGGCTCAGTTAGAAAGTTTAAACTCTGTCCAGTGACACACCATTATAGCAAAAGGTTAGGTATGGAAGGCAGAATATATGACTGATATTATACACAAACACTTTTGTTGTTTTTTCCACAGTAGCAAAGATTGTAACAACACTGCATACTGTCAACTTTAACATTAAAATATATCAAGTAGTCTATGGAATTACTTTTATAAGAATATTTGAGCTACAACAACCAGACAAAAAAATCCACATCAGCTACATTTGATATATTCTAAAAGTATTTTCTTCAAAAAATAGGCATAGGGAAACAAATAACAATTTCAGAAGATTTGAAAATACTTCATTCCCAAAGACTTATAAAAACTGAAGGAAGTCCAAAACCACATCAAATGATATAAGGTTCAGCTCAACATGTATATTGTGTAGTAACAGTGGATGCATTCAGAAGTAACACAGATTTCCTGTGAGTAAATGGATATATGAATTGTGTGAGAATTACTGTCACCTTTCTGTGCTTTGCAAATATAGCTCAGAGGAATGGTCCAGGAGAAAACTTGAGCTATTGTGTCTGAATCTGGTAGCCATCAATGTGTTCCTTCTTTTACTTATGCTGTGTTGTCTAACAGATTTTAGGTTAGTAGTGTTCATGATTCTTCCTTTATTGCCTAGAAATGCAAAGTGGTGACATATTCTGTCTAAGCCATGAGTCAGGGATAGAAATGCAAACCTGCAGGTCGGAGCCCATTCCCCAAATCTCCACTTTAAAACACTGCAGCTTCAGGGTGGGGAAGTAGAGCCATGGCTCTCACAGGCACTGACTAGAGCAAAGCAATCGTGAGGAAGGTTCTTTCTGCATCAAATGTAATGGCTTCTTCCCATTCACATGTCTGGCAACTCTCTTTGCTGGGATTCATAACAATTTTTTGCCTCTACGACCTGTCCTGGGAGCTGCCTACCAAACCTGACCAAGGTTTGGCCCCTGGGCAGAGGCCAAGAGAATTGCTGCCTGTGGTGCTGAGCTATGGAGGTTGTGTCGTAATGCTGTAGCCAGGGCTGCTTTGGTCATTCAGATCTAATGGGTTATAAATATCTGTCATCATTTATAGGGGTTGGTTACACACTACTATTGCTTAGGGTAAAAACACAAAACAAAACCCTACTGCTTGTTTCAGAGGCTTCATGTCAGTACAGTATTGCTACAAATTTATAGCTATTCTTATTATGGCATATGCACATTTCTGTTCTTGTTGTCAGTAAGAAAGAAGGCAGACATCAGATTTCTATTTCAGTTGTATTTGTTAACTTCCCAGTGTAACTCACATTCTTGTGTGACATACAGCCAAACAAATTTGAGGTCACTTTTCTGAAAATGCACTAAAATTACGTATGCTTGCCTCTATCTTTTTAAAATGCTGATGAAAGAATACTTCAAACATGCTACTATTGAAGCCACTTCCTTTTTCTTTAAAGAGGCAAAGTAGCTCAAATGGGAGTAAAGAAAAGCTAATTTTATCACTGTTATTCCCGTCTTCACTGTAGAGCCCAGGCTGGCCTACATTATCATTTCCAGCTTCTCCTCTCTTTCAAATATTTAAGTGCCCTCAGTGTGTCTGAATAAATGGAAAGCTGATATGGATGGAATTATTGTCACAAGAGTCTAGAATAGAGAGGTTAAAGTCAAGCAAATAAAACCACTGGGTGCTGGCTCTGTACACACTCTAGTTAGACCAGACTTCCCAGGCTGATCTGGACCTTGTACATCATTTTTACTTCACTGAGTTCTATTTTGTTCCATATTTGCTTGTTTCACTATTTTGTAATTAGGATAAGGGGAGAGATTCAATTAGTCTAAGAATGCTTAGCTACACCTCAGACTATCTTAGTCAAATATTTCTATCCTTCTGAACATAGACCCAATTTCCAGACTGTGGACAAGCAACAGGATGTGAGAGAAGTAATTGCACCCTTTGCCTAGATGAAGTAAGTTCGGTCTTCTCTATGTTCCTCTTCCATGGGAAAAACTCCTACCTTATTGGCCTGGCAGCCTAAGACTGCCTCTGTTTTGGTACTTTGCCTCAGAGACTGGGTATTGCTTACTGGGTATAGACTGGTCTGTCATTTTTCTATATTTGAAAACTGCTTGGACTGAATTCAGGTCTAATTTATCCTTCTCAGCTCTCTGTAGCACCGACAACTGGGCTAGCTATACCTGTCAGCTTGGACAACCAGATCCTTCTGCAAGGCTATAGCCAGCCTGCCAGCTCATTTTATATAAAAAGTAAAGCCTTGCTTTTTCTAAACCTATGAGGTCTCTTGATAAGAAAATATTCTAAGGTATGAAAGTTTAAGTAAATTGCAAAGGTTTAAATATGAATGTGACAAAAAGGTCTGAGGATATAAAAGCCTAGGCAAGTTTTGAGGGTCTAAAAAATGTTCAAAGACGTATGAAGGAAGGTCTGAGGATATGAAAACTTAAAAAGTTTGAGGGTCCCAGAAAATGATTAAAGATAAATACTAGTAACAAAGGTATAAATATATGATTTAATTGTTTCAGATTACTTTCCCCTTCTTTAAACCTTTCAAAAGTTCAGAATTTAACAAATAGAGTTCTGATACTGTTTGGGTCACAGGCTCAAGATTTTAGATTTCTTACAACTGTCTTCTAAGTATAAACTTAAATGTGCTTCTCATCAGGCCAGAGACCTATGTGTCCAATCTATACCTGGCTCTCTGGACAGAAGAAAAGGTATATGCTTTTAACCCCAATCTGTGGTTTTTGCTAGTACTCAAAGGTATGAGTCTACCACTGTTTTATCCATTACCTACTTTTTCTACAATATAGATTTTAGTACAGATTGGTAATACTAGTATCTAAAACTTTTATGTCCTTTTGTAAAATAAGAATTTGTATAAGCTCCAGAGAATCAAGAGAATCATAAAATTTCAATCCAGTTCATAGAGGTCAAAAGGACTCCAGATAAGTACAGCCAAAGTTTTTTCCACCTGTCAATTCCTGAGGATAGTATTTATCTCTCTTCTGGTTCTGGGATCCTGCCCTTCCCAATTACCAAGACTATAGGCCTAAAAGTTCCAAACAAGTACATAAACTTTAACTTCTGTTCCTAGTTTCTGTCTCAGCAGGTTTCCCACTTGGTTGGCAGACACATTTAAGCATCAGCTGCTGACTACAACCTGCTCCAAATTACTAAGAACTCTGGACTTGGCTGAAAGTCCATATGGACCAGCCTGGCCAATGTGACTGTTTTCTGTCTCCATAGCTGGGTCAGATAACTACATGCTTCTGATAAATGCCCCATTACCTAGCCTTTGACTAGCCTTTCAGGCTTTTTGAGCCCTGTTAACAACACCTCAGTACTGGCTTAAAGCAGTTACAGAGGAGAATACGTCATCCGGTGCTCTCTGCCCACAATAGGTTGAAATGCTAAGTCAAAAGGAAACTTTCTGGCATAGGGGACAAAATGGCTAGGCATAATGCCCTTTGACGTACAAGGAAATTGGACCCAGAGTTGTCAATTGATAGATTTGTTAACTAAAATGGTTCTGCAATGAGATAAGACACTTGACCTTCTTTATAAAGAACCAAAGACACATTATATGATCTTAAAAATATTATTCCTATACAAATCTGGTTGTACTTGAAGATCAGAACTACAGGGCCTTAAGCATAGCAATAGATGCAAATGTCACTGCCCTAAAAAATCTGTTTGTTAGCTAATTGTTCTTAAGTTCCATTACTTTGAAACCCTGGGCGGGCAGGCCCCATGACTGGGTCCTGTCATTGGTACTTGTGAAGGGGGAGAATGTAAGGCCCAGAGCAGTTTGACCACAGAACAATGTGGAGCCCAAAACAGGTTGGCCACAAAGCTGCCATGACAAGGGGGCAGGAGAGATGGAGCACTGGCTGGTTTTCCAGAGGTCCTGAGTTCAATTCCCAGCACCCACATGGTGGCTCACGACCATCTGTAATGCGATCTCCATTTTGGCTTGCAGGGATATATGCAGGCAGAACACTATATACATAGTAAATAAAACTTTAAAAAAAAAAACAAAAAAAACCCAGCAACAACAACAAAAATAAACAGCCAGGCAATATGCCTGAGTCTCAGTTTACTGGCAGTATCCAGTAGTTTCAGGAAAAGCCATAATGGGACACCATCCTTGTCCTTGGACAAGCCAGCATCTAAGGGAAGGTCCCTGATATTCCAAACATTCAATAAGCCTAAGATAAGATCACCAAAGGTCTGTGAGCCCAGCATGCATCTATTCCCTGAAATCTTACTAAGACACCCCTAGACAAATGTCAGCCAATCAGGGTCCTGAACCCTGGAAACCCTCTGACCCCAACCTCTATTATAGAAACACTACCCTGCCCTGGCTGGGCACTCTCTACTCTAACTACTGC